>OY740785.1:33306739-34031739 GCA_963514005.1 Raja brachyura | reverse complement strand
GGCAGAGAGAGAGAGAGAGAGAGACGGGGCAGAGAGAGGTAGAGTCTTTTGGCGCCCGTAGCAGCTCAGGCCCGGTCGTCGGGCTTGGCCTGCAGCAGAGAAGGGGGCAGAGAGGGAGTGGGGGGAACATGGAGGGGGGGCAGTGAAGGGGGGGGCAGAGAAAGAGGGAGGGGTAGAGTGAGGAAGAGGGGTCGGGGAGTGATGTCATTCGAAGCACGTGGAAGATTCTGTGTGAGACGGCAGACCCATTGTGACGTCATCAGCGAGAGCTGCTCGTGTAAATTAAAAGTCTTTTGATAGTTTTAAACATTTTCATTAATGTGGAGAAATAAAGCATGACATTTTCAGATAAGGTCATTTTGGACAACGGGAAAATGTCAACCGGAATATGTAAATATTTTATTGTTACCACGTAGCAGTTGCGGCGGTGGGGGGGGGGGGGGGATGGCGGCAGCGGCCTGCGGCGTCACACATACACTAACCACCACCACACACACACACACACACACACACACACACACACACACACACACACACACACACACACACACACACACACACACACACACACACACTAACCACCCCCCTTGATATTATATTAATGTTATTCATTCGCTCTTTTTACTCCATCCCCCACCCTATCCACTCATGCATAGCCATCAACTCTATGAGGAGGGAGGGGCACAGAGATAGTAGACAGACAGAGGGTAGAGAGAGGGAGCGGACACAGAGAGAGGGCAGAGACAGGGAGAGGGCTGGTTCCCGAACACAATGCTCCACTACTCACCCATAGGTCCCAATACTCACCACCCCCTAGAGAGGGGGGTGGGGGGTGGCAGAGACGGAGGGGGGGGGGGGGGGGGGGGGGAGACAGAGATGGCACCAACACTTATTTTTCATTGATGGGAAGAATCCTCTGCACCTGATGAGCGGAGGGGGACTGAGTAAGATGGCCAAAAATCACAGCCGTAAGTGGTAGCGTTTCATCTAAAATCAATATACAGTGCAAACAGGAAGTTGGACTGAAGAAGGGTTTCTGCCTCACTTCGAACCAACCACCACCAACAACCAACACCATATAGATAGATAGATAGATCGATAGATAGCGGAGAGGGACTCTGAGTAAGATGGCCAAAAATCACAGCTGTAAGTTGCAGCGTTTTTTCTAAAATCAATATACAGAGCAACAGGAAATGGTCAAGATCAGACTTTTAGTAATATAGATATATATATATATATATGTATATGTATATATGTATATATGTATGTATATGTATATATACATATACATATACACACATATACGTGTGTGTGTGTATATATATATATATACATACGTACATATATATATATATACACACACACGTATATGTATATATATATATACGTGTGTGTGTATATATGTATATATGTACGCATATATATATGTACGCATATATATATGTACGTATCTATATATATATGTACGTATATATGTATCTATATTACTAAAAGTCTGATCTTGACCATTTCCTGTTCTGTTTATTGATTTTAGAAAAAAGCTGCGACTTACGGCTGTGATTTTTGGCCATCTTACTCAAGAGTCCCTCTCCGCTATCTATCTATCTATATCTATATCTATATATATATATATATGTGTGTGTGTGTATATATATATGTGTGTATATATGTATGATATTGGATTTCATACCATGAAACTGTAAGAATAGGATGTCTGCGATAAAAGAATAGAAATGGCTATAAGGAATTGTGTACAAACTAAAAAATGATGAATGGAGACTGTCCCTGGGTTACAAACGTCCAACTTATGGGCACCACTATTCACGGACGAGTTCCCATAATATCATTAAATTCTGAAGTAGGATGTAGGCACATATGTTTGTTCCTACAAACATTAGAAACATATAAACATAGGTGCAGGTGTAGGCCCTTTGAGCCAGCACCGCCATTCAATGTGATCATGGTTGATCATCCAAAATCAGTACCCCATTCCTGCTTTCTCACCATATCCCTTGATTCCGTTAGCCCCAAGAGCTAAATCTAACAGAGGCAGCGGAGAAGCCCTCGAGATGGCTCTGGATCAGGAGAGAAGGTCCATGGGGAGGAGCAAATGCCACCTGAACACAAGTCGTGCTCTGATCAACCATGGCTGGGTCGCCTGAGCGAGGGTGTCTGATGTTTTCCTCATCTCAGTCCTAAATGGCCTACCCCTTATTCTTAGGATTACTATTATATTATTATTAGAACTACTTATCTCTACTCTTTTAATAATTGCACTTGTGATCTTGTGTGCCATTCACATAAATATTATGGTGATACATGATTGAATGCATCAATTAGCAATGTTACAAAATGTTGAGATTTATTAAATCAAATCTGCAATTTATCCCATCAGATAAAGCATAAAAATAAGTTTAATTTGACACCTAATTCACTTACATATCTTCAGTATTAAAAAAGTGATGGCCATTTTCATACTCGGAATTTAGCATCTAGCAAATTGCCTTTCCATTGACTTAACTCAAAAGCTGTGATCTAGGACAGTCAAAAGCCCATAACTTTCTTAAATATTAAGAGAACTCAGTGAAAGTTTCAGTTATTATAGATTGAAGCATTCTGAAACAAATATGAAACAGTCTTACTTGGATGACCTGGAATTAAAGCATATAATTAGTTAGTTACCTAATTATAGCTAATTACAAAATTCAATTACTAGATCTAAACATCTATCCATTTCTTAAGAAAAGATAAACATTTTAAAATTGCCTAAGTGTCCAAATAACATTCACACAATAATTCACAATATAACATGATTTTTTAAATCTCATTTTCATGAATTTATAGGCCAAATGGACGGAATTAATTCCCGTAAATTAATGGCCATTTAAATCAACTTGCGAGTGGGTTTTAGTGGAACGCGGTGGATTGGAACGTTGCGGTGAATTTAACTAACAGTCGGCAGGAAAAACACTGCCGGTTCGTATATATTTTTTGTCCCCTTTTCCTAAAATGAAAATTTAATTAAAGGCTTCCTAAGAAGCACGTTTTTATGTAAAAATAAACTCTGTACTTTTTTATCCCCTACGTATAATCCTTCCCGTTGTCGGCACTCACAGCTTTAGAAGATGATTTTTAAATTACTCTAATTAGCTAATAAATGATCTAGTGTAGTTTAAAAATACCTTCATAAAACAAATGTCGGAGCGATGTCTCTTCAGCAACAAAATCCCCTGAGATGGATCGATTTGCCCTGTCTGGCACTTTAAACCCGCCCCCCTCTGAAAGGCGCCAAAGTCGCGCACACGGTGAGCGGCAGAACTGCAGCGCCGCTCTAGGTAAGTTTTGTAACATACCTACATCAATATATGTACATTATATTACAACATAATATGCATGTTGTAATACATATTACAATATTGTGGTGATATGTGGAGATGTGGTTAACATATTGGGTTATTTTTGTACATTTTCCAAGTAATAGACAAAATTGACTTCCAGTTATATTGATCCTGATTACAGAAGGCGACCATTAGATCAATATTGTACTTTTGAAAGTGCTGTCCATTCAATCTCATTCCTTTTTCTTTTCCATAGGCCTGCAAATGTTTCCTTTCTGGGTATGTATCCAGTTCCCTTTTGAACTTTGCCGTCACAACCCTTTCAGCCAATGCATTCTCATAAAAAAATATTATTTATTTTATTTTGTCTAACCCATTTGCTATAAATCTTAATGTTCTGTCTACAGTTTCACTTTCTTTGGTCTACCAAAAGCCATCATAATTTTGACCACACGTATTATGTCACACTGGTGCTATAAAGAATGTCAAGCCCAGTCTCTTCACATAACTGAAAAGCAGCACTTTTGTTACCATTCCAGTAAATCCAGCTCGTTTTATTTACTATTTGGGTAATTTGCGTGTAGGTACCAGCATGAATACCTTAAAACATTTTGGAGACTTGTCATCAATTTAATTATCTTGTATTTTCCACAAATTGTATCGCTTTTTTTGGTCCAGCAAACTTGGTCCTGACTGTTTACAGCATATTTTGTATACTTGGGTACTCAAAATTCTAAATTATAATAATTATCCGGGTGATGTACCGACCAGAGTTGTGGGTACTTGCTATTAGCAGTTATCTGCCTAGAAGAGAAATCCCGGTTTTCCATACAGAACACAGTACAAACACAGATTGTTTGGACCAACTTTACATCAAAACCATGAGTGAACCAAGGATTAACGTATGCCTGGCTGTTCAAGCTCCTAGGTGCAAATATCAATGCAGCTTATAAATTAATACGAAAAAATCTATGGTAGTAGATGTTAAATATTCTTTTTTGACCTGAACTGCATTCGGGCAAGAAAATTGCAAAAGTGAATGATAAAGATGGGAAATATTGGTTTAAAACTAATCGACCATCAGTAGATAGCAACAGAGTTCTCTCTGCAGGAGTTTGCATATGGCAATATATAACCATTATCTAGAAGTAAAACACCGAAAGACAATTGAAGACAGTTGGAAGAAGGATCTCAACCCAAAATGTCACACATTCCTTCTCTCCAGAGATGCTGCCTGTCTCGCTGAGTTACTCCAGCATTTTGTGTCTATCTTCGATTTAAACCAGCATCTGCAGTTCTTTCCAACACCCGAAGACAATAGTATTTTAATTCATTTAAGATCTTTTAAATTTGGATATGAGATCAAATTTTGGAAAAGGAGCTCGCAGGGCCAAGTATTGGCATGAAGCCGTTTAATTAGCACATTTAAATGAAATAAAGCATCCTGAAATTTTTGGCATAAGAGATGCATTTTTGATGTATTATATCATTTGCAGTGACATATTTCGCTGATAATAGTGGTTTATTCATTTAATATGTTTTGTATGAACAAATGAAAATCTGTGATCTTCTGGATTTGTTCTGCACTTGCTGTTTTTCAGTATATCTTCAGTTTAGGAAATTAACTTTTCTGCTAATTCAGTCAAGTAAGGGTTTGGTGCTCGTTGGATATTTGAACATTTTAATGTTAAAACCTTTTCAAAGAAGTGAGACAAAAAAAGCAAAATCTTAGAATGCTAATTGTAGCAATATGCACATTATCACTAATAGTCAAAAAAGATCAAATGTTGCCAAACGTTTATACTCAAGATTCTAAATGTGCATGGTTACATATAGAAAAGGAAGACTGTCTACCTTTCAATGTAGGCTCGATTATTTTTGCACCAAAGGAAGTACAAAAAAAAATTTATAGGGACAACCCAATAATTCATAACAATAGACGTATTTGGAAACAAATTGTTAAGACTCTACATCTAGACAACCTCTCACTCAGACTTCCAATTATGAATAACCCATTATTTAAACCTTCTATATTAGATGGGGGGTTTAGACACTGGGATGATTTAGGAATTAAAGGATAGAACACCTTTATAGAAAAGGAAAATTTCTTTTATTCCAGGAGTTACAAGATATCTATGGATTATCTCCACAACATTTGTTTAGGTATTTACAAATTAGAGATTATATTAAATCCAATACACAAGATTATAAAAATAAAGAACCAGGATTGTTAGATGAACTGTTTAATTTACACCCAAATACAGAAAAATTAATAGCTTATATATATAACATCATTTTGGATAAGGAGAATCCAATAACTGAAACATATCGTCAAGCATGGGAAAATGAAATTGGATTAGCTATAACAAAAGAAAACTGGGAAGAAAGTTTACAGCGAATACATCGATGCTCATTAAACACCAGGCATACATTGATACAATTCAAAGTATTATATAGATTACATTATTCGAAAACTAAATTAAATAGTATTTTTCCTAATCTCTCCTCTATTTGTGATAAATGTAAGAATTTAGAAGCAAATTTAATACATAGTTTTGTTACATGTCCTAAATTGAATTATTACTGGTTAGAAATTTTTAAAGTTATTTCTGAAGTTCTTAAAGTTAAATTGGACCCTGAGCCAAAGTTAATAATATTTGGAATTCCGGACTTAAATTTGATTCTTACAGTAAATCAAAGAAATTTCTTTGATTACTGTTTGATAATTGGGAAAAAAATTATATTGAAATTTTGGAAGGGAACATTATCCCCCACAATCAAAATGTGGGCAGCAGAGATGTTGGAGACGTTACATTTGGAAAGAATTAGATTTGTCCTATTGGACAAATATAATTCCTTCGAACAGATATGGTCTCCATATATACAGTATTTAGAGAAGTAGCTGTTCTTGGCAACACAGCTCGGCGGACACCCTACGGGATTTGATGAGAATAATTCATTTTCATATTGGGATTAGTATACTCTTATCGATATTATCATTTGTAATAGTTTTATTAACAATACATACTGTTGTTTTTCATTATATATATATATAATATTTTTTCACTTTTTTGTTAACCTTTTTCTTTTCTCTTTTCTCTTTTCCTTATATATAACCAAATTATTATTTAATCACACTCTTAATGATTTATAACTGCTCTATTCTTTCTCTATCTTTATTTCTAAAAAAATAGAAGATAAGTATTATTAATGTTATAGTTATATAAAAATTGAATTAAGTTGATGTTTGTAAAGTGGTTTAAAACACAGTAATTGATTAACTTTAATTAAAAAATATTTTATAAAAAAAAAAGATTCTAAATGTGCAATAATGAACTTGATTGAGAAAACAGAAGCTGTAGTTCTCATAGTTTGTATGTCAATTAAGAAGCAATTTATGTCCATTGAATGTTTGTATCAATGACATGATGTTGAGATGAAGTATGAAAAACGTTATTCCCTAGTATATACCTTGCATATCTAGTATCTTTCAAAATAGTCATAGTAACTTAAATTTATTGCATTTTCCCTATGTTATTTAAAAGATGTTCCATTTCTCTTTAAATCATGTGCACACTTTACATTTCTTTATATTCATAAGGCATGGAAGTTGTCAACTTGTTTACAGGTTTAAAAACATAAACAGAAGTACTAGAAACTTTTGAGCTCTGCTGCCAAATGGGGACAGAAAGTTACATGGCAAAAGATGTCATCTCATAGTATTCCCTCTTCACAATAGGCTCACTTACACAGGCGAGACTACAGTTTCCATGAGCAGAATAGGTTTTATGTTAACTGAAATCTGCATGATTAGTATCTGCCAAGTACAACTTGAGCCTGGCCATGTCTAAAAGTTATACTCGGCATCATGTTAAGTGATATACTGAAACATTTGTGGAATGCCCACCATCTGAACTTGTCAACACGAGGGTGGATAACAATGCCTCTCCTCGCCTCTCCCCAACAAAATACAGGCTACAGGGCCTGTCCCACTTTCACGACCTAATTCATGACCTTTTTTACTCATGGACATTTTTCATCAGGCTAGAAAAACGCCCCGACCTACTTGATGCCACGAGTACCTACGACTAGCATCACGACCTCGTGACGACCATGCTGCGAGTATGAGTCAAGGGCAAACTTGGCAGAGGTCGTGAATTAGGCTCGGAAAGTGTGACAGCCCTTTAAATTAATTGTACACTAGTACTGTAATTAATAAAATTAATTGTACAGTGCTACTGTAATAGTACCATAAGCAAACTTGCATTTTATACAAGTGAGGCTGACTGTTTTAAAACAATATTTGCACTTACAAGTCCTCTCAGTAAGATATTTAGAACGCTGTCTGAACTGGTAAATACCTATAATTATTTTTTTCTTAATTCCTGTTATCCCATGTATGTATAGATACTTGGTGAAATAGAAGACTGAAGTAATCAAGAGGATCCCTGGATCTTGAGTAAATTTTCCTTTTTAAATAACATTCAAACACAATTCTTGATTATAATCACACATCTGTTTTGATTTCATTCAGCGGCATCACTCTGACAGTGATCCTAAATTACCTTTTCTGATGATTGTCAACTCTCTTTCCCAGCAATCTTGAGTCATAAATTGGAAATCACTGAGGTACCATATAAATTGGATTTCTAATGGCAAGCTCAGTACATTAACGCCTTTTAAATCTTTTGTTGCAGCCATCAAAAATATTGCCTTAAATGATGTCTGAATAAAATACATTTGTTCTCTTAAGCAAGATGTCTCCTCCATTCTTGAAAGTGGGGTTAGAATGGGAGTGGGGAACAATCTCCATTTTGACTTTGACTATTTTATTTTATAATTTATAAAGACTAGAAAAATATCTGACATTTATAAAATGCGCTGTTCCATCATCCGAAATGTGGCTCTGGGGAAGAAGTCCTCTCAAATCTTAGTCATGTATCATTCTTTATGAAAGAACCTGAAAAGTGTTTCATTTAACTCGCTGGGATGTCAGAACAGAGTATGAATATTTCCATTGTAAGAGATATCAGTGGGCAAATCCTTAGCTGAAATTCAACGTAGAGCTTCTGCTCTGCAGGATAAATTGAAGTTTTGCCCAAACCAAGAAATGCCCTGCCTGCTTAAATGTTACACAAACAACGTACTGCTGCAGTTGGCAATCTGAAATGGAAATGGAAACTACTAGAAATGGTCATGCAGTTGAGCAGCATTGGAGGAGAGAGAAACAATTAATGTTTCAGGTTGACGACCTTGCATCAAAAGTGCAAAACGTTTGGGAAAACAAGTTGGGGAGGAATGTGGGATGGGGTAGAGAGAATGAAAGGGAAGGTCTATGATAGGGTGGAGAGAAGAAAAAAATGAATGGCACAAGTGGTTGAAGTAGTGATGGTTGAATGGCGGTGATAACTAAAGATTTGTCTGTGGGAGGTGTAAATGGAAATATGCAAATGGGATCTGAAATTTCCAGGAAAGTGTGAGGCGGGGGGGGGGGGGGGGGGAAATACCAAGTGTGGGAAGAAATGTAAAATATCAGGCTGTAATTATCTGAAATTGCATGGAAGGCAGAAAACCTGAGGATTGTTGGAACAGTTTAGGAGGACAAAATGGAATTGCAATGGAGAATCAAAGTGACATGCAACTGGAAGCTTGAGTTCATTGTAATAGACTGCAAAAAAAAAGTTACAATATGTCATGTCATGTCACATTTACCAGCTGTGCTTAGTGGTTGGTATCAGCTTTGAACCGATAATAATTTGCTTGTTGAGCAATTAGCAATGGAATTGTATCCTGAATATTTGTCCTATTGTCAATTATTTCTTCCCCTTTATCAAATTAATTTGCGTTGAATAACGATTCAGTGCAGATGTTGAGGCGTAGAGTGAGTATGGGGAAGAGTTGAAATCAAGATTGGTGCTAGGGTGGGGGGGAAGTTACTGATGTGAGATTTCACTTTTTAAAGTAAGAAAGATTGTGTTCTCTCCCCCAATCCCTCCCTTATGTAGTTGAAGAGATCAAGCCATGTCCTCGATGTGGTGCGTTTATCCTAAAGATGAACGATGGAAGTTGCAACAGAATGACATGCGCTGTGTGTGGCTGCCAATTCTGCTGGCTGTGCATGAAGGAAATAACAGACCTGCACTACCTCAGGTACCACAGCTTAGATTCTCAACAATATTCCGAACAGCTCTAAACACTTTTTCATCTTCAGTACAACTTGTGAATGGGATTTCAATTTTCTGTACGAATCCAGATCGCGGAAGTGAATAGAAAGTATTTTATAACAGTGGACAACTTAACCTCTTTGCCTGTAAAATGCAATTGCCTTGTATGTCTATTGTGCCTTTGTGGCATGCGCATGATAACTAATCACAAATGAGTAATGGGGCAAGAAAATGTTGCCCGTGACAAAAAAAGCATTTCTAGTTTTTGTTTGTAAGATTTCTCTCCTTGTTAAATATCATTAAAATTAACGGTTCAGTGAGCATTTTGGACATAGATCAGGCATGAATGGCTAGTTGGTGTGGTATTAAATTACATTATATTCCACCTGAAGAATCTGGATAAAGAGAAGAGTTTTTATACTACCTGTACAAGTCAGAATTTATGCAGAAACTCCTGCTGCATTGGTTTGAATTGATTTATTATTGGCGTATATTTGTTCTTAACTTTTTCCCCTATTTTTATACGGGTGGAAAAAATCTTCAGTTCTGAAAATCCTGAAATGCCAGAAGTGTATTTGGGGAACCAGCATCTGCAGTTAGACATAAAAAGCTGGAGTAACTCAGCGGGTCAACATCACCTATTCCTTTTCTCCAGAGATGCTGCCTGACCCGCTGAGTTGCTCCAGCTTTTTGTGTCTATCTTTGGTATAAACCAGCATTTGCAGTTCCTTCCTACACAGCACCGGCAGTTCTTTCGACAATTCATTCCACCTGCCTGAAGATGGGAGAGGGGCAGGGAATCTTGGATCTCCACAGCAATGCTGAAACAGCTAAGCTAAGTCAGCATAACTTGGTTTATTTTTCATTCATCTTTTGTGGGACGATTACTTATTTGCTGCATGTTTAGTAACTGTAGCTTAATAATGGAGTATTTATTAGGGGTGAGCAATTTGATCCTGTATATGATTAATGCTTAATATTTCACACTGAAATTTGAATAGGTTTATTGTACAGGAATTAAAGTTGGGAATAAAACTGGGAATATTTGGAGGAGTAGCAATTTATTGGAAAATGAGAATGGTGGAGAGAACACAGAGCACTTGTGATAGCTAGAGGATAGAAGGAAAAAAATGATGTGTATGTGCAAATATGAAATATGAGGCTGAGATTGTTGATTATCTGAAATTGTTAAATTACAAGTTACAGTTCTAATGTGCCTATTGGGAAGTTGAAGTAATCTTTAAACTTGTTTGAACCAAGTCGGGACAAGATACGGTGGTTGTAGTGAGGAGATTGGAGAATTAAATTAACTGCTTGAGGTCATACTTGTAGACTGAATGGAGATGTTCTTCAAAACAGTCATAGAATCTGCTTTTAGTTTCCGCAGTGTAGAAGAAACCATATTGTATGCAGTGCAGGTGCACAAGTAAAGTTACTGTTGTAACTGGAAAGGTAGTTCTTGGAGTCTGTGGCTTGTGGTGAGTACTTGTCACTAAATTGAAATGTTCAGAGGACAGAATGAGGGTGAGAGCAAGTTGGAAACTGACAGAATGGATAATAATTGCATATCGTGCCACAGCAGAAAGAAACATTCTACAGTCATTATGCATGTGAGAGAATAGCGAGGACATTGATCGTAGCAGGATTGAAGCAAGGAATTTTCCACATATCCTGCAGACCTGGGCACTGTTTGGACCCATTCTGATTCCCATTAAAGTCAAAGATTTGGAAGACGTTGGTGAGAATAAAGTGTTTAATGTGTGAACAAATTCTGCCAGACACAAGAGATTATTGGAGGATGGGAAAAGGTTTGGGACTTTGCTCAAGAAAGAGATGGAGGCCCCTTAGGTAGAGCAGATATGAGATGTAGATGCAGAGAATTGGTGCGAATGAGCTTGTTAGAGCTGAAATCTGGAAACCAATAGCTGAGGGCATCAGATTGTCACGGATGTACTTGGGAAAGGAATGATTAAGGGGAGAAAGAGTAGAGTCAAGATAGGAATAAATGAATTGGCTGAACTGATGGGACTACTGCGATAGTTCTGCTTGTTGTTTTAAAGGTGGATGGGGTGATCCATGTACAGTTATAGAAAGTGAGGTTGTGTGCTGAGGAGGAAGGATTTACAAAATAAATTATGCCAATAACTGCAGGTAAATTACATTCAGTGGCGGGGTCATAGTCTGGAGAGAGCTATAACGTGCCATAAAACTAACTTCAGCCAAATAGTAATGCCATCCATGTCAGCAAGCTTAATGACAATCAAAATGAAATAATATGGAACTGCAGATGCTGGTTTATACCAAATATAGTCACAAAATGTTGGAGTAACTCAACAAGTTAGGCAGTTTCTCTGAGGTTCCCTGATAGGCAGATTGTTGGACAAAGGCTAGAATTAGAAGCAGGTGTGAGCCCAAAACAAACTATGGAGCGAGTTGGAGACGTTTGGTGGAAGGGGTGGGGGGAAACTTCCCTTGCTATTCCTGCACTGACCACCTATCCTCTCTGTCCTGGGCCACCTCCATTACCAGAGTGAGGCCACGTGCAAATTGGAGGAACAAGACCTTGTATTCCGCTAGCGTAGCTTACAACTTAATGGTATGAGAATTGAATTGTTCAATTTTAGGTAACTTCGACTAACACTTCCCTTCCCCCTCCCTTTTCTCACCCTCCATTCCCCACCCCCCCCCACCTTGTGTCCGTCCCCCCAATCCCTTCCATGAACCCTGGCTGACCTTGCTCTAGTTTCAATCCATACCCCTTCCACCAAAAATCCTTCAACTAACTCCACAACTATATGTTTCTTTTGGATTCACACCTGCTTCTACCCCTAGCCTTTGTCCAACAATCTGTCTATTAAGGAAGCCCTCGCCTGATGTCATCTGTTGCCGGCCATGATTTGTCCATCTTCTGTCTCCCACTGTTTTGTCCTGCTCCCTTATGCAATCGGTCTGAAGACGGGTCCCAGCCTAAAACGTCACCCATCCATTTTCTCCAGAGACATGTTGTCTGACCTGCTGAGTTACTCCAACATTTTCTGTATATCTTTGGCTTAATGGCAGTGTTGGGCTAGTACTTACCGAGCAACATCCTGCAAGTTCTGCAGGTGTGAGGGAGAAATCTGAGATGTCTGATGTTGTGCCAACAGTCTATGATGAACAGACGTGCACAGACCATTAATCCCCAGGTCCCAGGGATTTGTCCTGTGAGAAAGCATCCACAGTGTGTGATACCTCAATGACTCAATTGGTACTCAACGACTTGAGTCATTTTACATTCATTTTGAGTTTTTGAGTAAATTTAAGGCTAAGCAATCTGCCTCTCAATGCAGCCAGACAGGTTCTACTCAATTTAACATATATCAACATTTCCACATAAATCAAGAATTGCAGCAGGAAATCTCCTCATAGTACACATTGAGCAGAGCAAAATCATAATTTGAATGCACCCACATTGGTAGGTAAAGTGTCCAAGATTCACAGCCAAGTCAGTTACACTAAGAAGGGGACTAAACAGTTCAGTGAGTCTGTAATCTGCCGTTAAATTATTTTCCTCCCCAAGATTGAGATTTCCAGCTCCAATATTTTGTCTATAGCTTTCACCCTTGTCCAAAGCTAGATCAAAAATAATTTGAAATCTATCAATTGTTTTCATTTACAATGCTGTGTTATTTTCGATAAGGGAACAAATTATCCCAAAGGTAATGGAATGAAATCCTGCCATTCTTTAAATAACTGGAGTATCTGATATATACAACATACATGCAGTTACATTCTTTTGGCCAGGGAAAAAAGCACTACTTAAAAAAAAATCTTGTTTGACACTCTTCACATTAAACTTTGTCCTTTTGATGTTCATCCTTTTTGTCATAAGCACAAAAATGTTAAACATCGAACTGATTGGACTGTATTCCCTTGATTGTGTTGATTGAAGATCCAATGTGTCCAAAAAAAGTCACAGGTAAAGAAATACTTCAGAACAAGAGTATATTATTTTAAAACGCGGGCCCTCCCATTTTGCAGTGTTATCACAAAGCTCCCTTGCTACATGTAGCCTGGTGCACTGTCTCCCAAAAGATGGTGGGTGTCAAACCTTTAGAAACTTTCAAGCATAAGTTGCATAGATACATAGACAATAGGTGCAGGAGTAGGCCATTTGGCCCTTCGAGCCAGCACAGCCATTCAGCGTGATCATTGCTGATCATCCACAATCAGTATCCTGTTTCTACCTTCTCCCCATGATTCCAATAGCCCTAAGGCCTTACATAAATATTTATAGCTGGGAATGTTGAACAAAAGCAATTAAAATACAAATGGGGGGTTACACAAAAGGCTGGAGAAACTCAGCGGGTGCAGCAGCATCTAAGGAGCGAAGGAGATAGGCGACGTTTCGGGTCGAGACCCTTCGAAAAATACAAATGACCTATTACTTGACTGTAAATGGAGTTGAAAGGCTGGAGAAACTTGTTCTAATCAAACATGCCAAGTGGAAGATCCTAAGTTACTTTTATTTGAGCTTGGGGGAAAAAAATGGCAGCAATTTTTAAAGGAGGGCTGGTGGGTACCCAATAATGCTGAAGTAAAGAATGCAGCGGAGGTAGAACCATACATGATAAAGCCCAAATGTAGTGCTCATCATTTCGTTTCATTCTTCATCGTGAATAGTAACTATAATAGGAGCATTGTCCATATTGAGTAGGAGTATTTGCATAAGGACAGTTCAGAATGTGGTTCCTATTTTAAAAGAATAATTGTTTATTATGCTGTGATATCATTTTTTTTATAATTAATCTTTCCTTCGCACTTCAATTTTTCATTCGGGGAAAAGAATTTCAAAGCAAAAATGCTTCAGAGTGGCCAAGTTCAATGACCTTTTGAATTTGCTGTCAAGCATTCATTAAACCAGCATTCACCAATGCTTTCTTTGCAATAATTAACAGTATTCGTTTCCTGATGGGGCCCAACATTGGGATCATTTAGTTCAGGTGATTTAAGAGGTAGCTGAGTGAATTTTAGTAATAACTTGTTTTCTGCCATCCAGTGGCCGCCATGGTGCCTTGCAGTGCAGATACCAGGAAGTCTGTTTAGCAGGCAGCTCTAGGAAGACAAGTGCATGTGAAAACCCAGCAAGCAGAAGGAAATGCCTAAAATGAGGTAAATGAGCAGGTTTAAGGATACCATGGTTTGACTAAGATGGTTTACAAATTAAATTGTAACCTTTAGAATCAATAGAACATATATAGTAATGCACATAAGCCATTGGGCTTATCCCACTTCAACTGGTCATTCTGCCCAGAAGGGAGTTGGAGCATAATGATAATTGTCCCTTCTATATTTATTCATTTTAAGGGTCTAGCATTCACTGGCAATAAAAACATATATTGCCCATCCCTAATTGCCCTCGAGAAGGTGATGGTGAGCAGCTGCCTTAGACCACTGCAACTCTTCTGATGTTCCAGGATTTAGACCCAGATTAATGAAGGAGGTGAATCCAAGCAAATGCAATGAGTTGCACTTGGGAGGCTGAATGTAAGGGGAAAGTGTACAGTTAATGGCAAGACCTTTAATACCATAGATGTACAGTGGGATCTTCGGGTCCAAGTCCATAACTTCCTGAAACTAACGAAACAAGTAGACAAGCAATGGTATAAGTATGCTTGCCTTCATGGGTGAAGGCATTTAGTATAATTGTCAAGTACACATTGCAGCTTATTAAACTTGGCTTAGGCTGCATTTGGAGTATTGTGTGCAGTTCTTGCCATCCCATTACAGAATGGATGCAGAGGGTTTGGAGAGGTGGCAGAAGAGGTTTGCCGGAATGCTGCCTGAGTTGGAGGGTATTAGCTATAAGGAGTGTTTGGACAAACTTGGGTTGTTTTCTCAGGAGCATAGGGGTGACACATCTACAGACAATCATGCCTTATCAGCCTGGATGAGGGCAGCAGAGGTTGAGGGGAGACCTGATAGATGTATGTAAAATTACGAGAAGCATAGTTAGGATGGACATTCAGAACCTTTTTCCCATAGTGGAAATGTCAAAGACTTTATGTTCAGAGGGAAAACATTTAAAGGATACTAGACCAAGTGGGACCCATTGGATCCCTGTCACACGGGAGGTCTGGTCCTTCAACGCAACCCATTCCCCCAACACAATATTCCACCACTCACCCATAGCCCCCATGGAAGGCCTGGTCGTCCAATGCAACCTGTTCCACAATGCAATATTCCACCACTCACCCATTTCCCCCAACGCAATATTCCACCTCACCCATCGCCTCCAACTGCGCAGGGGCTGCTGATTTTCCCCATATACCCCAGCACTCCTCCCACTTCCCCGCCCCCCCACCTCTTCACCCTCTCTCCTTTTAAACTTAAAAAAATTGACTTTTCACTTTAAAACATCCAATTGCATTTGCTGCCAGGACTCGGTGTCCTGTGATTTCAAACATTGTAACGGGCAGGACCAGCAAGTGTAATTGGATTTTGTACAGTGAATAGTTAAGTAGACAGTTTATGTAAATTAGATTCCATTTTGTCGTCATATCTGCTAACTGCCACTACAAATTCAAGTGATTTTTCTCAAACTGGATTTTGTAAAGTTAAAAATGTGACTAACTTGTAAAATATACCAACAATCTGAATAAAACGATACAACACACCGCAGGACAATGGTGAGTAAGGTGGTCAAAAAATTGTAGCGCTATCATGTACTGTTTTGGCGTAATTCAGGGCATGACTCACACGCACACACAGCCAGGCAGACAGACACACACTCACAAACAAACAAGATGAGAGTTTTAGTAATACATACTAGACCAACTGGGACCCGTTGGGTCCCGGTCACACGGGAGGCATGATCCCCCAACGCAATATTTCACCACTAACCCGCAGCCCCCCACGGGAGACGTGGACCTCCAACTCAACCTGTTGCCGAACGTAAGATTCCAGCAATCCCCGGCATCCCCCAGCAGTGGACTTAAAAAAAAAAGTCCAATTGCACTTCCCCAATTGCAATACCAATTCACCCCACCCCCCCCCCCCCCCACCAGGAGCTGGAGTAAGTGTTGTATGATGGCAACATTGTTGCAGATGTCGGGTGGAGGACTGTGATATCCCATTCAGGTGAACAATTGGTGGAATACATAATGTTCCTGTATTGCAACTTTGTATTGAAATTTGTTGGAAGCTGGTAAGAAGGATTTTAACAGTAAAAATCATGTTAAAGTATGCTTTTTAAACCTTTAAATATCAATAACGTGAAATATAACAAATCTGAAGGAAACTTGACAAGATCGATGACGGGAAAAAGCTGAGTAAGGTTCTGCAAAAATGTTAGCGCTACTGTGTACCGTTTTGGCATAGATGCAATCTCTCTCGCGCGTGCACACACACACACGAGAGAGGGAGAGGGACAAGATGAGACTTTTAATAGTATATAGATGTGCAGGGCTGGCTGATGATAGAAGCAGCTATGACTGTTATTTAAGCATTTTTAGATAGGCACATGGTTATGATGAAAATGGGGAGATATGGAGTACATGCAGGAAGGAGTTATTTAATTTGCATCATGTTTGACACACACATTGTAGGTCTTGGGGCCTGGTCATGTGCCGTACTGTTTTATATTCTATGAAGGAACAGGAATGTATTTCTACGTCAGAAGGTTGTATAAGAACTTAAAGGTGCTGGAGTTTCCATGCAGCTGTTGCCACTATTCTCTCAATGAGAGAGGTTGTGGGTGATGGCTTGTACCTTATGAGTGTGCAAAGCAATGTCATAGTAGCCTGAGTGGAAACAATGCACTGCCATTATGTAGTTGGTACGTACCACAGCCATTTTGTGTCAGTGGTAGAGAGAATTAATGGGATGGTGAATATGGTGCCAGTGAAGCAGCCTGCTTTGTCCTGGATTGTATCATTTAATACATGGGCATTGCACTCATCCAGGCTGATAAGACAGACTGTTTGGTGATGAGTTATTCGCCATAGGATACCCAGCCTCTGACCTGGTCTTTTAAACAAAAAACATGAGCAGCCATTCCAAATCTTTGATTAATATCGAAAGGCATGTGTTCAAAATCTACAGCAAAAGCTGGAGATTTTCAAGTCAAGTTATTTGATAGGTCACAGGTTGTTGTGATAAATACACATTAGATTTACTAATAACCTTTTAGGGAAAGGAATCCCTACTTGGTTCGGCCAACAAGTGATTCTCGATACAATGCAATGTGGTTGCCATTGAGTAAAACAGGAACTATTTTGGAGAAAGACATTACTAGCCTAGCCGACTCTGAAAAGCCTCCTTGCTAATATCAAAAGACTTGTACTAAAATTGGACAAAACTATTGCACAACCTGGTCATGTTTGTTTTTTCAGCCCAGATTAATTTTATACGTCAGAGATAATCTATGTATTTCCTAAACTATTACTCCATCATCTCTGTGCTTATTCTGTCCAGCCAATAGGTAGAAATGTAAACATAATGAGAAAGGTGCAGCTTTAACTTTGAGTCTTCAATATTGTTTCTGGACTTAATAGGATGCACGTCTTATTGTGTTAGACTGCAGGGTGTCTCTTTTTTTAAAATCATTTACCAACTCACCAATGATATTCATGTTAAAAAGCACTTTGAGAAAAACACAATGCAGAAACAGCACAGAATTATTCTGATTGCTAATCTGATTGCCCTTGCCATAACACCATGCCATCAAGCCATAAAGAACAAAGCAGCCAGACAGTCCACATCAGATACCAACAGATCTAATATAGAAAGGAACAAAACCTACTCGTGCTGACCAGTCTAAGTATTATAATTGTGCCTGTCCATGATGTCATAGGTACGAATGACTACTTCATCTTCCTTGTGGAGACTAAGTCTATGGAAACGCTCCAAAATCATGTTCCGTGACCACAATGCTGAATGGCATTGACTATGAAATTAATAAACTTCAAATTTATTCCTGACCCAGGAATGATTGGGTTAACATACAATGAGCATTTGACGGCACTGGGCCTCTACTCGCTGGAGTTTAGAAGGATGAGGGCCTACCTCATTGAAACTTACCGAATAATGAAAGGCTTGGATAGAGTGGATGTGAAGAGGATGTTTCCACTGGTGGGAGAGTCCAGGACTAGAGCTCATAGCCTCAGAATTAAAGGATGCTCCTTTAGGAAGGAGATATGGAAGAATTTCTTTAGTCAGAGGGTGGTGAACCTGTGGAATTCATTGCCACAGAAGGGTGTGGAGGTCAAGCCAATGGATATTTTAAAGGCAAAAATAGATAGATTCTTGATTAGCATGGTGTCGGGGGTTATGTGGAGAAGGCAGGAAAATGGGGTTAGGAGGGAGAGATAGATCAGCCATGACTCAATGGTGGAGTAGACTTGGCCTAATTCTGCTCCTATCACTTATGAACTTATGAAAAGGACTGGATGTTTCGGGTGCTGCGATACATCAGCAGCAGTGATCATATAATCTCTTGTGGTCAGTCATTCTGTGACAATTTTATGATTTCATGTTCCAAGCCAGGGAATCAACCCTGGGTCAGTAGATACGATGGAAGAATGTACCAGGATTAATAGCAGATGCATCTAAAAATGCGATGCTAAATTAGCGAACCTACAGCACAGGCCTACATACGTGATAAAAAGCAGAAACACCATGCAATAGATCCAGCTGAATAACAGCACTACCAACAAATTGCATCAAAGCTCTGCAATCTTTCTAAATGTTCAGTGGAAAGTGGGAGTGATTGAATAACTGGAGGGAGGAGGGGTGGAAGAGAAAGCTCAATGAACATTCCTATCCTCAACTGCAGCAGAAGCCAGCACATCAATGGGAAAAAAAGAATTGCAGCTGCTTTCAGTTAAAATTGCCAGATAGATATATCATTTTGACCTTTTGAGATTCTTCCGTGCACTCAACCAATTTTGTTCACTGTTTATTTATTGTTCAACATATCAGATTCAGAAGACTCCAGATCCTGGAAATGTGCTGTCTGCATTACTGAAGACGAGCTCTACGATGAGCCCTCCGTCAGCCATCCTGTTCCAGAAGAAATAAAACATTAGTGTCATTGAGAACAAAATGTTCAGATATATTCAGTTCGCAAAAATCAAAATATAGTTGATGAACAGTCATGTTTTGTACCATGAGCAGCATTTACAAAACCAACAGCCTGCTCAGTGATGCACATTTTGGGCTCTTCAAAGCCAAATTTGTAAATATTATATTCTTGAGTGAAAAATAGACAAAAGAGTTAGTTCCAGATTTAAACGAATAGTGAGCGATTATGATATCAACAAGACAAAATGTGGTGTCAAGTAGCCCCAGCAAGATTGATGCTGCCCCATTCGAGCTAGTCCTATTTGCCTGTGCCTGGCCACTTCCCTCTAAACCTTTCCCATTCATGAACCTGTCCAAACTTTTAAATGTTGTTATTGTTCCTGCCTCAACTACATTATCTGGCACATTACCCTAACCACAACCCTACTTCAGAAACAAACTATTATCGATTTTCTTTCAGTCGCCATACATACTTTGCTTTGCACTATTATAGCCTAGTTACTTACTATCAAAGATAATTAGTTGTATTTTTGATAATTGTGTGGCGGGGACGCAAAGGAGTCCAACCAAAAACAAATCGGACACGAGTTGTGTGCACTAGGCAAGTGTATTCTCTCCAATACAGCTCCCTACTCCACCAATGTCACGGGCGTTGCCCGGCCTTAAATACCAACTCAGGTACCGACCCCGTGACTAGCGCCTCCCACACCAAGACGCCGCCGTCTAGAGCCGATGGTTCATTGTGCCCTTGGGTTGGCACCAGGTGCCGCCACATGACCCTCCCCCCCCAGAACCAGAGGTACCGAACCGGACAGGAGGCGGATCGAACGCGTAGATACAATCCCACGCCCCGGGAGCTTGCTCGGTTCGGAAGTATCTCCGGGAGCCTGGGACGGCGGACGCCAGCGACGGGGCAGTTGAGCCATATGGACTGGCTCGCTCAGGTCCAAGTGGGCCCGTTTCAATCGAGCCACGGACACATTTTCGCGCCAGCCTCCCGTGTCCAAATCAAATGTAGTAGGCCCGTGCCGCAGCACGCAAAAGGAACCTTCATACGGGCGCTGCAAGGACGGCTTGTGGGAGTCACGGCGAAGAAAAACGTACGGGCAGTCCATCCGCGGTAGTGGCACATGGGAAGGGGCCACTCCATGACGGGAGCCACTCCAGGATGGGAGGGCACCGACCCTCTCCCGCAAGCGGATGAGCACCGATGATGGGGGTTCCTGGGACCCATCAGCAGCAGGAACAACCTCCCCGGGGACGGTGAGCGGATATACCAATATACACCATATACCAACTCCGCGGAGGACGATGACGGATCCTCCTTGGGGGCCGTCCAAATCCCCAACAGGACCCATGGCAACTCGTCCATCCACCCAGGGCCCGTGAGACAAGCCTTCAGGGCGGCCTTCAGACAGCGGTGTAACCACTCCAAAAACCCATTTGACTGGGGATGGTACGCTGTTGAGTGGTGGAGCTGCGTCCCCAACAGGCGGGCCATGGTGGACCACAATTCAGACGCGAACTGGGCGCCTCGGTCAGACGTGATGTGAAGTGGAACCCCAAAGCGGGCATTCCAAGTTACCACGAGGGCACGAGCGCACAACTGAGTTGAAATGTCCGTGAGCGGGATGGCCTCCAGCCACCATGTAAAATAGTCAACCACTGTAAGCACGTGTGATTCACCCTGGGACGGAGGCACCGGCCCCACGATGTCCATGTGTATGTGATCGTAACGCTGGTGTGGCACGGTGAAGTCTTGAACGGGCGCCCGGACATGTCGATGCACCTTTGATGTCTGGCACGGGATGCACACCTGGGCCCAGCGAGCATCCTGCTTTCACATAAACCTTGCGGCCACCATAGCGACCGTGGCCTGGATCGATGGGTGGTCCAGCCCATGGATCACCTCAAAGACAAGACAGCGCCAGGCCACCGGAACGATAGGCCTCGGCTGACCTGTGGATACGTCGCAGAGGATGGAACCCGAGGGACCCAATGGCAAGTCCTCAAGCATCAAGCCAGAGATTGCGGTGCGGTGCGCCGGCATCTCATCGTCCGCCAGCTGGGCTGCGGCCAAGGCGGAGTAATCTATTCCCGAGGCCGGGTTAAGCACGGCTGCAATCGCCACGAGGTTGCATTTCCCAGCGATGTGTCAGACGTGTGTCGTATAGTCCGAAATAGCCGCCAGCTGGCGCTGCTGACGTGTGAACCAAGGACCTGAAACCTTCGCAAAAGCAAACGTGAGGGTCTTGTGGTCCATGTCTCTGAAACCCGAGTCTCTGAAGCCGTAATGTAACAATTCTACAATTGTCATGCCCATTAATGGGCCGATGGGAGCATATCTAATACCTTTTCCTCTGTCCACCTTAGTCTCTTCTCAAGACAGATAGAATAGAATGTCTATATTTTGGCAGTCAGGTGTCAGGCATGTAAGCTGTACTCTGCCCAATTGAGTTGATGAGATCATGGTACTAACATAGAAACATAGAAAATAGGTGCAGGAGTAGGCCATTCGGCCCCTCGAGCCATTCAATATGATCATAGCTGCTCATCCAAAATCAGTACCCCGTTCCGACCCTTTCCCCATATCCCTTGATTCCTTTAACCCGAAGAGCTAAATCTAACTCAGTGAATTGGCCTCCTGTGGCAGAGAATTCCACAGATTCACAACTCTCTTGGTGAAAACGTTTTTCCTCATCTCAGTCCTAATGGCCTACACCTTATTCATAAACTGTGACCCCTGGTTCTGGACTGCCCCAACATCGGGAACATTTTTACTGCATCTACCCTCTCCAATCCTCTAAGAATTTTATATGTTTCTATAAGATCCCCTCTCGTCCTTCTAAATTCCAGCGAATATAAGCCCATTCTTTCATCATACGTCAGTCCCGCCATCCCGGGTATACTAGAGATGTGGTCTTAGCATGTGGCTTTAGTCTCAGCTCTGCTCCAGATGAGCATTATGCGTGACTGCCATCTGTGTACTTTTGTGTTTTTGAACCCGTTTCAATTTTCCCATCTCAAGAGTTGACCAGTTTAAACACTATTTTACTTCCTTTTTTAAGTTGATGAGTTTGTTACTACCCGTTGACTTCATAGCTGAGTTTAATAATCCATGCATTCAAAGGCTCCTTAGATATTTTTGTAATTTATAAACTCAAATGCTCCCTGCATTAAATTGTTTCTGGAAGTCAAAGACTTTGTGGGGAGATGATCCCTTTTTAACTTGTTACCTTATTTTTGTAGTCCCTCTGGCTGCACTTTCTGGGGCAAAAAACCTTGGAGCCGGAAAAAGAAGATTCTCTGGCAAGTGGGCATGTTGGTTGGTGCTCCAGTTGGAATTACATTGATTGCTGGCATTGCTGTTCCAGTCATGATGGTTGGTGTCCCCATCTATGTGGGGCGAAAGGTAAGGAGGGCATCAAACAAAGTCATACCCGAGCCTTTTAGATTTGCATGGTTACCTTGACATACTCTTCTTTTGCTTTATCGAGTTTTGGGAATGCAGTATGCATTTTGTTATTGGCTGAAGACTGTTAAACTTGGGAGAAGATATAAATGTCTTTCTTGCATAACAAACATGTGGGCCAACCTGATTTTCTTGTATGTTGTTTTGTTATTATTTATTCTCACATTCTAAGCAGAAATTATATATGCCTGTATATCCTATCCCTTAGAATACTCTCTAGTAGCTTTCTAACTACAGATGTTAAGCTCTTCTGGCCTACAGTTCCCAACATTTTCCCTGCAGCCCATCTTGAATAAAGGCACAACACCCTCCTGCACCTCTCCTGTATTTAAAGAAGATTTGTAAATTTCAACCAGGGCTCCCACAATTTCCTGGGTTACACAAAAAGCTGGAGAAACTCAGCGGGTGCAGCAGCATCTAAGGAGCGAAGGAGATAGGCGACGTTTCGGGTCGAGACCCTTCTTCAGACTCCCACAATTTCCTCTCTAGTTTCCCACAATGTCCTCAGATATATTTGATTGCAGTTTTAGCTGGGTGGATTCTAATAAATATATGTTTTATTTGCTGGTTGCATTTATATAGCACTACATTTAAAGACTGGTGCTTTGCGTAAAGGCAATGAGAAATTATAGATTTTTAAAGTTAAAATGGTGTTATTTTAATGTAAAATTGTGTGTTTATATTTTTTTTACAGATTTATAGTCGTTGTGAAAGTAATAAGATATCAAATCATAGACGAAGACTTGCTGTAGCTGGGGGAGTTGTTCTGTCCATTATCGTGTCTCCTGTCCTAGCTGCAGTGACAGTTGGTAAGGGTAAACATAGTGCAATAGCATCAAGTTTGTTAAATTGTTCATTAGTAGATTTTGCAACCTAAATGTTGCCCTCAGAGGACAAGAATGTTGAGGATCCTTGCATTGCTTATTAATGATACAGAAGTGTTAAATTTATAGTCAGGAACTGCAGATGCTGGTTTAAACTGAAGATAGGCACAAAAAGCTGGAGTAACTCAGCGGGTCAGACAGCATCTCTGAAGAAAAGGAATGGGTGACGTTTCAGTTCAAGATCCTTCTTCAGTCTGAGCCACTGAGTTACTTCAGCTTTTTTGTCTATGTGAAGTGTTAAATCTGTCCCATTTGCTATGCATCTAATTGCAAAACGAATATAAGCTGCAATGTTTTGCAGAATGCTTATAGTGGTTGGTATTATTTTCTGAAGCAAAATATTTCAATTATTATTAAAAAATTTTTAAGGTATTGGGGTACCTATAATGCTTGCATATGTTTACGGTGTTGTCCCAGTATCGCTCTGCCGTAGCGATTGGTGTGGAGTTACGACTGGAAATGGGAAAGGTGTAAAGATTGAAATAGATGAAGATGCTGCTTCTGGTAAGTGTGACTAATATTTATTCAAGAAGTAAAAGTTGCCCAAATAGATCAATTGACATGTGTTCCAAATATTTAGCTTCCAAATCGCTTATTAAGGTTGTCATGTATTAAAGATGGTTGCAAAATTCATAAAAGTAGAAGCCCTCTATTTTGAATGTGTCATTACTTTACCAAACTTTTACTAATGTGGCTAATGTTATTACATGTTGAGAATAAAACAGTAATTTTGAAAGGATGGCCCACTCTGATCCACATTTTAGGTGTTATTACAAAGGTGTTTGCATCGGTACAACAAAAGTGCCTTTGGCACAGATGAACCTCCCAATCATCTCATGGTATTAGTCATGGAGTCATACAGTGTGGAAACAGGCCCTTTGGCCATGTCCCAGTTGCACTAGTCCTGCCTGCACTTGGTTCATATCCCTCCAAACCTGTCCTATCCATGACCTGTCTAACTGTTTCTTAAATGATGGGATAGTCCCAGCCTCAACTACCTCCTCTGGCAGCTTGTTTCATACACCCACCACCCTTTGTGTGAAAATATTACCCCTCGGATTCCTATTAAGTCTTTTCCCCTTCACCTTGAACCTATGTCCTCTGGTCCTGGATTCCCCTACTCTGGGCAAGAGACTGTGCATCTTCCCGATCTATTCCTTTCATGATTTTATACTTCTCTATAAGATCACGCCTCATCCTCCTGCGCTCTAAGGAATAGGGTCCCAACCTACTCAACCTCTTCTTATAGCTCAGACCCTCCAGTCCTGTCAACATCCTTGTAAATCTTCTCTGTACCCTTTCCAGCTTTACAACATATTTCCTATATGGTGCCCAGAACTGAACACAATGTTCTAAATGCGGCCTCACCAACGTCCTATACAACGGCAACATGTCCTCCCAACTTCTATACTCTATACTCTGACTGATAACGGCCAAAGTGCCAAAAGCCTTTTTGACCACCTCATCTCCCTGCGACTCCTAGATCCCTCTGCTCTCCAACACTACGCAGAGGCCTACCATTTACTGTGTAGGTCCTGCCCTTGTTCAACGTCCCAAAATGCAACACCTTACACTTCTTTGTATTAAATTCCATTAATCATTCCTCAGCCCACCTGGCCAATCGATCCAGATCCTGCTGCAATCATTCACAACCAAATTCACTATCTGCAAAACCACTCACTTTTGTATCATCAGCAAACTTGCTAATTTTGCCCTGTATGTTCTCATCCAAATCTTTGATGTAGATGACAAACAGTAACGGGCCCAGCACCACCTTCTTCTTTTGTGTGGCGTGTACAGCCTAAGGTTGTTGGACAACTTGTTCTACTTGATCTTCCGTTTGTACACGTCGAGTTGATTGCATTAGTCGAAACAGGGCAGACCACGTGAAGGTTGCAATCTTCCAGCCCGTGCCCAGCACCAAACCCTGAGGCACACCACTAGTCACAGGCCTCCAGTCCGAGAAGCAACCTTCCGCCATCACCCTCTGCTTTGAGTATTGGGTATTGTTAAATATCCTCTTTTGAAGCATGTAATTCTCATGCTGATCTTTAAGTAGACATATTCTTTCCCTCCACACCCCTTAACTCTTTTGATCTTACATTGTCATCTTACAACTTTCATGTCTCTGAAAAGTCCAATTTTGACCTAAGGAGAAAAGCAATTTCTTATTTTCACTTTTAGGCTCAGTATCCTGACAACACTTGATCGATCAAGTAGGGCTCTGCCTGGTCACGCATAATGCCATCAGCTGCATCGTGCAGCTGCTGCTGCAAGTTGCGCTTGATCCAGTCGCTCACCTCCGGCTGTATGGCCACCCGCTGCAGCCTCCACTAACACCACATCCCACGACCACCGTAACTGTGCCTTCCGTAACGTCCAACATAGAAACATAGAAAATAGGTGCTGGAGGAGGCCATTCGGCCCTTCGAGCCAGCACCGCCATTCATTGTGATCATGGCTGATCGTCCGCTATCAATAACCCGTGCCTGCCTTCTTCCCATATCCCTTGACTCCACTAGCCCCTAGAGCTCTATCCAACTCTCTCTTAAATCCATCCAGTGATTTGGCCTCCACTGCCCTCGAAGTCAGGCTAACTGGTCTGTAATTCCCCGTTTTCTCTCTCGCTCCTTTCTTGAAAAGTGGGATAACATTAGCTATCCTCCAATCCACAGGAACTGATCCCGAATCTATTGACCATTGGAAAATGATCACCAATGCGTCCACTATTTCCAGAGCCACCTCTCTGAGGACCCTGGGATGCAGACCATCAGGCCCAGGGGATTTATCATCCTTCAGTCCTATTAGCCTACCCAATACTATTTCTCGCCTAATGAAAATTTCTTTCAGTTCCTCTACCCCCTTAGATCTTCTATCCTCCAGTACATCTGGGAGATTGTTTGTGTCCTCCTTAGTGAAGACAGATCCAAAGTACCTATTCAACTCTTCTGCCATTTCATTGTTGCCCATAATTATTTCACCCGTGTCTGCCTTCAAGGGACCCACATTTGACTTTGCTACTCTTTTTCCCTTAACATATCTAAGGAAGCTTTTACTGTCCTTCTTTATAGTCCTGGCCAGCTTCCCCTCGTACTTCATCTTTTCAGCCCATATTGTCTGTTTTGTTTCCTTCTGTTGTCCTATGAAAGTTTCCCAATCCTCTGGCTTCCGGCTACTCTTTGCTGTGTTATACATCTTTTCTTTTAGTTTTATTCTATCCCTAACTTCTCTTGTCAGCCACAGTTGCCTCCTACTCCCCTTAGAATCTTTCTTACTTTTTGGAATGAAATGATCCTGCGTCTTCCTGATTATGCCCAGAAATTCCTGCCATTGTTGTTCCACCGTCATTCCTGCTTGGATCCCTTTCCAGTCTGCTTTGGCCAGCTCCCCTCTCGTGCCTTCATAGTCGCCTTTGTTCAACTGTATCACTGCCACTTCCGATTTAACATTCACCTTCTCAAATTGCAGATTAAAACTAATCATATTATGATCACTACCTCCAAGCGGTTCCTTTACCTCGAGTTCCCTTATCATATCTGGTTCATTGGAAAACACTAAATCCAGAATTACCTTTTCTCTGGTCGGCTCCATTACAAGCTGATCGAAGAATCCATCTCGGAGGCATTCTACAAGCTCTCTTTCTTGGGGACCTGAACCAACCTGATTTTCCCAGTCTACCTGCATATTGAAGGTAGTCTCAGTAATCCCCACAATGTCATATCTACCAACCTCTAACTGAGCCTCAAGCTCATCTACTTTACTTCTTATGCTTCGCGCATTCATATACAATACTTTTAATTCCTTACGCATCTCACCTTTCAGCAGTGGCCTCGCTGTAACCATGTGCCGTGGCCGCTATGCCCACTTCCTGAGCCAATCTCAGAATATTAAGACGCTTTCCAAGATCGGGGGAGGCAAGTTCGCAGACCATTCACGGCTGCTAACCTTCCCTTCCACCCTTCACCACCGCCATCTTAGTACTTCTATATACTGTCATTCTTCTCTCTTCCTTCTCGGCCCTGATGCAGGGTCGAGACCCAAAACATCGACATGCACCTTTGTCCTCCACCAATGCTGCCTGACTCTGTGCGTTCTTACAATATCCTTTGTACGTTCTTCCATTTTTTTCATTCCGGATTGCAGCATCTGTCGTCTCTCTTCAAAATATTGTATGGTCGTTATGAATTTACAATGTAAAATCGTTAAAATTTATTTTCTTCTCTGACTCTGTGACTCTTCAGGTACAAATGTTTTAACCTTAAGTTTAAAGTTTGAATAGCTTCTCTGGTATAAAATTGCTAAATTAATCAAATATTTCAAATCTTCCGCTTCCCTTATTTTTCTCATTGTACAGGAATGCAATTTTCAAACGATGCTTTCTTTTCAATCTTGGTTTGTTTTTATAGCTTTTTTGAAGTATGTGCGCTCTGACCCTGACCCTTTTCATTGCTCTTCAGAACCAAGTTTTGTGTACTTATAATATTAGAATTTCCTAGTAAGCAAAATATTTTCCCATCAATCAAAATCTAGTTTAGTCTGAATATTTTGCATTGGGACTTAATTCATAGGAAAATCGCTTGATCTGAGAATAGCCTATTCTTTTTAAAAAATCACTTTTTTATCTCCATTATTTTGTTTCATGCTTTCTCACATAAGATTTTCCCCATTAAGTTTTTCCTTCACGATTCAACATTAATTTCATCAATCAGGAGCTTTGTCAATTCTTTCAGAAGTAATTTTGTCTTTGCTCTGAAAGTGTCTTATCGTCTTTGGACGAACATACAGTATTGGCTAGAAGAAACTGATCTTCAACAGTGTGGTGCCAGATGGGAATTCTGATTGTCAAAACGTGTTTGATTGCATTGAAACTCGAGAACAATCCACACCCTCTCTTCTTTGATCAGATTAATTATTCTTAACATGGTGTTGACAACATGCTGTTTCTTTGGCGTTAAAACATGTCAGGCATTATTCTTATTTAGCTGCAATCCTTTTAGTAAAATAGTGATCATTAATCCAGTGATTCTAGCACCTATTCCAATTAAGGAGATATATTTTAACATTGGGAGGAGTTAGAGGTCTTTAAACTCTTACATTGTGGTTAGCACAATGATTTATTCACACCGGTTGGAACAATTTCAACAATCAATATTGTCATGTGAGCTGCCCACCCATAACCCGATGATCATTTGATGAAAGTAGAAGGTAATTGTGAAGAGTGTAGAAGCAAATGAAAAACATAACCTAACAATAGGCCATTGACCAATGCCCATCGTTTGTTTATGTTTTTTATTTCTTCCTGCACTCTTCACAATTAACTTTTAATTTGACGTTGGTATTTACAAGAGATGTTTAATTCCATTCCATTTCTACTCTGTCATTTTCGAGAAGAATGTTAACAGTGATTATTCTGATTGCTAAGATTAGAACGACATTCTTCAATTAGAATGAAAGGCCATCAGGGCTTCCTGGTCTAAATAATGTTGCTTCCATGGGGGTCACACTTTTGTTTGATTTAAGTGAGCTTCAGGGAATCTCTCAAGTTTCAAAGTGAAGCACAATTTTGTAACTTGCACACATGTTTATTTCCTTATCATCTTCTCCCAGTCTGAGAATTTGATGTGATAATATTGAAAATGAGCCCTGTCTCATCATTCTATTTCCATGCATTCAAATGCAACCTTTTAATTCTTCTATATGACTAGTACCTATCCATTGTAGTATTGTGTTAAAATGAGAATATTAATTAAATCCTTTTTTTGTTTAGAGGGCAACATTTTAATGATTTTTTTAAAAATCTGGTCATGCATTTTTTCAAGGTTGGCATGAAATAGACAGATAAGGTCATTACAATGTTGCCAGGAGCTCAGGGCCTGATACAATAGGGAGGTTAGGCAGGCTAGGACGTTATTCCTTGGAGCATAGGAGAATGAGGGTTAAATGACAACCTTTTCCACACAGTGGATTGTGAATGAGCTGCCAGAAGAGATAGTTGAGGCAGGTACTGTAACACCATTTAAATTACATTTGGACAGGTTCATAGAAAGGAAAGGTTTAGAGGGATATGGGCCGAACACAGGCAGGTGGAACTAATGTAGAGTGGAGCATCTTGGTCAGCATGGGCAAGTTGAGCCAAAGGGCCTATGCCATGCTGTATGACTCTGACTCTTAACGGTACATTTGGTTCATGAAATCATTATAATGTCTTGTATATCAAAGCATGCACCTTCTTTTAAACAGTAATATAACCTTTGTATTCCAAATATATTAACTGGTTCACATTTTCTTCAGTTAATGAGCCACGGCCAAGGTTACATAACCACAGTATTAGTGGTAGCAGTGTACAAGAGGTAACCAGTGGCCTGAGTGCAAGTGGAAGCAACCTGGACAGAGCAGGCGTAAAACTGGAGCATGATCAATCAGCAAGCACCGTAGCACTAGCTGGAAGCATGCTTAGTGCAGAACAGGATTCTTCAAACAGGTCAGTAAAGTCACTTGAATTATCCTTGTATTCGGGGGTAATTTCGACATGTCAATTTTTAAGACTCTGCTGAGCATGGACAAGATTTAATAGCAAAATGGTTGTTACTGATATTATTACTTTTATTAATATATATTGGCATGTATATGACCACAAGATCATTTGATTGATTGACAATATAAATTTGCTGATTGATTTTCAATAACTTGAAACAGCTCTGCCAAATCTATGGGACAAGTTGGTTTGAATCCCAGAATCTGCCCATGCCACATCTATCAGAAGTAAGGTGGTTATTCCTCCCTTTGCCTCCTGTCTTTTATTCCCCCGATACATGAAGCAACAGGTTATTTTTAACTTGTCAGAAATAACAACGTGAGTGTTTTACAAAATTTCTCATCACTGCCAAGATGGAATTTCTTTAGATAGAAAATGGTTTGTACGTTCTCCCCGTGACCTTCATGGGTTTTTTTCCTGGATCTCTGGTTTCCTCCCTCACTCCAAAGACGTACAGGTTTGTAGGTTAATTGGCTTGGTATAATTGTAAATTGTCCCTAGTGTGTGTAGGATAGTGTTAATGTGTGGGGATCGCTGGTCGGCACGAACTCGGTGGGCTGCGGGGCCTGTTTATGCGCTGTATCTCTAAACCAAACAAAACAGCAAATATTGGAAACAACAGGCTAAGCAGTGTTGAAGAAAGAACATTCAACTCTTCTCTGATAATCATTTGGCAGATCCAATGCACTACAATATCCAGATGACCTAATGTCATTACTTTTAGATTTTAATTTGTCTCCTTTTTTTGCACCTGTACATTTTTCATTTTTCCTTTGGATTTATGGAATGAAGTGTATTTAATAGTTAAGCAACACATGTTTTTGACAAACTATACTAATTGCTGCATTTGTTATAGGGAGGGAAAAAACATAGAGGTTCATGTGGACATTGAAACAGAGCCTGGAGGGGCAAAAGACCGCAGCAGCAGTAGCTACTTGTCTGTGCACAGCTTGTCGATGGAATCGCCACACTGTTCTCGAGAACTGTTATGCAGCACTAGTCCAAACACCGAAAGGATTTCCATTCAAACTTGTGTGTGAAAGGCTATAAACACTATTCTTTTTCAGGTGCAGTATTTTCTTCCCCATTTATCAAAGTTTGAATGTATCATTGAATTGCTGTGTTTTTACAGCTGTAAACTCAAATATCTCAATATACTCAAATGAGTATTCCAATTATAGGTTAAACTTTGTATGGGAAGTCACTGCAGATGCTGGATTAAACGGAAAATAGACACGAAAAGCTGACCCATTGAGTTACTCCATCCAGCCTTTTGTGCCTATCTTGGTTAAAATTTGCTCGTCAGATGAACAACAAACGTACTTTTCTTCAGAACCCAGGAAGTAACATAGTCAGTAATTTAAAGAAACATTACCTATATGGATAAAGGCTTAGATTATTGTTGTAAAAGCAGGCTTAAAATGGCAGATTATTTCTAAAATCTGGACGTTTCTAATGGTAACCACTGGAGGGAGTGATTGGTGGGAAGAATGCGGCATTACTTCAGTGACACCAGTAACGGTGGATTTTGTCTTATTTTGTTCAGGATTGAATGTGCCACCTTCTGCCTATGGCTGGTGAAAATCCACTTTAATCTCAGCTCGATTTCAAACCATGGCAACAGCAATTTGACGTTTTAATTACGATATTGTGCGGTTCGGAGATGGATGCCGAAATACAACCTGCAGTTTCACAACAGGCCGACTCTGGAGTTGTAGGCGCAGTGTAATATTAGCCAATTTAAAGGCCATTTGCTGCAAAGTATCACGATTGTGTAATTGGAAGTACCTTAGGACTATGAAATCAGAGTTAGTGTAGAATTTTGTACAGTCTCTGATTATGGTTCCCTTCAATCCAGAGACCACAGAGTGCCAGAAATGTTTGTGTTTGGTATGTGGAGTTGAATAAACTAAGAAGAATTGACTTTAATGAGACTTAAAGCATTGCAGGAATATGCACAGATTATATTAAAAGCTTCTAAATGCTCAGCAGACAACATTAGCCTGCAAGAGTTTGGAACAGCATGTTTAATATCTCAAATGTGCGCAAAAGCAGTGAATAAGTTACCCAGTGTTATTGTTGTGCGGAGTCGGCTTTAGCTTTGTATCAGCTGGGAGAAAATATTATTTTGGTAATTAACCTCAAGTCTTGGAGCTAAATAGTCAGATGTCCCTTGATAATCTTTGTAAAATTGGCACATTCCAAATTATAAAACCTTTTTGGTTGCAGCTCATTTTGAGCATGTGCTGTCAGAGTGGAGGACATTTATTCTGCTGCTATGTTGAAATGTGCACCAAAGATTGACTGGCCCCATCTGCAAAAATTGGTTCCATATCTTAAAGGAGCATTCCTTCATAAACCGGACTCCAAGCACACTCATGTAACCACCCTGAAGTTTCAAAAGTTCAATTCTTAGAATATCACTGAAGAGTTACAGAGCTCCAAATATAACATTGTGCCATTTCCTTTCATCTGACGTGGTATTGCCTTAGTCTTTGAGGATCACATTACTGAAGCTGTCACTTCCAGAATGCATATGCAGGCTGACCAAGCCTGATAAAATAGTTGATTCTTGAACATAAAAGGATGCCTTGATTTTGAAGATTTTTTTTAAAATAAGAAATATTTTCTTCATTTGTAAAGCGCAAAGTGATAATTTTGCAGTATTTCCAATGTGTTTTGTATAGTCTGTTGTCAAGGGATGCTCCTTTTAAACTGCATGATTGCTTTCAATTGATTTAGAACATAATCCCATTTAAAAGCATATATTGTCAATATTCATTGTAACTTCTGCTTTGCTGTTGTATGAGCATAACCAATGTGCACATGTCAATATGGCAGCTGAGATATTAAACATATTTGCCATTAAACCTGGTGTAATTGTAAGCGGATCCTTGAGATATTAAGGTTGCATAAGAATTATATATATGTATAATTCACTGGATTGAACACCAGTTATGGACACAGTCAGAAAGGAATATTATGCTGCGGATCTCTGCTATAAAGCACAGTAATATGGAAATGTATGGATATGAATTTTTTCATGAAATATGGGTATGAAATAAATGCTATCAATGTTAGCAAACAAATAAGAGGTTTTAAATGCCTGTCCTTGCCTCCTGTACAGTGACACAGGGAGGCACGGTGGCACAGCAGTAGAGTTGCTGCCTTAATACACCGATCCTAACTACACATGCACTGTCTGTACCGAGTTTGTACATTCTCCCTGTTTCCTCCCACATTCCAAAGACATGCAGGTTTGTAGGTTAATTGGCCGCCGTAAATTTCCCCGCGTGTGTACGATGCGAAACTGGGTAAACGTTGGTCGGCACAGTCTCGATGGGCCGAAGGGCCTTTTTGCATGCTAAACTTAAGACTAAAACTGTTTCAAATAAATATAAAAGTGATTTTGATGTGTAGCAGGCTTTAAAACTATGCATTAAAACTATTTAGTGCTATTTAACAATGCATCACAATAAGTTGTAAGTATTTATTTATAAGGATATTTGATTTGCTAAAAATCCAAAGTGTGATTCCAGGGGAGCCAAGGAGAGATAGCTGAATGGATAGAAAATTGGCTTCATGGAAGGAAGGTTGCTTCTCGGACTGACGGCCTGTGACTAGTTTGGTGCTGGGCCCGTTACTGTTTGTCATCTGCACCAATGATTTAAAATGAGAACATACAGTGGCTTGCAAAAGTTGTCATAAACCTTGAACTTTTCCACATTTTGTCACATTACAACCACAAAAGTAAATGTATTTTATTGGGATTTTATGTGATAGACCAACACAAAGTGGTGCATAATTGTGAAGTGGAAGGAAAATGATATATGGTTTTCAATTTTTTATACAAATAAAAAACTGAAAAGTGTGGCGTGCAAAAGTATTCCGCCCCCTTTACTCTGATACCCCTAAATAAAATCCAGTGCAACCAATTGCCTTCAGAAGTCACCTAATTAGTACATAGAGTCAACTTGTGTGTAATCTAATCTCAGTATAAATACAGCAGTTCTGTGAAGGCCTCAGAGGTTTGTTAGAGAACATTAGTGAACAAACAGCATCATGAAGCCCAAGGAACACACCAGACAGGTCAGGGATAAAGTTGTGGAGAAGTTTAAAGCAGGGTTAGGTTATAAAAAAATATCCCAAGCTTTGAACATCTCACTGTTCAATCCATTGGAGCACTGTTCAATCCATCATCCGAAAATGGAAAGAGTATGGCACAACTGCAAACCTACCATGACATGGCCGTCCACCTAAACTGACAGGCCGGGCAAGGAGAGCATTGATCAGAGAATCAGCCAAGAGGCCCATGGTAACTCTGGAGGAGCTGCAGAGATCCACAGCTCAGGTGGGAGAATCTGTCCACAGGACAGCTATTAGCCATGCACTCCACAAATCGGGCCTTTATGGAAGAGTGGCAAGAAGAAAGCCATTGTTGAAACAAAGCCATAAGAAGTCCCGTTTGCAGTTTGCCACAAGCCATGTGGGGGACGCAGCAAACATGTGGAGGAAGGAGCTCTGGTCTGATGAGACCAAAATTGAAGTTTTTGGCCTAAATGCAAAAAGCTATGTGTGGCGGAAAGCTAACACTGCACATCACCCTGAACACACCATCCCCACTGTGAAACATGGTGGTGGCAGCATCATGCTGTGGGGATACTTTTCTTCAGCAGGGACAGGGAAGCTGGTCAGAGTTGATGGGAAGATGGATGGAGCCAAATACAGGGCCATCTTGGAAGAAAACCTGTTAGAGTCTGCAAAAGACTTGAGACTGGGGTGGAGGTTCACCTTCCAGCAGGACAACGACCCTAAACACACAGCCAGAGCTACAATGGAATGGTTTAGATCAAAGCATATTCATGTGTTAGAATGGCCCAGTCAAAGTCCAGACCTAATTCCAATTGAGAATCTCTGGCAAGACTTGAAAATTGCTGTTCACAGACGCTCTCCATCCAATCTGACTGAGCTTGAGCTATTTTGCAAAGAAGAATGGGCAAAAATTTCAGTCTCTAGATGTGCAAAGCTGGTAGAGACATACCCCAAAAGACTTGCAGCTGTAATTGCAGCGAAAGGTGGTTCTACAAAGTATTGACTCAGGGGAGCAGAATACTTTTGCACGCCACACTTTTCAGTTTTTTATTTGTAATAACATTTGGAAACCATGTATCATTTTCCTTCCACTTCACAAATATGCACCACTTTGTGTTGGTCTATCACAAAAAATCCCAATAAAATACATTTACGTTTGTGGTTGTAACGTGACAAAATGTGGAAAAGTTCAAGGGGTATGAAAACTTTTGCAAGCCACTGTACATGGCAAGATTCGCAGGTTGCTGATGATACAAAAGTGGGTGGTTGTGAAATATCGCAGCAGGAGCTTGATCGATCGGCCAGGTGGGCTGTGGAATAGTTGATGGAATTTAATACATGACATGTGAGGTGTTGGATTTTGGGAAGTCCAACACGAGCAGGACCTACACAGTGAATGGTAGGACTCTGGGGAGTGTTGTGGAGCAGAGGGATCTAGGAGTGCAGATGCATTGTTCATTGAACGTCGAGGTAGTTAACGAGGTCAAAAAGGCTTTTGGCATATTGGCCTTCATCAGTCAGAGTATTGAGTATAGAAGTTGGCAGGTCATGTTGCAGTTGTGCAAGACGTTGGTGAGGCTGCATTTAGAGTAATGTGTTCAGTTCTGGGCACCCCATAGGAAAGATGATGTATAGCTGGAAAGGGTACAGAGAAGATTTACGAGGATGTTGCCAGGACTGGAGGGTTTGGGCTATAGGGAGAGGTTGAGTAGGCTGGGACTCTATTCCTTGGAGCGCAGGAGGATGAGGGGTGATCATATAGAGGAGTATAAAATCATGAGAGGAATAGATCAGGTCGATGCACAGAGTTGCCCAGAGTAGGTGAATCGAGGACCAGACGATATAGGTTAAGGCGAAGGGAAAATATTTAATAGTAATCTGAGGGGTAATCTTTTCACTCAAGTGTGATGGGTGTTTGGAATAAGCTGGCAGAGGAGGTAGTTGAGCCTGGAACTATCCCGACAATTAAGAAACAGTTAGGTACCTGGATCGGACAGGTTTGGAGGGATATGGTCCAAACGCAGGCAGGTGGGACTAATGTAGCTGGAATATGTTGGCCGGTGTGAGCAAGTTGGGCCGAATGGTTTGTTTCTCCGCTGCATCACTCCACGACTCTATGCATTTGAGTAAACATTTTCGCTATTGAATAATGCATCTTTAAGAACTTGAATAACAAATTGTTTAATCTATATTACCTGAGACTGGTTAAAATCAATGAACTGTAGAATATAGGAAGTTATGTTCAGTTTAGTTAGTGGCATGCAGTTCCTGAGCAGGTTCAACATATTACTCCCATGGTTATTTGAACTATACTTCCCACCCTGCTTCCTGTAAGGACTTTATCCTCTACTCCCAATTCCTCCGTCTACGCCGCATCTGCACCCAGGATGAGGTGTTCCAAACCAGGGCATCGGAGATGTCCTCATTCTTTAAGGAACGGGGGTTCCTCTCTTCGACTATAGATGAGGCTCTCACCAGGGTCTCCCCACTCGTAACAAGGACAGAGTTCCTCATGTCCTCGCCTCCAACTTTACCTGCAGTCACATTCAACAGATAATCCTCCGACATTTTCGCCACCTCCAACGGGTTCCCACCGCTGGCCACATTTTCCCATCTCCTCCCCTTTCGGCTTTCCGCAGAGACCACTCCCTCTGTAACTCCCTGGTTCATTCGTCACTTCACACCCAAACCATCCCCTCCCCTAGTACTTTCCCTTGCAACCGCAGGAAATTCTACACTTGTCATTTTACCTCCCCCCTCGACTCCATCCAAGGACCCAAGTCTTTCCAGGTGATGCAGAGGTTTACCTGCAACTCCTTCAACCTCATCTATTGCATCCGCTGTTCTTGGTGTCAACTGCCCTAGATCGGTGAGATCAAGCACAGGCTTGGCGATCGCTTCACCCAACACCTCCACTCAGTTCGCATTAACACAACCTGTTCTCCTGGTGGCTCAGCACTTCAACTCACCCTCCCATTCCGAATCCGAACTTTCTGTCCTGGGCCTCCTCCATGGCCAGAGTGAGTCCCACCGCAAATTGGAAGAGCAGCACCTCATATTTCACTTGGGTAGTTTACACCCCAGCGGTATGAGATTGACTTCTCCAATTTCAGGTAGTCTTTGGTTTCTCCCTTCTACCCCTCCCCTTCCCAGCTTTCCGACAGCCAATTGTCTCTGCCTCTTCCTTTCTTCTTCCGGCCCTCTCTCCACCCCCACATCAGTCTGAAGAAGGGTCTCGACCCGAAACGTCACCTATTCTTTCACTCCATAGACGCTGCCTCACCTGCTGAGTTTCTCCAGCATTTTTGTCTACCTTCAATTTTTCAAGCTCTAGCATCTGCAGTTCTTTCTTCAACATAAAGTTCAACATATTCATATATTTAACTCAACATAGTTAAAGTTGAAATGTCAATAGTAATTTGAATGGATGAATTAAGGTTAGAATATAAATTATTTTTTCTGATCAGGGTATGATTGTTATTGGGTTTTATTTAAATCACCTACCTCTAGCTGTCCCTTATCTTGATAAAGTTACACATAGGTATAAGAAACACATTTACCTCGGAGGAAATAATTAAATCTTTTGATAATGGTGTTGTATGAACATTAACTTGCCTTTCTACTTCATAAATGTAACAACTGATATTTTTATATTTGTGAAGATTTCTATTGACCTTTTTCCACAATTGCATTATTTCTGAACACTGGAAATCAGAATACCCTTCATCTAACTAGTCACTCAAACGTATGATATGCATTTTTTTTTTCAAAGTACCACCTCAATTTTAACCAAATGGGCTTGCTACTTTCACGTTGTTGACGAAAGTACAATAAATTTTTGAGCACCTATAGAACTTTTAAAAAATTGTATTATTAATAAATTTCCTGATTTAAAGGCTTACTTGTTTATCTTCAAAGCTCGATAATTAAACCACATCAAACCATGGTTCATTCCAAGACTTTTCAGCGGATTGAATTCCATCTAGGCTGGTGACATTCAGTTATTCATTCAGATCATGGCAGATCTCCACATATATCTGTCTCTGGCCTTAAAGTTCAATTAATTTGGCATTCACGAGTGGGAAATATTTTTCAGAAATATTTTTCAGTTCTTTTTACTAATAAATTATCAGCCTGATGCCCTTCGACCTTATTACATTTTAATTATCATTTTAAATGTTTTAGTTAATGCCTTCGTGCCCTCCCAACTCGAGGCAATACATGCCCTTAGTTCAAAAAAGTTTGTGATTTTCTTTCCATTAAAGCTATCTGCATTACACGTTGAAAAAGGGAAGAAATGTGTGATGGCAGTGGTGGCTATTGCATCTCTCTGATGACTTAAGACGGGCTGAATAGTCTCCCTAATGATTATCTGCTCGCAGGTAAACTCTCATCTTTTATTATCCATCAACAAGATTGAAGTTATGTATTTTGTTAAGTGAACTTTGATTTATCCCTTGCATGGTACATCTTAGGTCAGAGGGTGGAGAATCTATGGAATTCATTACCACAGAAGGCTGTGAAGACCAGGTCAATTGATATTTTTAAGGCAGAGATAGAGAGATCCTTGATAAGTACGGGAACATGACGAGAAGGCAGCAGAATGTGGTTAGGAGGGAGAGATACATCAAATGGAGGAGTAGACTCAATGGGCTGAAAGGCCTAATTCTGCTCCTATCACGTGAACTTATCAGTATAGCATCTTTCTCATCTGGTCGGTTTTTATTTAGTTTGTATTGGCATTTGTATGTCTGTTTTTTCATAGCATTTTGCCAGTTCATCATATCTCTGCATTTTACTGATTCTTTTAATTAAGACTTTTGGATACTTTCCAAACGTAATAACTAAGAAAACCGCTTCCCCATTTTTTGAAGATAGAAGATATGAAGGCGGCAAAAATCCCACTGAAGATGAACACTAAACTGTAGTATTGCTTAAGAAAGAACTGCAGATGCTGGAAAAATTGAAGGTAGACAAAAAAAGCTGGAGAAACTCAGTGGGTGAGGCAGCATCCATGTAGAGCAGGAATATGCGACGTTTTGAGTCGAGACCCTTCTTATAAAACTGTGGTATATATATTTAATTTATTTAAGAAAGAAGCCTACATATTTCAGTAACCAAAGGATTTTTACTTCAACTGCACCGTCACTAAGGTTAGACTTTTTTTTAATTCCAGGGTATTTCATTCCATAGCTGGAGTTTCTACTTGCAACTGTGGGTGGTTGTCCAGACTTCTGGATTACCAGTCCATTAAATCAAATACTGTCCCACAAGCTTGCACCATGATTCACAGCCCAGGTATTTGTCTGTGGTAGTGTGCTCTGTTCCTTTACTGGCAGCAGTAATATTGGCGGAACTAGCTATCCAATATAAACATGAAAGATTAGCGACTTTCCATGACATGTTATCTCCGAGACAAGATGTGTCTCATATGGCCATTACAATGGTCTCTACTTTCCGATTAGGCACATTATCAGAATATTTAGAGGACAGTTTTGTTTATTGTCATGTGAAAAGCTTTTGTTGCGTGCAGTCAGCGGAAAGACAATACATGATTACAATCGATCAATTTACAGTGTATAGATACTTGATAAGGGAATAACGTTTAATGCAAGGTAAAGCCAGCATAGTCCAATCAAGGATAGTCCAAGGGTCACCAATGAGGTTGTTCAGTACTGCTCTATAGTTATGGTAGGATGATTCAGATGTCTGATAACAGATGGGAAGAAACTGCCCCTGAATCTGGTGGTGTGCTTTTTCACGCCTCTATATCGTTTGCCTGATGGGAGAGGGGAGAAGAGGGAGTGGTCAAGATGCTACTTGTGCTTGATTATGCTGCTGGCCTTGTCAAGGCAGCGTGAGGTATAAATGGCATCAATAGAAGGGAGGTGGTTTTATGTGATGGTCTGGGCTGCAATTTGTTGCAGTCTTGGATGGAGCTGTTTCCAAACCAAGCTGTGATGCATCCCAATAAAATGCTCTTCATGGGGCACCTGTGCATTCCTTAGTCTTCCAAGGAAGTACAGGCAATTGGAACAAGCCGCTTGAAAGAGTTCAAATGTGCGCTCTGATACACTACCAAGGTTATTGGTGGAAACACCTCATTCCAAGACTCGCTGAACTAAAAGCATCTGAAAAGGAAACGGGTTCCATTTTCATTAGCCTTGTATTTTTATTCTCTGACCAATTTCTTTAAGCAGTAGACATTGAAATATTCTATTCTGATGATGATGCACCAAGATCTTAGATGGTCACTTTGTTTCAATGCATGTAATCCAAACATTTTGCTCATCTATTGGTAAAATGCAAAATAGATCATGCAGATTTTTTTTTATTTTGTCTGGTTTCCTTAGTTCATGTTTATTTGTTATTTGCTAAAATGTGTACATTTATTAACACTTGTAACATTGTCATGATGATTAGCTTAACCATGCCAGTATTAATCAATTTTCATATGTATCAAGGTATTATTGGTGTTAAGACATATTGCAGTTTCTTCAGGATACATGAGATTTTCAAAGTACAAAGTCCATATCTATAATTTAGCATTGCTATTAACAATAAAACCTCACTCTTATGGAGAACTTTAAAAAAAATAGTGAAACTTGCTGAGAAATGTTGTAAACAGTATACAACTAAATTTGATGATAAGACTTCAGGAGATTATTCTTGCAAAAATGCCCACCAACTGAGTTGACAAGATAGGATTCAAATAGCATATTTTGGAAGTTAGAATGAAAATAGTATTTGGAGGCAAGAAGATGTAAAGGAGGAGAGATTTAAGAAATAAGTTACTGAACTTTGATTCAATCATCTGAAGTCAACGATAATGAAGTTGTAAAAATCAGAGATAGTCGTGAGGCGCGCGGACGATCTTGGAGTTACAAGGCTGGAGGACATTAAATATTTAAAATTAATGACTAGTATAAGAGGGAGAGTCCACGGACACAATGAACACCAGGCTGAGAATATTGAGAAGTTATTATTGAATTAGGAGCCAATTTGTTAGTCAGTGAACAGAAGGGTGAAGCCGATTTTAAATTAGCAGGGACACAAAGAACTGTAGATGCTGGTTCCTTACTCTCAATTTCTTTGTCTCCAATGCATCTGCTCCCTAGTAAAGTTTTCCTTTATAGGACATCCAAGATGTCCTCTTTCTTTTGTAAACGTGGTTTCCTCCCTGCTGTCATGAATGGATTCCTCACTCTCCATGTCCCGTAGTTCTGCTTTCACTCTCCCTTCCCCGTGATTTAACAATAATGGCATTTTCTGGTCCTTTCCATTCATCACACCAGCCTCAGCATCCAACATATCATTCTCCAACATTTCTGCCACCTTCAACATGATCCCACCACCAATCTCATCTCCCCATCCACACTTTCTGCAGAGACCACTCCCTCGGCATTTTGTTTGTTCACTCGCCCTTCCCACCGAAACTACTTCTTCCCCAGGTACTTTCCCCTGCAACCGCAGGAGATGTAGCAACTGTGCCTGTAATCGCATCCCTCGCATTCATCCAGCAACCTCAGCTGTCCTTCCAGGTGTGACAGAGGTTCACTTGCACCTCGTCTAACCGTATCTACTGCATTTGGTGTAGTACAAGTGTATACTAGGCAACCATTTCACCAAACTTGATCCGCCAAGGACTGCTGCATCTCCTGGATGCTAACTATTTTAATTCCTCTTTCCATTTCCAAATTGTCCTTCGCCTCATCCATTGCCAGAGATAGGCCACATGTAAACTTGACAACAGCACATCATACATCCACTCGAATAGTGTACCACCCAATGGTATGAACATTGAATTCACCAATGTCGGGTAACCGACTGACAAACAGCCTCCCCACTAATTTTACCCCCTCTTCCCTGTCAGGTCAGGTCGGGGGGAGATCCCCCCCGCCACGGGTACCATGTAATCCCATGCTACCTGCATCATGGTCGGATAGTCGTCGACTAAGCCATCTCTCCCACCTTGGTGAGGAGTGGGCTGTGGACCCCCAGCAGGGCCGAAAACAAGACCTGTCAAAGGGCGGATGAACTTCTAGCGAGCCAACGGTCATCCACACCAGTAGAAGTTGCGATCACTGTCGTACATAGCATTGTAAGGAATGATGATAAAGCACGCACACCAAAATCCTATACTTCCATTGGAAGTCTGCAGGAACTGGAGGACAGAGATGTGTGGTGGATCCATCACCGTTCCCGTTGGAAACCAACACCATTGCGTCACTAATGTTTTCAACGATGATGAATGATGATGATCCCTGTGTGCCCCACCTGATTTGCACCCGTTTCTCCCCTTCACCCTCTGCCTGTCTCCCTCCATCTAGATTCCTTCCTCTGGTTTCACAATTTACATATCTTCTATCCTTATCTCACACTTTTCATCTCTTTATCTCTGGCCTTTGTCCAAGCATTTACCTGTGGAAAAAAAAAATTCACTGTGTCCCCCTATCACTTGGCAGGCTTTGTCGTGTCCACGCGCCTTTTGCGCTTTCAGCACGCCCTCCCCCATAACGATCAGTCTAAAGATGAGTCCTAACCCAAAAGGTCACCTATCCATGTTCTCCAGACACGCTCAGTCACTTCAGTACTTTATGTCTTTTTGGTGCAGACTAAAAATTACTGTTTAGAATGATCTACGGTTTTCAAATCAATGTTTTTATATGTGCAAAGTTATATGGGTTTTCGGATGATGAGTATATGGGGTTAAAAGTTTTATTCACAAGCAGATGGCAGTTATCAACAGCCAGGAGGAGGGGTAAAGATGAAGGCTAGAAAACACTGGTTGTGGGGAGGAATGAATATTTAATTGTAACCGTGCAATTGATGCAGAGGCTGTTCCAGTCAGCAAATTCGATGTTGGTTTCAGCAGCCTGTGCATTGAATTTGAGTGAATAGACCAATCATATATCTGTAACTATATGTGGACTTCCACTTTTTATTAGTCCAGGTTCTTAAGTCTGCATAACTTTTATGAATCCCCACATACTCTGCAACTGCCCTATTCCATCGTTCAGGATAAATGTGCAAAGAAATGCAGATGTTGGTTTACAACAAAAGAGACACCGTGCTGGAGTAACGTTTCTGGTCACCACTTGTCTGAGGAAAGATCCCGACCCACCTCTTCCTGTTCTTGAAAGATGCTGCCTGACCCGCTGAAAGATACTGCCTGACCTGCTGAGTTAGTCCAGCACGTTGTGTCTCTTTTTCCACTAGAAATCAATTTGGCTGAGGCAAATGGATCACAGATATGCCCCTAAGAAAATCTATATGTTCAAGAGGGATGAAACAAAAGCTATTAAAATAGTTTTGCACAGGAAGTAAATGTTAGAAGTGGTGGTTAAATATGTCATGTGTTGAAACCAAACAATAAAATGAGACACCCTTGGACAGACAGAGATAAGGAACTTTGCCAGTTCTGTTATTGTGAACGGATGTTTGCTCATTGCAGCAGTCAAATTATTTGGTTCTCAGCAGTTTATACTATATTCTTAACATTCTCTATATGATATATATATATATATACAGTAATATATGAAATATCGCGTTTACTTAAGTATTCAGACCCTTTGCTATGACACTCAAACTTAAGCTTAGGTTCATCCTGTTTCCATTAATTATCCTTGAGATGTTTCTACAACTTGATTGGAGTCCACCAGCGGTAAATTAAATTGATTGAACATGATTTGGAAAGGCACACACCTGTCCATATAAGGTCCCACAGTTGACAGTGCATGTCAGAGCAAAAACCAAGCCATGAAGACGAAGGAATTGTCCGAAGACCTCCGAGACATGATTGTGTCGAGACACAGATCTGGGGAAGGGTATAAAACAATTTCTGCAGTATTGCAGGCCCCGAAGGGCACAGTGGGCTCCGTCATTCTTAAATGGAAGAACTTTGGAACCACTAGGACTCTCCATAGAGCTGGCCGCCCTGCCAAACTGAGCAATCAGGTAAGAAGGGCCTTGGTCAGGGTGGTGACCAAGAACCCGATGGCCACTCATTCAGAGCTCCAGAGTTCCTCTGTGGAGATGGGAAACCCTTCCAGAAGGACATTCTATATCTGCAGCACTCCACCAATCAGGCCTTTATGGTAGAGTGGCCAGATGGAAGCCAGTCCTCAGTAAAAGGCACATGACAGCCCGCTTAGTGTTTGCCAAAAGGCATGAGAAACAAGATTCACTGGTCTGATGAAACCAAGATTGAACTCTTTGGCCTGAATTCCAAGCGAATGTCTGGAGGAAACCAGGCACCACTCATCACCTGGCCAATACCATGCCTTCGGTGAAACATAGTGGTGGCAGCATCATGCTGTGGGGATGTTTTTCAGCGGCAGGAACTGGGAGACTAGTCAGGATCGAGGGAAAGGTGAACGGAGCAAAGTACAGAGAGATCCTTGATGAAAACTGCCCCAGTCTAGACATCAGACTGGGGCGGAGGTTCACCTTCCAACAGGACAATGACCCTAAGCAGACAGCCAAGACAACGCAGGAGGGGCTTTGTGACAAGTCAGCAAATGTCCTTGAGTGGCCCAGCCAGTGCCCGGACTTGAACCCGATCGAACATCTCCAGAGGGACCTAAAAATAGCTGTGCATCGACTCTCCCCATCCAACCTGACAGAGCTTGAGAGGATCTGCAGAGAAGAATGGGAGAAATTACCCAAATACAGGTGTGCCAAGCTTGTAGCATCATACCCAAGAAGACTTGAGGTTGTAATCACTGCCAAAGGTGCCTCAACAAAGTACTGTAAAGGGTCTGAATACTTATGTAAATGTGATATTTCAGTTATTTATTTTTAATTACTTTGCAAAAAATTCTAAACAACTGCTTTCACTTTTTTATTATGGGGTATTGTGGGTAGATTTAACAAAATGAATTTTATACATTTTAGAATAAGGCTGTAAATGTGGAAAAAGTGTCTGAATACTTTCTGAATTCACTGTATCATACCATAGTTCTCCTCCGCCCCCCCGCCCACTGAATATCTGAACATCTAATCAACCTGACAGATGTGACATAATTTATTTTACTTGCATATATTCCATGGAAAAAGCTGCAAAATCAATGTCAATGACATATGTTGCATAATTCAGACTTTCTTAGTGTGTCCTCTGAGTTTTGGATATTGGCCAAGAAATTGGGCCAAAAATACGAATATCTTTCCCATATGGGGGGAAAAGCAACCCAAGACAGACCACACTGGTCTGGTATGCAATCTTGGAAAGGTAAAACGTCAGACATAAGGAACTGTAGATGGTGGAATCTTAGGCAAAGAAACCCATAAAGTGCTGGAGTAACTCAGTGGTTCAGACAGCATCGCTATAGAACATGAATAGGCGGTGTTTTGGGTCAGAACCCTTCTTCAGAGTGATTGTAGTTGGGGAGGGGATAAAGTTGGAAAAGAGGTGGATGCAGGATAAAGTCTGGCAAGTGTTAAGGGGCTGTCCCACTTGGGCGACCTAATCCGCGAGTTCCGGCGAGTTTACCCTCAACTCATACTCGCAGCATGGTCGACACCAGGTCGTAGGAGGTCTTTGTAAATCTCCTTCATGCTCAAGAGTAGTCCCCGTGTACTCGAGGCCTCAGCTAGATTGCGCCGTATTTTTCAACATGTTGAAAAATGCCCACGAGTAAAAAAAGGTCGCCGTGGAAACAATCGATACTTTTGTACTCGTAAGTTTAGTCGTAGTAGGTCGGCATGTTAGTCGTAGGTAGTCGAAGGTAGTCGTAGATAGTCTTCATCATAGTCGAGGGGAGGTCGATGGAGATCGAAGGAGGTCGTCTTCACTCTCCACTATTTTCCCGAAGTTAGTCATAGCTAGTGTTCAACATAGTCGAAGGAGGTCAAAGAGGTCTTCTACATAGTCGATGGAGGTCTTCAGCATGACATTTTTTTAAACTCTCCCAAACTCTTCTAAACTCGCCAATTAGATCGCCCGTGGGACAGCCCCTTTAGGTAGACAAGTTTTTAAATTGTTAAATGGTGGGACAATGGTGAATTTGAAACTTCAACCAATTTCCAGCCAGATGTCAAAAAATTGAATTATGTCTTATTGCTGTGTTTAGGATAATGTGGATTAAAGATATTATGCAGTATTGGACGGAATGAAAATAACATTTTTCATATCTGTCTTGTATATCTCAAAAAAAATGTGAAGGGAATGGAAAGGCGTAGGGTTATATGTTGACGTGAGAAAATCACTAGGTACCCCGTTGGAAGAGAGGAAAAAAAATACTCCATGGGGACACAAAGAACTGCAGATACTGGTGTACAAAATACGACAAAGTGCAGGAGTAACTCAGGCAGCATCTCTGGAGAACATGGATAGGTGAAGTTTTGGGTGGGGACCCTTCTGAAGAAGGTCCTGTCTTCATGGAGATTGTAGGTTATCTGAAAGCACTGTTGTATGAATGATCTAGTGAAGATGGGATAACCTGCATTTTTTTTCAAACTGCAAACATTTTCAAACCAAACAAAACACAATTTTTGAATTTGTAAGGTGTAAAAAAAATCATGTGACTTTGGGATCAGGATATTTATTGAACGAGCAATTTTCCCATACATTACCAAAGCAACACCAACATTTCTGGAAGGAATAGCTGGGCTTGTGAAGTACCACAGTTTTTTTCTCTTTTTGAATTTTGGGAACTTTTGCCTCTACATATTCCTTACCAGAGATTCAATAACCACACAAACATTTAGAGTAACTGGTTATGATCTGATACGATAGAACTTTATTCATCCTCGGAGGGAAATTAGTCTGCCAACAGTCATATTTGAAATACACGAAAAATACAACAGTCATACACGAAAATTTGAAATTAAAATTATATTAAAAGTGAAAACAGAAAGAAAAAGGAAGGTGACTTTTGTCTGGCTGTCGTGTGCACAGCGCCTTCACCGGTACAAATGAACAAACAAACGAACACAGACTTATCCCCTGGGCGGAGGATTCTAAACTAGAGGTAGGCAAAAAATGCTGGAGAAACTCAGCGGATGTGGCACCTGCTGAGTTCTTCTAACATTTTATGTCTACCTTTGATTTTTCCAGCATCTACAGTTCTTTGTTAAACATTCTAGAGTGTCCCGCTCTCCCCCACACCGAGTCCCCCTTTGTTCTCCCACCGTCCCTCACAGTGGTCCCCCCAGGCATTATCTTAGTGAAATCATCAAAAAAGCCATGAAATGGCACTTATGGCAAAATCTGGGCTCTACAGATAATTATAAACATTTGGAGACAGTTTTAAAGTATGGCCCATGTGAACCATGTTCAAGATAAATAAGGCGATGAGAAAGAATCAAGTGATTAAGAGGCTGATTGTCAGATTAGCTAGGCACAAAACATTTGCTGAGGTGCAAACTGTGTGGGTGTCTTTACTAATACAATCGCATTCACACGAATGCTACATCAGAGATGTCCTGAAACTGCAACTTTCATATATGCTTATGATAGCAAAATTGATGGATCTGATAGTTGCATAAGTTTTGGGAAACAGAGCAGGAAGGATATACTAATTATTATTAACATAAAGGGAAGCTTTTTGCTCAGTCAGCGAGTAGTAGAGCTAATAGGACTTGTTGTTTCAATCCCTGTAATAAGTCGGCATTCTTGCTATTTGCAGTGGGATTGGTGGTGAAAGGTAGGGTAGGTACGTATTTGGGGTCATCATGTGGGCACCCTCCTTCTTTGACATTTGATTGATAAGCCCACAACATCTCCAGAGTGCTCAACGGTGATACCTGGCATCCCAGTTACACCCCCCCTCAATTCCATACCCTCCTGTATTCATCTTGCAGCCCAATTGTTGTCTCTCCTTTTGATCCAGATCCAATTGCTGCTTTTTTCCGCAGAATTTGATAATGACTTGATTGCTTGTTGGAGGGAGCGACCCCTCACCCCCATTTTCTTTAATAACCTGGTCATAGATGTAGCAACAAATCCCCTGCATCCCACTTCAACAGGGAAAATCTTGGTCTTCCAGCCATTCTGGGAAGCTTCAGTTGCCAGTTCAGAGTACTTGGTTTTTTTCCTCTCATAAGCTTCTTCAACACCATCTTCCCATGGAACTGTCAATTCAACAACATATGCCAACTTGGCTGTTGTGGACCACAGGACCATGTCTGGCCGGAGTGTTGTAACCACAATGTCTGGGGGAAACACAAGCCTTTTTTCTAAGTCCACTTCCATTTTCCAATCCCGAGCAGGCTGCAGAGTGCTTGCATCCATTGATGTTATCTGGTGCTCTGGAGGTTGGCCTGCTGGTACAAATGTGAAGTGGACATTTCCTGCCGATGTTGGTGGGGAAGCATTTGTGATCGTTCGCCTCTGTTCAAGATTGATGACAGCTGTCTGAGAACTTGGTTATGCTGCCAAGTGTAACGCCCTTGGGCGAGGCTCATAGTGCATCCTGTTAAAATGTGCCTAAGTGATCCAGGTGCTTGTCAAAGGGAGCAAGTGGGGTCTTCTCCGAACCACTGCTTCAGGTTCTGCAGTGATGGTAGAACATCATAAGTGGCTCTGATGACAAAACTTAGTCGAGATCCTTCCATTTGCCAGATTTCACGCCAGCTGAGTTTCCTCTTTTCTAGGCTCTCCCAGTTAGTCCATTGGCCTTGCTTGGCCATTGAGACGGCCTTGGCGTGTCGCTCTGCCTCCTCCCGTCTTCTCACCTCCTCCATCACGAGCCGTCTTTTCTGCACTGATGTTGCCTTGTGCCATTGAGGAGCTTTTTGGACGAGCCCGAGCCCGGCTCTCCCACGTTGGACTTGGCCAACCATATCCCGGAAATGAAGAGCAGACTTAGCATTCTGAACGGCTTCAGATGGGGTCCACTTCCTCCCGGTTGCCACACGGGGGCCCGCTGTTCGTATAACAGTATCTTCAGATTCAGTGAGGTCATGACCAACCTTGCTTTAGTGCATTTGAACTCTTCCACAAGTCCTGTAATGGATAATTCCAATTTGCCACTGCCATACAGTCCGACAGCACTTAACCATCGTGGAAGTCCAAGCCACTGTTCCACATGTGTGCTGATCATTCTTTCCAGCTTTTCCACTTTGTTGATGGGGATTTCATACATAGGTAAAGGCCACATTATTCTTGGTAGTATGCCAAATTGGAAGCACCACAACTTGAGTTTTCCTGGTAGCAAGGTCTTGTTGATGCGAGCTATGGGCATGATGGTATCCTTTTTCAGTTGTTCAAACTGCTCGGTGTCCTTGATCTTCGCATCATACTATCGGCCCAAACTCTTCTCTGGCATTTCTGAAACAGTTGGATCAGGTATTCCGTTAATATGAAATCTTTGATCCTTGACTTGACCTTTGACAATGGAGATGCTTCTGCACTTGCTGGGTTTCATCTTCATCCTTGCCCATGTGATGTTTTGATGAAGTTTTTCCAGAAGTCTCTTGGTGCAGGGGATAGTTGTAGTTAGTGTTGTTATATCGTCCATATAGGCTCGTACCGGTGGCAATCGGTGACCACACTGTAACCGTTTTCCTCCCACAACCCATTTTGATGCTCTGATAATGAGCTCCATTGCCATAGTGTAGGTCAATGGGGAGATGGTGCACCCCGCCATGATGCCTACTTCCAGTGGTTGCCACGCTGTGGTAAAGTCTGATGTTGTGAGACAAATTTGCAGATCGTGGAAGTAGTTTTTTTTATCAGATTTGTTATTATTGCCAGCACCTGAAAGAATTCAAAACCAGTCCACAGTAGCGAATGAGGAACTGATCCATAGGTGTTGGCCAGATCGAGGAACAAGACATGCAGATTCTTTCGTTCTTTCTTAGCAGTCTGGATTTGATGCCATATGACGCTGGTATGTTCAAGGCATCCCGAGAAGCCTGCTATGCCAGCCTTTTGGATTGACGTATCAATGAAATGGTTTTGTTTCAGATACGTTGTAAGTCTTTTTGCCACCACACTGAAAAAGATCTTGCCCTCTATGTTAAGAAGGTTTATTTGCCGAAACTGTTAGATGGTGGAAGAATTTTTTTCTTTTGGGATCAGGACTCCCCCTGCTGTTCGCCAGGCTTTGGGGATAACTTCCTTTTCCCACGCAACCCTCATGTTCCTCCAGAAGAATTTCAGAATATCTGGGGCATTCTGGTAGACACAATACGGAACACCATTAGGGCCTGGTGCAGAGGCCGTTCTTGCCTTCCTCACTACTTCTTTTACCTCACTCAGCTTGGGAGGGCTGATGTCAAATTGATGTTGTGGAGGTGAGATTGGTGGAATGTCAGCGGGGACAAAAATCGGTTCATCTTTTAACTCATCAGTGTGGATGTTTCTGATGTGTCCTTCAACTTCCTTTTTTGACGCTTTCAGGGATCCACTTTTTTCTTTTGTGAAAATGCCTTTCACAAACTTAAAGGGATCTTTGTAGAAGTCTGTTCTTGCTTTTTCCTTCTTTTTGCGTTGTTTCCTTAAATTCTCCGCTCTGCCTAGCTTCGAGAGCCTCTGTTTTAGGTCATTTTGAAGGAGATTGATGCCCTCCCTTTCTTCTGCTGTTGCTTTTTTCCACACCTACATCAGGCTTTTTTTCTTTAACAAGTCGTTGGATTTCCTGGAGACGACGGGACTTGGGGGGAGGAGGCCTATCTTTCCTGCTGAGTTGTTCCTTTTCACCAAATTTCTCCTTTCCATAGCTGTAGACTAGATCACCCATCTTCTCCAACGTCTTTTCTGCTGATCCCTTGATTCCACTTAAGATTAAGCTCACATCTGCATTGATGATTTCCCACTCCTTGATGTTAGACTTTGGCCATTTCACCAATGGCTTACGTCCTTGCATGTTCTCCACTTTACAATGTGCCTGGTTGCGTCTTGGACTGTTGCATGAAACTTCTGCCACATCCCGTAGGGTGCTGATGCTCTGCGGACTGTGGATTTCTTCCTGCCGCTGAGTTTCATCCGACTGATTTGACCTTCCTCTTAAAAGAATCTGGTCAATGCGGGGCCCTGGGTTGGGGATTTCCAAGCATTTCTTCCGTCCCTGATGAATTTTGAGACCACGAGTTGATGTTACTTTAGTCCAGCCACACCTACAGGTCTGAAGAACGTGTCCAGCTGCTCGTTTTTCAAGAGTTTTGCCACTTACTTGATTCAATGTCGTGTCCGTTCCACGAGTATTCCTAAGTATGTAGGTTGGCATTAGTGTGCAGGGATTGCTGGTTGGCACAGACTCGGTGGGTTGAAGGGCTTGTTTCTGCACTCTATCTCTAAACTAAACTGTATGTTATCTGGGCATGCCGATTTGAGTTAAAGGGAGAAGTTAGATAAGGTGGGACTTCTCAAGGTAGGCATAGGTTTAAGGTGAGAGGGGCGAGATTGCGGGCAACTTGAACTGGAATGAACTGTAGAGGAAGCTGTAGAGGAGCCAATTACGCTTTTGGATTTATGCATGGGAGGGGTTTTGAGGGCTATGGGTCAAATGCAGGCAAATGGGATTAGCCCAGTGTGCAAACTTGATCGGCGTGGAAAGGGTGAGCTAAAGGTCTTGTTTCCATGCCGTACAGCGCTCTCATTGAATTTCACTTTATGAAAAGAAACCAAGCTAAATGCAAATTTACTTGACAATCCATAAAGAACAATTCTAATTACTTGAGAAGGCACTGCAATCGTATAGTGCACATGTGGAGGAGATTAACACAATCAAAATATTGTATAATGTGACACATGTTAATTCCATTTCCTCTGAACTACTCTGAGTCTTTAAGGGTGTTTCTGATACTGGAACTACAAGGAGCAGTCAGTTTAGAAAATTCCACTGGGTGAACCCTGAGTGTGAGCAAATATAAATAAAATGGGTGTCACGGTGATGCAGTGGTAGAATTGCTTCCTTACAGTGCTGGAGACCTGGGTTTGATCCTGACTGTGGGTACTGTCTGTACGGTGTTTGTACGTTTTCCCCGTGACCATGTGGCTTTTCTCTGGGAGATCCGGTTTCCTCCCACATTCCAAAGACGTACAGATTTGTAAGTTATTTGGCTTCGGTAAAAATTGTAAAATTGTCCCTAGTGCGTAGGATAGTGCTAATGTACAGGGATAGCTGGTTGGAGCAGACTCGGTGGGCCGAAGAGCTGTTTCTGCATGGTATCTCTAAACTAAACCATTCTGAACAATGCCATGGGACATTCACTGGAAACAAACCACAAGAAACTGTTACTTGGTCATCTGCAATCAAAATGAACATTTCATGAGAAACCATTATGAACTCTGATTCTATTTCCATTTTAAAGGCCATCCAGTTAAAGTCCAAACACAATCTCTATATAATAATTTTAATTTGTACAATCTTTTCTGAAACCCACAGCTGCAGAAATCTTGTGCACAAAGCTATGTTGAGTTTTGCTATCAATCTGTGTCATGAATCTTGGTTTATTATCGTCACATGTATTATGGTCCAGTGAAAAATCTTTGTGTTGCATGCTATCCAAACAGATCAGATATACCATACATACAGTAGATACAATCAGTTCAAACTCAAGTACAATAGATGGAGCAAAGGGGAAGACACAGAATGCAAAATATAGTTCTCAGCATTGCAGCACATTGTAGCGCACCAATTCCATAAATTCCAATGTCCACAATGGGGTAGAAGTGAATCGAACAATACCCTAGGCTATGGAAGGACTGTTCAGAAGTTAGGTAACACAGGAGAAGAAGCTGTTCTTGATTCTGGTCATGTTTGCTTTCAAACTTCTTTACCTCTGCTGGACAGGAGCACAGAGAAGGAAAAATGACCGGGATCGGACAAGTTTTGGATTATGTTGGTTACTTATCCGAAACAACATGAAACGTGGACAGAGTCAATGATGGAAAGTCTGGTCTCCGAGATGAACTGGGCTACATCTACAACTCTGTCATTTCTTGCAAGCTTGAGCAGAGCTGTTCCCAAAACCAAGCTGTGATGCAACCCGTCAGTTTACTTTTTATGGTGCATCTGGAGAAGTTTGTAAGATTTATTGAACACACGCCAAATTTCTCAGTCTCCTCAGGAAGGAGAAGTGTTGATATTGTAGCTTCTCAGCTACTGTGTCAATGTGGATGGTCCACGACCGGTCACTGGTAATATTAACACCCTCCATTTGCAATAATGGTATTTGGGCAATAATTGTGTTTTTTATATTGCTGTCATCCTTTTAGGCATTGTTATGTAACCATTTGCTATACAATGCAGAAAGTTTAAAACAGACTATTTCTGCCAAGACTTCTCCTCTCATTGCAAGGGAATGCTGCAGTTGGTGCCAGTCCTGTCTTTTTACCTTTTCTTTGCCTGGCACCAAGGTATCTAATCTAGTAGATACAAAATGCTGGAGTAACTCAGCGGGCCAGGCAGCGTCTCTGGAGAGGAGGAATGGGTGACGTTTCGGGTCGGTATCTAATCTCGTGTTCACCTTGTGACCTTCTTTATACTGGACAAACCAAACGCAGATTGAAGGACTACTGTACAAAGTGCCTGCATTCAGTTTGTGAGTATAGTTCATAGCTTCCCATTGCCCATTCACCGTTCTAATTTCATACTGACCTATCTATTCACGACCTCCACTTAAAACAAATTCCCAATGCAACCTTGAGCACCACATCATCTCTCTGGGCGTATTCTACCTTCCACACTTGATATCAAATGTTTCTATAATATCAAATAAATAACCCGGTTGACTGGTGTTCGCAAGAACAACCTCTCACTCAATATCAACACAACAAATAAACATATCATTGACTTCAGAAAGGGGATGTCAAGAGACCACGTAACGTTTTTCATTGGTGTAGAGGAAGCAGCTCAAATTCCTGGGAGTAAACATCACGGATGTCCTTTCCTGGTCTCAGCACAAAGATGTAATCATGAGGAACGTACACGGGCACCTCTACTTTCTTCGAAGTTTAAGAGATTCATTGTGTCAGTGAATAGTCTGACAAACGTCAGTAGATGCACTGTAGGAAGTATGCTGAGTGATTGCATCATGGCAATTCAAATGCACAGAAATGTAAGAGGCTGCAGAGATTGGTGGACACAGCCCGGTTCATCAAACTTACATCCCTCTCCACCATCAAAGGTATCTACATGAGGTGGTGCCTCAAGAAGGAGACATCTATCATCAAGGATCCCCATCATCCGGGCCATGCCCTCTTCTTCTTGCTGGGCAGGAGGTACAAAAGCCTGAAGTTTACCACCGGCTACTTTCCAACAGCTATCAAGTGCTTGAACCAGCCTGCACAACCCTGATCCTTCTTGTGGAATGGAACACTACAACTCTTGCACTACCATGGACTTGGTTTTCCATTTGTGTTTTGCACTATGTCTTGGGTTTTTTTTTGCACAGTCTGTTTCTTTCCACTGTCGAGGAAGTTTTATGTAAGTTATGTATTTGTTTACTGCATGAGTCTATGTGCCTGTGATGCTGCAGTATGCAAGATTTACATTGTACCTGTACCTCACAGGACTTGTGCAATTGTCAATAAACTTGACTTGAGTTGACTTCAGGTAGAGTTTAGTTTAATTTATTATTGTTATGTGTACCGAGGTACAGTGAAAAGCTTTTGTTGCATGCTATCCAGTCAGCAGAAAGACAATATATGATTACAATCGAACCAATTACAATGTATAGATACATGATAAGGAAATAACGTTTAGTTCAACGTAAAGCCAGCAAGGTCCAATCAAGGATAGTCTGAGGGTCACCAAAGCGATAGATAGTAGTTCAGCACTGCTCTCCAGTTGTGGTAGGTTGATTCATTTGCCTGATAACAGCAGGGAAAAAACTGTTCCTGAATCTGGAGGTGTGCATTTTCACACTTATATACCCTTTGCCTGATGGGAGTGGGGAGAAGAGGGAGTGGCCAGGATGTGACTCGTCCTTAGAGTCATAGAGTGATACAGTGTGGAAACAGGCCCTTCAGCCCAACTTGCCCACACCGGCCAGCAATGTCCCAGCTACACTAGTCCCACCTGCCTGCACTTGGTTCATATCCTTTCATGTCCTATCCATGTACCTGTCTATCTGTTTCTTAAACGATGGGATAGTCCCAGTCTCAACTACCTCCTCTGGCAGCTTGTTTCATTCACCCACCACTCTTTGTGTGTAAAAGTTACCCCTCGATTCCTATTAAATCTTTTCCCTTTCACCTTGAACCTATGTTCTCTGGTCCTCGATTCCCCTACTCTGGGCAAGAGACTCTGCATCTACCCAATTTATTCTTCTCATGATAGAAACATTGAAACAAAGAAATTAGGAGCAGGAGTAGGCCATTCGGCCCTTCGAGCCTGCACCGCCATTCAATATGATCATGGCTGATCATCCAACTCAGTATCCCGTACCTGCCTTCTCTCCATACCCTCTGATCCCCTTAGCCACAAGGGCCACATCTAACTCCCTCTTAAATATAGCCAATGAACTGGCCTCCTACCCTCTGTGGCAGAATGAAACAAGCTGCCAGAGGAGGTAGTTGAGACTGGGACTATCCCATCGTTTAAGAAACAGATAGACAGGTACATGGATAGGACATGAAAGGATATGAACCAGAGACCCACCACTCTGTGTGTGAAAAAAGTCCTTCTCATCTCGGCCCTAAAGGATTTCCCCCTTATCCTTAAGCTGTGACCCCTTGTCCTGGACCTCCCCAACATCGGGAACAATCTTCCTGCATCTAGCCTGTCCAAACCCTTAAGAATTTTGTAAGTTTCTATAAGATCCCCTCTCAATCTCCTAAATTCTAGAGAGTATAAACCGAGTCTATCCAGTCGTTCTTCATATGAAAGTCCTGCCATCCCAGGAATCAGCCTGGTGAACGTTCTCTGCACTCCCTCTATGGCAATAATGTCCTTCCTCAGATTTGGAGACCAGAACTGTACGCAACTGTACTCCAGGTGTGGTCTCACCAAGACCCTATACAACTGAAGTAGAACCTCCCTGCTCCTATACTCAAAACCTTTTGCTATGAAAGCTAACATACCATTCACTTTCTTCACTGCCTACTGCACCTGCATGCCTACTTTCAATGACTGGTGTACCATGACACCCAGGTCGCGCTGCATCTCCCCTTTTCCTAATCGGCCACCATTTAGATAATAGTCTGCTTTCCTGTTTTTGCCACCAAAGTGGATAACCTCACATTTATCCACATTATACTGCATCTGCCAAACATTTGCCCACTCACCCAGCCTATCCAAGTCACCTTGCAGTCTCCTAGCATCCTCCTCACAGATAACACTGCCCCCCAGCTTACTGTCATCTGAAAACTTGGAGATATTGCCTTCAATTCCCTCATCCAGATCATTAATGTATATTGTAAATAGCTGGGGTCCCAGCACTGAGCCTTGCGGAACCCCACTAGTCACTGCCTGCCATTGTGAAAACGACCCGTTTACTCCTACTCTTTGCTTCCTGTTTGCCAGCCAGTTCTCTATCCACATCAATACTGAACCCCCAATGCCATATGCTTTAAGTTTGTATACTAATCTCTTATGTGGGACCTTGTCGAAAGCTTCTGGAAGTCCAGATACACCACATCCACTGGTTCTCCCCTATCCACGCTACTAGTTACATCCTCGAAAAATTCCACAAGATTCGTCAGACATGATTTACCTTTTGTAAATCCATGCTGACTTTGTCCAATGATTTCACCACTTTCCAAATGTGCTGCTATCCCATCTTTAATCACTAGCAGTTCCCCCACTCCCCACTTCCCCATATTGTGCACAAATTGATACCTTGATTATGCTGCTGGCCTTGCCAAGGCAGCGTGAGGTATAAATGAAGTCAATAGAAGGGAGGTTTGTTTGTGTGATGGTCTGGGCTCTCAGAATTGGCCATTTCTGCTGTAAGTCATAATTTGTATTCATGGCTCAGTATTTCCTTCCCGATTAGCAGAATGTGACCTGCTGTGGATATCCTTTAGATATACTTTTTTAAAACTTATTTTGTATTGTTCCTCTCAAACCGCTCAACCCTCAATTCCATACTTTTTCTTCTCTGACTACCCCATTAAACCATCATCTGGATACCTTTACAACCATGTCCTCATCAAAGAAGTTCCTTTGATATTTTCTCCCCCACCCTCCCAAAACTTTTCACTGTATCTCGGTACGTTTCGGGTCGGAACCCTTCTTCAGAAACGTCACCTATCCATTGTCTCCAGAGAAGCTGCCGTTGAGTTACTCCAGCATTTTATGTCTATCTTTGGTATAAACCAACATCTGTAGTTCCTTTTCATTGCACCTGCTCTACAACTTGAAACCAATGTGTTTTCTATCTTGCTCAATTCTGACTTCAAACTGAAACAATGACAGTTTCTCATTCCACAAATGCTTCGTAACCTGCTGGGTTTTCCCAGCATTTTGTTTATACATAAAGCTAGTTTGTTTCCTCGTTTTTTCAGTTTTGATTTTGGGTCTTGACCTGAACCATGAACTCTGTTTATCTGCTTACAAATGCTGTCTGGCATGCTGAATGTTACCAGAGTTCCTGTTTCAGATTTCTAACATCAGCAGTTTCTTGTGTTTTCAGCTAGTGCTCAGGACCCTGCATCTGTTTCTAACGGAGTAAACATTGAACACCTACAGGGTGTATACACATTATGGTATTGTGGAAGAGAAACCAGTGGCCTTTGTTCCAGAATCAATAAAACATTCTTCCGATATGAGCCATCACTGTCAAAGCAATGCAGTTGAAACCAATGAGTCATGAGTTATCATTGTACTAGGCTGCACTTAAAACCTCTGAGAAATGGTTCATTAGTTCGTAAATGATGGGAGCAGAATTGGGCCATTTGGCCCATTGTCAACTCCGCCATTCAATCATGGCTGATCTATCTTTCCCTCCTAACCACATTCTCCTGCAAATTAACTTTTTGGAAATCCTGCACCAGCACTCCTGAGTCCTGTTCCTGCACCTCTCATTTCTGGATTCTCTCCCCATTTCGAAAATAGTCCATGCCTATTATCAAAACTTCCTAATATCAAAATGAATGACTCCACACTTTGCTAAGCTGTATTCCATCGGTCACTTCTCTGCCCACTCTCCCAACCTGTCCAGGTCTCTGCTTTCTCTACACTGCCAGCCCCTCTTCCTATCATCGTATCGATATGATTGAATAGAACTTTATTTATCCCAGGAGAGAAATTGGTCAAGCCTGGATTATCATCTGGAAACATGCCCACAAAGTTTTCAATCCTCTTATCCAAATCATTAATATACACTTGAAGAGTTGCGGCCCCAGCACAAACCCCTGCGGAACACTGCTTGTCACTGGCAGACAACCAGAAAAAGCTCCCTTTATTGCCACTCTTTGCCTTCTGCAAACCAGCCAACCTGCTATCCAGGCTTGTATCTTCCCTCTGATACTCAGATCTCTAAAAACGGTGAACTCAAAGAAACAAGAGGAAAGTATGTGGATTTCAACACAATGAACCAAAAAGACGGTACATCTGTACAAGGAAATGGTACAGTACAGCAGATGGGACTGATGCAGGATATGAAAAGCAGGTGCAATTCAGGCAAAGGCACACATGTAGCTACCACATTTAGCCAAAGCTCACCTGAAAGTCAAAGGAATATGAGCTTGAGATGATTGATGTGGCAAGACAAATTGCAGTCTCCCAATCTATGACGCGCAAGATTGAGGAGTTTATTGGACAAGATAACACCTTGAAAATGAAATTTTAAAAATGGGATTAATGTCAGATTCATGTAAAAAGCATGGTCAAGAGTTGGTGTGGAGTCAATGCTGCAACTGAAGTGAATGATAGAGGCAGGGTGGAAAAAGATGCAATGTGATGTTGAACCTATTCTCAGACCATACATGACCAAAAACAGAACATGAGGGATGAAGAGGACACTGAAATTGACCTGGTATGCATTCACTTTTTGCACGTGGGAGTGAAAGTTTGTTTCTACAAAGCAAGGGGGAACATGGCTTCTGGCCAGAGATGGAAGTATCTTGTTGTCTTTGTGCCAAAGTAAATCACATAGAGGTTGGACAGATATTTGGATGTGTTCTTATTTTGCTTTTCAATTTTAAAGAAGAGATGTGACATATATGTCCAAGTAATATTGGCCCGTTGACACAAATCGTAATTTTACAGATGTCCCTCTTTTTCTCTGGCAGCCCCTCACGATTGAGGGTGACCAACATTCAATCCAGTCTTGAGTTGGATAGTCTGGAAAAAAATGGGGCCTGCCTGCGGCAACTTTTGCGGAGCTCCAGAACCTAGAAGGCTTAAATACAACTTTAATCAACTCACCTGGATCAGGAAAATGGCAGAAAATGGTGCCGTATCAGACGAGCTGCTTGAGCACCTCAAGGCTCTCACAATTTTGCGATCTCCCGCAGCCGGACTTTAAACTTTCCCACTGTCGCTGGAAATCACCCGTCCTGACTGAGGAACCCAGGTACTGTACCTCGGAACCCCGGGATGATCTCCAGAGCCAACGGGCTGGATCTCCCAGGAACAATGAAGCTGGAGCTGCAGCTGCCGACTTTGAAGGAGCTGGAGCTGCCGTCTGTGAAGAAATCCCCGTTCCAGCGCAGGTCCGCAGAAACAGCAAGTACAGTAAACCCAGTACCTGGAAACAAAGGGGAAGCCTCCATTGTGTCCGGAAATGTGGCCGGTGGGCAGGACTTCAGGTCAGACTGAAGCGCAGGGGACTTCGACCCCCTCTCCCTACTATCCTAATAGCAAATGTCCAGTCCCTTGAAAATAAAGTGGATGTTAAGGGCAAGACTGCTTTATCAAAGGGAGCTGATGGAATGCTCTGTGTTCTGTTTCACAGAGACATGGCTCACCCCCAGTTCCCCAGACTCAGCGGTCCAGCCTGAAGGGTTCTCCATCCACCGCATGGACCGTACACTGGCATCTGGGAAAGGGAGAGGAGGGGGCGTCTGCCTCATGGTCAACTCTGCGTGGTGCTCAGACGTGGCAGTCCTGTCCAACTCCTGCTCTCCACACCTCGAACATCTGGCGGTGAAGTGCCGTCCCTTCTACCTTCCGAGGGAATTCACCTCCATCATCCTGATCGTGGTCTACATCCCACCCCAGGCAGACGTCCGTCTGGCACTGGAGGAGCTGCACGCCGTGGTCAACAAACACCAGATGTCTTACCCCGAGGCATTAACCACCATTGCTGGGGACTTCAATAAGGCAAACCTAAAGAAATCACTCCCCAACTTCCATGAACATGTCTCCTGCTGCACCAGAGGACCAAACACCCTCAACCACTGCTACACCACCATCAAGAATGCCTACCGCTCTATCCCTCGCCCTCACATCGGTAAATCCGACCATACCGCGGTGCTGCTTCTCCCTGCCGACAGGCAGCAATTAAAGAGTGCACTGCCAGAGGTGAGGACAGTACAGAGCTGGTCGGGTGGGGGGGGTGGGGGGGGGGGCAGAGGAACAACTACAGGACTGTTTGGAGTCTGTAGACTGCACAATGTTCAAGGACTCGGCAACAGACTTGAACGAATACGCCACAGTCGTTACAGACTTCATTAAGAAATGTGTGGAGGACCGCATCCCTACAAAAACCTTCCGAGTGTTTCCCAATCAGAAACCTTGGATCAACTCTGAGATCCGCACTCTTCTGAAGACCAGACACCGGGCATTCATGTCTGATGATACAGTGGTCTACACGAGGTCCAGATATGACCTTGGTAAGGCCATCAAAAAGGCCAAAAGGGACTTCTGCTCTAAGCTGGAGGATGAGACAGATGCTCGGCAGCTATGGCGGGGCAAGAATGCAATCACCTCCTACAAGGCGAAATCAGGAGGCAGCTCGAATGTCGGCGAAACATCACTCCCTGATGAACTCAATGCGTTTTATGCACGCTTTGATAGGGTGAACACTGATGTGCCTTCCCAAGCCCCCATTCGCTGTGATGGTATTTCAGTCTCAGTCACAGAGGCCGATGTCAGGAAATACTTCAGAGGAATGAACCCTCGAAAAGCGTCTGGACCTGATGGTATACCTGGTCGGGTCCTAAAAACCTGTGCGGACCAACTGGCTGGAGTATTTACGGCCATTTTCAACCTCTCACTTCTGAGGTCTGAGGTTCCCACCTGCTTCAAAAAGGCATCAATTATACCAGTGCCCAAGAAGAGCAAGGTGACGTGCCTCAATGACTATCGACCTGTGGCACTAACGCCTGTGGTGATGAAGTGCTTTGAGAGGTTGATCATGACGCAAATCAACTCCTACCTTGACAAAAACCTGGACCCACTGCAGTTCGCTTACCGCCACAACAGATCAACGGTGAATGCTATCTCGCTGGCTCTCCACTCCACTCTGGACCACTTGGACAACAAAAACTCATATATCAGGCTGTTATTCATCGATTACAGCTCGGCATTTAATACTATCATCCCCTCCAAGCTAGTTACCAAACTCGCAGAACTGGGTCTTTGCGCATCCCCCTGCAATTGGATCCTCGACTTCCCCATTCACAGACCACAGTCTGTTCGTATTGATGGAAATGTGTCAGACTCAATAACAATCTGCACGGGAGCACCTCAAGGCTGCGTGCTCAGCCCCTTGCTGTACTCTCTCTATGCTCATGACTGCGTAGCCGGTCACAGTGCGAACTCCATCATCAAGTTCGCTGAAGACACCACTGTTTTGGGAAGTATCACTGATGAGGATGAGTCGGAGTACAGAAGAGAGATCGAGCAACTGTCCATATGGTGCCAGCACAATAACCTGGCCCACAACACCAGCAAAACCAAGGAACTGATTGTGGACTTTGGAAGGAGTAGGATGGGGACCCACAGTCCCATTTATATAAACGGGTCGATGGTTGAAAGGGTCAAGAGCTTCAAATTCCTCGGCGTGCACATCTCTGAAGATCTCTCCTGGTCCGAGAACACTGATGCAATTATCAAGAAAGCTCACCAGCCCCTCTACTTCCTGAGAAGATTACGGAGAGTCGGTTTGTCAAGGAGGACTCTCTCTAACTTCTACAGGTGCACAGTAGAGAGCTTGCTGACCGGTTGCATCGTAGCTTGGTTCTGCAACTTGAACGCCCTGGAGAGGAAAAGACTACAAAAAGTAGTAAACACTGCCCAGTCCATCATCGGCTCTGACCTTCCCTCCATCGAGGGGATTTACCGCAGTCGCTGCCTCAAAAAAGCTGCCAGTATCATCAAAGACCCACACCATCCTGGCCACACATCATCTCCCTGCCACCTTCAGGTAGAAGGTACAGGAGCCTGAAGACTGCAACGACCAGGTTCAGGAATAGCTACTTCCCCACAGCCATCAGGCTATTAAACCTGGCTCGGACAAAACTCTGATAACTAATAACCCATTAACTGTTATTGCACTTTATTAGTTTATTTATTCATGTGTGTACCGCTGGTGGAGCTGCGTTCTCCAGCCTGTCGGTGCACCAAGCGCGTCTGACGTAATGACGCGCAGGCGCACTGCCGGGGCTTCTTCACAGAATCACTCACGTGATTCCGAAGTAAAATACATACATATAGCCCTCTCTCAGAGGACGTCAAGAAAGGCTTGAGAGTATAGATGAGTTTTAAGTCTCGACTTAAAAGAGTCGATGGAGGGGGCAGTTCTGATGGGAAGAGGGATGCTGTTCCACAGTCTAGGAGCTGCAAACACAAAGGCTCGATCGCCACTGAGCTGATGCCTAGACCGCAGGATGGTCAGTGACCCCAAGTCAGCCGATCTGAGGGACCTGGAGGTGGTGTGGTGGGTAAGCAGACTTTTGATGTAGGTGGGGGCAATCCCGTTAAGGGCTTTGTAAACATAAAGAAGGATCTTGAAATTTATTCGGAACCGCACAGGGAGCCAGTGGAGCGAGGCCAGAATCGGGGTGATGTGGTCCCGTCAGGAGTCTCGCTGCGGCGTTTTGGACCAGTTGCAGGCGTGACAGGGAAGATTGGCTGATGCCAGTGTAAAGGGAGTTGCAGTAATCGAGGCGGGAGGAGATAAATGTGTGGATGATCTTTTCGAGGTCGTCAAACTGGAGGAATTGTTTTATTTTAGCTATCGTCCGAAGCTGGAAGAAGCTAGCTTTTACCACGGCATTGACTTGTTTGTCAAACTTCAATGCTGAGTCAAATATCACGCCAAGGCTTTTGACATGAGGTTTTGAGTAATGGGGTAAGGCTTCCAAGGCTGCCTGCTATCGTTTTGATTGAGGGGCCGAGAAGGATGACCTCAGACTTGCTCTCGTTTAGTTCGAGGAAGTTCTGGGCCATCCAACACTTTATATCCTCGAGGCAGTGGATAAGGTTAAGTAGATTTGATCGGTTGTTGGGCCTCAGGGGGAGAGTTGTGTATCGTCTGCATAGCAATGGAAGGAAATGCCGTGCCTTTGAATGACTTGGCCTAAGGGGAGCATATACAGGGAGAAGAGAATGGGGCCAAGGATGGAACCTTGTGGAACCCCGCAGCAGAGGCTAGCTGGGGAGGAGGAAGAGTTACCTATGTTAGTAGAGAAACCCCTACCTTTGAGGTAGGAGATGAACCTGCTCAAGGCAGTTCCATCAATACCAACCCTGTATCGGAGACGGTCAATTAGGATGGTGTGTTCGACAGTATCAAATGCTGCGCTGAGGTCGAGAAGGAGCAGGATTGCACAGTCATCGGAGTCAACAGTGAGAAGTAGGTCATTATGTACCTTCAACAAGGCAGACTCGTGGGCCCTGAAACATGATTGGAGAGCTTCCAAGATTATATTTTGGTGAAGGTAAGGCATAAGTTGACTTAAAATTACCGTTTCAAGGACTTTTGAAAGGAAAGGCAGTTTTGAAATAGGTCTGTAGTTGCTTGGCAAGGTGGGGTCGAGGTTAGGTTTTTTCAGGAGGGGCTGGACCACCGCATGCTTGAAGTAGGTAGGAACAGTGCCAGTGGCCAGTGAACTGTTGAAGATGGCGAGAATGCTGGGACCGGCTATTGTAATGACATCCTTCGGAAGGGCAGAGGGGACAATGTCGAGGGGGCAGGTAGTAGGTTTCATGGTGGCGACCAGTTTTACAAGGGAGGGTAGAGTAGCGGGTTGCAAACAGTCTAATTTTGAAGAACAGACCAATGAGACACCCAGGACACAGATGGGAGGGGAAATATTCGATCTGATGTTATTAACTTTGCTGGTGAAAAATGTAGTAAATTCCTCCCACTTAGCAGGGGACCCAGTTAAGCTGGTGCTGGGGGCAGGACATATGATAGAGGTGATGGTATTATAAAGGACCTTGGAGTTATGAGCGTTTTTGGAAATAAAGGCGGAAAAGTATTTTGTTCTTGCAGATTTTACTGCTTCTTGGTATTTGTGAAGATTGTTTCTCAGAAGTTCAAAGGAAATTTGAAGCTGATCAGATTTGTACTTCCGTTTTGATTTTCTGCACTCTCTTCTTAGGGCTCTGGTGGTGTCATTGAGCCAGGGCCAGCCTTTAGGCTTAGGCTTTTTCATTTTAAGAGGATCAACAGAATCCAGGATGGAAGAGCAAGTAGTATTGAATAAATAAATGATGTCATCGGTGCTGAGATGGAGGGGAGACGCCTCAATAGTGCAGATGTCGGGGTCGCCTATGAGAGCCTCCGAGAACTTACTGGCAGTCGAAGAGTTTACATAGCAAGAGTAGCGAGCAGGGAGATGGGATTTTGAGGGAGAGAAAGGCAGAGATGCATCGGATATAATTGCACTATGATCAGACAGACAGGCATCAATAATTTCTGTATTACAAATTGGGAGACCAGAAGAAAGCACTAGGTCTAGTGTATGGCCAAGCTTGTGCGTGGGTCCAGTGGTGAGTAGAGTCAGATTGAAGGACTCAAAGGTGATGGAAGAGAGGTAGAGGAGCTCAATAGTATGCCATCATATATATGGGGGGGGGGGGGGGGGTGGAAGATTGCAACCTTCAAGTGGTCCGCCCTGTTTTGACGAATGCAATCTACCCGGCGTGCACAATCAAATAAGATCGAATAGAACAAGTTGTCCTGCAACTTTAGGCTGTGCATGCCATACGCAAGAAGAAGAGATATATATGGGAGCAGAACCTATTGTGATGGATAGAAAAATATTTGAATGGAACTTAAAACATATTTATCTGACAAAAACTTATGATGTATCAGGTAATATATTATCAGGGTTATTTCGAACGGCAACTAAAATATTTGAACAAGTTTAAAACGAAAGGTCATTGGGTGACCAAGACATTTTCAGATACAAAGTAAAGACGAAGGAACGAGATTAGAAACAATTAAAAATGATACAGAGGCTAAAACTAACACATTTAAAAGGGATTGGTGGAATGTGGATATAGGGTGGCGTGAAGGCCCAGTTTTATATGGGCTAGGAATGCTGCGGATTGATGAAATATGAGGTTTATGATAACAAAATGCATGGTTGGGTGAAAAGGAGTTTTGCTGGTTAGAAACAGGGCTGGAAGGAAAATAACGATGATGGGCTCTATAGAAGGTATGAGTCAAGTGAGATTAAAGATATGTTTATTATGAAAATCATGTTCAGGTGATAAAGTGCGGGTGGTGGGGGGGGGGGGGGGGGGGGGGGGGTGGAGGCCGGAGGCATAGATGGAATGGAGTTATTAAAGTGGAAAATGAAAGAAGGTAGAAAGGGCCAAATATTCTGAAACAATGCAAGCCCATGAAGTCTCACTTCCAAATCAAAGAAGAAACTGGAGCGAGAGTGGAAGGAAGATAGTACAAAGAGGCTACACGGCATGAAATGAGTGTTAATGTTAGTCCCGTCTATAGTACAAAGCATTTTTAAACATTAAGTGCCTCGTCTATATCCTCTCCTGCTTGTTGCTAATTTTCTTCCAGGTTAAGTGTGGCACAATGTTTAAAAACTCCACAAATGTAAATGTGAAAGGATAGTTAAGCAGTGGTATGCCAACTGCCAAGAGATTTACACTAGATGTCAGCATAACACCACCCTGATAGTTTCCTGCCTCAGTAAAGCTTTCAGCATCCTTGAGGTAAAGAGCACAACATCCATATTAGGTAAGATTAAATACAGATTAATCTTCAAAGGTAGCAGAGAATTTCCATAAGAAATGATTTGACTTAGTTTCCATCTTCTTCAATCATATCAGAGTTATTTAAAATGAAATAAAAGCCAACATTTACAGATAATTCTCTAGAACGACTTTCCCAATGGTTTTATATTATGTAAATAAGAAACAGCTTTATAGCTGTCAAGAATCAATAGCGTTTTATTGTCATATGTCTCAGACAGACACAATACTTACGTGCAGCAGCACAACCGAATATATAAAGAATAAATTGAGTTTTTGTAATGAAGCTCAGTGAATGAGTGAATTAAAAATAAAAGTTAGCGATTCGAGCTTCCCTTGGGAGCCCAGTAACTGACTGGGATAGTGCAGATGCCTTGTTGGCCGTGACCATCAGCTCGCTGTAATCCAGGGCTCTAAAACAACCCTGCATCCTTGTATTAGAGTGGTCTGAATAGAGGCATTTGTAAAAAAATTCTGCACATGCACTATTCTTTTCAATTCGCTTCACTCGTGTGTCAGACGACGTTCTGCCATCGCTTTGCCACAGCCAGTGCCACATCTGTGCCTCTGCGGAGATTGTCCACAGTGCATGCCTCTCCGCTGCAAGTCAGTAGGTTGGCCATTGTCTGTACCTCTCCATAGTTGCACTCTTTAGCGTTCGAGAGGCCCCACTTCTTCAGGTTGAGTCTGCAACGTCCCACTCCAGTGCGGAGGCGGTTTATGGCTTTCCAGGTAGTATAAGGCAGGTGGTGTCCTGGTGCCATCTGTTGTTTGGTGTTGGTGCCTGGCATGGTTGGCACTAGTTCCATGAAGCTGTTCTGACTTCGAGCGTTTCTTGACATGTTGGTGATTGTGCAAGGGGTGACGGGGGTCTGTGTCCGCATTGAAGCTTTCTACTGCAGCTGCCCGATCACGTCCTCAAGATGGTTCATCGATGCCTGCCAGCTCGAACAGATGGGGATCATGACAGAAGCCTCCTTGTTGCGATCCCCGGAAATGACGACACAATGCACTCTGTAACGCGTCGGGCAACCAATTATGTCAACATGTTAGACGATGATGACAAAAGCCAACATTCTTTTCAATAGGAGAACTTCATGATTCTGTAATTCTGCAGTATTTGTGACTAATTAATATTCGGGTCAGTGAGATGATATGCATTTCTGCACACTGTCCCATGACCTCAATTCGTTTCTTGCATGTTGTCTTGATAGCTGGTGAATACACAAATCATATTGTCCTGTCATGTGTCATGGACATACTTAGTCATGGAGCTGTGAATTGCAGCAACTCTGACCTCTGGGTTTTCCTCTTTATGTGCAGTATTGGCTGTTGTACATTGAATTATCTTCTGCTTCTTTTAGTGTCAGCTGTAACTCAATCGGCATTGGACCTCCCTGAATCTAAAGGTCCTGGACTCAAACAGTCAGCCACAAAAAGGAATTGAAAAGGAAAAATAATGTACAAAATGGCTCGGGAGAACAGATGTAGTACAAAAATAAGAAATGGTTTTCTTGCACAGTAGTAAATTAGGAGTCTGTACAAGAAGGTCTATGAGAGGTTTTAGATGTACGAACATAAATGCAAAAACATTTTAAAGAAAAAATGTAGGAAGGAGCTGGTTTACACTGAAGATGGACACAACATGCTGGAGTAAATCAGCGGTCAGGCAGCATCGCGGGAGAAAAGGAGTAGGTGGCGTTTTGGGTCAAGACCCTTGTTCATTTAAAAAACTGTTAGCTACAGGCACTATTAACTATGTAAGACTACAATGTTATTCATTGGTTAAAAATAAGACAGGAATTGTTTCTAAATAATCTTGCATGAAGGTTTTAAGGAAAGACTAGACCTAGTGGGACCCATTGGGTCCCGTCCCCCAACACTGGGGGAGGGTGGGGGGGGTCACATGGGAGGGCTGCATTGTGACGTCACTCGGGCGTGCTGGAGTGCCCCTCCCTCCTGCAGTGTCCCGTCCTGCCTTGCGAGTCGATTGTGACGTCACTCAGGCTTTTTCTGGCGAAATGGGTGAGTTTTCTGGCTTTTAAAAAAAAAATTAAATGATTTTTAAATGTGGAAATATCGGTGGGAATGCGACGGGAAGATGTTTATCGCCTCGACAGGAAAAATGGCGTCTTGAGATGGCGATGACGAGTTACCTTCATGAATTGCAGTGCTTTGTCAGAGGCAATCCCACATTGCTCTTGGGTAAGAATTACCAGGATTTGGATCCAGTGAGGATAAAGGAACAGCAATATATTTCATAAGTTCTAGGAGTAGAATAAGGCCATTTGGCCCATCAAGACTAGTTTGCCTTTCAATCATGGCTGATTATCTTTTCCTCTCAAACCCATTCTTCTGCTTTAGCCGCATAATCCCTGACACCCATATTAATCAAAAATCTGACAATCTCTTCCTTCAAAATATCCATTGACTATTCCACAACCGACTGTGGCTATGAATTCCGCAGATTCACCACCCTATGACTAATGAAAGTCCTTCTCATCTACTTTCTAAAGGTACGTCCTTTTATTATGAGACTTTCCAGATCAAAGTGGGGTTAAACATGGGGGGAAATGTTCCCACTCACCCGCTTGCTTTGCTCTCCTTTGGTGGCAGAGGCATGGCTTCACGAGGTTATGACTGTTCAAGGACGAGCTTTTCCAGTAAGTAAAACTCCTACGCATGCCTGGAACCCCCACGCATGTGTGGACTTTATTAGGTTGTTAAAGGCACATTACACATATCATAACATCCCCTCTTTTTCCAAAACAGAAAGAAATGTACAGATGTCCAAGTGAGAAAAGAACACTTTTTTTAAAGTAAAAGTTTATTTCCTTCTCATTATCTTATTTACATAAATTTGTTATACCATACTTGCAACCCCATACAGACATAACAATTGATAAGAACTAAATCAATGCGTCACATAGTCTCAGAAATACTTAGGCAGTTTCACAGCTTGACCTGAGCGAGTTCTCACCGATTCGTTTATGTCAATGTCCTTGTTTTTGTCCGTTCGCTCAGTAGCTGTTTGCTTTTCAGTAGGCGCTGGCTGCTGTTTAACGCCTGTGTCGCGTTAGTTGTGGCCAGTGTAGTAGATTCTCCCTGGTCTTTGGTAGTCTGGCCGTGTTTCGCGTGTTGACGTGCGACTAGCTCGTCTGGTGGATTTTCGCAGGTCTTGCGGAAATGTACGCGATTGCAATGGTATATGCCAGATGGGCTCTGAACACATATGAACGCTCGTCAAACTGCCGAGAAACGATGGCTTTCTCCCAAATCTTCTTTCCTTGTACGAGGGGTTGCATTCGCACTGTGTCACCCTCATGAGGTGTGGAAAGGTCTTTAGCTGACATTGTAATTGTGCAACAATTCATGAGGCGCTGAGTGGAACGTGCTCAACCCTTGTGAAGGCGTATTACGATGATCCAACATCACTAGGTAGGGGTCGGCTCGTGATTTGCTACTCTTCGTCATGATTCGCTTCGCTGTTTTGACGGCTGATTTTGCCTTCCCATTCGCTTTGCTATTACCGGGACTGCTGCACAGGTGCTCAAAATCCCATTCCCTCGCAAACTGGCGTAATGCGACCGATGTGTAATGCGGCCCGTTATCGCTCACAACTTGTGTCGGACTGCCTCATCGCACGAAATGTGCTTTCAACTTGTGAATCACGGTTGGACTGCTCGTGTCTCCCAGCCGGCCTACTTTGACAAAGTTGCCATGGTAGACGAGATACGAGACAAGTTACGGTGACGAGATAATCTTTCCCGTCCCATGTAAAGAGATCTGTGCCTACTTTCTCCCATGGCCTTGTTGGTAGCTCATGACTCATGAGTGTCTCTTTTTGCTGGCTCACCTCATAGGTGCGGCAATATACTGCTTGATGTAGCAATATACTGCTTGATGTCACTACTCATGCCAGGCCAGAATAGGCATTCGGGTGCTCATCACAGGCAGCCTTCGATGCCTAGATGTGAAGAGTGTATCTTTTCTTTCATTTCGGTATGATCACGTGCTCGCCCTTGAAGATCAAACCATCTTGGACTGCGAGCTCATCCCTCTAGCTGTAATAAGGCGTGAGCTGCTCTGGTAGCCTATCTCGTTCACTATGCCAACCACTGATGATGACACGTTTCAGCATCTGTAGTGTGTCTTCTTTCACTGTTTCATCGCAAATTTGCTCGAGACATTTATCTCGAATTGGCAAGTGTGATACCATGTTGACCTCCTCGAATGCTTGCTCTCTGCTCGGAGTACCGCTAACTGCATGTGGCAGTGTATCCACAAGGTACATGAGCATCCCCTGACAGCAGCTGATGTCAAAATCATAACTCTGTAGGCGGAGTAGCATTCCTTGAAGATGCTTTGGTGCTTTCACTAGCGGCTTCTTTGCTATCATTTCCAGCGGCTTGCGATTGCTGATCACATAGGTGAAACGACCGAATGCATACTGATGGAAATACTCCATTGCAAATCCAATGGCGAGCATCTCCTTCTCAATCGAGGCATATCACGATTCGGTGTCAGTTATTGCTTTGCTCGCATACACGATGGGACATCCCTTTTGGAGCAAGTCTGCCCCCAGTCCCTTGTTGCTGGCGTCACACTGAATCGTCAGCTCCTCCTTGGGATTGTAGTATGCTAAGATCGGTGCTTCAGATACCATCTGTCTGATTTTGGACATCGCTTTGTCCTGCTCAGCAGACCGCTCCCATACTATGTCTGGTCGCGTCAGCTGTCTGATGAGCTCAAGGGTGTCAGACAGGCTGGGTAGAAAAAGGCTCAGGTAGTTGACAAATCCAACTAGCCTCTGCACACCCTGTACACCTGAGGGTGCTGGCATATTGACGACATCTGCAACCTTTTTGGGGTCGGGTTGCAGTCTTGTGTCAGTGATCACATGTCCTAAAAAGGGTATCTCAGTTGCTCTGAAGACAGACTTGTCCTTGTAAAGTTTGATGTGTTGCTGTACACATCGAGCTTCGAATCGTGGTCGATGACCGCGTCTTCCATCGCCTCTCCCTTACCATAGAGGAGGATGTTATCTGCAACGCAGATCACTCCAGGTAGCCCTTCGAGCGCTTGATGTAATCTTCGCTGGAAGATTTCAGACGATACACTTAAACCGAATGGTAATCGGCACCACCAGTAAAGCCCGAAAGGTGTGTTGAACGTCGTCAGATTACACGATTTGTTGTCAAGTTTCACCTGCCAGAAAGCTGAGCTCATGTCTAACTTACTGAAGTTCTTCACATGGTCGACATCTGGCAAGATGTCCTCAATAACTGGGAGCGGATAGTGTTCTCGCTTCTGTGCGTTGTTTAGCGGTCATGGATCGATGCACACCCGGAGATCGCCATTCATTTTCTCCGCGACCACGAGCTGGCTGACTCAACTCATCGGCTCGTGAACTGCTGCGATCAAGTGATGCTCTACCATGAGCTCTAGCTCCGTCTTCACCTTCTGCTTTATCGCATGAGGCAAACGTCATGGCGGTAAGACTGTGGGTTGCACTTCCTCGTCAATCTGTAGGTGTGCTTCACCAGGCAGCTCTCCTAGTTTACCTTCGAACACCTCTGCATAGCGTTCTTCAGTCTTACCCGCTTTCACGACTGTCAACGTGCGTATACGGTGAAAGCTGTCGTCATTTACAGTGATCAAATTCATTCGCTGACTAGCTTTGTTTCCTGGCAGTGGTGCAAAACCATCACTAACCACAGTGAACTCCACAGAATATTTGCGGTTTGTCTTGGGGTTGAACAGCTTAATCCTGCCAACTCCTTCTGCGTCCATTGTAGTCTTATACCGCATCATGAGCTTCTTTTGACATGGGGCTAGTGTGTGGTCTACACTGTGTAAATATCTATGTGGCAAGATGTTCACGCTCGCTCCGCTGTTCACTTGGAAGTTGACCTCCTTCCCATTGACAAGCATTGATGCGTAGACATCATCTCCGTAGGCCGCACCGTGTTAATTGTGGGCGTGATACTATCAATGTACTCAGTGCTCGTGTCACTTCCGGCCTGGTTGTCCACTTTGTGCACTTTCTTCTTTCTGCACACTTTGGTAAAGTGGTTGTTACTGTCACATGCCCTACAAGCCTGTCCGAAGGCTGGACATTGCTGTTTTTCCATTGCATGCTCCTTGCCACAATACATGCACGCTTTCACTTCTTGATTGTGCTTGCCTTGGTTTTTCTTAGGCGTAGCCCACTTGCTTTGCTTGTGTGGGTATTGCACAGCCGTGCCTCTCTTGCCACTCTGCTGTCTGATTTTGTGGACTGCAGCAGCAGACCTGCTACTTCCGGTGAAAGCTTAGAGGTGTGACTCAGCAGTCTTGGCACTCTTGCAGGTGTCGATACATCCGTTGTGAGTGAGCTTCCTTTCCTGCAGCAAACACCTCCTCGTCTGCGAGGTGCTAATGCCCAACACAATCTTGTCATGGAGCAAGCTCTCCGTCATGCACTGGCAGAAATTACAGGTCTTTGCTAATGTTCTCAGGCTCGTGAGGAACGATTCAAAGTTCTCACCTGCTTCTTGCTGTCTCTTGTTGAAGAGGTATCACTCATATGTCTCATTCTTCTTGCCAATGATGTAGCTCTCGAACGCTCAAATGATATTGGCCAGTTCTTGGTTCTCCTCGTCATTGGCGAACACAAAACTGTTGTAAATCTCCAGTCCTGGCGGGCCAATTGTATGGAGGAACAATGCCGTCTGGTATGCTGGTGTTTGCCTGTCTAGATGTGCGACCACATCCGACGCCATGTTTTCCGACTTTCAATCACTGATGGTTAATGAGGTCGGTGGTTGTATACCGCTCACGGGAGGTGGACCGGCAGCATGCTGTGGAAGGTTACTGGTAGCCATCTGCGTAGGTCATCTGCGTAGGCCGCTGGTCGCCCGTCTCCTCGTCCGCACTCGACTCTGCTTGCTGCTGAGCGGCCGCCTGCCCCACCCTTTGAGTAGCCATGTCGTTTTCCGGCAATATCAATATTTTCCGTGCCTTAAATGCTGCTCATTCACCAATCCTACGGCGCTTGACAGTTTCACTATTCCTTAACTGCTAACTATTTCAGTCGGGAGCTTCAGGTTGTGGCAGAAAAATGATTCTTTAAGGCACCACCGCTGCCACCATGTTCAAGGACAAGCTTTTCCAGTAAGTAAAACTCCTACACTTGCCTTGAACCCCCGCGCATGCGTGGACTTTATTAAGTTGTTAAAGGCACATTACATATATCATAACAGTGATGGAGTAGCTTGTGAAGTAACTGCAGTCAAGATTCAAGATTCAAGAGAGTTTATTGTCATGTGTCCCAGATAGGACAATGAAATTCTTGCTTTACTTCAGCACAACAGAATATTGTAGGCATAAATAATATAGAACAGATCAGTGTGTCCATATACCATTGAATATATATATATATACCAGGCACGTGCCGTGAGTAATTAGTCAGGGTAGGCAGTGGCTTTTAAATATCTTGAAAACCACGCATGCACAGATTATTCTCTCCCCGGCCAGCTGTCAGTCGGCTTTTTTTTAAAATCATGGAAACTGCGCATGCGCAGATTGTTCTCTCGACTTTTATCAAGTAATTTGTCTTCAATAGGTCCTATCTCTTAATAAAGTATTTTAAAACATATAGCTCAAAGAAATTTACTTACCATATTATTTGTACACGAAATCCATTCTTCTCACTTTGTTTCCTGTTGTACCAACTGTTGTAAATGTTCTAATTATTTTTGTTCCTTTGCGCTGTTGAAGTTCTTTAAGTTCCGGCGTTGGTCTGCCATTTTTAATTATTTTGGTCTTTTCCTCGTAAGTTTGCTTCGAGAAACTCTCCAGGTAATCATTATCCATCTTTGAAAAACCCGCCAAGAAACTTGCGCATGCGCAGTAGGCTGGTGCGCATGCGCAGTGCGCAGCGCAGTACATGCCCACAGTCCAGGGTGTAAAGGCAGAATTTCAGCTGCCTTTACGGACCGTTCCCACTGAAGGCTTGAAGCATCGTCGACGGCACGTGAGTAGCACATACTTCCGCATTTTAAATGTACTGCAGATGAAAGGCATGGGCGAATTATGCCTCCCTGTGATCGATCTCTTCGGGAAGCATAATTCTCACGTACCTTTACTATTCATGACCATTTTATATATTTTAGCATTTTATAATTTTAGTCAGGGTAGGCACTGCCTATCTTGCCTACCTTGACGGCACATGTCTGATATACACACACAAAAATAACCAGATATGGTGCAGTAGGCTATTAAAGTTCAGATTTATGTTTGAGTTGAGTTTAATAGTCTGATGGCTGTGGGGAAGTAGCTATTCCTGAACCTGGATGTTGCAGATTTCAGGCTCCTGTACCTTCTACCTGAAAGCAGCGGAGAGATGAGTGTGTGGTCAGGATGGTGTGGGTCCTTGATGATGCTACCAGCCTTTTTGAGGTAGCGACTGCGATAGATCCCCTCGATGGTATGGAGGTCAGAGCCGATGATGGACTGGGCAGTGTTTACAACCTTTTGCAGTCTTTTCCGCTCCTGGGCGCTCAAGTTGCCAAACCAAGCCAGGATGCAACCGGTCAGCATGCTCTCTACTGTGCACCTGTAGAGGTTCGAGAGAGTCCTCCTTGACATACTGACTCTCCGTAATCTTCTCAGGAAGTCGAGGGGCTGATGTGCTTTCTTTATAATTGCATCAGTGTTCTGGGACCAGGAGAGATCTCCAGAGATATGCACGCCCAGGAATTTGTAGCTCTTGACCCTTTCCACCATCGACCTGTTGATATAAACAGGACTGTGTGTCCCCATCCTACTCCTTCCGAAGTCCACAATCAGTTCCTTGGTTTTGCTGGTGTTGAGAGCCAGGTTATTGTGCTGGCACCATTTGGTCAAACGGTCGATCTCACTTCTATACTCTGTCTCATCTCCATCAGTGATACGTCCCACAACAGTGGTGTCGTCGGCGAAATTGATGATGGAGTTCGCACTATGACCGGCTGCACAGTCATGAGTATAGAGTGAGTACAGCAGGGGGCTGAGCACACAGCCTTGAGGTGCTCCCGTGTTCATTGTTATCGAGGCTGACACATTTCCACCAATACAAACAGACTGTGATCTGTGAATGAGGAAGTCGAGGACCCAATTGCAGAGGGATGCGCGGAGACCCAGATCTGAGAGTTTGGTAACCAGCTTGGAGGGGATGATTGTATTAAATGCCGAGCTGTAGTCAATGAATAACAGCCTGACATATGAGTTTTTGTTGTCCATGTGGTCCAGAGCAGAGTGGAGGGCCAGCAAGATCGCGTCCACCATTGACCTGTTGTGGCGGTAAGAGAACTGCAGTGGGTCCAGGTTTTTGTCGAGGTTGGAGTTGATTTGCGCCATGATCAGCCTCTCAAAGCACTTCATCACCACAGACGTTAGTGCCACTGGTCGATAGTCATTGAGGCACGTCACCTTGCTCTTCTTGGGCACCGGTATAATTGATGCCCTTTTAAAGCAGGTGGGAACCTCAGACCTCAGAAGTGAGAGGTTGAAATTGTCTGTAAAAACTCCAGCCAGTTGGTCTGCACAGGTTTTTAGAACACGGCCGGGTATATCATCAGGTCCAGGCGCTTTCCGAAGGTTCACCCCTCTGAAGGATTTTCTGACGTCGACCTCTGTGACTGTGACCGAAATACCATCACGGCGAATGGGGGCTCGGGAAGGCACATCAGTGTCAAAGCGTGCGTAAAATGCATTGAACTCGTCAGGGAGTGATGCTTCACTGGCATTTGAGCTGCCTCCTGATTCCGCCTTGTAAGAGGTGATTGCATTCAGTCCTCGCCACAGCTGCCGAACATCTGTCTCATCCTCCAGCTTGGAGCAGAAGTCCCTTTTGGCATTTTTGATGGCCTTACCAAGGTCGTATCTGGACTTGGTTCGGCCACAAGGAGAGGGACTGCAGTAAAGTGCAAGTGTGGGTTTGGGACTGGATAAAGCAGCATAAATGTGGCCTATTTGCTGACTGAGCTGACTAGGTGGTTTAAGTCTCGGATAGGGAATTCCATGAGTCTCTCGCATGTTGTTGATGGGGGAAAGTGAGGAGCAAGGGTTTGCAAGGGATAATGCTGTTCGTAGTGTTCTTGATTAGTAAGGGTGTCAGGGGTGATGGAGCGAAGGCAGGAGAATGGAGTTGAGAGGGAAAGATAGATCAGTCATGATTGAATCATGGAATAGGTTTGATGGGCCTAATTCTGCCCCTAGAACCTGTGAAATTATATGTCATCTACATCTGATTGAAACAAGTTGGTATGATCTGTATGCCGGATGTTTGAGACTTTGGACTTTAATGGTATTAACTTGGGTAAATATTTGAACTGCATTTTACTTCCTTGTGGTAGAAAGCACCTAATTATTGCAGTTGTTATTTTCCATTATTAGTTATGTTGTCAACAGTCACAAAATTGTCATAGGGTTGTACAGCACAGAAACAGACATTTCAGCCTAACATGGTCGTTTTGGCCATTTACACTGATCCTATTTGCCCATATAAGGTCAATAGCTTTTTATGCCTTGTCTGTGTATGTGCCAGTCTAAATGAATTTTAAACATGGCGATTAAATCTGACTGCACCGCCACCTCCGGCAGTGAGTTCCAGAGATCAATTTCTCTGTGTTTAAAAAAAAAACTTCCCCTTAAATCCCCTTTGAAACCACCTTCATTTCTTGACTTGATCTAACTTGTTTTTGATAACTTCTAAGGGATATAAAACTGACTGTCAACTCTATCTATGCCTCTTATAATTTTAAATACCTGTCTCGGAGAGCCCCTCAGCCTCCTTAGCTCCAGAGAAACATTCCCATCTTACCCAATTCCTCCCTATAACTGCAGTTCTCCAATCCAAGGAACATCCCGATGAACCTCCTCTCACATGTCTCCAGGCTCCATCAGGCTCTTAAACCCAAAACAACACAAACCTCAGCAACTATGCTCTCCTATGAACCGTGTATTTGGTTGCACTTCAGATTTAGAGTCAGAGTTATACAGCGTGAAAACAGGCCCTTCGGCCCAACTTCCCACAAGGGCAAACATGTCGCTACTACACTAGTCCCACCTGCCTGCGTTTGACACATATCCCACCAAACCTGTCTTATCCATGTAACTTTCTAACGGTTTCTTAAACGTTGCGATAGTCCCTGCCTCAACTACCTCCTCTGCCAGCTTGTTCCATACACCCACCACTCTTTGTGAGAACAAAATTATCCCTCCGATTGCTATTAAATCTTTCCCCTTCACCTTAAACCTACAGTATCTATTCTGGTTTTCCCTACTCTGGGCAAGCGACTGCATCTACCCGATCTGTTCCTCTCATGATTTTATACACCTCTACAAGATCAGCCCCCATCCTCCAATGCAGCAAGGAATAGAGCCGCAGCCTACTCAACCTCTCCCTATAGCTCAGACTCTCTTGTCTGGACAACCTCCTTGTATTTCTTCTCTGTATCCTTTCCTGCTTGACAACATCTTTCCTATAAAATGGTGCCCAGAACTGAACATAACTCTCTAAATGCAGCCTCACCAATGTTTTACATAACTGCAACATGACCTCCCAACTTCTCTACACAATACTCGGACTGATGAAGGCCAATGTGCCAAAAGCCTTTTTGACCAACTTATCTACCTGCGACTCCACCTTCAAGGACACATGCACATACACTCCTAGATCCCTCTGCTCTACAACACGCCCCAGAGCCCTCCCATTCACTGTGTAGGTTCGGCTCATATTAAACTTTCCAAATTGCAACACACCTCTCATCTCAAAATTTGCAGATGACACCAAGCTGGGGGGGTATAGTTAGGTGTGAGGAGGATGCTTGGAGGATGCAGGGTAATTTGGATAGGCTGAGTGAATGGGCAGATGCATGGCTATGCAGTATAATGTGGATAAATGTGAGGTTATCCACTTTGGTGGCAAAAACATGAGGGTAGACTATTATCTGAATGGTGGCAGATTAGGGAAAGGGGAGATGCAACGAGACCTGGATGTCATGGTACACCAGTCATTGAAAGTAGGCATGCAGGTGCAGCAGGCAGTGAAGAAAGCAAATGGTATGTTAGCATTCATAGCGAAAGGATTTGAGTATAGGAGCAGGGAGGTTCTACTGCAGTTGTACAGGGTTTTGGTGAGGCCACACCTGGAGTATTGCGTACAGTTTTGGTCTCCAAATCTGAGGAAAGACATTCTTGCCGTAGAGGGGGTACAGAGAAGATTCACCAGACTGATTCCTGGGATGTGAGGACTTTCATATGAGGAAAGACTGGATAGACTCGGCTGGAATTTAGAAGACTGAGGGGGGATCTTATAGAAACTTACAAAATTCTTAAGGGGTTGGACAGGCTAGATGCAGGAATGTTGGGGGAGTTCCCGATGTTGGGGGAGTCCAGAACAAGGGGTCACAGTCTAAGGATAAGGGGGAATTCCTTTAGGACCGAGATGAGGAAAACATTCTTTACACAGAGAGTAGTGAGTCTCTGGAATTCTCTGCCACAGAAGGTAGTTGAGGCCAGTTCATTGGCTATATTTAAGAGGGCGTTAGATGTGGCACTTGTGGCTAAAGAGATCAGGGCGTATGGAGAGAAGGCAGGTACGGGATACTGAGTTGGATGATCAGCCATGATCACATTGAATGGCGGTGCAGGCTCGAAGGGCCGAATGGCCTACTCCTACACCTATTTTTCTATGTTTCTATGTTCTATGTTTCTTGTTCGGTTTTGCACTATTTGTTTTCCGAGAATTATCGTTACTATCTTATCATACTGTTGGTTATATATTTATCTGTGTCTTATTGTGTTTACGAGCCTGTTAAACTGCAGCATGTAAGAATCTTATGGTTTCATTGTCGGTACTTGTGACAATTAAACAGTCTTAACTCTTGATACCAGCATGACATCATCCTTCCTGTGACGACCAGATCTGCAGCAATGTTTGTCTAACCAAACTTTAATAAAATGGCAACATAATGTCCCAACTTTTAAATTCTGTGCCCAAATACATAAAAGCAAGCTTTCCATATGCGTCCTTGTAACCCTATCTACCTGGGCTACCAATTGAGGAAAATACAAGAAAACTGTTGACCAAGGAAGTTGCGGAGTAATACTTCCTTGATATTGTAGGAAATTGTTTAATTCTAAGAATTCTGACACTGACCTCTGCTGAATCATATTCATGGAAACATCAGCAACGAGGAACAAATGTTGAAATTTCAACTTAATAAAAGATAAGGTCTTTATTTCATGGTCACGATAATTGAAAGGTTTGTTTGATCTAACGGAATGACAGAAACTGGAGTGAATTTAATCATATTTACACACAGTATAAACTGTTTGTTGATTCATTTGAGGGGTATTTAGTGTAGGATATGCTTCAATTCTTTGAGCATATTGAATATTTTCTGACTTTTAAATCCAGAGAATGTAAAAAATTCATTGCTTGAAAGATACATGATGGCACATCAGCCCATCTAGTGCACAACAACCATTGATCACCCGTTCATATTCCTTCAATATTATCCCACTTTCACATCCACTCCCTGCAGACTAGAGGCAATTTACAAAGGCCACGTAACCGCATGTCATTGGGATAAGGGAGGAAACTGAGAACCAAGATAAAATCCACACAGGTAGCACCGAGTAAGGATCGACCGCAGGTCCCTGGCGCTGTGAGGCATTAACTTTACCAGCTGCGTCATTGTGCTGTCTGATAGAAGGTACAGAAGCTTTAATGGGTGCACCACCAGACTGATGAACAGCTTCTTCCCCTCTGTTATTGGGCTTCTGAACAGTTCTTCGATAGGCTAGGGTACTGTCTGATTCATCTCTACCGCACTGTGGACATTGGACTTTGTTTATGGAACTGATGCGTTACAAAACTGAGAACTATATTCTGCACTCTATATAGGTATGTTACAATACTTACCTTCAGTGGCGCTGCAGTTCTGTCACTGCCCGTTTGCGCGACTTTGGTGCCATTGAGAGGGGGGCGGGTTTAAAATGCAGTATTTCAGAAGCCTATTCAAATCGATCTTGAACAGGCTATTTAGTTGATGAATAAAAATCGCTTCGACTGCCGTTCTTTGAAGTGATTTTTAAACTGCGCTTGCTAATTTAATTGCTGTAGTAAATTTAAAATCATCTTCTAAAGCCGTGAACGCCGACAACGGGACAAGGTAATAATGGGGCATTTGGATAGCAGTGAGGATTGGAGGATAGCTAATGTTATCCCACTTTTCAAGAAAGGAGCGAGAGAAAAAACGGGGAATTACAGACCAGTTAGCCTGACTTCGGTGGTGGGAAAGATGCTGGAGTCAATTATTAAAGAGGTAATAATGGGGCATTTGGATAGCAGTAAAATGGATCCAAAGTCAACATGGATTTATGAAAGAGAAATCATGCTTGACTAATCTTCTGGAATTTTTTGAGGATGTGACAAGTAAAATGGATGAAGGGGTGCCAGTAGATGTAGTGTATCTAGACTTTCAGAAAGCCTTTGATAAGGTCCCGCACGGGAGACTGGTGACTAAAATTAGAGCACATGGTATTGGGGGTAGGGTGTTGACATGGGTTGGCAGACCGGAAGCAAAGAGTAGGAGTGAACGGGTCCTTTTCAGAATGGCAGGCAGTGGCGAGTGGAGTGCCGCAAGGCTCGGTGTTGGGGCTGAAACTGTCTACCGTATATATTAATGATTTGGAAGAGGGAATTAGGAGCAACACTAGCAAGTTTGCAGATGACACAAAGCTGGGTGGCAGTCTGAACTGTGAAGAGGATGTTAGGAAGTTGCTGAGTGACCAGGACAGGTTGAGTGAGTGGGCAGATGCGTGGCAGATGCAGTATAATATAGATAAATGTGAGGTTATCCACTTTGGCGGCAAAAACAAGGGGGCAGATTATTATCTCGATGGGGTTAGGTTAGGTAAGGGGGAGGTACAGCGAGATCTGGGTGTCCTTGTACACCAGTCACTGAAAGTTGGCGTGCAGGTACAGCAGGCAGTGAAGAAAGCTAATGAAATGTTGACCTTCATAACAAGAGGATTTCAGTAAAGGAGTAAAGAGATTCTTCTGCAGTTGTATAGGGCTCTGGTGAGACCACATCTGGAGTATTGTGTACAGTTTTGGTCTCCTAATTTGAGGAAGGACATCCTTGTGATTGAGGCAGTACAGCGTAGGTTCACGAGATTGATCCCTAGGATGGCGGGACTGTCATATGAGGAAAGATTGAAAAGACTAGGCTTGTATTCACTGGAGTTTAGAAGGATGAGTGGATATCTTATAGAAAAATATAAAATTATAAAAGGGCTGGATAAGCTTGATGCAGGAAAAATGTTCCCAGAGTTGGGCGAGTCCAGAACCAGGGGCCACAGTCTTAGAATAAAGGGGAGGTCATTTAAGACTGAGGTGAGATAAAACGTATTCACCCAGAGAGTTGTGAATTTATGGAATTCCCTGCCACAGAGGGCAGTGGAGGCCAAATCACTGGATGAATTAAAGAGAGAGTTAGATAGAGCTCTATAGGCTAGTAGAGTCAAGGAATATGGGGAGAAGGCAGGCACGGGTTATTGATCAGCCATGATCACAATGAATGGCGGTGCTGGCTCGAAGGGCCGAATGCCCTCCTCATGCACCTATTTTCTATGTTTCTATGTTTCTATGGGATGGACCTCGCGTAGGGGACAAGGCAAGGTACATAATTTATTTTTTCATTAAAAAGTGCTTCTTAGGATACCTTTAATCAAAATTTCATGTTGCGAGAAGGTGATTTATTCCCCATACGAACCGGCAGTATTTTTCCTGCCGATATGTGGTTTAAATTCACCGCAACCGCAACGTTCCAATCGATCGTGTTCCAGAAAATCCCACTCGCAAGATGATTTAAATGGCCATTAAGTTACGGGAATTAAACATTAAATTCCTTCCATTTGGCCTATAAATTAATGACAATGAGATTTAAAAATCATGTTATATTCTGAATTATTGTGTGAATGTTATTTGGACACTCAGGCTATTTAAAAATGTTCATCTTTTCTTAAGAAATTGATAGATGTTTAGATCTAGTAATTGAATTTTGTAATTAGCTACAATTGGGTAACTAACTGATTATATGCTTTAATTTCAGGTCATCCAAGTAAGATTGTTTCATATTTGTTTCAGAATACTTCAATCTATAATAACTGAAAATTTATTTCAGTTCTCTTAATTTTTAAGAAAGTTATGGGCTTTTGACTGTCCTTGATCACAACTTTTGCGTTAAGTCAATGGAAAAGCAATAGGGAACAAGATGCTGATTTCGGAGTATGAAAATGGCCATAACTTTTTTAATACTGAAGATATGAAAGTGAATTAGGTGTCAAATTAAACTTCTTTTTATGCTTTATCTGATGGTATAAATTGCAGACTTGATTTTTAAAATCTCAAAATTTTGTTACATTGCTACTCTATACATTTCCCTTTGCTCTATCTATTGTACTTGAGTTTGACTTGATTGTATTTATGCATGGTTTATCTGTCCTCTTTTGACAGCATACAAAACAAAGCTTTACACTGTACAATAATAAACCTGAACCTAATCAGCAAATTTATCAACTGTACCATGGACAGCTTCATCCAATCCATTCAGATAATACAGGAGCTCCCCCAGTTAACAATGTATCCTGACTTTCAGAAATCCAACTTTTTGCAAGTTTTCCCATACATTTTTAATGCCTTTTTCTAGCTTGTAATTAGAATAATAAAATGTATCATAGCATTTATTAATAACTGGTCCCAGGGTATATGTTTTATTAGTTTAGGTAAGAGATACAGCTTGGAAACAGGCTCACCGGCCGACAGAGTCTGTGCTGACCAACGATCACCCATACACTTGTTCTATCCTACAGAAGCTATATTAACCTACAAACCTTAAGAGACAACACAAAATGCGGGAGAAACTCAGCGGGCTAGGCAGCATTTCTGGATATAAGGAATGTGTGGAAGAAAGGTCTTGACCCAAAACGTCACCCATTCCTTCTCTCCAGAGATGCTGCCAGTTCCGCTAATTTATTCCAGCATTTTGTGTCTATCTTCGGTGTAAACCAGCATCTATAGTTCCTTCCTACAACCTACAAACCTGTATGTATTTGGAATATGGGAAGAAGCCAGTGCACCCGGAGAAAAATTTTGCGATCACATGGAGAATGTACAAACTCCGCACAGGCAGCACCCAAAGTCAGGATCAAACCTGGTTATCTGACACTGTAAGGCGACAACTCTACCGCTGCACCACTGTACCACCCTTAATTTAATAATGAGTAGTAATCAATTGATTCTTCAATTAAATGAAAGAATTATAGTAAGTGTACGTAGAGTAATATAGAGAGAAAACAGATGTTTCTGACTTTATGAAGAAATCGGCTTATGGAAACTAAACGGGAACAGGACATGAGTCTGCCATGTGTATAGAACATTGTGATCTGACCACCAATCCCTGTGGTACACCGCTTGTTACATCTTGCCATTCTGAAGAAGAGCCATTTAAAAATCTCTGTTTCCTATTAGCTAGCAATCTTCTATCTAAATCTATATCTTACCTCCTGCACCATGAGCTTTTATTTTTTGGAATGAATACATTTTGATTTTTGTAATAGCCTTTGATGAGATGACTGATTAAATGCCTTCTGGAAAACTAAGTATCCACCAGTTCCCCTTTATCTACACCACATGTTACCGCTTCTAAGAACTCCAATGAATTGGTAAACATGATTTCCCTTCCACGGAGTTCGTTAACTTTCCCTGATTACATTGAACTGGATTTTGCTCAGTGACCCTCAACAGTGTCTTGAATAATAGCTTCTACCATTTTACCAATGATAAATGTTAGGCTAACAAACCTGCATTTTCTGCTTTCTTTCTCTTTGAATAAAGAGTTATGTTTGATATTTTACAATCTTAAAGAACATTTCCCAAGTCGAGAGAATTTTGGAAAATTAAATCCAACACAGCAATGATCTTACCAGACGCTCTTTTAAGATTTTTGGAAGAAGTCCATCAGGATCAGAAACCGCCTGTTGGAACCCCCTACAATTTGTTTAATACCATTTCCCCGGTGAGTGTAACTTTCCTGAGTTGCTTTCTCTCATCTAGTTGATAGCTGTATTATTAACCTGCATCTCCTTCTTTTCCATTAATAATTCTCAGGTTCACATCGTATTTGACATTTACTTGTTAACTCTTTTTTAAAAAATATATCTATGTAAACTCTCTGTAGCATTGTACTATCCAGTACGAGTTTTCCTACTTCTTGCATCAAACACAGTAAGATGATTTTTGTTAAAAAGCCAAACATCTGGGTTCCGGAGAATATGACTTTGAAGAAGGAATGGAAAATATTACTCTTAATACATTGAAGTATTTCACATAAGTTCTAAATGGAGTTACGAAGCAGTCTTTCAAAATAAAAATTTCAATTAAGTAATCTAAATATTCTCCATATAAACTTCAGAAGAATAAAGAGACAAAATGAGGAACTGAAAGGATGTTACCTGATAAAACAAATGAAATAATTAATGATGGGTGCTTTGTAAAGCAAATTAAGACTAAAATAATAGTTAAAAATGAGGTGGAAAATTTGATTGTGAATAGAAATTGTGCTTCAGAGCCCCAAGATCTGTGATGAAAGAAAACCTCTGAGTCATTCTCTGTTGGAACTCCCTCGTGCTTGCCACAGCAGTCACCTTCCATACTTCACTGAGCCTCTTTCAATGTGCAATGTCTACTTTGAGGGCCTGCTACTCATGTGACAACATGACTAAGCTCACATCCTGTTGTGCACTGGATATACTGTGGGTTCCCCACATCAGGCTATTCAGAGCAACATGAATGATTTTATCACAAAGACAGAGATCATACCTTCTGAAGGAGGGTCCCGACTCGAAACGTCACTTCTCCAGGGATGCCACCTGCCACCCTGTGTACTCCAGCACTTTGTGTCCTTCTTTCCCCAATCAGCATAAACATACTCAGTGATTTCTGATCCAATCTCATGACCTCTGGGTAATTGTAAACATCTACGGTTTGTAAATTCAGATCTCCCCCATAGGAATCATTCCTAATTTGTGGAAGGACATCCTTGCTATTGAGGGAGTGCAGCGTAGATTCACGAGGTTAATCCCCAGGATGGCAGGACTGTCATATGAGGAAAGATTGGAAAGACTGGGCTTGTATTCACTGGAATTTAGAAGGATGAGGGGGTATCCTCATAGAAATATAGAATATAGAAATATAAAATTATAAAAGGACTGGACAAGCTAGATGCGGGAAAAATGTTCCCAATGTTGAGGGAGGCCAGAATCAGGGGCCACAGTCTAAGAATAAAAGGGAGGCCATTTAAAACTGAGATGAGAAAATACTTTTTCACCCAGAGAGTTGTGAATTTGTGGAATTCTCTGCCACAGAAGGCAGTGGAGGCCCATTCACTGGATGAATTTAAGAGTTAGATCAAGCTCTTGGGGATAGCGGAATCAAAGGGTATGGGGAAAAGACAGGGACGGGTTACTGATTGCGGATGATCAGCCATGATCAAAATGAATGGCGGTGCTGGCTGGAAGGGCCGATTGACCTACTCCTGCACCTATTGTCTATGTTTCTATGTTTAATCCGAATAAAACATATATGTCAACCAATACTTAATGGAAAAAGATATGGAATTGAGATCATTAATTGCATGGGAAGAGATTATAGAGATGGGATGAATGCACTATTGGATTTAAATCCGAGATATTAAGGTTCTCATTTCATGGAGGATTATCTATTTGATGACAGATGAAAATAAGTTTTGTCAAGCTTGATGATGAGTGATGAGTAAACACTTCAGTGGCAGATGTTGAGAGGTCGGAGCAGTGTAGGAATGCACTGACGATAGAAGCAACTAGTCTCTCAGAGAGGGAATATGGGATTGGAAGCACATCCAAGTATCCTGATAGGATGCTGAGTCTGTGAAGGGTCTGATGGCCTCTGTGAAGGGTTGCAGGAGGAATGTAATCCATGGTGATGGGGTAGATTTTGTACTGGGCGAAGAACATTAAGATAGTCAGAAGATAGCTGCTTACAGTGTAGCTGCTGCTGCTGCTTTGTGCTGCTGGCGCCAACGATGGCGGCCACGGTGTACTGCTCCTTGCTGTTTTGTATGAGCTTGTTCGTTTGTGTCATCTGTGAAAACCCTACAAAGATTACTTTCACGAGAAAGGTACTCATAAACATCGGTCATATTGTACCTCCAAACATTGTTCCGGATTTCTCTCACTCTCTGGATTATTTGGACATACTCCTCAGCGGGGCTGTGGCTGCGTTCAAGGTCTTGAGACGGAGGAGGACACGTGGGAAGCGCTCTGGAGCACTCGCCCGACTCCGGCAACGAGGATCATGCACACCGCTCCCGAGCATATTCCTGGCAAACGTACGTCCTCTCAATAACAAGGTGGACAAACTGCAACTCCTGCATCGGACAAACAAGGACTTCTCTCGAGCCGCTGAGCTATGTTTTACCGAGAACTGGCTTTGTGAGTCGACCCCGGACAGCGCGCTGCAACTGGCTGGCTTCCAACTTCATAGAGCGGACCGCGAAGTGGAGACAGCGGGGAAATCAAGAGGTGGTGCAATATGCTTCTATACCAACCAGGACTGGTGCAGCGAGATTGGCGGCGCGACTCACGTTGCAGCGGCCCCTACAGCCTGTCTGTCTTTTATTTTATTTTTTGTCTCGTTAAATGTAGTTGTTCGTGTTTTTTTAATGTGTATATGTGGGGCGCGGGGAGGGGGGGAGGGGAAAACTTTAAAAATCTCTTCCCTGTACGGGAGACCTGACCTTTTTTCTGTCGGGTCTCCGTTGTCGTTGGGGCCTAGCACCGTGGAGCGGCCTCCAACCGGAACGACCCGCGGGCTCTAGTCGCGGACCTCACTGAGCCTCTAGAGCCTCACTGAGGTTCAAATTTCTGCTCTCCAAACCTAGAATCCCTCTTTATAAACTGCAAACCCTTCTACTCTCCGAGGGGGATTTAACTCCTTTATTCTCGCTGGAGTTTACATTCCCCCCCAAGCCTGCGTACGTGAGGCGCAAACGCAACTCGCTGACCAGGTAATGAGGGTAGAGAGTGACTTCCCGGACTCCATGGTCATTATTTTGGGGGACTTTAACAAAGCTAACCTCAGCCGTGACCTTCCAAAATACAGACTTCTAGTTCACTGATCATTGTAAACGTACTTACTTACTTACTCACTTACTTACTTAGAAAGACACAAAAAGCTGGAGTAACTCAGCAGGACAGGCAGCATCTCTGGAGAGAAGGAATGTGACGTTTCGGGTCGAGACCCTTCATCAGACCTGACCCGACTGGAAACGTCATCCATTCCTCTCCAGAGATGATATCTGTCCCGTTGAGTTACTCCAGCTTTTTGTGTCTATCTGAGGTTTAAACCAGCATGTGCAGTTCCTTCTTACACATTGAGATTGTCAGCATGGCTCCGAACATTGTCGGTCGTGGTCTTACTAACTTGCTTGAGTTTTTGAGGAGGTGACAAAGTTGCTCAATGAGGATAGGGCGGAGGATGTTGCCTACAAGGATTTGAAAGAGGCATTTGATAAAGTCACTCATGCTAGGCTGATCCAGAAGATTAAGAAGCACAGGATATCAGTGACTTGGTCGTATGACTGGCTTGCTGTTAGAAGACTGAGTGTTGTGGTGGAAAGACAATATTCAGGCTGGAGGTCTGTAACCAGTTGTCCTGCCGGGATCTGTGATGGGAACCTCTGCTGTTTACGATGTATATAAATGACTTGGACGTAAGTTTAGACGGGCTGGTTAGTAAGTTTACATATGACAACAAAATTGCGGGCATCGTGGACAGTGAGGAAGATTTGTCAAAATATACAAAGGATTCTAGATCAGCTACAGAAACGGGTGTAGAAATGGCAGATGGAATTTAATCCAATCAAGTAGCTTTTCACTGTAGCTCGGTACATGTGACAATAAACTGAACTGAAGTGTGAGGTGCTGCAATTATACAATGAACAACACGACCCTTAACAGCATTGATGTACAGATAATCTTAGGTTCAAATCCATAACACCCTGAAATTGGCAACAGAAGTAGATAGACTGGTAATGAAGTCTGCCTTAATTGTTCAGGCAATTGATTGTAAGAGTCAGGAAGTCATAATGCAGCATTATAGCACTTTGGTTAAGCCACATTTGGAGTATTGCGTGCAGTCCTGGTCGCTCCATTACAGAAAAGATATGGAGGATTTGTAAAGGGTGCAGAGAAGGTTTACCAGAATGATGCCTGGATTAAGGAGTATTAGCTACAGAAAATGCTGGAAAACATTCCATTGTTTTCTTTGGAATGTCAGAGATTGTGTGGAGATCTGATAGAAGAATATAAAATTACAAGAGGCATAAACAGGATAGACAGTCAGAACCCTTTTTCCAGGATGGAAAATTCTAATGCTGGAGGGCATAGCATGAGGTGAGATTAAAGGAAACATGTGGGGAATGTTTTTTACACAGAGGGTGGTGAGTGCCTAGAATATGCTGCCTGGGGTGATAGCTGAAGCAGATGCGACCTTGGCATTTAAGAGACTTTTGGACAAGCATATGGATATGAGAGGATGGTGGGATATGGGTAATGTGCAGGTGGTAACTGATGGTCTTGGCATTATGTTTGGCAGAAAAATTGTGGGCCAAAGAAAACCAAAACATTGTTCTTGGGCTAATACTGTTCTACATTCTATGTTCTCCTCATTATTTAGCTGGAACAATACACTGCTCCTCTAAGACTGTGTGTGGCAAGCAAAATTGGAAAAGGATCATAGCACAGTTATAGTTATAGCACAGTTGCGCAGCGGTGGAGTTGCTGCCTTACAGCGCCAGAGACCCGCGTTCCATTCTGACTACAGGTCCTGTCTGCATGGAGTTTATACGTTTTCACTGTGACCACATGGGTTTTCTTCGGGTGCTCCGGCCTCCTCCCACACTTCAAAGACGTACAGGTTTGTTGGTTAATTGCCTTCTGTAAATTGTGAATTGTCCCTTCTGGTTCTGGTTGATTACTGCGCAAACACCTCATCCCTAGTGTGTAGGATAGTGCTCGTGTGATCGCTGGTCAGCGTGGACTTGGTAGGCCGAAGGGCCTGTTTCCACACTGTATCTCTAAAGTCTATAGTCTAAATAGGAGGACAGAAACCTCATAGACCATTGAGTAATGGTGAGGCAAGGGAAGAGTCTGATGGCACTTCAACCAGCCACCTACAAACCAGACATCAGGGGCATTTCTGTAAAGGTCATGTTTTATAACCATCTCTTCTTCAAGTGCTGAGTGCAGCAGAATGACCAGTGGAAGAGGGAACATGGGTGCTGGACAGTATTCGGTTGACCCACCTCCTCCCACAATATGTCTGCAATTGAGCTGCCAACTCATGAATTTGTCAAATCTTTAAACTTCTCAACATTTTCTTGCATGTCACACTGTGGACCAACTTGCAGAGACTATGGCACTGATGTCTCCAATTTTAAAAGGGGCGAGTGGAAAGGGGGTGATGTTGACAAGTTGGTGAGCTGAGAGGTGGTAGAGCGATCGTGGAACAGTGGCTACACACAGTAGCTGAAGGACCTCCAGTCCTAGATTCTCCCACTAGTGGAAGCATCCTCTCCACATCCACCCTATCTAAGCCTTTCACTATTCTGTATGTTTCAATGAGGTCCCCCTCATTCTTTTAAACTCCAGCGAGTACAGGCCCAGTGCCAACAAAAGCACATCATAGGTTAACCTACTAATTCCTGGGACCATTCATGTAAACCTTCTCTGAACCCACTCCAGAGCCAGCACATCCTTCCTCAGAAATGGTGCCCATAATTGCTCACAATATTCCAAATGCGGCCTTACCAGCACCTTATAGAGCCTCAACATTACATCCCTGTTTTTGTATACAAGTCCTCTTGAAATAAATGCTAGTTATGTATTTGCTTTCTTTACTACCCACTCTGTGGTTCATGGAGCTCCCAGCGCGGGCGGCGCTGAACGACATCGCAGAGTCCCTGGGGCTCTTTGGGCCGCCAGCGTGAATCTCCGCCCGGCGCGGCCTGGGGGCATCGGGAACCGCGGACCCTGGTAGGAAGCGGCTGATTCGGAGGTCCAAGCCGCTGTTGGCCTCCAGTCCCGACGTCGGAGTTCCAACATCCTGGCAAGGTGGCCATAGCGGCAACTGCGAGGGCTCCGGAGGCCCCGACCACGGGTGAACATCGAGGGAGAGACTGACTTTTGTGCCTTCCCTCACAGTGGGAAACTTTTAATTCTGGTGTGTGGGATGTTTTATGTTGGACTCTATTGTGTGTTGAGTTCTTTATTTTATTGTATGGCTGTATGGTGATCACATTTCACTGTGCCAACTGGCACATGTGACAAATAAATATATCTTGACTTGCAGATTAACCTTTGGGGAGTCACGCACCAGCACTCCCAAGTCCCTTTGCACCTCTGATTTCTGGATTCTCTAAGCAGAACTGGCGATGGAAGCTGTGAAATTGTGCTGATTTTTTTTATTTTACTGACTGAATTTTGGAATGTTGGGCTACAACATGGGGGATTTTCGCTCCGTATATCAAGCCAGAAATGATATCATAAACCTTTCAGGCATGGTTTCAAATCCAACGCAACAACAATTGTCATGGTAATTTGTTTAATGTAGTAATAATATCTTCATCTCCTTGTGCAAGCAAACAAAACAATCACATCAAGCCAACTGAAGCAAGAGATGTTATGTGTAGGAAGGAACTGCAGATGCTGGTTTAAACCAAAGATAGACACAAAATGGAGTAACTCAACTGGACAGGCAGCATCACTGGATAGAAGGAATGGGTGACATTTCGGGTTGAGACCCTTCTTCAGACTTTAAGTTTTAAGTTTAGAAACACAGCATGGAAACAGGACCTGCGGCACATCAAGTCCACGCCAACCAGTTATGTCATTTAAACCATTACACACTAGGGACAATTTACAGAGGCTAATTAGCCTACAAACCCGCACATCTTTGGGATGTGGGAGGAAACCGGAATACCAAGAGGAAACCCACTCTTTATTTTAGACTTTAGAGATACAATACGGAACAGGCCCTTCGGCCCACCAATCCACGCTGTCCGGCAATCACCCTGTACACTACATTATTCTCCAAACTAGGGACAACTTACATTTATACCAAGCCAATTAACCTACAAACCTGTACATCTTTGGAGGGTGGGAGGAAACTGGAGCACCCGGAGAAAACTCACACAGTCACAGTGAGAACGTACAAACTCTATACAGACAGCATCTGCCGTCAGGATCGAACCCGTGTTTCTGGCACTGTGAGCAGCAGTTCTACTGCGCCACTGTGCTGCCCTTTAAGAAAATTGAATAGTTTGCAGAGTACACGGGAAAGCACCCAGAGCTAAGAGCCTGGGTAATGGAAAATGGTATAAGGGTACCCTTGAATATATATACAATAGACAATAGGTGCCGGAGTAGGCCTTTTGACCCTTTGAGCCAGCACCGCCATTCAATGTGATCATGGCTGATCATCCACAATCAGTACCCCGTTCCTGCCTTCTCCCCATATCCCCTTACTCCGCTATCTTTAAGAGCTCTATCTAACTCTCTCTTGAAAGCATCCAGAGAATTGGCCTCCACCACCCTGTGTGGCAGAGAATTCCACAGACACAATACCCTGGAATAAGGGTACTACATTTGCTGGTTTTCATTTAAAATTTCAGTTAAGATTTAAAAATCTGTGTCAGTATCCAGCATTTTCCTCCCATAGCAATCTTTACCCTCACTTACTCCTACTCTGGCTCAACCTGCCCTTTTCTTTTTGTCTCTTTTACCTTATCTGCTTTCATCTATCACTCACTTGCTTGTCTCCCTACTCCATTCCTTCCTCTCCCTCGCCTACACCTTCTATCCATCATCCCTCATCCCTCCTTGGTCTCTAGATCACCTCTTGGCCCCTGTCTAACTGAGGCCCTTGTTATCCTGGATATCTTCCCTCTCCTCACCCTGTGCTCCATGCTGATGCAGGTTCCTGACCTGGAACATGGACAATTCCTTCCCCCTTCCATTGGAATTCTTCAGACTTCAGAAAGTTCTCGACCTGAAACGTCAGCCATTCCTTCTCTCCAGAGACGCTGCCAGTCCAGCTGAGTTACTCCAGCATTTTGTGTCTATCTTTGGTTTAAACCAGCATTTGCAGTTCCTTCCTGCAGAGTTCTTTCAGCAGTTTGTTTTTTGCTCTAAATTCCAGCATTTATAACCTCTTGTGCCTCTTATCTGAGTCTTTGTGGCACAATACACTTCTCTTCCCATGTGGATAATGAACTATAAATGCATTTTCACGGTTCTTATTGAGTTAAAGTTTTCTCTCCATTGTCACCATTCTTTACGCAGGTTAAATGATGAAAATCCCGTGATTTGAGTAATATCCTTTTTTTTTCTAATTGTCGAGTGTTTCTTCCAAATCAGTCAACAGACTGCCAGTGGAGGTGATAGTGGATGTGCCGATGTCCCGTGGCTGATATCACAACAAAATGTAATTAATAATGGAGACACAAGAAACCGGTGCCAGAATCTTGAGCAAAGAGTAAAGTGCTGGAGGAACTCATCAGGTCAGGCAGCATCTGTGCAGAGAATTGGACAGACAACGTTTTGGATCGATTCCCTTCTTCAGGTAATTATTAATGTTGGAAATACTTGTTTCTCTTATGGAAAAGTAGATCCCTACTTTTTCCATATAGAACTAATTCCAGCTGAATGACTTCTTCTTGTCATCTTTCCGTTTTGTAGTCAATAAAATTTGTAAAAGCTTGGGAGAAAATCTGAATAATTGCAGGTTAAAGACAGATCTTGGACTTTTGTGTGACCACATGCAGTTAGCAGCCAGTTTTACATCTCCGGCAATTTTCATCAGTAGCAGGAATCGAGAGAGATGTAAAACAACATGTTGACTTCCTATCACTTATTTACATTATTGCTCAAAATTAAGTTATGCGCTACACAGTATAAAAAGTTAAAGAGCTTGGACTAATTTCCCCTCGCATTCAGAGAAAACACTGTAAGGACCTGTCCCACTTGGCCTATCATTTACGCGACAGGCCGATAGTGACTGACGTGCGACGGTCGCGCGCGTCATCATGCGTCCGCACAGCCGTCTGGAGCGCGTGACGTCATTTGTAGATAGACACAAAATGCAGGAGTAACTCAGTGGGACCGGCAGCATCTCTGGAGAGTTCAAAGAAGGGTCTCGAACCAAAATGTCACCCATTGCTTCTCTCCAGAGATGCTGCCGGTCCCGCTGAGTTACTCCTGCATTTTGTGTCTATCTCCAATCGTCTTGGCCCCGCTCTGGGAGTAGGAGAGGGGGTGGATACGGATCCGCAATGGCCGTGAGCCCCAGGCCGAGCTCGGCGATCGTTTGCCTGTTTCTGCTGCTGTTGGAGGTGAAACGTTTCGCCGCACCACGGTCTTGGGCCTGTCTCACTTTGGCCGTCAGTTATGCGACAGGCAGTGGCGTGCAAAGATTTCGTACAGGACGAAGTCCACACTCCTCCACGCCTCTCCACACCACTCCATGCGCCCTTCGCACACTACCCACATGCCACCCACATGCCACCCACACGCTAGCAGATCGCGTAAATGGAGCGCGAATGACGGCCAAGTGAGACAGGCCCTTAACACTGTTAACTGTGATATCTTAACGTCATTGAGAAATGTTCTAGGTTTATACCTGTACTCTAAATTTGACTATTGGGAATAGGATGCCCTGTTTTGCAGAAAACTATACATTACTTTTGTAAAATTTTGCAAATTCAAGATAAAAACTCAAACTTCACACAACGAAAGCAACCTCATACTCTTTCACATTACATTGTGACAAATATGGTGAAAAATTGGCTGTGTTAACTACAAGGCCTGTTGTATTTTTCCCTTATTTGGTGCAAATGTGCAAAAATAAATTTTAGATTGCGTCATTTACTTCCCCAGAGCTGTTTTAGTTGAAAGCTTGTATCAGGAATTCCCCTTTCAATCTCAAGCAGTTAATTAACTGCGTGTGGCTTTCTTTACCAGGCTTGTTCAGTTTACATTTGTCTAATGTGGTTTTTCTTCCTTCGGTACCTAACATTGACTTGTCATTATTATTATGTGATGTATGGCTGCCAGTTTCTCAAAAATATTTGTGACGGTTCATTCCTTCATGCTTTTTCCACACAAGTTTCCTCTGTGTGTTCTTTCCTTGATGCCAGATGGAATCTATTTCTTGTACGTTTCGACAAAAATCACATGAGCCAGTGCAAACTTGCCTAGAGCACCTGGTTTTTATTGCTGTACATGGGGAAAAAAGGAGAGTACCAGGTCTGCTTATTCACTTTTGGAAAATGGAGTTGCATGCAATCACATTGTCTGAGTAATGAAGAAATAATGTTGTTTTTAAACCTAAGGAGATGTCAAATTTTGTTTAACTTTGTAACGGTTCCATAGCATAAAGAAATGGCAGCACTGAATGCAAATATATAAAATTATGAGAGGCACAGATAGGGTAGTCAGAGCCTTTTCCCCCAGGATGGAAATGTTAAAGAGTAATGGGCATAACTGTAAGGTGAGAGGGGTAAAGTTTAAAGGGGATGTGTGGGGCATTTTATCCATTCTAATGTATTTTTCCAGATGGCTGCCCAGCGTTCCATTCTGTGCTTTGCCAATGATGGGCCAAATGGCCTAATTCTACTCTTATGCCCTTATGCCCTGATGTCTCTGACTCCACCTCATCCCCTCCCCATCCTACCTCTCTGCTCAGGATGAACTTTAAACTGAGTCCCATCGCAGGGAGAAGAGTCTCATGTTAAGAACTCCACTGAACTACCAGCCATCCTCCTCCCTTCTTGGAACCTTTGCAGTAAACCAAATAATCAAGAAGCCATTTGTAACCACAGCTACACAGGCAACATCTGAATCAGAAATATTTGTTCTTTCCCTCCTCAGGTTCCGGACAATTAAGCTTGTAATTTATTACCTAAATACTTGCTTCCTTGCCAAGTCTTTGATTGACAAAATCTAGCAAAGGAGTGAGTATTTAGATTCACTTGATGGTGCTGGAGCGTGGCAACTCTTTGCAGGCTGCCCTGCAGGTCCTCTCCTTGCATCCATTATAATCATTCTATTCTATTCAATCTCTATTCTATCAGAATTACTAACATCTTTTTACTTTTAACTTTAGTGTAGATTAGAGATACAGTGCGGAAACAGGCCCTTTTGGCCCACCAGGTCCATGCTGACCAGCGATCCCCGCACGTTAACACTATCCTATACCCACTAGGGACAATTAAAAAAAATGTTTGCATTTACTAAGCCAATTAACCTACAGACATGTGTGGGAGGAAACCGAAGATCTTGGAGAAAACCCACGCAGGTCACGAGGAGAACGTTCAAACTCCGTACAGACAGCACCCGTAGTCAGGATCGAACCCGGATCTCCGGTGCTGCATTCGCCGTAAGCAGAAACTCTGCCGCTGTGCCACTGTGCCGCCCCATGATCTTACGGCTTCCAGTAAAAGCTTCCAAGATGGCGCCCAACCTAGGCGACAATTTACATGTTAACCACAGAAGAAGATGTACTATCATGTATAACAATTGCTCCACCCTCTTAAATCTCTACCCCTGCAGCAACATTTCTTACTTTAACTATGCACTAAACATTATTCCATTATCAAGTATCTATACACTGTAAATGGCTCAATTGTTATCATCTTTCTGCTGACTGGTTAGCATGTGACAAAAAGCTTTTCACTGTACCTCGGTACACGTGACAATAAACTGAACTGACTTGAAAACTGAACTGAAATGACATCCAGACCTGACTCCTGAACGCCAGTGCACATGACCAGTGAGGCATAGAATGAAACCCACTGTGACCAATGGTATCATCACCCATCCGATCCACTGAAGTCACAATCCAACATAAATAATATCCTCCCGGAGCTGCTGACATCAAGACTGGACCCGACTGAACAGAAGCCCCAATATCCTGGAGCAGCCCACTGTGAGAACTGACGAGACCTGTCTCCTAGAGCTGCAACTGCAGCCTATAGGCCACTTATCAGCCCATCGAAGGCCCGGCCTGGACAAAGACAGTGTTCGGCAGAAGATGCCAAACTCAGAAGATGCAATCTGCCCCCGAGAACTGTACACTGTTGATGGCTCGATTGTAATCACACATAGTCTTTCCGCTGACTGGTTAGTTTATAACAAAAGTTTTTCGCTGTACATGACGATAAACTAAAATCAACTAAACTAAACAGAGGCCCTGATGCCCTGAAGCGCCCGATTGTGAGAACCGACGAGACCCGACTCCGGGCACTGCAACTGCAGCCTACAGGAGAAACCAGTATTTTACTGGCCTTTCGAAGTCCCGGCCTGGGCAGGGACAATGTTCCGCAGGAGCAGCTGACCTCACAAACTGCCCCTGAGGTCCAACTGAACAAAGGGTCCAATTTGTGGAGTGCCCGATATCATGATTGAACATGGAGGATCGAGAGACAGACTCTCTACAGTGTCTGACGCTGTGATCCGACCCTGACTCCCCAGACCCCACTGGGCATGTCCACCCACCTCCCAGAACAGCCGACCCCACTCCACGATTCCCAAGCCCGATCAGAATCCACACCAGAGTGTGGGTGAGTGTAGCTCACTCACCCACACTCACCCCCACCATGACACATTGGTCAACCTGAGGAGTACCTTCAGCAACAGACTGGTTCCACCAAGATGCAGGACAGAACGCCACAGGAAATAGAGTGGTACAGTGTGGAAACAGGCCCTTTGGCCCAACTCGCCCACACTGGCCAACAATGCCCCAGCTACACTAGTCCCACTTGCCTGTGCTTGGTCCATATGCCTCCAAACCTGTCCTATCCATGTACCTGTACAACTGTTTCTTAAACGATGGGGTAGTCTCAGCCTCAACTACCTCCTCTGGCAGCTTGTTTCATACACCCACCAACCTTTGTGTGAAAAAGTTACCCCTCAGATTCCTATTAAATCTTTTCCCCTTCACCTTGAACCTATGTCCTCTGCTTCTCGATTCCCCTACTCTAGGCAAAAAACTCTGTGCTTCTACCTGATCTATTCCTCTCATGATCTTATACTCCTCTATAAGGTCACCCCTTCTCCTCCTGCGCTCCATGGAACAGAGACCCAACCTACTCAACCTCTCCCTTTAGCTCACACCCTTTAGTCCTGGCAATACCCTCGTAAATCTTTTCTGAACCGCTTCAAGATTGACAATATCTTTCCTGAACTGAACACAATGTTCTAAATATGGTCTCACCAATGTCTTATACAACTGTAACATGACCTCCCAATTTCTATACTCAATACTCTGACTGATGAAGGCCAAAGTGCCAAAAGCCTTTTTGACCACCTTACCTATCTGCGACTCGACCTTCTTCCCTGTGACTATCAAACGGTACAACTCCTCCTCCTTCTGTCATGGGGTAGACTGAGACTGACTCCCCTACCCAAACTTTGCACATCCCCAATCCTTTCCACTTGTTACTTTAATTTCATGTTTCATGTATTTTGTGTTTTTATGACTGTTGACAGACCAATTTATATTGTATAAATAAAGTTCTATCATGTCGTATTGTATCGAATCACTCACTTACCCAGAAAGTGTGGATGCAAATACGCACGCAAATACGACTAAAATAACATGGTTTTAAGTCCTCTCTCCCCACCAATATATTCCTGGGAAATAACAAAACTGTTGAAAACTATCTTGGGAAAAACCTAAAGATAGAGGCACCTACCTCAGGGAATTGAGAGACTACCCTGCGACTACTCTGTTTTGGAGACATGGCTCACAACTGCTTTATCCGACATGCCATACAACCAGACAAGGTTAAGGGCAGAGAGGTCCACTTCCCAATCAACTCCTCATGGTGCTCGGACTGGTGGCGATCCTGGCGTATTTCTGCTCCTTGTACCTGGAATATCTAACTGCCCTGGGAATTCACTCAGGTTCTCCTGACAGCAGCTTACATCTCACCCCATGCATTCACAAAGCTTGCACTGGCTGTATTACATAATGCTACCTATAGCCTTGAAAAGGAGTTGGCTGATGATGTAATTAAGGACCCAGCCCACCCTCAGTTTAGTCTATTGTCATTGTTACTTTATTGCATATCTTTCATTCATTTGTTCTGTATCTCTCTACAGCACTGTCTGTGTCTCTCGTTTCCCTTTCCCCTGACTCCAGCCTGAAGAAGGGTCTCAACCTGAAACGTCACCTGTTCCTTCTCTACTGAGAAGCTGCCTGTCATGCTGAGTTACTCCAGCATTTTGTGTACCTCTTCAGTTTAAACAAGCATCTGCAGTTCCTTCCTACATGCAAAAATTAATTCTTGATTTCCCAACCTACCATACATTTTTTTTTATCTGCGCTTTCTCTACAGTTCACTAGCCAAATTAACTACTCTATTTCGAGGTATTGCTTATTGCCCTCTGGGCATCAAATTACTTCACTTTACTACAGAACTACTCATCATGATATAAGCACTCTTGTCTCATCATTTGTTGAGCTAAATGCCATATATTATTCGCAGCACCTTCTTGTCTCTGGCCTTGATCAGGTCACATCGACGTGCCGTGCTGGAATGATTTCAACACATATGGCCCTCCTCAATTATTTTTGCTGCCGAGATATCCCCAAATCAGGGTTCTGCTTTTGCCCCTCCCCATTTTATCTGCATCATAACATACTCGCTTATCTTTGCAGGCCAATGTGCCTGGCCTTGGTACACTGAGCCCAGGCCATGTCAGAGAGCTTTCCATTAAAAAACACCCACTGGCAAAATAAATTCCTCCTCATCCCTTTTCTAAATGTACTTCTTCAGGCCATTTCTTCCACCTGGGCGGCACAGTGGCGCAGCGGTAGAGTTGCTGCCTCATAGTGCTAGTGACCCGAGTTTGATCCTAACCTTGGGTGCTTTCCATGTGGAGTTTGTATATTCTCCCTGTGACCACGTGGGTTTCTTCCAAGTGCTCCAGTTTCCTCCCACATCCCAAAGACGTGTAGGTTTGCAGGTTAATTGGCTTCTGTAAATTGTTCCCTGGGGTGTAGGATAGTATTAGTGTATGGGGTGATCGCTGTTCGGCGTGGAATCGTTGGGCTGAAGGGCAAGTTTCCACACTATATCTCAAAACTAAGCTAAACTAAACTATGCTTAAGGTAACAATTAATTAATGAGGTAAACATATCATGTTAATTCCACTTTCAATCACAGGATGAAAAAGTTAACAATAAATCCAGATTACTTAATCCATTTATTACCAAAAATAATGCAATGGAAAGATATAACATATGGCCTTGAGAGCTTTATTTGTCTCATCAAATGAAATCCAGCTGATGCCCGAGGATGACAATAGACAACAGCTGTGGTGTAGAACATGAGTCATTCACTCAAAACAAAAGGGAAGTGGGATTTAGTTTGCTTCTTTCAGATCCACAGGATATTCCAGTGATGTAAGAACAGATTTGTACGCTTTTGCCCTGAGCCTTTGTAATGTTTTTAAAGATACTGCATGGAGATAGTAGTTCAGAACTGCTCTCTGGTTATGGCAGGGTCATTCAGTTGCCTGATAACAGTTCCTTTTGTTTCCACAATAAAAAGGACAAAGTATTTGTACAGAGTCTGAGAACACAAGCAACAGTGGGCAGAGACAATAGACAATAGGTGCAGGAGTAGGCCATTCGGCCCTACGAGACAGCACCGCCATTCAATGTGATCATGGCTGATCGTCGCCAATCAATAACCCGTGCCCGCCTTCTCCCCATATCCCTTGATTCCACTAGCCCCTAGAGCTTTATCTAACTCTCTCTTAAACCCATCCAGGGATTTGGCCTCCATTGCCCTCTGTGGCAGGGAATTCCACAAATTCCCAACTCTCTGGGTGCAAAAGTTTTTTCTCACCTCAGTCTTAACTGGCCTCCCTTTATTCTAAGACTGTGGTCCCTTTATTCTGGACTCGCCCAACATTGAGAACATTTTTCCTGCATCTAGCTTGTCCAGTCCTTTTATAATTTTATATGTTTTCATAAGATCCCCCCTCACCCTTCTAAACTCCAGTGAATACAAGCCTAGTCTTCTCAATCTTTCCTCATATGACAGTCCCGCCATCCTAGGGATCAATCTCGTTAAACTACGCTCCACTGCCTCAATCACAAGGATGTCCTTCCTCAAATTAGAAGACCAAAACTGTACACAATACTCCAGATGTGGTCTTTCCAGGGCCCTATACAACTGCAGAACCTCTCTACTCCTATACTGAAATCCTCTTGTTATGAAGTCCAACATTCCATTAGCTTTCTTCACTGCCTGCTGTACCTGTACGCCAACTTTCAGTGACCGGTGTACAAGGGTGCCCAGGTCTCGCTGCACCTCCCCCTAACCTAACCTAACCCCATTGAGATAATAACCTGCCCCCGTGTTTTTGCCACCAAAGTGGATAACCTCACATTTATCTATATTATACTGCATCTACCACGCATCTGACCACTCACTCAACCTATCCAGGTCTCCCTGCAACCTCCTAACATCCTCTTCACACTTCCACCCAGCTGTGTGTCATCCGCAAACTTGCTAGTGTTGCTCCTAATTCTCTCTTCCAAATCATTAATATATATGGTAAACAGTTTCAGCCCCAACACCGAGTCTTGCGGCACTCCACTCGCCACTGCCTGTCATTCTGAAAAGGACCCGTTCACTCCTAATCTTTGATTCCGGTCTGCCAACCAATTTTCTATCCATGTCAACACCCTACCCCCAATACCATGTGCTCTAATTTTAGTCACCAGTCTCCCGTGCGGGACCTTATCAAAGGCTTTCTGAAAGTCTAGATACACTACATCCACTGGCTCCCCTTCATCCATTTTACTTGTCATATCCTCAAAAAATTCCAGAAGATTAGCCAATCATGATTTTCCTTTCATAATTCCATCCTGACTTGGACTAATCCTTTTACCCCTATCCAAATGCCCCATTATTACCTCTTTAATGATTGACCCAAGCATCTTTCCCACCACCGAAGTCAGGCTAACTGGTCTGTAATTCCCCGTTTTCTCTCTCGCTCCTTTCTTGAAAAGTGGGACAACATTAGCTATCCTCCAATCCACAGGAACTGATCCTGAATCTATTGAACATTGGAAAATGATCACCAATGCATCTGCTATTTCTAGAGCCATCTCCCTGAGGACCCTGATGATTTATCATCCTTCTGTCCCATTAGCCTACCCAATACTATTTCTCGCCTAATGAAAATTTCTTTCAGTCCCCCTACCCCCTTAGATCCTCTGTCCTCCAGTACTTCTGGGAGATTGTTAGTGTCTTCCTTAGTGAAGACAGATCCGAAGTACCTGTTCAACTCTTCTGCCATTTCGGCTACTCTTTGCTGTGTTATGCATAGAAATACGAGTTTATGGATTAGTTTGATTCAGGTTATTTTGTTTATATTAGTGCATAATTCAAGCAAGCATTAACCACTGCTGAATGTTAATAATTAGTACTGAATTTTGGGAACAGAAAATAATGTTTCCTCATTTTATACTTGAATCATAAAACCACATTGCTAATAGAAACAGAAATGGGCTATGCATCATACGCACCCATGGAGTTGTTTATCCTCCATATGTGTCAGCACCCTCCACTTTCAGTGGTGTCGCATGTATGACTTACAAGCACACCAATGCATCTAACCTTACCTTGATTAACTCAATCTATTTATGCCTTTGTCATGCAATAGTCTCCTTTGGTCCTTCCTTCTCATTGTGATCATTTCAGTACTTAATTAAAGGGAAATTGTGTAGAACAAATTAAACAGGTAGACATAAAATGCTGGAGTAACTCAGCGTGACTGACAGCATCACTGACCAGAAGGAATTGGTGATGTTTCAGGTCGAGACCCTTCTTTAGATTCCTGCCACATCAGACTGTCCAGAGATGCTGCCTATCCCACTGAGTTACTCCAGCATTATGTGTCTGTCTTCAGTTTAAACCAGCATCTGCAGTTCCTTCCTACACAGAATTAAACAGGTAGTGGTTTGAGTGGGGATCTTTTTTGCAGGAAGCAGTGAGTAGCTTTTGTCTACATATCTTGTTTAAATTGTGTGAAAGTGGCGTATCAGTGCATCTGTGTGAAAGTTGCTTATCAAAAAATAAACTAGTTCAGGTTCAATATCCCACTCATTTGATTCCTCTTGCAAAGTCATGTTTTCCCCCAGTCCTTGGGTCACGTTGGGACAGGAAAGGCCTACCAACATGCTGGTGCTTGGTCTAGCAAGTCCAAGATTCATGGTGGTGTACTCTGAAACAGAGAAACACTGCGTAGGTTACAAGCCAGTTATACTGGATTTTTTTTGTCATGGTTATTTCTAAGAACTAATTTTGAAAAAAAAATGTGCAATGCAAACCTTTTCAAAAATATATTTCAATTGGCATTTGATTTGACTATCAATGGTGTGATCTGAAAGAAACTTATGATGTCTATATTACTAAAAGTCTGATCTTGACCACTTCCTGTTGTTCTGTATATTGATTTTATAAAAAAACGCTGCCACTTATGGCTGTGATTTTTGGCCATCTTACTCAGAGTCCCCCTCCACTGTGCAGAACAAGAGGATTTTTCCCATCGATTAAAAATAAAAGAGTTATTAGCGTTTAAAAAATGTTGAGATTCTCTCTCCTGAAGGCCACACCCCTTCCTGAGGGACTATAAGACCCGGAAGTGTTTAATGCCTCAGTCAGTCGCTGCAAGATGGGGGAGCGCGAGGGTCATGTCTCTCAGTCTGAGCTGTGAATAACACTGAACACATGTCTACTAAACTGTGAGTGTGGTTTTACTGACCTTGACTGCCCTTGATGTGGTTTGAAAATGAAAATGTGGTTGGTTTGAAAAAGCACAGCAAATGGTTGATGGTGGTTGGTTTGAAATAAAGCACAGCAAATGGTTGGTGGTGGTTGGTTTGAAATAAAGCACAGCAAATGGTTGTTGGTGGTTGGTATGAAATAAACACATGATTAAAAGCCTAAACTTGACAACATCCTTATAGCACCGTATATTAGAAACATAGAAACATAGAAAATAGGTGCAGGAGTAGGCCATTCGGCCCTTCGAGCCTGCACCGCCATTCAATGTGATCATGGCTGATCATCCAACTCAGTATCCCGTACCTGCCTTCTCTCCATACCCCCTGATCCCTTTAGCCACAAGTGCCACATCTAACGCCCTCTTAAATATAGCCAATGAACTGGCCTCAACTACCTTCTGTGGCAGAGAATTCCAGAGACTCACCACTCTCTGTGTAAAGAATGTTTTCCTCATTTCGGTCCTAAAGGAATTCCCCCTTATCCTTAGACTGTGACCCCTTGTTCTGGACTCCCCCAACATCGGGAACAATCTTCCAGCATCTAGCTTGTCCAACCCCTTAAGAATTTTGTAGGTTTCTATAAGATCCCCCCTCAATCTTCTAAATTCCATCGAGTACAAACCGAGTCTATCCAATCTTTCCTCATATGAAAGTCCTGACATCCCAGGATATTGATTTTAGATAAAACGCTACCACTTATGGCTGTGATTTTTTTGCCATCTTACTCAGTCCCCCTCTGTTCATCAGGTGCAGAGGATTCTTCCCATCAATGAAAAATAAAAGTGTTATTAGTGTTTAAAAAATGTTGAGAATCTCGCTCCTGTCAATCACGCCATGAAGTCCCCACCTCCTCTAGTGGGAGGGGGGAGGGATTATAAAACCCAGACGTGTGGGTGTGGCTCAGTCTCTGCAAGATGGGGGAGGGAGAGGTCACGAATCTGTCTGAGCTGTGAATCAACTGAACTCATTGAATGTCTACTGAAGTGTGAGTGTGGTGTTTTGTGCGGTTTTATGGTAGTTTCACCCTGCTTGAAATGGTATGAAACTGCATTTGAATGTGGTGGCCTTGCACCCTGCATGAAATGGTATGAAACTGCATTTGAATTTGGTGGCCTCGCAACCTGCATTAAATGGTATGAAACTGCATTTGAATGTGGTGGCCTTTCACCCTACTTCAAGTGGTAGGAAACTGCACTTTAATTTGGTGGCCTTGCACCCTGCTTGGTAGGAAACTGCACTTGAATTTGGTGGCCTTGCACCCTGATTGAAATGCAACTTCAAGGAATAGCCATGAGTCAACTGCCAGCCCATCAGGCTTGAGTGATTGACCTGCCACCTCAAGAATCCATTTGGCCCACAATGTCCATACTAGCCCTCTAGAAACCAGTCCCTTCAGCTCACAACACCCATACTAGCTCTCCAGAAAGCCCCCCCAAATATTGGAATTGGTGGAGGTGGAATATTGCGTTGGGGGACTAGCCCTCCGGTGTGAAGCAACAAGGCATTTAAATTGAGATCCTATTTCAATTTCTCCACACCCCTAAACCACATCTAGAAATGCTACTCATCATCCTCTTAAATGCCAAATTACTTCAGCCTCCAAAACAGCTTTGACAATTTCAGAAACAAAATAATGTAAACTTACAGAATCATGTAGAGATACAAATTCATTGTTTTTAATAAATTAAATCTCCAATATTCCCTTTCTCTCAAAAAAGTTAAATTAAAAAAAATGTACCATGTCTGTCTATGGTAGACAGTCAGAATCTTTTTCCCCCATGATGGAAAAATCAAATACTAGAGGGTATAACTTTACAGAGAAAAGGCCAAGTTTAAAGGAGATGTGCGGGGCACGTTTTGTTTTAAACAGAGGGGTTCAGTGCCTGGAATGTGTTGTCATGAGGTTGTTGAGGAAGATACGATGCTGGCATTTGAGACTCTTGAAAAGCGTAAGGATATGAAGGGAATGGAGGGATATGGATTGTTTGCAGCAGATACAAGGTGGTCTTGGCATTATGTTTGGCTCCGACATTGTGGGCCGAAAGGCCTGTTCTTGCGCTGTACTGTTCTGGAGTGGTGGAGTCTTAAATACGCTGACTGTATTTAAGAAGTGAATAAATAAGCACTAGGATCACCTCTGTATTGGAGGCTGTGGGCTAAGTTTTGGGAAATCAGTTGTGATGTCTTGAACCATATACAGATTACCAATTAACACTTTTAAAGCACTTTAGAGTGGAGATAAATCCCCAGACAGACCAAGTTGATCCTTGTGGGAAGTGAGGGAAGAGATTTGCCGACGTCGTTGCAGAGATATTTGCATAATCTTTAGTCATGGGAAAAGTTCCGGCAGACTGGCGATGGCTAATGTTGTACTGTTATTTAAGAAAAGCAGCAAAGATAAACTAGTGAGCTACAGGCCAGTAAGCCTGACATTTAGATAAATAATTTGGATAAGAATGCACCAGGCGGGGTTAATAAATGTAATGCTAAAATAGATATTATTGCAGTGAAGATGATCAAAAATCACTACAGCATCTCGATCAGCTTGGTAAGTGGGCCAAAGATTGGCAAACGGAACTGAATTCTTAAGTGCAAGGTGCTACATTTTGGGAAGTCAAAACAGGATAGGACTTTGAGTGACTTGGCAGACCACAAGTAGCGTTTACTCCTATGTCCCACTGGCCTTCAACATAGGCTATGGGTCTTTATGTTGCAGTTATACAAAATACATTGAGTATTGTACACAGTTTGGATCACCCTGCTATAGGAAAGATGAAAAGACTGCAAAAATAAATTACGTGAATGTCCCCAGGATTGGAGGGTCCAAGTTATGGGGAGAGCTAGGACAGGTTAGGACTTTATACCTTGGACCGCTGGAGAGTGAGGGTGGATCTTATAGAGGTGCATAAAAGCACAAAGGGCATAGATCAGGTGAATACAGTCTTTTTCCCCCAGGGTATGGGAATCAAAAATGAAAGGGCCTAGGTCCAAACCTACAACTTTAACAGACTTGAAAAACAAAGGTGGCAAGTTCATGAAATGACAGCATCTGCAGGTTCCCATTATCTTCCAAGTCACAAACAACCTCTTCTTGCAAGGGTCTCAACCCAAAATGTCACCTATTCCATCGCTCCATAGATGCTGCCTCACCCACTGAGTTTCTCCAGCATTTTTGTCTACCTTCGATTTTTTCAGCATCTGCAGTTCTTTTTTAAACATTTTGTCTACTCCACTGCGAAATCTCCTCAAGGTATGCCTACTTTGAAGAAGTTCTCCTCTCTCCGAAGAGTTTAGCAACCTCCTCCCATCAGTCTGAAGAAGTCTTGACCCAAAACGTCACCTATTCCTGCGCTCCATAGATGCTGCCTCACCCGCTGAGTTTCTCCAGCGTTTTTGTCTACCTTCTTCTTGGAAATAGATCACTGTTCTTTATCATTCCCAAATATAAAATAAAGTCAATAGTTTAGAGATACAGCCCAGAAACAGATCCTTCGCCCCACCAGGTCCGCATCGACCAGTGATCTTCACATTAATATTATCCTACACACTCCAGGGACAATTTACATTTACAACAAGCCAATTAACCTACAAACATGAACGTCTCGAGTGTGGGAGGAAACCAAAGATTTCGGAGAAACCCATGCGGTCACGGGGAGAATATACATACTCTGTATAGACAACACCCGTAGTCCAGATCGAACCTATGTCTCCGGAGCTGTAAGGCAGCAACTCTGCCACCCTTAAGAACAGTTTTTGCCTCTGTTCTTATTGCTGCCAATAAGAACTCTTCCAAGGTCAGAGGTAGGTGAGAAGGAATAACCCTAGATAGCATCCTTTGAATAGGACACTGATCAATTCCACATAATTGTTTAAAAAAAATTCCAGTAACATTTACCTTTTGGGATATTCTGTGGCAACACTGCCAAATAGCCCAACAAATAGAAAATAACTGAGAATGCAAAAAGGTTTGAAGAATAAATTTGCTTACGCTTTCTGAATTTCATAAATAATTTATTAGAAAGTTGTTTTCCATGTGCAAACATTATTAGAGTTATAATTGGAATTAATTATATTTAGTATAAAGTATAGAGGAATGAAAATTAATTTTATGCTTTCTCACACAGAAATCATGAATATAATAAATATGTCAAATCGAACAATTTTATTAGGATGTTAAGAAAGACTTTCATTCTGTACTTTATTCTCCATGAAGGGCTCCACAACTAGCGAGTCCTTTTACCCTTCGTCTCTGCTATTTGCACTTTGATTTACTTTCTCCGGTAACTGGAAACAAAAGCATAGCATTCATTACAATATCCGTTGCACTTATTATTCCCAAAATGTTCACAGCCTGTGGCACAACAGTGCAGCTTTGGTTGATTTGAGGTTGGATCACTGGTATTGCCATGACCATCTTGTCGACACTCTGGGCAAAATTCATGGTCATTGGATGTTACACGGTTATTGCAGGAGTTTCTTGCACACTTACTCCTCCGATTATTCGACTCACTGTGATCAGTAGGCTGAAGATAGGCCGCCGCATTCTACAGAGACACAAATTAAAGAAACTGTCATTTAACTATAAACAATGCGACAACTGCATCTCCCTTTCTGTTCACTTCAAGACAAGCACCTCCCTTTCTGTTCACTCCACGAGGTGCCCTTGATAAAAAAAAAAATATTATCCAAGTCAAAAGAGTAAGCACTGTTGGCTTGATCCAATGATTTTGATATGGAATTGTATATTTTCCACTGTGGTACAAAGTTCAATATTCATAATATAAATGTTCTATTTACATTGCCCCTTTAGGTACACAAAATTAGTAATTAAACCTGGCATCAGTCAAGAGGCAAAAATTGAAGAACACCGATATCTTTGAATGTTGTGTTGCTGAGGGAGATTTCACAGATGGGAATTGGAAAACAGTAGAGGAATTAGAATGGGGCTTGAGGTTTTAAAATTGAGACACTGCTGAGGCAGGAGCGAAAACACTAGAGAGGATGTGAACTAGAGCACGAGCTCCAGTTACATGGTTGGAAAACACAATGTGGGAGGCCTACCGGGATTGTGTTCGAATAGTTACGTTTAGAGGTAACAAAGGCATGGATAAGAGACTCAGCAGCAATCATTTTCCTACATTAGTGTAGATTGTCAGCAAGTCAACTGATTCCTAAAGGATACCTTTTCAATGCAGGGAAACAGTGAAGGTGCAAGACAAGACCCCCAAATTTCCTGCACAGCCAATTATTATAATTTTAATTGTGAAAGGAATCAATAATCAAACACTGGGACATGACAAGGAAGTAGATTGTCAACTTGCTTAGTTTGTTGGGCCAGATGCAAGGTGTGAATAAACTGATGTGGAACAGGAATACACAGCAGAGGGAAATCCTAGATTATCCTTCACTTAAGTGTAGATTAAGTTTCTACATAGATTTGTATACAGCGTAAATCACTTACTGCACTAGATTGGCTTTTGGATCCAGTTGCTTCCCTGTATCTTTGATACTGTGTATCTATGAAACATTTTTGACAATATCCTTCAAAGTGACTGTTTCCAAATGTGCCGCAGTCTTGTCCCTGACATCGAGGCATGTTCTGGAATCTTAGATCACTCTGAGGTGGGCGGTGAGAAGACTGTGCGTTCCGGCGGTTCTGACCAGCTGAAGAGCCATCTCCTTTTAAAATGAGGATAAAAAGATTAATATCACATTGCTTCAACTCTTCCATCAACCCTGCACAAATCAAAACCATTGCATACATTTAAAAAAAAAGCTATATGTATTCTGAACAGATGCAGCCCCCACACTGTCACTTGATACTGATTATATTGGCTTGTTTATAATTCTTCAGACATAAGGAAAAAACTGAATTGCATAGATTAACAACTACTGCCTAACAAGCAATGGTATGCAGAAACAGTTAAAATGTTGCAACAGGATAATTGTCACACACCTTTCTTACATATATTGATCAGAACCTGATGAAGTATTTTATTTCAACCAAAATTAATTTCCCCAGAAAACAGAATTCTCTGCCTCATAAAGTAATGCCCCTAATAAGAAATACATAAAGAGCACGAGAATGGTGAAAAGACATGGCACAACTCCACTTGGGCACAACTCTTCCAGACAGCCAAACAGTTTACACAAACTAGGGTCAGAGTCATACAACATGGAACCATGATCTTCAGCCCAACTTGCCCACATTATGACCCATCTACACTAGTCCCACCTGCTTACGCTTGGCCCATATCACTCCAAGCCTATCCATGTACCCGTCTAAATATTTCTTAAACGTTGCGATAGTACCCGTTATAAACCTACCTAGGCTTCCTCTGTACCCAATATAGCAGATGGTGCAGTAGCCTTTATTTTCTTTTGTTCCAAAATAGTGGCATTCAGAGGTTTTGCACGGTTGGAAGTCTCCATTTGGTTGCTCAGGGATACAGTTTTGTTGCGTGGTGTCAGGAAGTTGTGGTTCAGTGGCAGAACCCCAGACAGGATCTAAAGGATGATGATCGCTGGGTGATGGGCGAGCCACATTCCTTGTAATCTGGCTCGGGTCAGAGTGCGATCTCTCATGCCCTGAACATTGAGAGCCAGAGTCTTCACGTGAAGATGAACCAATTCCTTGAAATGTCTTTAACAAGCACACATTACACAATCCATTAATTGTATTCCTAGTGTCCCGATGACAACGACTACACTTTTGATGCAATGGGTTACCTGCACCTGGTTTAGTCCTGGTGTTCTCCTGTGGCGAGTCCAACCTCGCAGAGCTGATCTCCGTGCGACAAGGTTTTCTCAACTCAGAGGTTCTATTATCAGAAACGTTGTTTGGCACCACAGTCCTCGATTTAAAGCAGCGTTCACATAATCCATTGTGCTCCACGTTTAGCGTAAATGGGCAATTGGGAACCTTGCATTTCATAGCGTTCGTTTCACTGAAGAGAGCAAGACTGGGGGCTGTTGGGGGTGCGGAGCGAGGCCGGGATGACTGCTCTGGGTCTGGAGACACTGCAGCAATAACCAGCTTAGTCCGAGGAGGAGAGCACCCCTTCTTTGTCTGCTGTCCGTGAGCTTTTGATTTGCTTTCAGTCTTTGCCTGCTCAAAGCATTCGTGGCAAAATGGCTTTGTCTCAATAGAACAATAAAAAGGACATCCCAATGTGGCACACTTTTCTTCAGTGAGAGACCCTTGAAATATGGTACCTTTTATTTGTACCCGGTTGTGAAAGGGCCCGTTTACCTCCGACACATTCTTCTGCCACCTCTTATACTCGTGATTCACCAGCTGATAGTAATCCTCCACTAAACTCAAGTCCTCAGGGAGGTTGCCTTCATCCAACCTAAAAGCAGAAAAACAGTCAGTGCTTGAGAAGCATCCCATGTTACTCCATGAGGAGCAAGAATCTCACACTGTTTGTACAACTGTGCCTGTGTGAACCAGCCTGGATTGTGGAATTGCTGAGAACCAGCAGCATAATTCCCTGAATAGTGTGCCCCATCAATCCCAGAAAATTGCTGACATTAGGGGTGTGAAAATTAATTCAATAAAATTGCGATGGTAACAGCTTTAACGTGATTGAAATTTGCCTTGCAACTCAGAACAAGATGCACCGATATTTGCAACTTGACAATGCAAAATAATTGAAAGTTAGAAATCGTTTCCAAAAGTTTGAAGCCATATTGCAGGAGGATTTATACGTTAGAATTTTCCACCAAGGACTTCCGGTCCCATAGTTAGCTTTATTTGTGCATTGATGAGGAGAATCCAACTAATTTAACAAGTCAACTTCAAATAGATTGTTCACTTAGTCTGAATAGAAGCAGTGAAACCGATTACACATCTTAACAAGATGCAATTCTCTAATAAAAATCAATCAAAAACAAATCAGGGAGTGGGTGTATGGAACAAGCTGCCAGATGAGGTAGTGGAGGCTGTGACTGTCCCAATGTTTACGAAACAGTTGGATGGGTACATGGATAGGAGAGGTTTGGAGGGATATGGACCAGGCACAGCAGTTGGGACATGTTGGCTGGTGTGGGTGAGTGGGCCGAAGGGCCTGTTTCCACACCGTTTCATTCTATGAATCTAAAAGTATTTCTAATCAACAAGCTGTGCCAATAGATTTAAAAAATGCAATTAATCAGCAGGACATTTACTCACTTAGCAGCTTTAATTAGGTGGATAGTACCAAACTCCAGGCCTGGCACAGGTATTTCAACCAGATTTAAGTATTCTTCCAGCAGCTTATCTTTATTTTCATCTTCTTTTGGTAATAGGAAGTGGATTGCAAAATCTTCAAATCTTCTACTTCCATTGTGGACCAATGGAACTGCAGAGATTTCTGTGTAGACATAAAAGCAACATGTTTTGAACACCTTCCTGTGGAACAAAAGATTTGCAGATTTGTGGAAACCAGGTCAGAGTTATACTCTCCGTTGAAATAACAGATGAGTAGATAGCCACGGTAAATAACTAGATGGATCAACAGCGCATCATATGCTTATTCTGTGTTTTGTCTAGGAAATGGAATTTACATTTTGAAACAAACAGGAAATGGTGAACCCTTAATCAAGTGTTGTGGCATGTATTCACCTCCAGGTTAGCTTATCTTTCTTGGGTAACCTTAAACTCAGAGCCTAAGGGGGGAGGGGTGTTCAGCACAGGTCTTCGAATAGAGCTGATGCACTGAAATAACTCTTCCATTCCATCTGTTTGCAATTGTAACCACAGTTAATGTTTGATTCCATGGCCATCACAACAGTTATTAACTCAAGTGGGAATATAACAGGCCTTAAGAAACAGAAGCAAGATAATGCCATTTGGGCCCTCATTCCCATTCCATCATTCATTAGTGTCATGGTGTTTTTTGTTTGTTTTAAGCTCAGTTCTACCTTCCTGCACCATTCACTCGACTGACTTCCCTAACCCATGAAAATCTATCAATTAGTGCCTTGGTGACTGAGCACTACTGACCTCTCAGGTAGGGAATCCGAAAGAGTCAGAGTTCTTACCTTATCCGTAAGAGTTCTGAACGGTCATCTCTTATTTTGAGACAATTCTGTGATGGACATCCTAGCCCCAGAAAACATCTACCCTATCTTACTATTTTAAAAAAGTGTTCTACGAGTTCACCTCCAAGTATAGGCTCAGTCAATGTTGTCACCCCCATACATCACTATGATCTTCCCTATTATTTCAACATATGAATATGCTGAGAAATGAAAGTTGGAATAAATGAATATATAATTTATGTTCATCAAAAGAAAAAGAAACAGTATATACCTAGATTCCTGTCCTTGATAGCAACAAGTGGAGAAAAATGTTGCATGTCATAGCCCAATACGATAGGATATTTGTAGCACTCGTGGGCCGGCCAGTGCAATGGCAAGTAAATGCCTCCAAAGTGCAATGGAGCCAAGCTTGTGTTATTGTCAAAGCTTCTCAACACTCTGTCTGTTGAAAGAAAGGGTTCAAGTTAAAGTCAACATTGAGTGAAGCATTTCATTCTGAAGAAACAACTTGAACTCTAAAAACATGTAAATTCCTAAGCTATCATATAAATTCTAAAGAGAGTTGCGATTTACTCTTGCCAATAATTTCTCCAACATTTTTTAAACTGCCACTAAATACCCACCTGCAATCACAATGATTGGTCTTCTAAGAATATTGGCCAGTACAAATATATGGATTTCTTCCAGTGATTCATATGACAGTCCACGTTGGTCTGAATGTGAAGTTACAGCTGCCATTTTTACTACTTTCTGCCATTCTTCATCCCAGTTCTAAAGAAGAAAAACATTATGTCAGATGTAACACAGAACAAACCCACCACGGCAGCAGATGCCACAATTGTTAGCAGCATCTAGAATGTAGGAACAAGGAATTGGAAATGCTGGTGTATACAAAAGATTGACACAAAGTACATGAGTAAGCAGGTCAGGTTGCATCTCTTGCTGACCTGGCTGGTCAGAGATGCTGTTTGACCTACTGAGTAGAGTCATACAGCGTGTAAACAGGCCCTTTGACCCAACATGTCCACACCAATCAACAGGTCCCATCTACACTAGTCTCCCCTGCTTGCATTTGGCCAATATCCCTCTAATCCATGTACCTGTCCAAATGTTTCTTAAACATTGCAAAAGTACCTGCCTCAACTACCTCCTCTGGCAGCTAGTTCCATACATACACCACCCTTTGTACAAAAGTTACTCCTTTGGTTCCTATTATAACATTCCCCCCTAACCTTAAACCTATGTCCTCTTGTTCTTAATTCCCCTACTATTGGGCAAGAGACTGTGTGCTTTTACCCGTTCTATTCCTCTCATTGTTTCTCCAGCACTTTGTATCTATCTTTGTTCATGTTATCCTCGGGTGATCCAGTCTCAACACGAACATCACAAAGGATACTGACATTATTCCAAATAATATTGAGTGATTACTAGCTCTGCGGCTGTGTATTGTGACTATATGTTGAATAGTTTTCCAGGCCCTCCCACTCAACAATCACCCCCCTACCCCTCCAAAGCATAACCATCAAACAAACACTCAGAGCCCAAGCTTACTTTGGTGTCATAACGAAGTCCTGTGGCGGCAAACTCTTGCGATCGGACAGATTCAATTTCCCAGCGATATTTGAAGTTTCTCGTGTCTGTTTCCATCAGAGCGTCCCAGAGTGTCTTGCGAAGGGTGAGGTCAATGTCCTGAATGCCCCACATGAACTGTGATGCAGCGTGCAGCAGGCAGTTCCCGTCACCTATCATACAAACAGAAGGGGAAAGGATTAAAAATGAGTCTTGAAATGAATAGGTCGCTCCATTTCACATTGGAAAGGGCAATGCAGTTTCCAGGTACAGTAGGCAAGTTTTGCTAAATACCAGAGCAGACATTCAAAAGTAACTGGCTTTTCATTTTCATACGAGCCAGACCAGAAGAGTGTTGTTTCACCCACATGGAAACTTTTAAAAAACTCACTGCTGTAATTCTAACTGTCAGCAATATGCAAAGCCATAGATTTCATTTGAAGTCAAATTCAACCACAAAATAATAGTGACACCAAACATAACGAGCTCCATGAAAATTTCCACTTAGAAACGCAAGGATATTTCCTTCAATGTTCCTAGTAGTCATTCAGATGACCAAATTCCTTCACTGATGCTACCAACCCACTGAACTTTTCCCTCATCCATCATAATTTTCCTGTTCAGACTACACCAGTCCGTAACAAAAACATGTTTTCGTTGGCAAGAACAATGTTCAATCAGAAACCCGAATTAACGTCAGGCAGTTAAAGCAAATTATTTGCAGCAGTGAAATTTGCTATAATTTTTCTACATTAGGACACAAACCATCTAGTACTTGGGGGTTTATTTAATTATAAAAACCTAATTGTCATTTTGCTTTTGCTGTTAACCAGAAAACAGGACTAAAGCTTCTCTACATATTAAAGCATATAAGCTCAGCATTTCAGTGTCATACTGAAGACATTTTGCAAAGATGGTTTCTGATGGGACTTTCAAAAGTCCAGAAAAGCACAAGATACTCCACAAGTACAAGATTTTTAAATCTGATATTAAAGAGATGGCTCGGGTGTAATTGAAACACATTCCCACAAGTCAAGAGAAAAACAGAGCTCTTTGGATCATGCAAGGTTTAACTAGATAAGCAAAAAGTAAAGCTGCTTGAGATAAATGCTGGGTGGTAGATACTGACAAGAACTATGCTAATTACAAAAAGTCAAAAGGAAAGTAAAAAAATAAAATCTGTGTGAATGACGAAAGATTAGCAGCCACATAAATGAGAATGTGAAGATGCTCTGTAGACTTAATAGAAAAAGCAATTGGCTGTACAGAGGGACTTTTCAAATGGGAACTTATCCATGAATTCCGATGGAATTCTTATGGTACTAAATGTGTATCATGTACCTGTCTTCATCAGGAAAGGAAGGGGCTGCTCCCAAATAGTGAAGAAGATAGTTGAATTGCAAGACACAGTATTAGTTGCTAACAGTGAGGGATCAGGAAAGTTGGATTAATTTAAAACAGGACAGGAAGCATTCCAGGGGAAAAGTCATGGGTTACTGACCAAAAACCTCCAATGCTTTATGGATGAGGATGGTGCCAGAGAACCAGAGAGGAGCAAATGTTATTTCCTTGTTCAAATACAAAACCCAGCAACCACAGGCTAGTCTCAGTTTAACCTCAGTGGTGGGAAAGATTTTAGAAACTATCAGGATAAATAGTTACCCGAGGGATTAATTAAAGTGAGCCATAATGGAGTTGCTAAAAGCAAATCATGTTAAATCAATTAAATTAAATGTTTTGTAAATGAACAAAGTGCTGGAGCAACTCAGCAGGTCAGGCAGCGGTCGTGTTGGGTACAGATAGGCACTCTTCTTCAGATTGGATCTGAAGTCCCAACCCGAAACACTGTCTGTCCATTTCCCTCCACAAATGCTGCCTGATCTGCCGAGTTCCTCCAGCACTTAGATTTTTGCTCAAGATTCCAGCATCTACACCCTCTTTTGTATTCAATAAAATGTTTGGATGAGCGAACAGATCAAATAGATGACAGGAGTACAGGTTTGGTGGAGTACGTTGTCTTCCAGAAATCTTTCGCAAAGGCACATTAATAAAACAAAAACATTAAAGGGGCTTTGATAGCATGGATGTGGAGTTGGCTGCAACAGATAACAAAGGAACATGAAGAATGGTGAGTTTTCAGATTGCGAGCGATAGGTAAATTATGGCACTCCCCTGAAGCAGTGTTTTCAGATAATTTCTTCTAAAATAAATGTATAATAGTGATTTAGTTTGAGGATGAAAGCCCCAATGTCTTAATTGGCAACCAAAAAAACTTTGCAAACTAAATATCAAGCATTAATGAATGATATTCTATAATGGGCATCTATGTTTGGCAGATGCACTGAAATGTGAGGCGATACATTTTGATAGGAAGAAGAGGAGAGACAAGATGGAATGAAGGATTTGGGCTTCCTAAAAGGGGTTAAAGAACAGAGACATCTAGGGATACAAGGGCATACATTATAGTAACTGGCAGGGAAGGTTGAGAAAGTGATTAATAAGGCTTACAATTTCTGGATCTTAACAAGAGAGACACAAGTTACACAATTAGGGATAGGGATCTACGTCTCCGGCCTCTAGCGGGTCCAAACCTTTAACAATCTTATACTTTTCAATGAGATTCCCCCTCATCCTTCTAAACTCCAGAGTGCACAAGCCCAGCTGCTCCATTCTCTCAGCATATGACAGTCCCGCCATCCCGGGAATTAACTTTGTAAACCTACGCTGCACTCCCTCAATAGCAAGAATGTCCTTCCTCAAATTAGGGGACCAAAACTGCACACAACACTCCAGGTGTGGTCTCACTAGGGCTCTGTACAACTGCAGAAGGACTTCTTTGCTCCTATATTCGATTCCTCTTGTTATAAAGGCCAACATGCCATTCTCTTTCCTCACTGCCTGCTGTACCTGGATGCTTACTTTCATAGACTGATGTACAAGGACTCGCAGATCCCGTTGTACATCCCCTTTTCCCAACTTGACGCCATTTAGATAGTAATATGCCTTCCTGTTTTTGCTACCTCACATTTATCCGCATTAAACTTAATCCGTCATGCATGTGCCCACTCCCCCAACCTGTCCAAGTCATCCTGCATCCTCATAGCATCCTCCTCACAGTTCACACTGCCACCCAGCTTTGTGTCATCTGTAAATTTGCTAATGTTACTTTAAATCCCTTCATCCAAATCATTAACAAATATTGTAAATAGCTGCAGTCCCAGCACCGATCCTTGCGGTACCCCACTAGTCACTGCCTGCCATTCTGAAAGGGACCCATTAATCCCTACTCTTTGTTTCCTGTCTGCCAACCACTTCTCTATCCTTAATCTTACAGTGCGGCGGCGCGACTCACATTGCAGCGGCCCCTACAGCCGGTCTGTCTTTTTAAAATTTTTTTGTCTAGTTCAATGTAGTTGTTCATGTTTTTTTTGTACTGTTTCTAACTGTGTATATGTGGGGGGTGGGTGGGAGAAAAACTTTAAAAATCTCTTCCTTGCACGGGAGACCCGACTTTTTCCCCCGTCGGGTCTCCGTTGTCGTTGGGGCCTAGTACTGTCGAGCAGCCTCCGACCGGGACGACCTGGGGGCTCCAGTCCCAGAGCCTGCGGAGCTGCGGACTTACCATCGTGGGGCTGGCCGGCCTCGGAGCGTGGGGAGCAGTGATGGCTCGCTGCTGCGGCCCAACTCCGGAGCTCCAGCTCCGGCATGACTACGGAGCTCCAGCTGCAGATTACTGCCGGTGGATATCGGGAGCTCGCGGGTCCGGGTAGGAGACCGCTTTCCTGAGCTCCCGCAACGCAACTTCTCCCGCCCGTGTCTCGGGGTTGGAACTACCCGGAGCGGGACTGTACATCGCCCGGCTCTAATGGCCGCGGGCCATTCCAGCGCCCGCCGGGGGCTCCAACTTTGTGACTTCTGGGCCTAGAGCGGGCCATACATCGCCAGGCGCGACCTCAATGGCCATGGGACTTAACATCGCCCGCCTGGGGCTTGGACATCAGGAGAGAAATGATGCGGGGGAGAGAGAAGACTTGCCTTCCATCATAGTGAGAAAGAGATTCACTGTGATGGATGTTTGTGTAAATTGAATTATTTGTATGTTTTGTAGGAATTGTTTTGTGTGTATGGCTGTAGAAACGGAATTTCGTTTGAGCCTCACTGAGGTAAGAATGACAAGTAATAACATCTAATCATGATTTTTTTTACCTTTAATGGAAAGCACATGTTGTCCAATTCAATGACGTGCAGTAGTTTACATGGAGGTTTAGAAATTTGCTTGCAATGGCATACGTGCAAAACCAGTGCTTTTTACATCAATGTTCCTGGATGAATCATTTGTAATTTTTTTTGTGGGTGGAGTTAGAAGGGGGTGGGGGGTGGGGGTGAAGAAAAAGAAAGGAGACAAGCATCGTAACCAAATTTAACCCACAGCCATACGAACCTTTTAATAAAAGGGCACCAACATGAATCAGTGAGGGAATGCACAGAGTTCAATGTTTAGACTTCCTTTTTAAGAATGGACCATGTAAAATTCCTGTGTAATCTATGGAAGTTCCAAATAACTTGCACTTTGACTAATGTTGCATGTAGTCAGTCACCACGGTTCTTTAGTAATGTATGGCTGGCTGACCCCCATTTCATGCAGTGGAATTTCCAAGTGGGTGTGGTTGGGGAGTTTGGGTACTTGGAATGTTTATGCATTACACAAGTCAAATTTGATACAACCAATCGCAGTTGGGACTTTTAGGGGAAGTTTTAATTTTAACAGACACCTACATTCTTCCCCATTTACTACATTTTCACATCCCCAGATACGTCAGCACTGAATCACCAAAAACACTGACATTTCTGACTGTAGATATGTGCATATTACGATAGCAGAAATCATTAATTAAAAATACCCATTAATTCATAAAGAATGTTTGCATATTTCAGATATAAATCTATACATTCTTAACGTATATTTTGCTTGCAACAGGTATTACCCCATTGAGGCATGCAAACGTTTAATTGCTTAGCTGATAAAACTAAAAATGAAACTACGTAATAAATTAGCCCTGGGCAGTTTCAGGATTAATTTCAAATTTTCAGAAACTGCATCGTGTGGCAATGATGATCCAACCATTTGTGCAGAAACACCATGTACTTACAGCGATTCAGCTGCTGTGCTAAATTTTAACATCAAATTATGAAAGAGGATGTAAAGATTGTGCAAGCTTCATTGCCCCAAGAACCATTCAAATGTAATCAGTCAGTTTTTAGTAACATTACTAAAAACAAGGCCTAAAAATGTGCAAGTGAAATGTGGATTTCACTTCAATCAGGCAGAACTACCATGAAGGATGGAAATATCAATATGACACAAATTTGCAAAGCATTCCAATGCTGGAATTCTTAACTAATCTGCCCACTTATTTGTTTATATATTTGTTTTTAATTACCACAAAATATGGCCACATTGAAAGCGTGGCTTTTGACTTTGAATGACAAATGAAAGCATCATACAAACAAATTTTCATGAAAAACTAACTCAAACTAAACAGTTTTTTAAAGAAACTGAATTATTGTATACTGTTCCTTCTCTAGATGTTAGTTTGATTAACAAAAGCCGAAACGTGGGTCCAAAAAACACAAAATTTAGAGTAGAAGAAAACCCATCAGGCCCTTGGAGCCTGTTCCACCACTCATTGAGATCATGGCTGATCTTCGACCTCACCGCCATTTTCCTTAAATATAACATACCTTTGATTCCCTATGCATCCCAAAGCCAATTGACCATCTTCAAACGAACACAATTATATTCTCACTCCATGATACCTCTTATTTTGTTTAACAAATTTTAAAAAAAAGCAGTTCTCTATTCCCCTGGACAGGAGCAATGAATTCACCATCGTTCTGCTTTGGGTAGATTTATCCAACGAAATCACAAACCAGAAGATAAGAAAGTGCACATTCTCCCTCCAAGTTAGTAGTCTAAAAGTCAATATGCAATTGATTGGTAATGTTCATATAAATGCAAGTATTTAGAAGTGTGATTATATAGTAAGCATATATTGAGAAGGAGCTGGAACTGCAGATGTTGGTTTCCACCGTAGACACAAAAAGCTGAAGTAACTCAGCGGGTCAGGCAGCATCTCTGGAGAGGGATAGGTCGAGATCCTTCATCAAGCATATGTTAGGGGTTGGTAATGTTTTTATAAATGCAAGTATTTATGTGCAATAATATAGCAGGCAGATATTAAGGATTGGTAATGTTCCTATGAATGCAAGTAATGAGAAGTGCAATAATACAGTAACCATATGATATGGGGGGGGGGGGGGGGAGAAAGAGTTTTAATTCTTACCGTTTGTTTTCAAGGGCACAAGTCTCTTGACCTCTCTGCACCAGTTGAGGCTCCAGTTACCCTGAAGGGCGTTCTGTTGGGCCCTGTCGAGTAGAGCCTCTTGGATTATAGTCCTGAACTGAGGGCTGAAGTGACTCTGACGAAACAGCTCCACCGTGTACTTGTGCAGCCCCTTGAAATGGTGCATCAATCCATTCGCCGAGGTCGGCTTGAGCAGGTCGGTCTGGATCTTCTCCCTTAGCCTCACGTACTTGGTCAAGTTGCTGGCGAAGAGGAACGGAGGCAGCAAGTTGCCCTCGGTTGCCATGTTCTGTGAATGGGCGAGGGATCGAGTGAGTGAGTGAGGTGGAGAGACAGAGAGAGTGGGGCTGCTGCGCTTTCAGTCAGGCACACAGCCAGCTCACTGACCCCGGGCAAAGCAAAGCAAGGCAAGCAACAAAGTGCATGCAAAGCTCCCCCACCCTCCGTCAGAAACCGCTTGCAATCCTCGCCGTTTGCAATAGTGGCATTTACCGGTCGAGCGACGCTCCTCTGGCTTGCCCTGGATTTCCTGCTGGCAGTCTGTGCCAAGAGATGCCAGACTGGCTGCTTGCTGCCTCTTAGTCGCGGTGCAAGCGGCTCGTCTGAGGCGGCTCCTGTTTTCCCTCCGTTCTTTTTGGCGAACCAAGAGAGAAACCAGCTAGAGGAGGGAAAACACGCCGGACTTTCCAGCGGGGATTTCCAGCCTTGGGGCGGCCTGGTCTGAGCTGAGCTGCCGGTAGGAGGAGCAGCGGAGCCCGGGCCCGTCTCGTGCCGCTGTCAACCAGTGGCAGCCTGGCTCTGCAAATCGCTGACGAGCCTTTCCTCTGCCACTCACCTTACTGCTCATCTAATCTCATTTTACCACTATTTCAAGCAAACAGCGCATCAGAAATTAGAAACCCTGGTCTAATTACTCCCGCCCCCCACTCTCAATTGAATCTGCTTAAAAGGCAACCAAACAGTTCGAAATTTGTTTGCGAATTACTCCCAAATTGTCTTTAGTTGTCTACCTGTCTTTAGATTGGGTAGGTAGGAACATGCTTCCACTAGAGTCTAGAACCAGAGGGCATAGTCTCAGAATAAAAGGACATATCTTTAGAAAGGAGGCGAGAAGGGATTTCTTTAGTCACAGAACATAGTACTCTGTAACCATAATAAAGAACAAAAAGAAAGTTATATATATATATATATATACTTTTATATAAACTTTTCATTTTGTTATTTATTATGGTCTTCTTTCAAACTCAAAATTTGTTTCAAGAACTTGTTAGTGCACAGCCTAAAGTTGTTGGACAACTTGTTCTATTTGATCTTCCGTTTGTGCACGTCGAGTTGATTGCACTAGTCGAAACAGGGTGGAGGGTTGCAATCTTCCACTTCATTTATTATGGTGTTTACAGAGGACTATGTTCTTTGACTAAAGAAATCCCTCCTCCTTTCTAAAGATATGTCCTTTTATTCTGAGGCTATGCCCTCTGGTTCTAGACTCTCACGCTAGTGGAAGCATTCTTTCCACTTCCACGCTATCCAGGCCTTCCACTATTTGGTAAATTTCAATGAGGGCCCCCCTCATTCTTCTCAACTCCTGCGAACGCAGGCCCAATGCCCATATATGCACGTCATACGTTATATATACGCTCATCAAAACGTGTTTTATATATATATAATATATAACGTATGACGTGCATATATATATAGCATTTTCTTTTTGATGAGCGTATATATAATGTATGATGAGCGTATATGTAACGTGTGTGTATGTGTATATATATATGTGTGTGTGTATGTATATATATATATAAGCATACTTTTATATAAACTTTTCATTTTGTTATTTATTATGGTGTTTACAGAGTACTATGTTTACATATTTGTTGTGCTGCTGCAAGTAAGAATTTTGTTATTCCGTTTTGGGACATATGACAATAAAATACTCTTGACACTTGAAATTCCAGAGCTGCACCGAGAATGATTACACTTGACTTCATAGTAGCTTCACCAAGTGTGACATCCATGAATCCACGGGAATGGATAGGAAAACATACATATTGAACAAACCCAAAAACATCGGGGAGTCAATTATCTCAACTCCAGGAGAATTCCCCTGGGATAGTGACCTGGACTTAAATCATTTATCGACACGGAAGCAAAAAATATTATTTTATGTAAAATAGTGGGGGGAAAAATAACAGAAATTGGAAGTGAGGAAATGACAAGAGTGAATCAGCAAGCCAGACAAACTGGTTCCAACACAGCAAGGAATAGAGTTGTTCATCATCCTGATGATTGCCTCATATTGAACTTGTTGGAACATTCTGTCATTTTCTGGAAATTCCTCTCATTCTCTAACCCACAAAATAATTTCTGACGTTCTTCTCAGCCCCTAAATCACACCATGGCTGCTACAAGTACCATAAAACCATAGCGCCATAGAAAGTATATTATCAGGATGCATCACAGCTTGGTTTGGGAACAGCTCCATCCAAGACCGCAAGAAATTGAAGCGAATTGTGGACTAGGCCATCACACAAACCAACCTCCCTTCTATTGCCTCCATTTATACCTCACGCTGCCTCGGCAAGGCCATCAGCATAATCAAGGATGAGTCACACCTTGGCTACTCCCTCTTCTCCCCTCTCTCATCAGGCAAAAGGTATGGAAGTGTAAAAACGCACATCACCAGATTCGGGGACAGTTTCTTCTCGGTTGTTATCTGGCAACTGAATCATCCTACCACAACCAGAGAGCCGTGCTGAACTACTTTGTTAACTCTTTTATTGACCCTCGGACTATCCTTGATCGGACTTGCTGGCTTTACCTTGCACTAAACGTTATTCTCTTATCATGTATCTATACACTGTAAATGTATTGATTGTAATCATGTATTGCCTTTCTGCTGACTGGTTAGTATGCAACAAAAAGCTTTTCACTGTACCTCGGTGTACACGTGAGAATAAACTAAACTGAAACAAGTGATCACTCAGGATATCTAGATGGGATATGGGATGAGTTAAAGAGCTCTTGATCGTTGGATGAATCATCTTAGTTGAAGATTGATAGATTTGATACTTTATTATCACATGTGACATGTCACAGTGAGATTCTTTGTTTTGCATTCCATACACCAGGTATGCTAAGATAGCCATACACAAGGTATGCAAGGTATGTATTGGGTGCCAACAAAGTTACAAAGTATTCATTATAGTCTCCAATGGTCCCTCTTTGTTTCAGCGACAGTGTGGCAAAAGTTGTCTTGTTCCTCTTGACAATCGTGACTTGTATCAAGAATCATTTGATACAGTCCTATGAGCGTCTTTCATCCCGGACCATTTCTACTCTGTTTCCAAACTCCTTGCTGGATTTCCATTACTCTGGGTTATTTGACAGTGGAGGAAGTAAAAATCTCACTCCCAAGCAGAAGCTGCATCAAACTTTCCACCCTTGGGTACAAAGGTTAATTCTATCAGCAGAGGATGAGGTTATAAAGGAGTTTGGAAGCTATGGGGAAATCTTAGCTGAGGTGATAGACAGGAAGAGGTCATTGTTCTCAGTCATAGCTTGTGATTGCAAGGGGGATTTAATAATTGAGTAACTATCTAGCCACATCCTCTGGGCAATGATGCATGCAGATTGCTACTGTCCAGGAGTAATTTCAGCCAGAACATTGTGATGGGCTTTGCGGATCTCACCCGGACAGTAAACAGCTCCTGGAGAACCTGCTCTGTCTTTCTGAAGCAAGTGAATGTCGGGTGCTTCCACTGAATCCTATCCTATCTGCATTGTAGAAGAGGGTTCTGCGATCATTTGTCATACTGCAAGAATAGACACGCTTATATGCCTCCTTTGTGTTCAATTGCAGCTGACAAAAATCTTCTATGAATTATAGCAATTCATTCTCTGAACTGCAAAATACAGGGATTGTGTTTTGTCTTTCATTATTTGTGTTCAATTTAGTCTTTTGGGCAGGGCCGGTACACCTGGCGTCACAACCAGGTTCTTAAACCCATTGCAGAAGCCATCAGCAGGGAATCAGCAGCTGCAGATGAGCATGGCTCACCACCCAGATGATCACCTTCGTGAAGGCCGGAGGGCAGCTGCCAAGAACCACTGCAGCCAGGAATCAGTCAGGAATCCTAGCGACTGCGCAGGACTGGCAGCTTTCTGTAGACCTGGTGAAACAGCTGACGTTCTCACAGCACATTGCCACGACCACCCTGAGGCCAGACATCCTCCTGGTCTCAGAGGCAACCAAAAATATTGTCTTGTTGGAACAGACAGTGCCGTGAAAGGACCGTCTGGAGGAGGCCCACGAGAGGAAGAAGACCAAGTACAAAGAGCTGGTCATAGACTGCCGTAAGCCGGGCTGGAAGGCAAGATGTATGCCCATCGAGGATGGCTGCAGAGGTTTTGCAGGGCAATCGCTCTACAAAGCTTGAGTGCACTGGGCATCAACGGAGTGGCGAGGAGAAGAGCCATCAAGAACACCACAGAGGCACCGGAGAAGGCCCCAAGATATACAGTAGACAATAGGTGCAGGAGTAGACCATTTGGCCCTTCGAGCCAGCACCACCATTCAATGTGATCATGGCTGATCATCCCCAATCAGTACCCCGTTCCTGCCTTCTCCCCATATCCCCTGACTCCGCTATTTTTAAGAGCCCTATCTAGCTCTCTCATGGAAGCATCCAGAGAACCTGCCTCCACCGCCCTCTGAGGCAGAGAATTCCACAGACTCACCACTCTTTTCCTCGTGTTTCCTCGTCTCCGTTCTAAATGGCTTACTCCTTATTCTTAAACTGTGATGGCTCCGGATCAGGAGAGAAGGTCCATGGGGAGGAGCGAATGCCACCTGAACACAAGTCGTGGTCTGATCAACCACAGCTGGGTCGCCTGGGTGAGGGTGTCTGATGTTGAAAGACCTGAAACCCAATGACCCCAGGTTACATCACTGATGGTGTGTTCAGGAGCATCAATAGATGTATTTTTTTAAATCAATTTTCAAGCACAAAAAGCAGAATAGCTCATGAGTGCACTAATCAGTTGTCATGATTTGTGGGATGATCAAAGCTTTTGGTGGCAATGAAGAGTGGGATTGCTAAATTCTTTGGAAAGAACCTGCAGTAATCTCACACTATACTCTTTCATCTCTAGTCTGGTGGTGGCATAATTAACTGGCCTATTTACGCAAGCCTCGTCAGCGTGTTCAAAGTTAATGTTGACAAAGGGAATTTGCCTTTATGTAGCAATTTAAAAATATTAAACCTCGTAAGGCACAGAGGGTGCTGCGTATGTGGAACAAATGGCCAGAGGAAGTGATGGAGGCATTTGCAATGTTTTAAAAGGCATATGACAATTACATGGACAGGAAAGGTCTGTGGCATATGGGCCAGGTGCAGGCAGGTGGAACAAGCTTGGCTCGGCAACTTACTTGGAGTGGATGAGATGGGCAGAAAGTCCTATTTCCATGCTGTAGAGCTCTATGACACTCCACAGCAGAGTTATCAAAACAATACACATTGGGCAGAGAAGCCAAAGCTTAGACAATATGATGTCTTGATGTTAGGAAGAGATATACTTTAGAGAGCCAAAAGCTTAGGGAAGGACATACAGAGGTTGGAGCCTAAGCATGCAAAGGTATAGCCTTCAAGGATGAAGTAATCAGATTAGGAAGTGAAGCATACATGCCCCAATCAACTTCAAAGGTGCTGGTGGAACTGGTTGACAACTTCAAGTTCCTTGGTGTTAATATTACCAACGATCTCTCGTGGACCAACCTCATTGAAGTAACAGCCAAGAAGGCACACCAACATCTCTACTTCCTGAGGAGACTGAGGAAAATCAGCATGTCTAGAATGACTCTTACAAATTTCTACAGAAGCACCATAGACTGCATATTGTCGGGTTGCATCACAGCTTAGTTTGGGAACGGCTCTGCCACAGACTGCAAGGAAATTGTAGAATGTAATGGATATAGCTAAGTCCATCACGTCTGAAGTAGGGTGTTGACCCGAAACATCACCCATTCCTTTTCTTCAAAGATGCTGCCTGCCCCGCTGAGTTATTCCACCATTTTGTGTCTAGCTACACTGACCAGACTCCTCAATATTGTCTCCATCTACCGTTTACGATGCCTCGGAAAAGCAGCCAACATAAGGCCTGTCCCACATTATTCATTCCTCCTCCTTTCTGCTCCCATCAGGCAGCAGATACAGGAGCTTGAAACCACTCACCACCAAACTTGGAAACAGCTTCTTCCCTTCTGTAATCGGGCTTCTGAATGCTCCTACCGTAAGCTAGAGTACTATCTTCAATATATTCGATATATTTTACAAGATACAAGAGATACAAGATACATTTATTTGTCACATGTGCCAGTTGGCACGATGAAATGTGATCACCATACAGCCATACAATAAAATAAAGAACACAACACACGATAGAGTTCAACATAAAACATCCCCACACAGCAGAATCAAAGTTTCCCACTTTAAGGGAAGGCACCAAAGTCAGTCTGATGTTCACCCGTGGTCGGGGCCTCCGGAGCCCTCCGCAGTCGCCGCTGCGGGCAGCCCGCTGCTCAGGCCCGCTCACCGGGATGTTGCCACTCCGACGTTGGAACGGGTGGCCAACCTCAGTGGCTTGGACCTTCAAATAGGCCACTTCCCACCGGAGTCTGCAGCTCCTGATGTCCCCATGCAGCGCCGGGTGGAGATTCAACGCTGGTGGCCCTCGGCAAAGGGCCCCAGGAACTCCGCGATGTCGGTCAGCGCCGCCCGCGCTGGGCGCTCCGTGAACACAGCCCCGCGATGTTGGAGCAGCGGGCCTAACACTCCAGAGCTTCAAACGGCAATCCAGGAAGGCATCGCCTGCTCCACAGTGAATCCAACGCCGCGCCACTGCTGCCGAAGCCCCGGTCCAGTCTCCAGTAGGAAAGCCCGCTCTGATCCAGACGGTAGGCTGCGAGGTGGGGGGCGTGGACGCGACTCGGAAAAATAGTCGCATCTTCGCCAGGAAGTGACTGGGAAGCGGTTTCCCAGCGCCCCTAGTGTGCACTGCTCAATATTCAATGGTTTGAAAGCACCAACAATCATGGCCTTCCAATATATTCTTCCTCATTTCCATTTAATGATAGTCCTATTAAAACAAATAGTTTATTGACTCTGTTGAAGTATGGAAAAAAATTATGTATGTCTGGTAGTTGATTATCAGCTGATATTGTTGAAAGTTACTTCGGGCTTTTTCAACCACCTCTCTTTCCTGAAACACCCTCACCTGTTCCAGTATGGTTGCCGTTCATTGCCCACGAGATTATATATTCGAATTCCCTGTGGACCGTCTTGTGACACTTCACAGTCAACAGCACAAGACTAAATGCAAGTTTTTGTTGTTGTGAGATAAAGCAGTTCTGCGCGCAGGCTGTTTCAGGCCTGATGCAAAATGCTAAAAAAAAAAGCTCTGCTCTGCAACAGATGGGTCTGAAGATAAGTGAACTGAAAGGAACCAGCATTGGTAACTCTAAAGTCAAAAGCCTAGCAAAAGGCAAAGCAATTACAATATATTCCTTAATCAAAGTATATCCAATAGAAAGTGGGATGCAGTAATATTACAAACATCAGTATGGTTATGAATGGATGTCAGGTGAGTTTAAGCTCGTACCTCGATAAAAGACAGAAGACAATAATGAAGGGTGATTGAACTGGTGGTAACATGGAAGGAAGGCATAGAACTTCAGAGAGATGCAGGCAACGTGAGTATAGAATTACATGGACCTGTGCGATAGACAAAAATTAAACTGGTTAATTTTTAAGGTAGAAGGTTACCCAGGCTCGCACTGATTTATACACAATTGGATTTTGTTTCATTGTAAACATTATTGTGAAACTGGATAACCTGCAAAAATAGGTCTGGGTACCGTGATCACAATGAACCCAAGTTTGTTGGATGTTATGCAGGAATTAGCATCTTTACGATCTCTGATCAGTCACATGATTTCTGCCTTTAGCACCAAACCTATTGTTGATTAGCTGCACACCGCATCAAATCTGCTAGCTGAACCAGACTGCACAACTCAACGTATTTGGCCGAATCTTCTTGGCTGTGGCCAATAGTTCCAAAGGGAACCATTGTGTTTAGCCATTCGGATGGAAGTACATCTTGCTTTTATGTGGATTAACACTAATCCTGGGATTTATTGGATTACCGATGCATCTTTCACCATATTCCATTGTTGGATTCCACATCAAGTCTTGTTTGGGTTCTCCAGAATTTTATCCATGAATCAACTTTTTGATTCCATGTCAGGACAGGCCTGGCTGAGGATTGGAAACAATATTAATTTCAACCAGTCTTTTGACTCGTGGATTGGGGAAAGTCAGTTATTTTTTCAATATTTTACTTTAATTTAATGCTAGGTTGCATTAGTTTATTGCCATATACACCAGGGAGCAATGAAATTCCTTGTTCACACGAAGCTCACAGAGTAAATCATATAAGATACAGGAATGATAATACAACAGAAAATACAATTAGAGCAAAACAGCAGAATAGTGCAAGAATGTAGTGTAAAATCTAAGTAGTCCAAATCAATATTAAAGTACAATAATGGATTAACTAAATGGCATTAAGTTAAAAACAAAAGTGCATAACAGCACTAAGGGAATGGGGTAAGAAAGAGGTAATTGGTTCAGGAGTCAGATAGTCAGTATATAGAGGTTGGGGGAGGGGTGGAAATAGCGACAAAGATAGGGAGGTGTTAGGTGGAGGTAATAAAAGGGATGCAGAAACTGATAGGAAAGAATAATCAACATGGAAACAAATCAGGGAGCTTAGGTGCACATTGGAGACCCTCAGACTATATTTGATCGGACTTCACTGGACTTTATCTTGTACTATTCACATTATTTTCCTTTATCATGTATCTGTACACTATGGTTGTCTCGATTGTAATCTTGTATTGTCTTTCCACTGACTGGTTAGTGCACAACAAAGGCTTTTCACTGTACCTTGGTACACGTGACAATAAACTAAACTCAAATTAACCCCTCCTCACCTGGGTTCACCTATCGCATGCTCGCTCTTGCCTCACCCCCATTCCCCTTTCAACCTTTTACCTCCATTGTGAAACTGAACATTGTTTCAGCTATGGAAGGAACAACTTATCACTTTGTGATATGCTTGACCTCCTTTTCAGAATGGCAGGCAGCGGCGAGTGGAGTGCCACAAGGCTCGGTGTTGGGGCCGCAATTGTTTACCATATATATAAATGATTTGGAAGAGGGAATTAGGAGCAACACTAGCAAGTTTGCGGATGACACAAAGCTGGGTGGCAGTGTGAACCGTGAAGAGGATGTTTGGAGGTTGCAGGGGGACCTGGACAGGTTGAGTGAGTGGGCAGATGCGAGGCAGATGCAATATAATATAGATAAATGTGAGGTTATCCACTTTGGCGGCAAAAACAAGGGGGCAGATTATTATCTCAATGGGGTTAGGTTAGGTAAGGGGGAGGTACAGCGAGATCTGGGTGTCCTTGCACACCAGTCACTGAAAGTCGGCGTGCAGGTACAGCAGGCAGTGAAGAAAGCTAATGAAATGCTGGCCTTCATAACAAGAGGGTTTCAGTATAGGAGTAAAGAGGTTCTTCTGCAGTTGTATAGGGCTCTGGTGAGACCACATCTGGAGTATTGTGTACAGTTTTGGTCTCCTAATTTGAGGGAGGACATCCTTGTGATTGAGGCAGTGCAGTGTAGGTTCACGAGATTGATCCCTGGGACGGCGGGACTGTCATTTGAGGAAAGGTTGAAAAGACTAGGCTTGTATTCACTGGAACCAGGGGCCACAGTCTTAGAATAAAGGGGAAGTCATTTAAGACTGAGCTGAGAAAAAACTTTTTTACCCAGAGAGTTGTGAATTTATGGAATTCCCTGCCACAGAGGGCAGTGGAGGCCAAATCACTGGATGGATTTAAGAGAGAGTTGGATAGAGCTCTAGGGGCTAGTGGAGTCAAGGGATATGGGGAGAAGGCAGGCACGGGTTATTGATGGCGGACGATCAGCCATGATCATATTGATTGGCGGTGCTGGCTCGAAGGGCCGAATGGCCTCCTCCTGCACCTATTTTCTATGTTTCTATGTTTCTATGTTTATATATATATTTCACGTGCATGTTAACTGCATGTGTGATTGTGTTTGCATAGAAATAGCATGCATTGTTCCCAGTAATATAAAGAGCACTATAATGGCCACTGACAGCATGTAGTGCACAATGAAAATGTTGCTGACAATCCCAGTTACGTTGACATGTCGCCGGGTGACGCCTGTTTGGTCGTGAGTAGTCGCCCAAAGAATCGTACCCTTTTCTGGTCGCCGCTGGATTTTCAACATTTTGAAGATTTTTGGCGACCTGCTGCGACTATGACGGGTGCCGGCAAATTGCCGAAAAAAATCGCAGGTCCTTTACACATTCCTACACATATTAGGGACAGTTTTACATTCATACCAAGCCAATTAACCTACAAACCTGTAGGTCGTTGGAGTGTGGTAGGAAACTGGAGCTTCCCAGAGAAAACCCACGCAGGTCATGGGGAGAACGTACAAATTCCCTACAGACAGCACCTGTAGCCAGGATCGTACCCGGGTCTCTGGTGCTGTAAGGTAGCAACTCTACCACTGCGCCATTGTGACGCCTATCCCAGTTAACCAATCCCAATAACAGTTACTGTACCTTTTGACGGGTCAATGTTTTTTCAAAGTGATAACAGGTGTAGATGGAAATATGCTATACCTAAAACTCCCAAAAGTATTTACCAAAATCGTACATTTATGGACTGTTAGTCAAAGTAACAGTACTGGGAATAGATCAGAACTTTCCTGGTGGAGAAGAAAGGAAAGGAAATTGGAGTCTTTGTTCGTCAGGAGTGGTTCATGGGGAATTCCTGAAAGCACTGGGAACAATGCAGTTTCTGATTTGAATCAATATCTTGGATTTTGAAATTTAGTTCAACCAGGGGAATTTTGTTCAGGATATCAATAGGGGGAGAGATAATATAACGTTAGAAGTCAGTTCTGAAATTATGAACAGATACACAAAGTGAGGCATACAATATCTTAAAATTTAACACAAAGCAACCAAAGATCCTAGAGGAGCTCCACGATAATCTTTGAAAGCAACTATGTGTACATACGGTAAACAGGTGACACATGATCATGCCTTTTGTTGCAATAGCAAAAGGTAACAAAAACAAAGATTATGTACTTAACATGCCCAATCAGAGTAGAGCAGCAGGTTACAAAACCTTCAGAATATGGATATGAAAATAACTATATAAATTAAAGGAGATTATACCTGAGATGTGCAGTCCCTTGCAAGAAAGCTCCCTGATTATTAGGATCAGTTCTGTTCACTGAAAGATATTCAAACATATGGATGAGCCTTGAAAATAATCTCTTTTGAAAAAGAGTTGATTTATGAAAACATACTGGAGAGACTTGGAGGTAGAAATCTATTCTTGTTGGCCTCTGCTTAATACAAAATCCATTGTTGTCCGTACAAGAACCCTGAAGTAACCTAACCGCTCTACTACTTGTGGCAGAGTGTCATTTGCAGATGAAAGTAGCTTAGATGGGGCATCATGGTCAGCATGGATGAGATGGGCTGAAGGTCCTGTTTCCCTGCTGTATGACTCTCTGCCTCCATGACTCTAATCTGTACATTGACTTCATTGGTCGCTTCAGAACTCACGGGACTAGATTAAAAATAAGTCATCATCCCTCCTCATGTATCTGTGGATGACTCGATTGGTTAGCATGTAACAAAAGCTTTTCACTGTGCCTCAGTACACGTGACGATAAATTAAACTTCAAACTCCTGAGAGATTTTGTCCAAAGCCTGGACCTCTGTATCCAAAAGGAAATTGGGAATGGACAATAATACTACTCTCCCTGTGATCCATTAAAAGACGTCTTAAAAACACTTATGAACACATTAAGTACTTGACCATTCTTTCAGCTCTGTGAACAGGTTATACTCCCTCCATGTCAGCTTTTAAAATAGCAAATGTTGTTTTGATTGATGCCGTTTGTGTGTGTGTAGATGCGTATGTCCACATGTGCTTAAGCGCATGTATGTGTTGGGATAGAAGTGGTTTATCAGGTTTTTCCTGTAATTATTCTGCAATTGTTACTTAGTTTAGTTTATTGTCACGTGTACCAAAGTACAGTGAAAAGTGTTTGTCGCATGCTAATCAATCAGCGGAAAGACCAAAGATATTTTTAAGGCAGAGATAGATATAGATTCTTGATTCGTACGGGTGTCAGGGGTTATGGGGAGAAGGCATGAGAATGGAGTTAGGAGGGAGAGATAGATCAGCCGTGATTGAATGGCGGAGTAGACTTGATAGGCCGAATAACCTAATTCTGCCCCTACTACTTGTGAATTTATGACAATGCAAGATTACAATCAAGCCATCCACAGTGTACAGATACATGATAAAGGGAATAATGTGAATAATATTTAGTGCAAGATCAAAGCCAGTAAAGTCTGATCAAAGATAGTCCGAGGGTCTCCAATGAGGTCGATAGTAGTTCAGGACTGCTCTCTTGTTGTGGTAAGATGGCTCGGTTCCATGATTGTGGTTTTATGCAATTGTGCTTTACATTTATATTGTCACTATTGTTCCATGAAGGAAGAGTGCATGATCATTTTAACAGTATAACGGATAAAGATTATAGCATATAGACACTCAGTATTCCTTTGTCAGCTCTTGTCTGGATCTTTGATAGGCTTAGAAAAAAAGTAATTTCATTCATTTTAGGGTCTGAGTTCAGGTAGAGAGTTGATGGAAGTACTGGAATTTCAGAATGTTTGTTCAATAATGTTTCTTCATGATTCTTAGAGCACCATAAAACTACTGTCACCTATGTTCAGTAGACAGATTGGTGATTGCTGTTAGGCTTACCCTCAGAAATCTAACCAATACGACCCAGTGTGGGTTCCTCAGCATTATGTATGCAGTAAACAAATTCATTTCCCATTGAATGCTCCCTGCAGTCCACGCAAGGAAGGACTGTCATAAGGTCATGTAGAGCCAGGATGTTTAGACACTAAAAAACTCTGAAATAGGCAGGCAAAAAGGCATAATAAAATTACAAAAAAGGCATGAAAAGGGCATTTATTGACAAAAAAGGCATAACACATTTATTTCCACCACCAAAATATGGTTAAAATGATAATATAAAGGTATACTACATAAAATGCCAGTTGCCTGGTTGCACATAATTACTAGCATTTTTTTTCAAATTATCTGGTGTTAAACTATGCCGCCTGTCAGACAGAATATGCTTCAATTGTGAAAAACTTCTATCTACCTCAGTTGAGGTCACGGGTGCATACCCAAAACAAGCTACAGACTCTATATTCATGTTGATATCTTGTGCATTACAACTAGCTTTGAGAACTAGTTTCTATTTCTTATAGATCTTTGTTAGCTAAAATCACTCTCACATTTTCCTTGTATGTCTTTACCTACATCACCAGGAACTTTACGAATATCGTCAGTTACATTGTTGAAAACCTGCAAGTTATTCACTAATGTTTTGCCACATTTCTCAAGGGAAGTGATAGCTTGTGGGATGTTTGCAAAATTGAAAGCAATAAACGCAAGATTGCGGTGGAGGGACTTTTTCTGCATGATTTCACTGACGATCCTGACTGCAGCAGATTCTTCTTCTTCAAAACAGTTGACGATTTATTTTATCTTTTCAAAATTTGCAGCATAGTAGAGTACAGCAGAGAGCCATGTACCCCACCTAGTCAAAACGGGCTGAGGAGGTAGCGGAATCTCGGGTGCCATTTCCTTGAACAACTGCACACGTGATGGTGCTTTGAGAAAGATTTTCTTGACATTGGAAACCGGGCGATCAACATTTGGAGACAAGCTACATATGTGCTTGGCAATTCTATGATGTCCTTGAGCTAAGCATGTCAAATACAACATTTTAGGGAATAAGACTGTAAGTCACAAACAGAAGACCATTCTCATGTTTTATACCTTCTGGCCAAAGTACAGGAAGTGAAAATGTAAACAACTGAGCAATAGTTGCGCTGTTTGACTTCTCCAATACATCCGATGTCAACAAATATTCCTTTGATGGTTGACCTGCCTCCAGTGTACCGATAAAAAGATACATGGCGTTTGTGGCAAAATGCTGGCTTTAGTCATAATGAATAGGAGTAGAATTACGATAATCCGCCCATCAAGTCACTCCGCCATTCAATTGTGGCTTATGTATCTCTCCCTCCTAACCCCATTCTCCTGCCTTCTCCCCATAACCTGTACTAATCGAGAAGCTATCTATTTATGCCTTAACTGACTTGGCCTCTACAGCCTCCTGTGGCAAAGAATTTCACAGATTCACCACCCTCTGACTAAAGACATTTCTCCTCATCTCCTTCCTAAAAGAACATCCTTTAATTCTGAATCCATGTCCTCTAGTTCTAGACTCTCCCACTAATGGAAACATCCTCTCCACATCCAACTGTATTGCTGGAAGAATCTGGGATGGCCAACAGGAGGGAAAAGAGCACCTACAATTACCTTACCTCATTATCCCACCCGGCCTATTGCCATCCATAGCATCATTGATTTTTCACTGTTAAATTGGTTGATACTGACGTAGGGTTCTATGTCAGAAGTGTCTAATCACACAGTGGCCAAAGGCACAGGTACAATTTATGCCCCTTCACATTGTGCTGGCATTACAGTTCCATGAACAGACATCAATTATCATGACTTCATTCTGCGATGAACTGCATTGTAAATTGTCTCTTTCTCAGTGTATCTATTCTCTATTTCGCTTAAGATTAAATGCAGTCCTTCCAAATAACTATCAATATGCTTATTGTAGTTGCTGGCACATCACACTATATATGTCAAAGAATTTGGCTGTGCTTCAGGATTTAATCAGCATTTGGGCAGCACTGTGGCACTGCCTCACAGCGCCAGAGACCTCGGTTCCATCCTGACCTCGAGTGCTGTCTGTGTGGAGTTTGCATATTTTCCCTGTGACCGCCTGGGTTTCCTCCAGATGCTCTGGTTTATTCCCACATCCCAAAGACACACGGGTTTGTAGGGTTAATTGTCCTCTGTAAAGTGTCCCTAGTGTCTAGTGGGATAGCCCGTGTGAACTGGTGATCAATGGTCGGCGTGGTCTAGGTGGGCCGAAGGGCCTGTTTCCATGCTTTATCTCTAAACCAAACTGAACTTTTCCACACACATCAAAACTTGCTGGAATGTCCTTCACAATTGCCTGAATACAAGGCAAAAGAGACAAAAGAAAATAGTTAATTTTGCACTTCGTTTGGTTGAATGACAAGATTAAGAAGTAGAGACTTGGTTGAATTGAAATGGAAGGAAGACTTTCTGATATCTTATGGGTTGCTTGTAGTCTTAGTCTCTTTTTGTCTTCTTTGTTGGTCTTGAACAATGTCTGCTCCTTACAGAGTTGGTATCGTGTTGGTTTCCCCACATGAATCATTATAAGATCCCAAATGTATGTTGGTAAGTCCTCAGAAAGTTTTCTAGGGTGTTCATTTACTGGAACCAAAAGGAGCAGTCAGTTCAGAAAATTCCACTGGGTGAATCCAGAATGTGAGCAAATATAAATAGAAATTCTATGATTTTCCCATAGAACTCCTGCATTCTTTATGTTTTAACTGTAAATGACTGTTACAAATATTGCCATTTTTCATCCATACAAATAGGTTGATATCTTTATCGAAGATAGACACAAAATGCCGGAGTAGCTCAGCGGGTCAGGCAGCATCTCTGGAGAAAAGGTATTGGTAAAGTTTCGGGTTGGAACCCTTCTTCAGATCAACTGATTTACTAATAGGTTAAAGTAGTCAAGATTTTCACCCCTTCTACCTTAACCATTACTACAAGATGAACCTTACCACCATCCAGACTTGTTTGAATATTTCTAATTTTTGACTGTCCCACTCACAAAATCAAGGATTGCTGGCCAAAGTCGCAGTGTTTATGAATCAAGGTTTCACGGTCAGTTTATTGTCACATGTACCAATTAATACTAAATCAGATTGCCATACCGCCATACCAATAAAGAGCAACAAGACACCCAAATACATTTTTCACATGAATATTAGCCCTCCTGGATTTCTCCTCACCATTTTATGCTATTGAACTTTTAATTCTCCTTCACCATCTCTTATATTTTCAACAGTTCTATAAAACTGGCCTGATGTGGACTCAATTTTCTAATGCCACACTGAAATTGATATATCAACCTCTCTAGCTACCCTACGTGAAGCTATGAATAAAATATAGAACAGTACAGTACAGAAACATAACCTTTGGTTCACGATGTCTATGTTGAACATTATGCCAAAATTAAACGTAATCTCTTCTGCCTTCATGTGACTTATTTACCTCCATCCACGCCACCATCATACATGCCTCCATCGCCACCCCTGACAACACATTCCAGGCAACTTCCACTCTGTGTAAAAAAAACTATCCAAGTTTGACCTCCCTCACCTTAAAGCTAATTTTCCCATTAAAGAAGCATCCTGGTAAACCTCTTCTGCACTCTCCACAAACACTTCACATCTTTCCTGTAATGGACAAGCCAGAACTGCACACAATATTCCAAATGCAGCATTACCAAATTTCTTTCAATCAGCAATGTGGTTTTCTGAATCTGATACTCAATGCACTGACCCTTGAAGGCAAGCATACCATGCTTCGTCTTCACCATCTATCTACTTGTGTTGCTACTTTTAGGGAGTTATAGATTCCACAATAACTTTGTAGATTGATGCGGTTAAAGTTCCTGTCATTAAATGTATACCTTTCACTTACATTTGACCTCCTAAAGTGCAACACCTCACACTTGCTCAGGTTAAATTCCATCTACCATTTCTCCACCAATCGTCCTCACTGTAATTCCACAACTCTGTAACTCCACCCATTTTAGTGTTGTCTGCAAACATACTGAACAATCCATAGATATGTTCATCCATGCCATTTATATATATCATAAACAATAGAATTCCCAGCAATGACCCCACGGAACATGGCTGGTCGCAGACTTCCAGACAAATTGACACCTTTCCGCTGTTATTTTCTGCCTTCTATGGGTAAACCAATTCTGAATCCAAACTACCAAGTCACAGTGGTTCCCATGCATCTCAATGTTCTGGATCAGTCTACCATGAGGCACCTAAAAAAGAGTTTTTTAATATTCTTTAATGGATAAATTCTTATGAGAGCAAATGTCATTCTTGTCTGTTTTCTGCTGGGTTTTCCCCACCTCTATCATCTCACAAGTCAATGTGGTAACTATAACCGCTCGGATACACCCCGAATAGGAATGTTTAATTTGGATTCTGCCGAAGTTTCCAGTTTAGTTCAGTTTAGTTTATTGTCACGTGTACCGAGGTACAGTGAAAAACCTTTGTTGTGTGCGAACCAGACAGCAGAAAGACAATACATGATTATAATCGATCCATTTACAGTGTATACATACATGATAAGGGAATCTGTAGGAATAGAGTTTTAAGAGTGTGGAGCGATGGTAACAGGAGTTGGTGGATCTGCTTCTGTGGCGAGCACACAAATAGTCACCGGGGTTGGGCCCAATCTTGGAAGCTCAACATTTAAAAAAATTGTTCAAGGAAGTGTTTCTGCTCTTCATTTTCAAGTGGAGGCCATACAGATTGGCCAGTTTCTCGCTCATCCATCCCAGCAGCTTGCAATTGGGTTGGAACATCATTCAATGGAAGGTGATTGATGCAATGACACAGCCTCTACAGAGGTTGGGCCCATGGTCGATCTGTGGGTGAGGATAACAACTCACAAACTATTGTGGAGCAGAAAGTGAATTTAATGAGTTTCTAATGCCAGATAAATTTAAGAACCATTTTCCGCAATCCCCTTTTCACTATAGAATTGATGAGGCCATAAATGTACACGTTCATTTTTCTCCCTACATTTTCTACAGTTCTACAGAATTCCACAAATTCACCACCTGCTGAATAAACAATAAAGACATCCTTTCTAAAGGTATGTCTTTTTATTCTGAGACTTTGGTCTTAGACTCTCACACTAGTGGAAAAATCCTCTCCACATCCACTCTATCCATGCCTATCCATGCCAGTTGCTACTTGATCCAATACATTGACAATAGCGGTTTATCTCAGACAAACATCTTCTGAACAATTACTGACTCAATCCGAGAGTTGAGGAGAAGTGCTGCTCTGATATATGACGTCCCTCCCTGCTCTTGTATCGATGACCTTTGTTAGGGCAAGTGGAGGTTCCAGCTAGAGCACATCTCTCTGAAATCCCCCAAACGTTCTTGGAGTATTAGTCAAATTAGGATGAATGTTTAATAACCAAAGTCTACTTTTTAGTTTAGTTTAGTTTAGTTTTGAGATACAGCGCGGAAACAGGCCCTTCGACCCACCAGGTACGCACCGACTAGCGATCCCCGCTAGGGACAATTTTTATATACACCAAGCCAATTAACCTACAAACCTGTATGTCTTTGGAGTGTGGGAGGAAACTGAAGATCTCGTAGAAAACCCACGCAGTTCACGGGGAGAACCTACAAACTCCGTACAGACAGCACCCGTAGTCGTGATCGAATCCTAAGGCATCAACTCTACCGCTGCACCACCATGCTTGGATTTAAAAGAATGATCTTAAACGATTCCAGTGATTTGCCTAGATCAGCCATTTATCATAGGTTGCAGGCAGCAGAGGAATGTTACCGAAATAAGTTACACATTATGGGTCGTTTTTGAGGCAGTAATTTCTAGGCTTTCAGGTGACACTTATTTTCATATGATGGGCCAGAGACCAGAGCTGTGTGCAATTTCAGTCTGTGTAAATTAAGTATCAGGTATTAGGTATTAGGCTTATTCAGACAGTGGATTAAATATATCAATTTAGAGTCATAGAGAGTGGAAACAGGCCCTTCGGCCCAATTGCCCACACTGACCAACATGCTCCAACTAAACTAATCCCACCTGCCTCCTATATCCCTCTAAAGCTGCCCTATTCATGTACCTGTCTAAATGTTACAATGGTACCTGCCTTAACTACCTCCTCCGGCAACCTTTCATACACCAACCACTCTTTGTGTAAAAAAGTTACTCGTCAGGTTCCCATTAAATATTTCCCCCCTCTCCTTAAACCTATGTCTTCTGGTTCTAGATGCACCTCCACTGGGCAAAATACTCTGCGGTTACCTGATCTATTCCTCTCGTGATTTTGTACACCTCTATAAGATCACCCCTCATACTCCTGCGCTCCAAGGAATAAAGCCCTTCCTCCCAACACGACCTCCCAACTTCTATACTCAATACTCTGACTGATGAAGGCCAATGTGTCGAAAGCCTTCTTGTCCACCCTATCCACCTGTGACACCACTTTCTAGGAACTATGTACCTGGACTGCTAGATCCCTCTGCTCCACAACATTCCCCAGAGCCCTACCATTCACTGTGTAGGTCCTGTGCATGTTGGACCTCCAAAAATGCAACACCTCGCATTTCTCTGAACTGTTGGCCATGACCTGAGTATGCTCGGGTGTGGTACGGAATAAGTTAACTGTTTCATTAGTACGGGTGAAGGGAATTATGGGAGGAAGGCAGGAGAATAGAGTTGAGAGGGAAAGATAGATCGGCTATGAATGACTGGTAGAGTAATGGGACTAATTCTGCTCCTATAACTTATGAACTAAATTCCATTAACCATTCCTCAGCTCAACTGATCATGATCGTGCTGTAATGTTTGACCACCATCTTCACTATCTACAAAACCATCCACTTTAGTGTCAACTGCAAGCTTTCTAATCATGCCATATCTGTTCTCAGCCAAACCATTAATATACAGTGGCTTGCAAAAGTTTTCATACCCCTTGAACTTTTCCACATTTTGTCACGTTACAATCACAAACATAAATGTATTTTATTGGGATTTTATGTGATAGACCAACACAACGTGGCGCATAATTGTGAAGTGGAAGGAAAATGATACATGGTTTTCAAATTTTTTTACAAATAAAAAACTGAAAAGTGTGGCGTGCAAAAGTATTCAGCCCCCTTTACTCTGATACCCCTAAATAAAATCCAGTGCAATCAATTGCCTTCAGAAGTCACCTAATTAGTACATAGAGTCCACTTGTGTGTAATCTAATCTCAGTATAAATACAGCTGTTCTGTGAAGGCCTCAGAGGTTTGTTAGAGAACATTAGTGAACAAACAGCATCATGAAGCCCAAGGAACACACCAGAAATATCACGGATAAAGTCGTGGAGAGGTTTATAGCAGGATTAGGTTATAAAAAAATAACCCAAGCTTTGAACATCTACAGAGCACTGTTCATTTCATCATCCGAAAATGGAAAGAGTATGGCACAACTGCAAACCTACCAAGACATGGCCGTCCACCTAAACTGACAGGCCGGGCAAGGAGAGCATTGATCAGAGAAGCAGCCAAGAGGCCCATGGTAACTCTGGAGGAGCAGCAGAGATCCACAGCTCAGGTGGGAGAATCTCTCCACAGGACAACTATGTGTCGTGAACTCCACAAATTGGGCCTATATGGAAGAGTGGCAAGAAGAAAGCCATTGTTGAAACAAAGCCATAAGAAGTCCCGTTTGCAGTTTGCCACAAGCCATGTGGGGAACACAGCAAACATGTGGAGGAAGGTGCTCTGGACTGATGAGACCAAAATTGAAGTTTTTGGCCTAAATGCAAAACGCTATGTGTGGCGGAAAACTAATACTGCACATCACCCTGAACACACCATCCCCACTGTGAAACATGGTGGTGGCAGCATCATGCTGTGAGGATGCTTTTCTTCAGCAGGGACAGGGAAGCTGGTCAGAGTCGATGGGAAGATGGATGGAGCCAAATACAGGGCAATCTTGGAAGAAAACCTGTTAGAGTCTGAAAAAGACTTGAGACTGGGGCAGAGGTTCACCTTCCAGCAGGACAATGACCCTAAACATACAGCCAGAGCTACAATGGAATGGTTTAGATCAAAGCATATTCATGTGTTAGAATGGCCCAGTCAAAGTCCAGACCTAAATCCAATTGAGAATCTCCGGCAAGACTTGAAAATTGCTGTTCACAGACGCTCTCCATCCAATCTGACTGAGCTTGAGCTATTTTGCAAAGAAGAATGGGCAAAAATTTCAGTCTCTAGATGTGCAAAGCTGGTAGAGACATACCCCAAAAGACTTGCAGCTGTAATTGCAGAAAAAGTTGGTTCTACTAAGTATTGACTCAGGGGGGCTGAATAGTTTTGCACGCCACACTTTTCAGTTTTTTATTTGTAATAAAATTTGGAAACCATGTATCATTTTCCTTCCACTTCACAATTATGCACCAGTTTGTGTTGGTCTATCACATAAAATCCCAATAAAATACATTTATGTTTGTGGTTGTAACGTGACAAAATGTGGAAATGTTCAAGGGGTATGAAAACTTTTGCAAGCCACTGTAGATGCCAAACAGCAATGACCCCAGCACTGAATCCTGAGGCACACCACTAGTCAGAGGCCTCCAGTCTGAGAAGCAAACTTCCACCATCACCGTCTGCTTCCTTCCATGAAGGCAATTTTCTTTCCATTCAGCTACCTCTCCTTGGATCCCATGCGATCTAACCTTCCAGAGCAGCCTACCATGCAAAACCTTGACAAATGCTTTACATAAATCCATATATACAACATCTACAGCTCTGCCCTCATCAACCTTTTTTGTTCACATCATGATAAAACAATCAGATTCGTGAGACACGACCTCCTATGTACAAAACAATGCTGACTATCCCTAATCAGCCCTTGTCCATCTAAATGCACGTATAGCTTATCCCTTCGAATATTCTCTCGTAACTTTCCAACCACAATGAACTGACTTACAATGAATTTTACTGATTCCCTGAAGAATTCACTGCAGAGAGCCCCATGCTTACAGTCAGTATGTATGACTGTAAGCCCCGTGCTTACAGTCAGATTGTTAGCTAAGGGCATAGGTAGAGAAACTGGGTCTTCTGACCCAGTCATTCAAAAAAGGACGAAACATCTATCATCACTTTCTACCACTATTTCTCCACTTTATTCCCATGGTACGTTAAAAAAAATGTCTCCGGAGAGACATATGGAAATACCCCACTGTCTAAGGTAATTTGCATTTGTGAAGTTTGCTTTTTTTCCCTCCAGAAACGCAGTGTTCATAGACTAGTTCCCCTTTTCTACTTCTGCGATATAGATGTGAACTTTTGCTATTTATTTGATGATAGTTTCTTCACCATGGATGAGACTTTACAGAACACCAGCAACATGTAGAATGACATGGTGGCGAGAAATACAATGATCTGGGGATGGCTGGTGCACAGTTGGGAGGGAGTTGCCCTTGGAGTACTCAAAGCCTTCAGTATTGACTCATACAGCCTCGTGGTGTCTGACTGTACCTGGGCAAAATACCAGCAAAATACCTGGAACTCTTCCTCAGCAGATATTGAGAAGAGCAGGGGAGAGCCATAACACAGCGTCTCACTTTTTCCTGCTGACTGCAACATCAATCCAGTTTGTCCTCAATGAAGGATGCAAGGAACTGCAGATACTGGTTTACACATAGGAGACACAAAGTGCTGGAGTAACTCAGCGGGTCAGGCATCATCTCTGAAGAACATGGATAGGTGATATTTTGGGTTGGGTTGGGATCAGTCTGAGGAAGGGTCACCTTTACATGTTGTCCAGAAATGCTGCCTGACCCACTCAATTCCTCCAGCACTTTGCGTCTTATTTTGTTTTTTTGCTTTTTTTTGCGATATTTGCTTTTTATCAACAATTCTCTTTGTCATTTTTCAACCATCAGTGTGCCTTGATCAATCCATTGGTATGAACTCCCTCCAGTCTTGGAGATTTGTGCTGGGTCACAGCCCGTTGATTCTGGCCAAATAGTGTACTGCTGGGCGGTTGAAATTGTGGGCCTGCCAGTTATGTGCTGACAAGACTGGGTGTGGATGAAGTCCCTGGATTGGCTGACTCTGGTATTGTGACCAAGCTGCCCTCAGAACAGAGAAGTTGGGTAAATCAACGTTAGACCAGTGGAAGATCCAATCCACATCAGAAACAATTAGGCCAGACATGCACTCTCAGCCCACAGCCTGGTGAGACCATGAAATAACTGTTGGAGATACAAGAAACTGCAGATGCTGGAATCTTCAGCAAAAAACAAATTGCTGGAAAAATTCAGGCAGCATCAGCACATGCAATGGACAGACGACATTTCAGGTCGTAAACCTTCTTTGGACTCTGCCTGACCTGCTGCGTTCCTAGATCATGTGTAGGAGGGAAGTGCAGATGCTGTTTTACACCAAAGATAGACACAAAATGCTGGAGTAACTCAGCGGGTCAGGGAGCACCTCTGGAGAAAAGGATTAGGTGACATTTCGGGTCGAGACCCTTCTTTAGACTGGCAGGGACTCGAAGTGTCACCTATTCCAGAGATGCTGCCTGACCCGCTGAGTTACTCCAGCATTTTGTGTCTAACTTTGAGTTCCTACAGCAGTTTGTTTTTTTGTTTATGGGAGAATAGGTATTACTGACCACATGCGGGCCCATTATTCAGTGATTGAATATTCAGCATGAGTGTAGGTCCAGAGAAAGACATGATACCAGTGCTTCATTCAGTATCTGTTGCTCTTGTACTGAATAGAGACATGCACTGAATGGAGCCTTGGTATCCTCTCTTTACCTTTGTTTGGAGGATTACTTTCAAAGCCTTGCCCACATTAATTATCTTTGGAATGATGAGCAGTGGTCTCCACCTTGCCATCAAGTTGAGAGAGGCTTCAGGAAGGCCACAGCAAGAGTATAACTACATCCCCTCCTCCACCCCTAACCAGCAAACTGAGTCTGCCTTATGGCTAGCGATAACCCTGCCTGGTTCAACCAACCACAGCTAGTAAAGACCAAAGAGTGCTCCAGCCAAAAAAATGAAGGTGACACCTTCATAAACAGCAGAGAACCCAGAACTCCAGGAGCCCAGCGTAAATGCCTCTGATCATCCCCGAGTATGATGGGCAGTGATTGGGACTCATACAGATAGTTAAAGTGCCTAATTTAAGTATTGCACAAACTAATATGTGTGCGTCAGTACATGCGAATAAAGCTGTGTTCGCACCAAGATCCGACATGTGCCCTTTTGCTTGCCTCAAAAGTGTAAAGCACCTGGTTAAAGCACACAAAGTGGTACACGAAGTGCACAGGAAGAGCGGGAGCAACAGTATTAACTGATAACATTTGACTTTTTTCCAAACCACACGTGTACCACTTCAGAATACAACTCCAACCCCAGAAATATCCTCTCCATTCGGATCCAAATCCTGTTCTTTTACAGTAGACTTTTGACTTTTAGACTCTAGAGAAACAGCACGGAAATAGGCCCCTTTGGCCGACCGAATCCACGCCGATCAGCAGTCACCCATACACTAGCACTATCCTGCTCATAGGGTTGCCAACCTTCTCAATCCCAAATAAGGGACAAAAGGTAAAAACAAGGGACAAATTCCCGATGGCGTAAAGTACAGAAGGCCTTCGTCGAGTCACTGCTGACGGGCTTAAGCCACGTCTTTTTTGCTTCCCATTGCTTGTTATAGTTGCACAGTCTTTTCTTTTTTGCAGGTTTATCCATATTTGCACATGCCAAACCGACCGAACAACACCAGACGTTACTGAAACGTTTTGTTTTGGCAGGAATTGCTAAAAAATATAGCGCACAACTGATGCGCATAAGTGGGCCTGTGATTGGATTTCAAGTGAATCACTCGTGCGTGGTGTCAACAGCACATGCAACACGCACGCACGCTGTTGTATCAGATCTAGGATCTCTCTATAAGCGTGCCCTTTGGTGATTATAGAGTACAGATGCTCCTCGACTTACAATGCTTCGACTTGACTTTACGATGGTGCAAAAGCGATACACATTCAGTAGAAACATTACTTCGAATTTTGAATTTTAATCTTTTCAACGAACCAGGGGTGCAGCTGATGTATGGAAAGTGACAGGACGTCAACCAAGTCCGGGGCAATTTGTTGACCGACTCGGCCATGGCTGGGTGAAAGATGAGTTGGCCTGGGTGCTGCACTGCACACAAAGCTCAGCTGGCAGGCCAGCTGAGGAGTTTTGGCCCGAGCACCTGACTTTGCGCGCGATGTCGCGCTCAAAGTCCGGCACCCCATCCAACTCATGAACCGATGATCGGCCATGAGAAGGAGGGGTGGTGGTGTCGGCAGTAAGCGAATGTCTGAAGGTCGGACAGCTGCCGGGCTGCCGATCAATAGGGCCACGGGCGAGACGCTGCTGCTGCACTCCATGGGCTGCACTACATCGGGACGGGTGAGGCAGGGCCAGACGTGGCGTTCCGATCCGACAGTCCCCTCGACCCGAGTAGTGGCAGTCAAATATGGGACAAGGGCGTTCCCATATGGGACTAACCAATTTAGCCCAATATAAAGGATGTCCCGGCTAACATGGGACAGTTGGCAACCCTACGTACTACCTGGGGACGTTACAATTTTACTGTAGCCAATTAACCTACAAACCTGTACGTCTTTGGAGTGTGGGAAAAAACTGGAGCACCCCGGTGAAATCCCATGCGGTCACGGGGAGAACGCACAAACTCCACACAGACAGCACCCGCAGTCATGGTCTCTGGCACTGTAAGGCAGCAACTCTTCCGCTGCATCAATAACTTCACAAATAACTTCCTGTTTACTTTTTATCGCCACTCGCCACTCGTGATATTTTTAGCTTCCTTCCATTCTTGCCTCGCTGCTGCAGCTGCCCGTGGTCTTTTTTTCTATAGAGTTCTGGAGCCTGACAGCAACCAAGTTAAAATCTTTAGACAATATTCACACAATACATTCAGGTCCTTAAGATTTTTGTTTATAGCAGCTGTTTTTATGTTGGGAGGAAGAACAGCTAATCAGAGCGCCGATGAGATGTTAAATGGGAATGAATTTGCTTAAAATAAATGCAACACAATCCATAGATTGTGTCCCATTGTTCCATAACTCAGCATGGAAAGTTTGGAAATTCCATGTCCAGGGAAGCTGTTTTGCTGCAAGCGATTGATGTTATACACAAAACTGTCCTCCAGTCACTGCATTGTATTGTTTTAATGGGGGAAGTTGCTCTTGTTTCTGCTGTAAGTAAAGTTGTTTACTATCATCAGTCTCAAGGGTCAAAGCCAGCCAGCTGTGTAATCTACTGCATGCAATGCGGAAGCCTCCAATATTTTTTTATCAGTCAATGCTCTCAAAATATAATATGCACATATTCTCCTTGCCTTCTAAATACAGCTGGGTTTGTTGACTGCCAATAATGGTTTGAATTGTGTGCTGAACCGCTCTGTAATCTTTCGGTTGATGCAACAATATTTTCTCTTATATAGCACTTTTTATATGAGCATCCCAACCCACTTCACAGGAAAAACTAGGGTGGCTCACTTTAGAGCCTGTGATCACAGGATTAGTCAGAAAGGAGGAATTGAAAGGAGTGATGAAAGAGAGGCAGTGGGGCGGAAACATTTCAGGGAGGGATTTCCAGAGTTTAGGAACATGCGAAGTGAAGGCATGGCAAAAAGTGGCAGGTTTAATCTGGGAACATTTAACAGACATTTGGATAGGTATTTGGATAGGAAAGGATTTTGAGGGATATGGGCCAATGCAGGCAGGTGGAAATAATGTAGATGGGGCATTTTGGTTGGCATGGGCATGTTGGGCCGAAGGACCTTTATCCATGCTGTACGACTCTATGACTCTCTGTGAATGATCAAGATAGATTTAAGGTGGCACGGTGGTGCAGTGGTAGAGTAGTTGCCTTACAGTGCTTGCAGCGCCGTTGACCCGGGTTCGATCCCGAATATGGATGCTCCCTGTGACCTGCGTGGGTTTTCTCTGAGATCTTCCGTTTCCTCCCACACTCCAAAGACATACAGGTATGTAAGTTAATTGGCTTGGTATAAGTGTAAATTGTCCCTAGTTATCCCTAGAATCAGAATAGAGCAATATCCTCTGTGACAAAGAATAAGACCATAAAACATAGGATTGGAATTAGGCCATTCAGCTCATTGATTCTACTCTGCTGTTCAATTATGGCTGATCCACTTTTCGCTCTCAACCCCATTCTCCTAACTTCTCCCCATAAACTTTGACGCCCTTCCACAGCTGTTTAAAAGTGATGCAGTTGTTGAGGACATCGGGTTATGGTGGTTGGGTGAGTGAGATGCCCAATGACAGGTTTGAGGAGTAGGTTTGAACACGAGGATAAAGACAGCACCAGCAAAAGTACTTGTAAATAAAGGGCAAGCCTCATAAACATAGAAACATAGAAATAACTAATGCAATTTGAATTTGAGTATGAGTTTGAGTTCAGTTTATTGTCAAGGGTACCAAAGTACAGTGAAAAGCTTTTGTTGTGTGCTAACCATACAGCGGAAAGACAACACATGATTACAATCGAGCCTTCCACAATGTACAGACACAGGATATAGGGAATAACGTGAATAATGCTCAGTGCAAAATAAAGTCCAGTAAAATCAGATCAAAGATAGTCCGAGAATCTCCAATGAGGTAGATACTAGCTCAGGACTGCTCTCTAGTTGTTGATAGGATGGTCCCGTTGTCTGATAACAGCTGGGAAGAAACTGTCCCTGAATCTGGAGATGTACATTTTCACAATTCAACACCCTTTGCCTGACGCGAGATGGAAGAGGGAGTGGTCAGGGCGAAACTTATCCTTGATTATGCTGTTGGCTTTGCCGAGGCAGCGTGAGGCATAAATGGAGTCAATGGAATGGAGGTTGGTTTGTGCGATAGCCTGACCTGTGTCCACAATTCTCTGCAATTTCTCGTGGTCTTGGATGGGGCTGTTTCCAAGTCACGCTGTGATGCATTTTGATAAAATCCTCCAAGAAGAGCTAAATAGAGTGCAGCAAACCAAAGTATCAATGGTGTCCACAGAAAAGGAAACAATTATATAAGAAAATCACAGAGGGAGGTCTGCATACCATTGACGAGGAAGAGCATAACAAGCAGCTCATTCCAAACAGCATAAACACCAAGGCTGGTGGACGGAAAACAAGTGTCTTTCAAAAGTAAAGATTAAAGACAGTGATATTAATATTGACAGAACTACAGTCTGCCTTTGGAATGTCTGTACATTTTTTTTACAAAAAGAAAGTTTATTCAATATAAAAAAGTATATACAAAACCAGAACCGTGCAGAAACTCTTTCAGCATTCTCAGTGTCTGTTTATACATTAATTAGTGTTACATTTGGTCATGTTCACAAACTATGCTTATGCTGCCAAGCACACTTGCCACTCACGTGGTCCCCTGGGGTGGAGGCCAAAGAGCAGTTAATCATTTCTTAAGTTAAGGCCAGCTGTTGTAGAGTTACAATCACTGTTCACACCCAGTGATGATAGAATGGATCGACTGGGCTTACATTCACTGGAATTTAGAAGGATGAGATCTTATAAACACATAAAATTCTTAAGGGATTGGAGTGGCTAGATGCAGGAAAAATGTCCCCGATGTTGGGGGAGTCCAGAACCAGGGGTCACAATTTAAGAATAAAGGGTAGGCCATTTAGGACTGAGATCTTCTTCTTATCAAGTCCACACACAAGATTAGAAGACTTCTCAGCATCTACATATAATGGTGTCTGTCCTGCGCTTCTTGTGCGTGGTGGTGAAAAGATTGGTGAAAACAAGGCCGTGATGTGAACGCTCTTTCCTTGCCCCAGGACTGAGATGAGGAAAATATTTTTCACCCAGAAAGTTGTGAATCTGTGGAATTCTTTGCCACAGAAGGCAGTGGGGGGCAATTCACTGGATGTATTCAAGGGACAGTTGGATGTGGCTAATGGAATCAAGGGATATAGGGAGAAAGCAGGACCAGTGTACTGATTCTGGATGATCCTAGAATATCAGAGAGGCTTCACTCACAAGGGGAAACAGATTCAACACATATGGATATGGTGAGAAGGCAGGTATGGGGTACTGAATGTGGATGATCAGCCATGATCATATTGAATAGTGGTGCTGGCTCGAAGGGCTGAATGGCCTACTCCTGCACCTATTTTCTATGATTCTATATATGCCATAACCCCTGTTACCTGGAGGCAAGTACAGCGCATGTCACCTACCTCTTGAGAATGATGGGGCATGTTGGTCAACGTGGACGTTGGGCCGAAGGGCCTATTTCCATGCGGTACAACTCTATGACTCTACGACACCTTCTCATTTTGTGGTTCGGATCAATAAAACACAGCAAATGTCCCTTCTCTCACACTTGATTCCTTCTCACTGCTTGCTCTTCTCCTCCCAGCACAAGGCCACTCTGCACCACCACTCAGTCACAACACACAGACTAATTCTTGCTGTAAAAACAAAGCACTGCAGATGCTGGTTAATACACAAAAGGACACTAGGAGCTGGATTAACTCAACAGGTCAATCAGCATCTATGGGGAATATGGATAAGTGACATATCAGTGAAACATTATCTTTCCATGTTCTCCAGAGATGCTGCCTGTCCTGCTGAGCTACTCCAGTACTATTATCCTTTTGTTTTTTATTAGATATTCTTGCTCCCTTTGTAGCAGCATAGCTACTGATCTCTTGTTTGGTCAGCTTTATGCACATCCAGCTTCTTTATTTCCATTGACATAGAAAATATAGGATACACTAGATTTCATTCCCTTTCATTTTCTTCCTAGAAAATCTAGAAGGCCCACTTTTTTCATTTTGAGTCAGAACCCTTCTTCAGACTGAAAGAAGAGGGGAGGGAATTGGAGATAAGAAAAAGCCAGAACAAAGCAGGGCTGGTGCCATAGAAAGATTTTATTTGGATGCATCACAGTATTGTCTTTCTGCTGACGGGTTAGCACGCAACAAAAGCTTTTCACTGTACATGTACACATGACAATAAATCAAGCACGTGACACATACTCGGTAGACGTGACAATAAATCAAACTGAACTGAACTGAGATGACTAAGGAAGGGTGGAGCCCATTATGGCCCATTTACTAAGGAAGGGCAGAACCCATAATTACCTATTTTACCAATCCAATCATATTGTAGTTTTAACAAAAAGCATTTTTCCTGCCGATATGGGGAGATTAAATTCACCGCAACCGCAGTGTTCCAATCGATCGCGTTCCAGAAAATCCCACTCGCAAGATGATTTAAATGCCCATTAATTTACGGGAATTAAATACTAAATTCCTTCCATTTGGCCTATAAATTAATAACAATGAGATTTAAAAATCATGTTATATTGTGAATTATTGTGTGAATGTTATTTGGACACTTAGGCTATTTAAAAATGTTCATCTTTTCTTAAGAAATTGATAGATGTTTAGAACTAGTAATTGAATTTTGTAATTAGCTACAATTGGGTAACTAACTAATTATATGCTTTAATTTCAGGTCATCCAAGTAAGATAGTTTCATATTTGTTTCAGAATCCTTCAATCTATAATAACTGAAAATTTATTATTAGGTGTCAAATTAAACTTCTTTTTATGCTTTATCTGATGGGATAAATTGCAGATTTAAAATCTCAACATTTTGTAACATTACTATTTGAAAGCCTTTAGACATGTCTCCTCACCTTCCCCAGACCCTGCAGCAGCACAGTGGAGCAGTGGTAGAGATGCTGACCCGAGCGCCAGAGACCTGAGTTCAATCCCGACTACGGGTGCTGTCTGTACATTCTCCTCGTGCCCATGTGGGTTTTCTTCGAGATCTTCGGTTTCCTCCCACACTCCAAAGACGTACAGGTTTGTAGGTTAATTGGCTTGGTGAGTGTAAAAAATGTCCTTAGTGTGTGTAGGATAGTGTTAATATGCGGGGATCATTGGTCGGCGTAGACCTGGTGGGCCGAAGGGCCTGTTTCCCCGCTGTATCTCTAAACTAAACTAAACTAAACATGTTTACCACCAGGTGGCACTATGTTGCTGACCAAGAATACAACAACCGGGTGCTGGAGTAACTTAGTAGGTCAGGCAACATCTCTGGAGACCATAAATGGGCAACATTTTGTGTCGGGATCAACATCTTCAGTTCCTTGTGTCTACAGGATTATAGATGGCAGTGCATTTAGTGATATGTTACTTATTATTAGATGACAAAGATAATTTGCTTCCTCTCCAGTTTTGAAGTGTACCTGTCGAACTTATTGAACCTATTGAATGATGTTGAACTTGCACAGATAGGACAGGAGGTGCATGATGGGACTGTTTATTAATGTCACCTATTACTGTGTTCCCTCCAAGCAGATCGTGCAACACATGTGAATACATCCATCAAGAATGTTTAATTGTCATGCTTGCTGAAACGGAACAATGAAATTCTTACTTGCAGCAGTACAACAGGTTTGTAAACACGATACTCAATATATAATTAGTTAATATAGTTTATTGTCACATGTACTGAGGAACAGTGAAAAGCTTTCTGGCGCATGCCATCCAGTCAATGGAAAGACTATACAATCGAGCTGTCCACAGTGTACAGGTTCATAATAAAGGGAATAAAGTCCAGTAAAGTCCACTTAAAGATAGTCAGAGGGTCTCCAATGAGGTAAATGTTAGCTCAGGTGCACTCTCTGGTTGTTGATAGGATGGTTCAGTTGCCTGATAACAGTTGGGAAGAAACTGTCCCTGAACCTGGAGGCATGCGTTTTAACTGCATTCTGTACCTCTTGCCTAAGAGAGGGGAGAAGAGGGAGTTATCCTTGATTATGCTGGCGGCCTTGCCGAGGCAGCGTGAAGTGTAGATGGAGATAACATAACAAAAAAAGTTGAATTCATTAAAAAATATATAGCCAGAAGTGCCAGTGCAACCAAGGCAGTTCGTAGTTCAGAGTATAGTTGGTGTCTACGATACGAAAGGATACGATAAAATATTCATCCCCGGAGGGAAATCGGTCTGGCAACAGTCACAACACACAAGGTACATGAAAATTAAAAGTGAAAACAAAAAGAAAAAACTAGAGTGCCCCCCACCTTGTCCCCTCACCGGGCCCCATTGTCTTCCCCTCCCCTCCCTCACACTCATCGACCATTGATCAAGGGTCGATCGCGAGTCCCCCCCCCCCCCGCTGCTGAGGCCCACACTGCCACTGTGGCTCTTGCTGCCACCGAGGCACTTGCTGCTATCGCCAAGACTCCCATCGATGCGGCTGAGTCTCCCATTGATGCTGCCGAGGCTCCCATCACTGCCGCCGAAGCTCCCGTTGTCACCGAGCCCCACCGCGACCGAGGCACTCATTGCCGCTGCCAAGACTCCTATCGCCACCGCCGAGGCGCTCCTCGCTGTCGTCGCTCCTTCGGCCCAGACAGGCCCCGCCACCCTGCTTCTCCGGCGGGTCGGGCCTACCAGGATGCATTCTGGTTGGCGGTGGCGCGGTTGTTCGGGGGGTGGATCAGGCCAGCACAGATCCCCGGGCCACTCCCGCCACGAGCGTGCACCCCCCCCCCCCCCCCCAGGTCTGCAGTGTTCAGTGGCCTCATGGTTGTTAGGAAGATGCTGTTCCTGAATCTGGATGTCACAGTTTTCAGACTCCTATGCTTTCTTCCCAATGGCAGGTGCGAAATGATACCGTAGCCAGGGTAGTGTGGGTCCTTGATAATGCTGGCAGCATCTCCAGTAAATCCCATCAATGTTGGGGAAGTCAATAACCCGTGATAGACCAGGCTGTGTTCACCACTTTTTGTAATCTCCTTTGTTCCTTGGCTTTCGGGTTGTCGAACAAGGCGATGATACAGTCAATACGCTCTCTGCAATGCACGTGTAGAAGTTGAAGAGAGTATCGCTATACGAAATCTCCTCTATCTTCTAAGAAAGAAGAGGCATTGATGGGGTTTTTCATGATTGCATCAATGTGTTGGGTCCAGGGCCGATCTTCAGAGGTATGCATGGCCAGGAAGTCAAATTATTGATTCCCTCCACTACAGACCCATCAATGAAGACAGGTTGGTGGATTCTCAACCATCCTCTTCTAAAGTCAACAATCAGTTCCTTAGTTTTGCTGACATTGCGAACAAGGGTGCTGTTCTGCCACCATTCAATCAGACAATCAATCTCACTGCTTTACTCTGACTTATCACTCTCCTTCATTCGTCCAACAACGGTGGTGTCATGTGCGAATTTAAGGAGGGAGTTGAACCACAGCCTGGTGTACTTTATGTGCTTTTATTGTCTAGGTAGTCCAATGTAGAGTGATGAACCAACAAGGTCGCTTTCCCTGTTGATCTATTGTGGCAATGGGCAAATTGTAGTAGGTCCAGGTTCAAGGTAATGCAAGAAAAATAAACAGGATGCCGCCTACCATGTTACAGCTCCAGTGAAAATCCAGATAAAAAAGCGTGGGGCCCTAAAGAGATAGGTTTGGAGTTCAGGAATTCATGAAATTCAATAAATTTGTCCTTGGCATAACAGAGGACCATTCAAGAGTCTGATAACAGCAGGAAAGATTGTGCTAGCAATGCTGAGCAACTTCACCTCGTAGCCCATTCGTGCATGCAAACTTTGCCACATCAATGGGTGTTAATCAGGGATTCTAGCTTGGACTGATGTTTTCTCTTGGCGTCCCTAATGGCTTTGTTCATATTTGGATTTCCTTCATTAGATCAGCGTCATCCGACTTGAACATCTCAGTTGTCTCATAGAGTCATACAGCATGGAAACAGACACTTTGGCTCAACTTGTCCATGCCGACCAAGATGCCCCATCTACACTCGGCTCATGTCCCTCATGGACTTCATTAAGGAGAAGATCTGTCAGTTAATCCATAGATTTTGGTTGGAGAATGCTAACATTGGCTTCTGTGGCATGCAGTCCCTGCTGATGCAGGTAGTGATCTAATTTTTGAGGTGATGTGTTCTTTCTATGGTTTCTATACGCCTCTATATGCTCCCACTGTGTGGACTTAAGGTTATTCATTGCCAACACAAATGCTCTTTCCCAGGAGTTGGTTGGGAAGTTGTATTTCAAGGAAGCTCCAATTAACAGATGAGGCCAATGTGGCAATCATAAAAGGTGCAGGTGCTGGAAATCTGAAGTGAAAACTGGGAAATGCCTTAAACACTCAGCTGCTCAGGTAGCATCTGAAAGGGAAGCACTGAAGTTTCCCGTTTGGAGATTCCTGAACCAATGTGGGACATGCAGTGTCTAGTAAAGATGGTGCAGGAGGCCGTATTTTTGAGATATTGCATTTCTGCCAGTGGTAAGTTAAACCTAGAAGGTAAGTTCGTTTTTACTTATCTGGGGTTTTTTTCAAGCAGGAGCCTTTCTTCACAGAGCCTTTCCTGCCAGTGCCGGGCGAGCCCGACGAGTGAACCGGTTATGGACTGTAGGGAAACCCAGTCCGACCGCAGAAGCGGATAACCAGCAAAAAGATTGGGTTGTGAGATAAGGAGCTGCTAACAAGGCAGTCAGTGGCTCCCAGCCTGCGGGGATGCTGTGGGACGGCAAGGAAATAACGCCAGAGTCGCTGACAGTGCGGTCAGCGGCTCACAGATGTCGGTCCCCAGGCAGGGAATAAAATTGGTGAGAAAGGACTCGTTCAGCCCTATTTAGACTCGGGTGAGTTGGGCTACAAGGGTTTTTCTCTTAATAATAAAGTTTAATGTATGTTATAGTGTTTTTCTTAAAGTTAAAAGTTGAAGATAAAGTTAAAGTCATAAAAAGTTATTATCATATGTCCCTGACAATGAAATTCTTGTTGTTTAGCACAAGTTGCTGTGAATTGTTTTAACCCTTCACAGGTAAAGCTGTACACTAAAAATGTTGATTTAGTAAGCCTACACTGTAATAGCGTGGGCCTATGGGACAGGCCAAGCCAGCAGCGCCTGACAGGGCTGTTTCAGTTGTGACATTGCCGGCCTACGAGAGGCGGCGCCATCAAAGCCTGGGACAGGGTTGTTCAAGTTCACACAAGTCGGCTACGCCCACGGAGTCGGGAGATGATTCTCCACTGGGGCTGGATAGCAAGGCCCACGGAGTTGGTGGATGATTCCTCACCAGGGCTGGATAGTGCATTTGAAATGACTATCCCAAATACAGCAACTGTTGCATACAGTGCTACAGCAGGGCACATGCCAATAGGAGGAGTGTCAGCACCATCCTGAACAAAAAGGCACTGCCAGCAGTATCTAGTAGAGAACTGTTTGATAGCACCTTCATAGATGAGGATTAGTTCTGACACCAACTCTGATGGTAAGGTTGAGACAGAAATTCCACCTCTGCAGGCCACACCAGCAGCTCCAGTTGACAGAGCTGCTACAGGTCTCCTTCTTGGAGGCAGAGACCAAGATGGGTCAGTATCCTTCTGACACTGAGTCTCAGGGTATGGCCGTGGGGCATACCCCAAGGGATGAAGGGCATGTGTCAGAGGTACCTTTTTTCCTGACAACAAAGTTGCAATCCCAGCAGAATATTATTTTCGGGTATAGGTCTAATGGGTTCATGTCAGTATAGGTATCCTGCGGCAGCGCCTGTTGAGGGCTGCCTACGAATCACCCTCTCCTAGGAGGGAAGAGCAAAAGGTCAAGATACAACTGACTCCAGGCTCTAAAGAAGTCAACAGAATATACTGAAGCACATATGTGCCGGCAGTAAACAGCGCCAAAAGGGGGATGTGAGAGCCAGTCGCTGAATGTGTTATTCAGGTAGGTCTATTCAACAGGGGAAGAAAACCTGGCAGACAAATCAATTAAGCCAACGGCGGACAAAGGTCATCGTTTCAGAATGCACCCCAGGCGCTCATCGGCAATAGGCGGTTCACTGCAGCTGGGGGCAGCATCATAGCTCAGAAATTCCATGCACCTTACCAACCCTACTCAACAAAGTGGGTCTAGCACTTCCAAAACATGGGTAATATTTACATTTGTTTGTACAATACACAAAGGATAAAAACATCTGGTTGAGGCACAGTAGTAGCATTCTACTTTTTTTAAAGTTAAGGTTCGGAAATCGGGCTAAAGTTCTCATGCAAAGCACCCATGGAATATGGCAGGAGTGGCATGTTTATTATGAAAAATGGAGAGTGTCGGGCATATGAACTTTCCGAATATGAAAACTTATTTTCCTGACTAACAACAGATCCATAAGGGTCTCAAAGATCCATGCTATGCAATTCCCATTACAGAGGTTATCAAAGACAATATAACTGTACTAATAACAGTAAAATATTGCGGAATGGGATAAACTTTTCGTCGGTCATTGGGATATACCTTTAATTATTAATTAGCCTTTGACTCCGCCCTGTGGCAAGAGATTGGAGTTAATAGCAACCTGTCACAAAACTGACTTTTATTTAATCAAGAATAATTTGCAATATAGTAGCTGTGTATCAGCTGAGCAAATCAAGGAACTGATATCGTGCAAAGTAGCAACCTCTTAAAGGACATGTAGACCATTGTTAACAACTTTATGCTATTGTCAGCTCAAGCTACCTCACAATGATGGAAAAATAGCATTCAGCATTGCTGAACATGACAATAAATTCATTTGAACTTGAACTCGCTCCAGCAGTTTGGTCGGTCGAATTCAGTTATTACAAACTGATGCTAAGGACTCTAAGGTGAGAAGTTCCGAATACCATCTCCAGTTGGAGGTATTGGAGATTTGCATGAGTTACCAATTCTTCAATTGTTGGTATCAGCTAAATATATACACTAGATGTACCCCATGGGTAAGGGGCCATTGAACGAATATGCATACTCTACATGCTCAAATTCAAGTTGCTACTCTACGGTGGTGACATATGTTAGTCACATGGCAATCAAGTAAAAGTATCCTGTAATGATTATCTAATCTCCTTTGCCACTGGTGTATCATCCAGTTCAGATCGATGACAGCACAGAATAGGTATTGGATCTCAAAGTATTATGAAGTATGGTTCAATGCTACATCGAATATCGACTTGTTGGTGCATGTTTATTCACTAATTGCAAAAATATGTGGCAGAACAGTGCGGAGAAATATATTCTCGCTATAAAAGAAGGAATGTTCTTTGTCTTCCTCCATTTTTGCCGGGTCTTAAAACAGTCAGCAAGACCTCGCTTGGGTTCATACTGTCGGACTAGCTAAGCAGCCATGTTGCCTGCTTCACCAGGCATAATAATACAACGGTATACGGTTATTCCAAAAAACAAAAAATTCCTGGTTCAAATTGTGGTTCAGGAGCCTTTGCATAATAAAAACAATTATTGACTTACACATTTTGAATGGATTGACTTATGGCTCAGGTTGTCACATCAAGCCATGAATGTGATCACTGCAGAGTGCAGGGATAGCATCCAAAAAAGCAGTACATTCCTGTTGAGGGGATAAGAAATGATTTTGTTTAAATGTTAATGTTACATTTAATGGTACAGATTACTGACATCTTCCGGTTCATTCTTAAATGGTATTTGACAATAATTCAGTTATAGAGACACTACAGCTGCAACAAACGGGAACCACTCTGTCGGGTTCAACCCGGATATCGAGTTGTTAAAGAGATCTTGACACAAGTTCTCCCACTACAAGAATATGCAGTTTGGTTATTGAAAATGTGTTAATATTACTTCACCAGGGGGTTCCAGCTACATCCTTAGTTATGACACTAATATCAGCACAACGACGGCAAACATTGCAAATGCTGTGGCTAGATAGGATGGAATTGGCTGTAGGTGCCATTACATTTTACATTCTGATCTACACAAGCAGAGCAGGCCAGGGGTGACAGGATTTAGGATCATTTCGGATACCCCACGGTCTCACGTCTATGTGGTAGCGTAGGCTTGCTATATTATATCAAGGCCACCAGAATCCTAAGAAGTGTGGAATCAGCATTGTTTATTAATCAACAAATAACTACACAAAGGAAGGTTGGTTCAGACAATTTCAAGTTGGCTGCAGCAGGTTCTGGGTTATGCAGGTATTAACACTGACGATTGTATATCTCATTCCACCAGGTCAGCATCAATGTCAGCGGCCAGGGCAATGGACATGCCCATCGACCATATCCTCGCGACCGCAGGATGGTCAACTAAATTGATTTTTATTTTTTTTCCATAGGCCGGTTACTGACCTGGGGTTTTGCCCATTCTGTTTTGCGTCCACTTTTAGCCTCCCCTGAGTTACAGGGGTTGCTATTGATAGGTATGTTACAAAACTTACCTTTAGCGGCGCTGCAGTTCTGCCGCTCCCCGTGTGCGTGACTTTCGCGCCTTGCAGAGGGGGGCGGGCTTAAAGTGCCGTTTTTCAACAGGCAGGACAAATCGATGAATGTCGGGCGATTTGGTTGCTGAAGAAAAATCGCTCCGACATTTCATGAATGGTGGTATTTTTAAATTACTCTAGATTATTTATTAACTAGAGTAATTTAAAAATCACCTTCAAAAGCCGTGAGCGCAGACAACCGGAAGCATTTTCCGTAAGGGAGAAAAAAAGGTAAATACTTTATTTTTATATTAAAAGTTGGTTTATTGGGAGGCATTAATAATATTTTTACGTTGCGAAATGGGGTCCCCAAAAAAAGTATGAACCCCCAGTATTTTTCCCCCCGACTTCACCGCTAACCGCAACGTTCCAATCCACCGCATTCCACTAAAACCCACTCGCTAGTTGATTTAAATAGCCATTAATTTACAGGAATCAAACACTAAATTCCTTCCATTTGGCCCAGAAATTCATGAAAATTAGATTTAAAAATCATGTTATATTGTGGATTATTGTGTGAATGTTATTTGGACACTTAGGCAATTAAAAAAAAGTTTATCTTTTCTTAAGAAATTGATAGATGTTTAGATCTACTCATTGAATTTTGTAATTAGCTACAATTAGATAACTAACTAATTATATGCTTTAATTTCAGGTAATCCAAGTAAGATTGTTTAATATTTGTTTCAGAATGCTTCAATCTATAATAACTGAAAATTTCATTGAGTTCTCTTAATTTTTAAGAATGTTATGGACTTTTAACTTTTCCAGATCACAGCTTTTGAGTTAAGTCAATTGAAAGGCAATAGGAAGCAAGATGCTCATTTCCGAGTATGAAAATGGCCATAACTTTCTTAATACTGAAGATATGAAAGTAAATTAGGTGTCAAATTAAACTTCCTTTTATGCTTTATCTGATGGGATAAATTGCAGACTTGATTTTTAAAATCTCAAAATTTTGTAACATTGCTACTATTGATTTCTTTATTAACGTAAACCATGAATACATTTGAATCAATATCATGCTCAATGCATTTTGACTATTCACTCATCCTGAGTCAATCGATGCAGTGAGACGCCGAGATTTCGATCTGCGGCATGAAATCACAAAGCTTCTAATTCTTCGCGGAATCACTCACGTGACTCCGAAGTAAATAGTAAGATTAAACGAGAACTTACCAGTTTGAAGTTTGATCTTGATTTTATGAGGAGTTACGTTGGTCATTACGTGCCCGCCATGCCCAACCCTCTCTTATAAAGATCATCTGGTAGTTCTTGAGTCATGCATCTTACTATGTCACTTTGGTGATTGTTATTTGTGATTTGTGATTTCATACCGCTGCTTTGAAGATTGACGTGCATGGTAAGTTCTCGTTTAATCTTACTATTCTATTAGCCCTAAGAGCTATATCTAACTCTCTCTTGAAAACATCCAGTGAATTAGCCTCCACTGCCTTCTGTGGCAGAGAATTCCACAGATTCACAGCTCTCTGGGTGAAAAAGTTTTTCCTCATTGTTAGATTCCGAACGGCAGAAAGAATAATAACTTACATGCAGGTTGCCTGGATCACAAGAGAGAGAGATTTATTACCCAACATTCCCTGCCTACATTGAACACCAACTCATTACACTGCTCTCTTTTTTCTAAGCATTAAATCTAAGTACTCAGTTACAATTTTGTTGTTGTGGTACTTGATTTAAACCAGTATTTATGAAATCTTAAATGATAAACATAATATATTTATTTTACATATCTACACATTCTTGTTTTACTTATACAATGAGTTACTTAACTTACAAACCTAATCTGACTACTGGTTTACGGATCCTGCCTGATCGTCTAACAGTAACAGGTGTAACAGGTTTAGGTGTTGTCTCAACTGTAGGCTTGTTTGGCTCTGTTTTAGTACCCTGACTTTGACCAAAGGGATCTGTTTCTTTGTCTGTACTAACTGAACTTTGTGTTTCAATCACAGTGGTCTCTTCCAACTCACTTTCAGATAAAAACTCAGGGATTAGGACTTCATGCTCAGTTTTTGGTTCATCTTTGGCTGGAATCATTTGATCAACATGAACAGTTTTGATCCTATCTCCAACTTCAACGAAGTATCTTTTTGTTTCACACACTTCCACTATTTTCCCAACATCCCATTTGTATCGACTGGACTTGTTGGGAGGACTGAGAATACAAACCTGCTCATCTGGCTTGAAGTACCTCTCCTTTTTGTGGGAGTCAAAATGGCGTTTTTTACAACTTGCTCAACTCTCAAGGCCAAATTGGGTTGAACTAGACTTAGGCGTATTCTTAGCCTTCTCTTCATCACCAACTCTGCAGTTGAGTAACCTGTTGTTGTGTGTTGTGTGGTTCTGTACTTCAGCAAGAAACTAGCCAAACGATGTTTCATGCTGAGCTTTGAACTACCCTGCAAAACCTGTTTCTTAAGAGCATCTTTGACAACTCTAACAGACATTTCCGCCGCCCCATTGGAGGCTGGATGGTATGGGGGAACAAGTGTGTGTGTTACACCATTCCGCTGCATGAACTCTTTGAACCATTCTGAAAGAAACTGAGGCCCGTTATCAGAATCAAGTTCTTCCGGTAAACCATGGCATGCAAAAATGGATCTGAACTCATCTATGGTACGCTCAGTAGTAGTGCTTGACCCCATATGCTTAACCTCAATCCATCTGGTGCTAATCCAACTAGCACCAGAAAGTGATCATAACCCTTTTCAAAAGAATCTACATGAACTATCTGAAAAGGTCTACTTGGCCATGACCAGGGTTGCAATGTTGCAATGTTGTTTTTGGTGGTTTACTCCGGCAATTTTGGCAGACGCTACATTTGCTCACTAGTGACTCGATGTCACTGTCAATACCAGGCCAATACACAAAGCTTCTGGCAATTTACTTCATGCTTACTATGCCAGGATGCTCGGCATGAAGTTCATTCATAATTTTCAAAGACTCTGGTACAACCACTCTGTAACCCCACGTAATGCATCCCTGCTCACATGATAATTCATGGCATCGATTATGGAAAGGCTTCAGTTCAGAACTGAGTTCAATTGATTTCAGTCCAACCATTCAATGTCTGTTAATAGACCCTCTTTAGCACAGTGTCTTTCTTTGTCTCTGCTGCAATTTCTGTTGCAGTCACTGGAAAGTCTTCATCTACAACTTGCAGTGTGTAGATTGAGTTCTCACTTCCCACGTCAGAGTTCTCATGGGGCAACCGGGACAACGCATCTGCAACTGAGTTGCACTTGGAGCTTCTGTACTCCACCTTGTAGTCATACGGGGACAGTAAAATTGCCCAGTGCTGCATCCTTGATGTCGTCATGGAAGGTATAGCTGTCTCGGGACCAAGTATCACTCGTAATGGTTTGTGATCAGTCACTAGGGTGAATGGTCTGCTGAGAAGAAACTGATGGCATTTCCTGATTCCGAACACGATGCTGAGTGCTTCCTTTTCTATCTGTGCATAATTTACACGGTGTTAGGGTGCGGGATGCAAAAACAATAGGCTTTTCCTGTCCGTCATTCATCACGTGGGAGATCACTGCACCTACACCATAACTTGAAGCATCACAAGCAAGTTTCATCTTTTCATCTTGCGTGTCGTATCGTATCGTAGTGAACAAGGAGTTTGTCACTTCTCAAGTTTTTCTTGCAGATGTCATATGCACGTTGCTGTTCCTTTCCCCACGTCCATTTCACATTTTTTTGTAGCAGATGATGTAATGGCTTTAACACAGTTGCTAAATCTAGAAGGAATCGTGCATAGAACTGCACCATCTCAAGGAATGATCGTAGCTCTGATACATTGTATAGTTTTGGAGCATTCACTATTGCTTCAACTTTCGCCTTCACAGGGCGAAGTCCGTTGGCATCTACTTTGAGTCTAAGGTAGACCATTTACTTTGTCGCAGTTTGACATTGTGGCAGTTCAGTCGTGTGAGAACTTGCTCAAGGATTTCCAGATGTTCTACCATGCCCTCTGTGAATATCAGTAGGTCATCATGGTTGCGCACACAGTGTGGAATGCCTTGTAACATTTTGTCCATGACAGACTGGAAAATTTTCGGAGAGGATTTCACACCATAGGGCAGCTATGTATATGAATACAAGCCCTTATGTGTGTTGATAGTCAAGTACTGCTGACTTTCCTTGTCGACATTGAGTTGGAGGTAAGTGTGAGACAAATCCAGTTTAGTGAAGACTCTTGCTCCGCTAAGTTCTGCGTACAGATCTTGCGAGGTTGGTAACGGATATTGTTCGTCGTCAATGGCTTGGGTGATTGTGAGTTTGTAGTCACCATATAATCGAACAGTTTTGTCGGCCTTTAGTACGCCCACAATTGACGTTGCCCAGTGACTCTGGTTTGTATTCACGAGTACTCCATTCCGTTCTAACCTGTCGAGTTCTTCCTCCACTTGTTACTTTAGTGCATACGGTACAGGTCTTGGTCGACAATACACAGGTTTCACATCTTGCTTAAGTCGAATGTGTGCAGAATACCCTGTTATTCCCGTGTAACTGTCAGCAAAAATGTTTGCACGTTTGCTTATGACGTTTTCAAGACGTGATTTGGACAAATCGACACTGAAAATGTTAACCATATAACCATATAACAATTACAGCATGGAAACAGGCCCTCTTAGCCCTTCCAGTCCGTGCCGAACATTTATTTTCCCTAGTCCAATCTACCTGCACTCAGACCATACCCCACCATTCCCTTCCGTCCACATACCTATCCACTTTACTTTTAAATATTAAAATCGATCCTGCCTCCACCACTTCTGCTGGAAGCTCATTCCACACAGCCACCACTCCCTGAGTTCTCCCTCCTGTTACCCCTAAACTTCTGTCCCTTAATTCTCATGTCATGCCCTCTTGTTTGAATCTTCCCTACCCTCAATGGGAAAAGCTTATCCACGTCAACTCTGTCTATCCCTAATCATTTTGAAGACCTCAATCAAGTTCCCCCTTAACCTTCTGTGCTCCAAATAATAAAGACCTAACTTGTTCAACCTTTCTCTGTAACTTAGTTGCTGGAACCCAGGCAACATTTTAGTAAATCTCCTCTGTACTCTCTCTATTTTGTTGACATCTTTCCTATAATTAGGCGCCCAAAATTGTACACCATACTCCAGAATTGGTCTCACCAATGCCTTGTACAATTTTAACATTACTTCCCTACTCCTATATTCAATGCTCTGATTTATAAAGGCCAGCACACCAAAAGCTTTCTTTACCACCCTATCTACATGCGATTCCACCTTCCGGGAACTATGCACAGTTATTCCTAGATCCCTCTGTTCCACAGCATTCCTCAATTCCCTACCATTTACCATGTACGTCCTATTTTGATTTGTCCTGCCAAGATGTAGCACCTCACACTTATCAGCATTAAACTCCATCTGCCATATTTCAGCCCACTCTTCCAAATGGCCCAAATCTCTCTGTAGACTTTGAAAATCTATTTCATTATCCACAACACCACCTATCTTAGTATCATCTGCATACTTACTTATCCAATTTTCCACCCCATCATCCAGATCATTGATGTACATGACAAACAACAGTGGACCCAACACAGATCCCTGAGGCACCCCACTGGTCACCGGCTTCCAGCCTGACAAACAGCCATCCACCATTACTCTCTGGCATCTTCCATTCAGCTGTACAAAGGTTATTCAGCTTGAGGAACTTGACAAAAAAAATCTTATACAATCCCAAGGACGTCATCTTGCCACGTAGACACAACATAGAGATAGCCTGACAAACTCCCGATGATTTGTCCAGCTGTGTTTTAAATTACAGTCCCCTGCATAGAAGGATCTGCGGCCTATTGTGCCCAGCTCGCAAACAACAGCAACACAACTCCGTATTTACTGTTTAAACTGTTAAACGAAACTGCATATTGCAAACAGTCCTGCACTGTATTTAAAGGATGAGTTCACAAACTCTATCCTATCCTCGTCGCCAATTTTATTATATTCCGGATGGCAGAATGAATAGCAACTTACACGCTGGTTGAAACCTTGAAACCTTGAAACCTTGAACGTTGGAGTAACTCAGCGGGTCAGGCAGCACCTCTGGAAAAAAGGGATAGGTGACGTTTCGGGTTGAGACCCATCATCCGTTCCTGATGAAGGGTCTCGACCCAAAAAGTCAACAGTCTGATGATGGGTCTTGACCCGAACCATCACCTATTCCTTTTCTCCAGAGATACTGCCTGACCTGCTGAGTTACTCCAGCATTCTATGTCTATGTCTATCTTTGGTGTAAACCAGCATCTGCAGTTCCTTCTTACATAAATATTTTTAAATACGTGATTCCAAGCAGTCAATGACAATTTTGTACTTTTCCAAGGAGACTTTGACATAATCATTTTCCTGTCCATCTCGTAATTCCTTCCTGAAAATGCGCTCAGAATAGAATGCCTGTTTCAGAAGCCCGTTGTCTCGCAGAGAACTAGGGGAGGTGCTTAATGGAGCTGATGGACTGTAGCAAGATGCTCAGATATTCTGGTTAAGCAAAGTAAGGCCAGCATCACCTCTCAGCCCAACACCCCCTGTTGTGAGTGAGACCCTACTTACAAGCATCACATTGTGCTTGCTCACATTTGTATGCAATGGTGATTGAGCATAACTTAATTAGCTCTCTTTTGCTGCCACCTTGTGCTGAAGATCAAGCCTACAATAGCAGCTAGTTAATATCCTAGTCTTTCACCATCTACTTTATGGTCATATGTACAAGGATAGTGAGCCAAAGATACAATGAAAAATCTTGCTCGCAGCATCGGGGGCACATACAGTGCATTCAGAAAGTATTCAGACCCCTTCACTTTTTCCACATTTTGTTACGTTACAGCCTTATTCTAAAATGGATTAAATTCATTTTTATCATCAATCTACACAGAATATCCCATAATAAAAAAGTGAAAACAGGTGTTTAGAATTTTTTGGAAAGTAATTAATAATAAATAACTGAAATATCACATTTACATAAGTATTCAGACCCTTTACTCAGTACTTTGTTGAGGCATCTTTGACAGCTATTACAGTCTCAAGTCTTCTTGGATATGATGCAACAAGCTTGTCACACCTGTATTTGGGTAATTTCTCCCATTCCTCTCTACAGATCCTCTCAAGCTCTGTTAGGTTGGATGGGGATCTTCGATGCACAACTATTTTCAGGTCCCTCCAGAGATGTTCAATCGGGTTCAAGTACAGGCTCTGGCTGGGCCACTCAAGGACATTCACAGACTTGTGATGAAGCCATTCCTGTGTTGTCTTGGCTGTGTGCTTAAGGTCATTGTGCTGTTCGAAAAATAAAAGAGCCCCTGATCGAAAAGTTCGAGAAAGGAGATTAAGAGATAGACCCTAGGAAAAAAAAGGAGAGAGAGAGAAGGAAAAAGGAAAAGCCAGTGACTTTATTATAAACATCACGCAAAAGGAATCTACCAACTCAACAGTTTTTCGTCCCCCTTTACCAAGACCCGATGCTGGTACCTTTTCGAGGTACCCTTGCACCTTATCCTTGTAGTAGATCTATAAATGCAGACCACGTCTTATAGAAACGGTCTGATTTTCCTGCCAGGTGGAGTCTCATATCTTCCAGATGTAGTGTTTCAAACATAGTTGAAATCCACATATTAACTGTTGGTATGGGAGCATTTTTCCAGAATTTTAAGATTTGCTTTTTTCCTGTTATTAAGCCGTATTCAAATAGATTCTTTTGAAACACATTTAATTCAGGCTACCTTCCGTTGTTCCAAAGATAATCCAGTCTGCCTTTGGAGTCAGTTTTATTTTAAATAATTTTGTGAAGATTTCAATAATTTCAGTCCAAATTTTTTGAATTTTTGTACAAAAGACAAATGAGTGCGCTATAGTAGCTTCTTGACATTGACATTTATCACAAATAGGTGAGATGTTGGGAAAAGTTTACCTATTTTAGTTTTTGAATAGTATAATCTAAGATTTTAAATTGTATTAAAGTGTGTCTTACGTTAATTGAACATTTATGCACATTTAATAAGTGTTCTTCCCACCTTTCTTTGGAAATTTTTATACTTAATTATTTTTCCCAATCTCTTCTGATGCCTTCAGTTGTTGGTATTTCTGCATTTAGAATAATATGATATATATATGATATTAGGTTTGCTGATTCAGCCTTTGTATTCATTACTTCATCCAGTAAATCTGATGGCATATTGTGATATTCTTGTGCATATTTTTTCAGATAGTCACATGTTTGGAAATATTTAAAATCTGATTGTTTCCCAAATTGTATTTTAGTTGTAATTTAAATGGTAATAATTTTCCCGTTTCATACAAATTTCCCAAGGTTTTAATTCCTGCTCTTTCCCATTGTATCAATGCACTCTATAATTATCTATTATTTATTACTCTATATTATCTATAATTGAGGGTTTAAACAAAGGGTTTTTACCGATAGGAGATCGAAGAGATAAATTTCTTAATTTTAAGTTGTATTTTATTTGTTTCCAAATTCTAATTGTACTATGTATAATTGGATTTTTGTTGTAATTTGTATTATTCAACGTCATTGGTGAAAGAAGGATCGCTCCAAAATTGCAAGGGGAGCAGTCCTCTATCTCCATAATAATCCAATCTCGTTGCTGGGGAGAATTATCCAGCAATTGAATCATATTTCTAATATTTACAGACCAATAGTAATACATGAAATTAGGGAGTGTTAATCCCCCTACTGCTTTGGGTTTATTCAAGTGTGATCTTTGTATTCTATGGGATTTATAATCCCAAATCAAATTTGGAATATCTGAGTCCAGTTTAAAAAAAAAACTTTTTGGGTAGGTATATTGGGATTGATTGAAACAGGTATAAAATTTGTGGTAGAAAAATCATTTTTATGGCGTTTATTCGGCCTATTAAGCACATCGGAAGCGTTTTTCAAAATTTAATTAAGCTATATAGTTTCTTAAGTAAAGCATTATAATTTACATTAAACTTGTCTTTATATCTTCTAGTGATTTAAATACCCAAGTATTTAATTTTTTCCATAGCTATTTTAAAAAGAAACTGTAAGAGATGTGTAGAATCTCTTGGTTTTATTGACATGATTTCACTTTTATTCCAATTTATTCTATATCCTGAAAATGATCCGAAATCCTCGATTAAGTTTAAAATATTTGGTATAGTGATACATAGAAACATAGAAAATAGGTGCAGGAGGAGCCCATTCGGCCTTTCTAGCCAGCACCGCCATTCATTGTGATCATGGCTGATCGTACAATAGTACATCATCAGCGTATATTTATATTTTATTGTTGAATATTTTGTATTATAGCCATGGATATTTGGATGAGTTCTAAATCTTTCCGCAAGGGGTTCAATTATAAGGGCAAATAACAGTGGTGATAATGAACATCCTTGTATATTTCCCCTTGACAATTGAAATTTAGTAGATAAGATATTAGTAGTTAATATTCTGGCTGTTGGCTTGTTATATAATAATTTAATCCATAGAATGAAATTCTCTCCCAGTTTGCAGTTGAAATGTTTGCAATACCCTAACCATATAATCCCATTCAACCTGATTGAATGCTTTCTCTGCATCCAACAAAATAATTGATAGTTTTTGATCTTCAATTTGGTATGAATGCATTATGTTGAGCAGACATCTCAAATTATTAAATGATTGTCTCTTAGAGATAAGCCCCGTTTGATCCGGATGTATTAATTTACTGGCATATTTACTTAGTCTTCTAGCTAATATTTTCGCTAATATTTTTTGATCTGTGTTTAACAGTGCAATAGCTCTATATGATCCACATCTTTATCTTTCTTAAGTATTAATGCAATCGTTGATTCTGCTAGTGTTTCAGGTAGTATTTGTTCTTTAAAGGCATATGTATACATTTCCTGTAGGCCTGGTGTAAATATGTCATAAAAACCTTTATAGAATTCATTACTAAATCCGTCGGGACCTAGTGTTTTTCAATTTTTTAATGAGATTATTGTTTCTTCTATTTCCTTCTTTGAGATTTGTGCTCCCAATTCCTCTTGTTCCTGTAACTCTAGTTTGGGAAGGTTACAATTATCCAAAACTCTGTAACTTTATTGGTTTCCGTTGTCGTTTTAGATGTATACAAATTCTCATAAAATTGGGCAAATCTTTTATTGATATCACTCGGCAAAGTCAATACTTCCCCTCTATCTGATTTGATCTTTGAAATCGTGTGTTCCTTTTCTCGTTTTTTAACTGACGTGCCAGAGTTTTATGGAGCTTATCCCCAAATTCAAAATGTTCCTGTCTTGTAATTTGGAATAATCTTATAACTTTCTCTGATAACAATTTATTTAATTTGCATTTCAGTATTATTATTTTATTATGTTTATCCGTAGTTGGGTCTTTAGCGTTTTCTATGTCCATATGTCTAATTTATTCTTCTAACTGTCTTTGTTCGTTCTTATTTTTCATATTTTGAAAAGCTTGGTATGAGATAACACCTCGAATAAATGCTTTAAAAGATTCCCATAATAATGTAGGTGATATCATTTTATGGCGTATCATTTATTTCGAAAAAAGATCCATTTGCTGTTTTAAATATATACTCCCTTGCGGGTCTTTTAACATTTGAGGGTTGTACCTCCAAAACGGTTTATTCTTAGTCATTCCTTCCATTTTTAAAAAGAAAGTTAGCGGGGAGTGATCTGAAATCGTATTTGTATGGTATTTTGGTTTAGAAGTGTGGGGAATTAATTTTGTATCCACCAGGAAATAATCTATACATGAATATGTCTTGTGTACCATTGAATAGAATGAGTAATCCCTGCCGGTCGGATATGCAATTGTTACGGGTCCCAAGGTTGGGCACCGTAAAGCAGATAGATAACCTGTATAAAAGCAGGTGTGAGAAGGCAAATGAGGACACAGTGCATCTTAATTCATCCCCAGATTGCTTCTGCTGAGATGGGGGGGGAGTGCCTTGCTGTTTCCAGTCCCCGCAGCAACTGGAGTAACACAGAGGTTCCCCCTCACTGCTGCACCTTATAAACTGCCAATACACCATCACATAAATTGAATCAATGTGGGCACACCGTCTTAGATGCGCCACACGCTCCCCAACAACAAAAGTGGCTCCTGACACTTATTTCAAATCGCAAGTGTCCATTGAAAATAATCAACAATCTTTCACAGACTCAAAAATAGTTACAATATTCAAAATCTTCAACTATAAAAAAATATATGACTCTAGTTTGATTACATCACCACTGTTCATTCTCAATAACCCTGTACCGTACATGGCAAGTATGAATATTGGACCATGGGTGCACACTGGAATGATGGCCTGTACAGTGGGTGAGTATAGGGCATGAGGTACGTGCCAATAGTGTTCACAGCAGGAAATGGTTGATAGGTCGGATGACCAAGAGATGAGTAGGTGAGCCTTTGGACTGGCCGTCTTTCCCTTGTGGACCGTCTCAGTGTAACAGGGGATCCAGGTTCAGAAGGTGAGAGAGAGTGATGCTCGAGATCTGCAACAATCTTCTCATCTTGTTCAGTGTCATGGGGAATGTCCTGATCATCCTCCTGTTGTGGTTCGCCTTCATCTGTTGAGTGTCTTTTCCATTGATCCTGTGGCTGTATTTCAGCTTCTGGTGGCCTCAAGTCCATTTCAGGTGATATTTGGACCACCATCCGTTCTTGACTTCTTTCATGTTTTCCGACTGATATAAATGAATCTTTATCCCTTTGTCGGGTCACTCGAGTGGGTGTTCTTTGTGCTTGCTCATGTTGGATTCTGGCAGGTTTACTAGGAGTCTGAGCCGGCATTCTCTCAGGCGTAGCTGCTGTCCTTGGCTCAGCCCGACTTAGGGGTATCCTCAACCAATAACCTCCTCCTGACTCATCATCCGAGTCAGATGTCTCTGCATTCTCGGTTCTGTCTCTTATGTCACTCCTTCTCAGCTGAGGTTTCCTTTTCGGCTGTGGCTTTGAAGTTGGTTTGGTCTGCTGCGATGGGAATTCCACTGGTAAATCATTGACCAGTAAAAGCAGGTTTCTATGCAGCGTCCTCAGTCTCCCTTTGCCATCGTTTTCTGGATGAATAACATACACTGGGTTGTCTGAGACTTGCTCTTTCACTACATATATCCTCTTTTCCCAGTAGGAACGTAGTTTCCCAGGCCCACCTCGCTCTCCCAGATTTCTAACCAACACTCTATCCCCAGACTTCAGGACCACTCCTCTAACCTTCTGATCATAGAAGGACTTTCCTTTTGCACTTGAAGCCAGACTGTTGTTGTTAGCAATGCGGTATGCTTCCGCCATCCTTTTTTGCCACTTCTCAGCATAACCTTTGTGCGTCACTGGATCTATTTCTTCAGCCAACCCAAACAAGAGATCCACAGGAAGGCGAGGGTGTCGACCATAGAGAAGATAGTGAGGGGAATAGCCAGTGGACTCATGGCGTGTGCAGTTATACGCATGTACAACCTGTGGGAGATGTTCTTTCCATATCTCCTTTTCTATGTCTGTCAGAGTTCGCAGCATCTGCAGCAAGGTTCGATTGAATCGCTCTGCTGGATTACTTTGCGGGTGATATGGAGATGTTCGGGAATGTCCTACTCCAGAGAGCTGGCCAAGGGTTCGAAACAGTTCATTCTCGAATTCACGTCCTTGGTCATGATGGAGCTTGTTTGGCAAAGTAGAACTGACTTGGAACATTTGGTTAGTAGTATCTCCATGAGCACCTATGGGTTGTGTTTCTAGCTCTGGCAAACACAATACTTTTCGGGTCTTTACAATATCATCAATAGCATCTTTCAAACCCAACAATTCAGACATTCCACTGTCTTCTGACTCTAACAAATGCTTACTGTACATGAATGAACTGATTTTGTCGAAGCAGCCTTCATGGTCTCCTTCATGGAGTTCAGACAGGTCCCAATCTGACGTTGAACCCATCTCTTTGGCGATGTGAAAAAGCTCTGCAGCTGACAAGGTGAGCAGTGACTTCCGAATGTCCCACACTAGGCTCTTCCTCCCACTCTCTGACATGGCAGCAGCGTTTCACCGTCCTTCACGATGGATCACAGTTCAGCAATGGCACAGTCTCTGCTCCGACTCACCGCTCTCGGCACTCAGCTCGAATCAGCCCTGTCTCGGTCTCAGGTGTCATTAGTTGATCAGCTCCACTCCAACCACGAAGTGGCGCCGATCCCGGACGAGCCCCCACGATCTGTTACGGGTCCCAAGGTTGGGCACCGTAAAGCAGATAGATAACCTGTATAAAAGCAGGTGTGAGAAGGCAAATGAGGACACAGTGCATCTTAATTCATCCCCAGATTGCTTCTGCTGAGATGGGGGGGGAGTGCCTTGCTGTTTCCAGTCCCCGCAGCAACTGGAGTAACACAGAGGTTCCCCCTCACTGCTGCACCTTATAAACTGCCAATACACCATCACATAAATTGAATCAATGTGGGCACACCGTCTTAGATGCGCCACACGCTCCCCAACAACAAAAGTGGCTCCTGACACTTATTTCAAATCGCAAGTGTCCATTGAAAATAATCAACAATCTTTCACAGACTCAAAAATAGTTACAATATTCAAAATCTTCAACTATAAAAAAATATATGACTCTAGTTTGATTACATCACCACTGTTCATTCTCAATAACCCTGTACCGTACATGGCAAGTATGAATATTGGACCATGGGTGCACACTGGAATGATGGCCTGTACAGTGGGTGAGTATAGGGCATGAGGTACGTGCCAATAGTGTTCACAGCAGGAAATGGTTGATAGGTCGGATGACCAAGAGATGAGTAGGTGAGCCTTTGGACTGGCCGTCTTTCCCTTGTGGACCGTCTCAGTGTAACAGGGGATCCAGGTTCAGAAGGTGAGAGAGAGTGATGCTCGAGATCTGCAACAATCTTCTCATCTTGTTCAGTGTCATGGGGAATGTCCTGATCATCCTCCTGTTGTGGTTCGCCTTCATCTGTTGAGTGTCTTTTCCATTGATCCTGTGGCTGTATTTCAGCTTCTGGTGGCCTCAAGTCCATTTCAGGTGATATTTGGACCACCATCCGTTCTTGACTTCTTTCATGTTTTCCGACTGATATAAATGAATCTTTATCCCTTTGTCGGGTCACTCGAGTGGGTGTTCTTTGTGCTTGCTCATGTTGGATTCTGGCAGGTTTACTAGGAGTCTGAGCCGGCATTCTCTCAGGCGTAGCTGCTGTCCTTGGCTCAGCCCGACTTAGGGGTATCCTCAACCAATAACCTCCTCCTGACTCATCATCCGAGTCAGATGTCTCTGCATTCTCGGTTCTGTCTCTTATGTCACTCCTTCTCAGCTGAGGTTTCCTTTTCGGCTGTGGCTTTGAAGTTGGTTTGGTCTGCTGCGATGGGAATTCCACTGGTAAATCATTGACCAGTAAAAGCAGGTTTCTATGCAGCGTCCTCAGTCTCCCTTTGCCATCGTTTTCTGGATGAATAACATACACTGGGTTGTCTGAGACTTGCTCTTTCACTACATATATCCTCTTTTCCCAGTAGGAACGTAGTTTCCCAGGCCCACCTCGCTCTCCCAGATTTCTAACCAACACTCTATCCCCAGACTTCAGGACCACTCCTCTAACCTTCTGATCATAGAAGGACTTTCCTTTTGCACTTGAAGCCAGACTGTTGTTGTTAGCAATGCGGTATGCTTCCGCCATCCTTTTTTGCCACTTCTCAGCATAACCTTTGTGCGTCACTGGATCTATTTCTTCAGCCAACCCAAACAAGAGATCCACAGGAAGGCGAGGGTGTCGACCATAGAGAAGATAGTGAGGGGAATAGCCAGTGGACTCATGGCGTGTGCAGTTATACGCATGTACAACCTGTGGGAGATGTTCTTTCCATATCTCCTTTTCTATGTCTGTCAGAGTTCGCAGCATCTGCAGCAAGGTTCGATTGAATCGCTCTGCTGGATTACTTTGCGGGTGATATGGAGATGTTCGGGAATGTCCTACTCCAGAGAGCTGGCCAAGGGTTCGAAACAGTTCATTCTCGAATTCACGTCCTTGGTCATGATGGAGCTTGTTTGGCAAAGTAGAACTGACTTGGAACATTTGGTTAGTAGTATCTCCATGAGCACCTATGGGTTGTGTTTCTAGCTCTGGCAAACACAATACTTTTCGGGTCTTTACAATATCATCAATAGCATCTTTCAAACCCAACAATTCAGACATTCCACTGTCTTCTGACTCTAACAAATGCTTACTGTACATGAATGAACTGATTTTGTCGAAGCAGCCTTCATGGTCTCCTTCATGGAGTTCAGACAGGTCCCAATCTGACGTTGAACCCATCTCTTTGGCGATGTGAAAAAGCTCTGCAGCTGACAAGGTGAGCAGTGACTTCCGAATGTCCCACACTAGGCTCTTCCTCCCACTCTCTGACATGGCAGCAGCGTTTCACCGTCCTTCACGATGGATCACAGTTCAGCAATGGCACAGTCTCTGCTCCGACTCACCGCTCTCGGCACTCAGCTCGAATCAGCCCTGTCTCGGTCTCAGGTGTCATTAGTTGATCAGCTCCACTCCAACCACGAAGTGGCGCCGATCCCGGACGAGCCCCCACGATCTGTTACGGGTCCCAAGGTTGGGCACCGTAAAGCAGATAGATAACCTGTATAAAAGCAGGTGTGAGAAGGCAAATGAGGACACAGTGCATCTTAATTCATCCCCAGATTGCTTCTGCTGAGATGGGGGGGGAGTGCCTTGCTGTTTCCAGTCCCCGCAGCAACTGGAGTAACACAGAGGTTCCCCCTCACTGCTGCACCTTATAAACTGCCAATACACCATCACATAAATTGAATCAATGTGGGCACACCGTCTTAGATGCGCCACACAATCCTCCAGACATCTGTTATATTTGTTTTTTTTATATATTTGTTTAGAAGTTCGCTAGTTTTGGATTTCGTAATACCTCTCTGTTTTTGACTAGATTTATCTAAGTAAGGGTCTAAAACACAATTACAGTCTCCACCGATTATGATAATATATAATATTCTGCGATTATATTCAAGATTTTATTGAAAAAATGCGAATTATCAAAGTTGGGCGCATACATATTTACCAAGGTAATTGGGGTAGCATGGATCTCACCGGTAACTATCAAATATCTCCCGTCCTTATCTATTAAAGTAGTTTTTGGTTTAAATGGTATGCCTTTAATAGACGTGCCTCTAGAGTAGGTATGGTATTGGCCAGGTGATGAGCAGTGCCTCCAGATGTGACGCTTGGCATTCAGGCCAAAGAGTTCAATCTTGGTTTCATCAGACCAGAGCACCAGAGAAAACAACCCTTTTGGCAAACTCCAAACGGGCTGCCACGTGCCTTTTATGAGTGGCCGGCTTCCGTCCGGCCACTCTACCATAAAGGCCTGATTGGTGGAGTGCCGCAGATATAGTTGTCCTTCCAGAAGGTTCTCCATCTCCACAGAGGAACTTTGGAACTCTGTCAGAGTGACCATCGCGTTCTTGGTCACCTCCCTGACGAAGGCCCTTCTCCCCCGATTGCTAAGTTTGGCCGGGCGGCCAGCTCTATGAAGAGTCCTGGTGATTCCAAAGTTCTTTCATTTAAGAATAACGGAGGCCACTGTGCTCTTCTGGATCTGCAATGCTGCAGAAATTGTTTTATACCCTTCCCCAGATCTGCGTCTCGACACAATCCTGTCTTGGAGATCTACGGACAATTCCTTCGTCTTCGTGGCTTGGTTTTTGCTCCGACATGCACTGTCAACTGTGGGACCTTATATGGACAGGTGTGTGCCTTTCCAACTCATGTCCAGTCAATTTAATTTACCATTGGTGGACTCCAAACAGGTTGTAGAAACATCTCAAGGATAATCAATGGAAACAGGATGAACCTAAGCTCAATTTTGAGTGTCATAGCAAAGAGTCTGAATACTTATGTTAATATAGCAATGTTACAAAATTTTGAGATTAAAAAAATCAAGTCAGCAATTCATCCCATCAGATAAAGCATAAAACAAAATTTAATTTGACACCGAATTCACTTTCATATCTTCAGTATAAAAAATGTTATGGCCATTTTCATACTCGGAAATTAGCATCTTGTTCCCTATTGCTTTTCCATTGACATAACACAAAAGCTGTGATCAAGGACAATCAAAAGCCCATAACTTTCTTAAAAATTAAGAGAACTGAAAGACATTTTCAAGTATTATAGATTGAAGCATTCTGACACAAATATGAAACCATCTTACTTGGATGACCTGAAATTAAATCATATAATTAGTTAGTTACCTAATTGTAGCTAATTACAAAATTCAATTACTAGATCTAAACATCTAAATAATTTCTTAAGAAAAGATAAACAGTTTTAAATAGCCTAAGTGTCCAAATAACATTCACACAAGAATTCACAATATAACATGTTTTTTAAATCTCATTGTCATTAATTTATAGGCCAAATGGAAGGAATTTAATGTTTAATTTCCGTAAATGTATGGCCATTTAAATCATCTTGTGAGTGGCTTTTTGTGGAACGCGATCGATTGGAATGTTGCAGTTTGCGGTGAATTTGAACCCCATATCAGCAGGAAAAACACTGCCGGTTCCTATGAGGCCATAATCACATTTTCGCCAATGAAATTTGGATTAAAGTCATCGTAAGAAGCAGGTTTATATGTCAAATAAACAACTTACCTTATGTTTTGTCCCCTACGTGAGATCCGTCCCGTCATCGGCTTTGATGGCGTTAGAAGTAGCTTTTTTAAATTTTACTCCAGCGATTAAATTGTCCCACGATTTTTTTTTAAACTTCTGAGAACGGAAGTCGGAACGATTTTTCAGCATCAGGTAGTAGCCCGAGAAAATATATGTTGGACAGGCAGGAGAAAACGGCATTTGAATCCCGCCCCCCTCCCCCCTCAAAGGCGCCAAAGTCACGCACACGCCGCCCAGTGGCAGAACTGCAGTGCTGCTGAAGGTAGGTATTTTAACATACCTACCTTCAAATGTGATATTTCAGTTATTTCTTTTTAATTGCTTGGCAAAAAAACCTTCCCTATTGCCTCCACACTACTTATCTTGTGTACATGAGCAGGAATTCCTTTAAACTATCTGGAATGCATAATAGCAGCCTCCAATATACGCCCATTCCTTTCCTACTACTGTTTGCAACTAAGGTGCTAGCTAAGGTGAGATGTACTCTGGACCACATGTCCATATAGGAACTGACCGTCTACTTCCGTCAGCTCTCACGTCATCTGATGTGGAAACCTTCATCTTGGCCTTTGTCCCCCCAGATAGCGCTGCCTCCCTTTGTATACTAATGTAAGTTTGTGACCATCCAAACTCCTAATTCACCCCCCCATTCCTGTTCAATCATCCCTGTGCCAGCTCCTTTCTAATCTAAGCCTCATTAAAAAAATATATCCACTATTCTGCAGTCTTGCTCCTCTAACAGTACACTCTTCCAACCTAACTCTCAGATGGCTTTGATCCAGCCTTTTGAACCTCTCCAAGTTGAACTGCTTTACCAGAGAGAAGGAAGGGGTGATGTTTCAGGTCGAGACCCTTCTTCACACTTGGAGTCTAAAGAAATGTATCGACCCGAAACGTCGAGTCTGAAGAAGGGTCTCGACCTGAAACGTCTCCCATTCCTTCTCTCCAGAGATGCTGCCTGTCCCGCTGAGTTACTCCAGCATTTTGAGTCTATCTTTAGTTTAAACCAGCATCTGCAGATCCTTCCTACACATTTGAAGTGCTTTATTGCCGGTGGCTAGATCATCTGCTGCCAAGGTTTTTTCTGGGATCTATTTTCTTATTTTCTCTGCTCCTCCAGCTTTCTCTCCTCTTTAAGGCAGCCTCTAAAGCCTACTCTTAAACCAAAACTTGATAATACTTTATTATCACATATGATAATAATTCTTTGTTTTGATCATCTTCCATAATGTTGCTTTGTGTCGAATATTTTTGGTGAAACTCATGTGAAGCACATTGGGTTGTTTCACCGTTAATTATACTGCATAAATACAAATGACTGTTGCGTAATGAGAATTTCCCTTATCCTCTGCATTTCAACACATGAATGTTGCTGATGTACAAAGGATTGAGTGTGTCTTGATCTACATGAGAGCTCATAATAGAATACTACCATTAATAGTTCCAATACATTATAGAGAAGATCTATTGAATTAGTATCATTCAGTCCTACTGTAATTCTTTGTGGAAATGCTCATCATAATCGATATTTGTAATTTGACTATTAGCTCTGAGCAGCCTTCATTACAAGATTATGATACAGCCATTTTCAGTTTATTGAATGATAATGAAGAGCTGATTTAATGTGCATAGAAAATTTAGTCTGAATTTTTAATTGAAGTTAGCCGTGGGGAGAATAATAATTGCAGCTTTGAGATCCATCTATGTTTGAGCAGGGGATCCAAAAATATGTGCAAAAATATGTTAATTTTTTTATAATCCAGATGTTTTTTTGGTTTGAATATCAAATTGTTTCTTTTTTACTGTTCCCCACATTATTAAAGTTGGGCTGTCCTCTACATATCAGTTGGTGAAATTGTGATGTGCCCTAGGATTTGTTCCATTCTGCTACCTCTTGTGGTAGGTAATAGAAAAACGCTGAACTTGTTTATAAAGGGTGAATGAATGAATGAATGGTGATGGACAATCAAACAGTCCATGAGAGAAAGCTTCAAGTACGTGCCCATCTTCAACGATGGCAAGCCTATCATTTAATTTACTTAAGACTTTAGACTTTAGAGATATAGCATGGAAACACGCCATTAGGCCACCAAGTCCACGCGGACCAGCGACCACCCCATACACCAGCACTATACCACACAATAAGGACAATTTATGTCAAATAAACAACAAACCTGGACGTCAAACCTGAGCACCCGGAGGAAACCCATGCGGTCACAGGGGGAACGTACAAACTGTACAGACAGCACCCATAGTCAGGATTGAACCATGTTCTCTTGTGCTGTAAGCTCTACTGCTGCTCCATTGTGCCGCCCAAAGGTAAGGCTGAAGGTAAGACTGAAGCATTTGTAACCATGGTCATCAGCCAGACATCAATTGGATTATTAATCTCAGCTACCTCCTGAAATTCCACACCAGCAAAAAAACACTCTTCAACCAATTTGATGCACTGCACATGATACGAAGGAACAGGTGAGAGCACTTGACCCAGCAAACACCTCTGGACCAAACAACATTGTAGCATTTGTACTGGGGAACCGCTTCAGCCAGAAAAAGACAAACTCAGTGGGCCAGGCAGCATCCATGGAGGGAATGGATAGACAACATCCCAGGTTGGTACGTCTCTTCAGACTGATTGTAGTGGGGGGAAGAAAGGTGGAAAAGAGGAGGGGGTAGGACAAAATCTGGCAAGTGATAGGTGGATACAGGTGAGGGTGATTGGATTGGCAGATAGGTGGACAAAAGTTAGAGATAAAACAGAGACAAAGGTGTCCGATAAGGAAAGAAGAGGAGTGAAATGTAAAGCCAGTAGAAGGGATGTCGGTAGAAGAGGAGGGGGAGAAGGAAGGTGGAATAGTGGGTGAAATGGTACATTGGGTGGGGTGGGGGAGCATCGTGGGTGAGGGGTGTTACAACAAACATCGCAGAAGACAAAATTGACACAAAAGTGCTGGAGTAACTCAATGGGTCTCCGGAGCATCTCTGGAGAACATGGATAGGTGATGATTCGGGTCGAAACCCTTCTTCACTATGGAGCATTTATGTTTTGGTCAAGATTCCAGCATCTGCAGTTCTTTATGCCTCCATCTGATAATATATGTTATGCTTAGGAAAAACAGGATATTTTTTTCAAACTAATTGTCATCCATGGAAAACTGAACATTTTCTACAAAAGTAATTACCAAGTAATTGCCCAAGTAATAGAGCAGCAGTGGGTGATTTCAAAAGACAGCTGTTTAGTTTAGTTTTGCGATACATAGAATCATAGAATCAGAAAATAGGTGCAGGAGTAGGCCATTCGGCCCTTCAAGCCTGCACCACCATTCAATATGATCATGGCTGATCATCCAACTCAGTATCCTGTACCTGCCTTCTCTCCATACCCCCTGATCCCTTTAGCCACAAGGGTCACATCTAACTCCCTCTTAAATATAGCCAATGAACTGGCCTCAACTACCTTCTGTGGCAGAGAATTCCACAGACTCACCACTCTCTGTGTGAAAAATGTTTTTCTCATCTCGGTCCTAAAATACTTCCCCCTTATCCTTAAACTGTGACCCCTTGTTCTGGAGTTCCCCAACATCGGGAACAATCTTCCTGCATCTAGCCTGTCCAACCCCTTAAGAATTTTGTAAGCCTCTATAAGATCCCCCCTCAATCTCCTAAATTCCAGTACATCCAGTCTTTCTTCATATGGAAGTCCTGCCATCCCAGGAATCAGTCTGGTGAACCTTCTCTGTACTCCCTCTATGGCAAGAATGTCTTTCCTCAGATTAGGAGACCAAAACTGTATGCAATACTCCAGGTGTGGCCTCACCAAGACCCTGTACAACTGCAGTAGAACTTCCCTGCTCTTGTACTCAAATCCAGGGTACTCAGATACAGGGCGGAAACAGGCCCTTCAGCTCACAGAGGCCACACCATCCAGCTATCGCCGCACACAAACACTATCCTACACACACTAGAGATAATTTTACAATAACCAATTAGCCTACAAACCTGTACATCTTTGGAGTGTGGGAGGAAACCAGAGCACCCGGAGGAACACACATGGTCACGGGGGGAACGTACAAACTACATACAGACAGCACCCATAGTCAAGATTGAACCTGGGTCGCTGGCGCTGTACGGAGGCACCGTGCCGTCACTGTTGGATTGGTTGAGTGATCAAAATTGGCTAAATGAACAACCAATAAAAAGATGGCAAGGTGTGGCGGAGCAGCCCATTGGGAGTGGCCATGTTGGGCGAGCGGCCGTGTCGAGGTGAAGTGCTGTGTTGAGGGTAAGTGGGAACCTTTGACTCAGGAGGCATGGTGGGGCAACGGTAGAGTTGCTGCCTTGCAGCGAATGCAGCACCGGAGATCAGGGTTCGATCCCGACTACGAGTGCTGTCTGTACTGAGTTTGTACAAATTCCCCATGACCTGCGTGGGTTTTCTCCAAGATCTTCAATTTCCTCCCACATCCCAAAGATGTACAGGTATGTAGGTTAATTGGCTGAGTAAATGTAAAAATTGTCCTTGGTGTGTGTAGGATAGTGTTAATATGCGGGGATCGCTGGTCGGCGCGGACCCGGTGGGCCGAAGCGGCCTGTTTCCGCGCTGTATCTCCAAAACTAAAACTCAAAACTAAAAAACTGAAACTACTTTGACAAGAAGGCTGAGCAACGTCTCAGTAAAGGGGGACAGCAGGTAAAGGTACAGTCTGCTGTATGCGGTAGTAATGACAGGTAGAATGGTGCAATGCTCCTCCTGCAGGATGTGGGAAGTCAGGGAATCTGCTGGTGTCCGTGATGACTACACCTGTGGGAAAGGCGTCCAGGCGCGGCTCCTTACAGACTGTATGAGGGAACTGGAGCTGCGGCTGCAAATCCTCAGGATCAGAGAAAGAGAGTTTCATAGAGAGGAGTTACAGTGAGGAGGTCACGCCTGAGGTACAGGAATAGAATAGGTGATGGCCACAGGAATGGGAATAGATCGAGGGTACAGGTGACCCCTGTGCCCATTCCCCTTCAAAACAGGTACACCCTTTTGGCTACTGTTGGGGAGGGGGTGGGGGTGGGCCATCAGAGGTGAGCAGCAGTATCAGTCAGGGCTGTGACACCAAGCCTGGCTCTGAGGCACGGTGGGGAAAGGTAACATCAGGCAGAGTCGTAGTAGGTAGGAGACTAGTTAGGTAGGGGGGCCAGCAGGAGATTCTGTGGCAGTGACCGAGCTACCAGGATGGTGTGTTGCCTCCCTCGGTGCCAAAGCCCAAGATGTATCAGAGCGGCTGCATGCCATTCTCAAGAGTGAGCACGCACAGCCAGAAGTCGTGCAGGTTGGCACAAATAACGTAGGTGGGAAATGGGATGAGGTCCTGCTAAATGAATATAGAGAGTTAGGCAAAAAGTTAAAATGAGGACTGCCAGGGTAATTATCTCTGGATTACTCCCAGTATCACATGCTTATGAAGGTAGGAACAGGAAGATAGAACAGATGAATGCATGGCTGAGGAATTGGTGCAGGGAGTAGGAATACAGATTTTTGGACCCTTTGGGTTCACTTCTGGGAAGGATATTGAGCACAAAATTTGGGGCATCATAACACATCTCTACAAATCGTTGGTGAGCCGACATTTGGAGTATTTTGCAGTTCTGGTCGCTCAGCTACAGGAAGGATATCACTAAATTGGAATTAGTGCAGAAGAGATTCACCAGAATGTTATCTGGGCTTGCAGGCTTGTGTTGTAGGGAGAGGTTGGAAATGCTGGGACCTTTTTCTTTGAGTAGGAGGCTGAGGGACATCCTTATTGAGCTGTACTAAATGGATAAAGTGAATGCTCACATTTTTTTCCCATGGTAGAGGATTTTAAAACCAGAGAGCATAGGGTTAAGGAGAGAGGGGAGAGATTTAAGAGAGCTCAGTGGCAACTCTTCCACTCCACATCTGCAAAGAGCTGCCAGAGCAAAGTATAGAAGCGGTTACAATTATGACTTCTAAAATACATTTGGACAAAAATAAGAATAGGAATGGTTTAGAAAGCTATGGGTGAAGTGCAGGCAATTAGGGACTAGCTCAGTATGCCAAATTGGTCAGCATGGATAAGGCCTTAGAAGCAAAACACCAAGAACATTCAAGGATATTAACACCATTAAGATCATAGAAAGGCTTCCAAAATAATATCTGGGGAAGATAAGATAGCCTACTGTGTTGTCTTTTTTTTTTTTAATATATATTTTTATATTTTATTTATTTATTTTATTTATTAGAGGTAAATACATCAATGCACTTCACATTTATATTGTTACAATCATTGTACCCCATAATTTTATGGCTTTTAAAGAAAAAGAATAGAAAGAAAGAGAGTGAAATAGGTGAAAAGATTTGTGAGAGTGAAAGAGTGTGCCAAAGGGGAGAAGAAACCCTTGGTCAAAGAATTAGAGAAAGGGGGTTAAGAGATAGACCCTAAAAAAAGAAAAGGAAAAAGAAACAAAAACAAAAACAAAAGCCAGTTACAATGTTATATATATCATGCAAAAGGCATCCACCAACTCGATAGTTTTTCATCCCCCCCCCTACCAAGGCCCGAGGTACTCCTGCACCCTATCGTTGTAGTAATTATATAAATGCAGACCACGTCTGATAGAAACGTTCTGATTTTCCTTCCAGGCGGAGTCTCATATCTTCCAGATGTAGTGTTTCAAACATAGTTGAAATCCACATATTTAATGTTGGTATAGGAGCATTTTTCCAGAATTTTAAGATTAGTTTTTTTCCTACTATTAAACCGTTATCAAATAAATTCTTTTGATACACATTTAATTCCGAACTACCTTCTGTCATTCCGAAAATAATCCATTCTGGCTTTGGTGTCATTTTTATTTTAAAGAGTTTTGTGAAAATTTCCAAGATTTCATTTCAAAACCTTTGCATTTTTGTACAAAAGATGAATGAGTGCGCTATAGTAGCTTCTTGACACTGGCATTTATCACAAATTGGTGAAACGTTAGGGAAAAATTTATTTAATTTAGTTTTTGAGTAGTATAATCCATGTATAATTTTAAATTGTATTAAAGTTAATTGCGTTAATTGCGTTAATTGAGCATTTGTGCACATTTAATAAGTATTCTTTCCACCCTTCATTGGAAATTTTTTTGCTTAGTTCGTTTTCCCACTCACCTCTAATACCTTCCGTTGTTGGTATTACTGCATTTAGTATAATATTATACATATGTGTGAAGTGCAGGCAATTAGGGACTAGCTCAGTATGCCAAATTGGTCAGCATGGATAAGGCCTTAGAAGCAAAACTCCAAGAACATTCAAGGATATTAACACCATTAAGATCATAGAAAGGCTTCCAAAATAATATCTGGGGAAGGTAAGATAGCCTACTGTATTGTCAAATGAAACTTTAGAATGAGTTACCTGACACAAGTTGATAAAATTATGACTTTTAACAGACATTTGGGCATTATTCTCCAAGAGCTGGTGATTACTGTTAGGTTGTAATCAACCAAGGTGGCAAAGATGGCTGACAATGCTGTATACTTTCATCTGTTCAGAATCCATTTTTCCAAAATCTTTACCAATGTTCATTATGACTGATCATGGTCAAGCCGTTATTTGTGAAAGCATGTTTTCTTTTGCAATTATCACTGCCTTTTGACACGTATTTAGTTCAATTGGGGAACATGCTTAATTGAAACGACTACTATTACTGCCAATTCAAATACTTCTGTGTGATGGAGAGCAAGCTGGGCTCAGAGTTCTCTCCTCAAACCAATAGGTTTGTAGGTTATTTTCATAGAATTTTTGGTGTACTTGCACTTTAACTAACTCCAAGATCCTGAAGTATTCTAGGTTCAGCTGTGTTATATTATTATTCAATAAAGCTTTTCATGATTCATTATGACTGCCAATACATTATTAAGCTGGTTTGCCAGAACGTTTAAAATATTTTGATGTCTTTATAGCATTTACCTTGGCAGTTATAAATTTCAACAACTTCATCATTTGTAGTCTCGTAAACATCACAGCTTTTCTTGGGACAAGTAAAAAGTGCTATTGTCTTATTTGCAGTATTTACAGCCCTAAAAATTACCACTTAGAGGCAGCAAAGAGCCATCAATCCATATGGTTAAACCTAGGCTGGAGAAAAAAACCGTGGCTGTAAACATTGGCAATAAAGAATATAATTCTTAAGGTACTGGACTGGCTAGATGCAAGAAAAACATTTCCCATGTTGGGGGAGTTCAGATCCAGGGATCACAGTTTAAGAATAAGGGGTAGGCCATTTAGGACTGAGATGAGGAAAAACTTTTTAACCAATAGAGTTGTGAATCTGTGGAATTCTCTGCCACAGAAGGCAGTGGAGGCCAAATCACAGGATGTATTTAAGAGAGAGTTGGATATAGCTCTTAGTGCTAATGGAATCAAGGGATATGGGGAGATAGCAGGAACGGGGTACTGATTTTGGATGATCAGCCATGATCATATTGAATGGCGGTGCTGTCTACTGCTACACCTATTTTCTATGTTTTTTCTGTGTTTCTATAGAAATCATCATGCTGTACAAAATCATGAAATGAAGAAGGGTTTCGACCCGAAGGGTCTGAAGAAGAGTTTTGATGCGAAACGTTACCTATTTCCTTCGCTCCATAGATGCTGCCTCACCCGCTGAGTTTTCCAGCATTTTTATCTACCTTCGATTTTCCAGCATCTGCAGTTCCTTCTTTAACATGAAATGAATAGATCGGGCAAACACACAGAGTCCTTTGCCCAGAATAGAAAAATCAAGAACCAGAGGATATAGCTTTAAGGTGAGGGGGGAAAGATTTAATAGGATCCTGAGGGGCAATGTTTTTACACAAAGGTTGGTGGGTGTATGGAACAAGCTGCCTCAGATGATGACACAAATCAAAGATCTTTATTATGTTGACAAGCACAAAGTCACCATTTTGCTGAGATAGTGGCAGGATATTTTTTTTATATATGTAATTTTTCCTAATATTTTAAAACATGGAAGATATTAGAGACAAACATTGCTCCAGTACAGGAAATAATTAAACTTTATTTGAACTATAATTTAAATTAATTATAAATCATTGAATTTAGGATATGACATATATTTCTGATACTTATATATAACTGATACTTATTGATGACAAAGGATACATTTTTATCACAGCTTCCAATGCAAAGCTTCCAATGCACTTATCACTTGAGAAGGTGGAGAAGAACAACTTCTATGGGAAGTGTAAAATCTCAGTTTAAGTATTAAAAAAAGTAGGCTGGAAATAGCCTCTCAAGCACTCATGTTCACTTACGGAATTTAAATATTTGTTTCTCGAGCGCAACATACGAAGTAATGTATCAATGACAAAACAGAGGAACATCTTTTGTTTGGCATTGTTATCCTGTGTCTACCATTGAAGATTACTACACTGCAGACGCAACAAAACTAGCAAATAGCAGCTGTACAATATGGGACCATGGTTTATATCATGTCTCCACACAGACTGCAGGAAAGCAATTCATGTACATCAGCTGAAATGTGGATTAGGCGGATTTGTTGCAGTTGAATGTTATGGGTATGCTGTTAAACTCCAACCTTTCTGAGATGTAAAGCAGGGATGTAATGCTGAAGCTTTATAAGGCACTGGTCAGACCACATAAGGAATATTGTGAGCAGTTTTGGGCCCGATATCCAAGGAGGGATGTGCTGGCATTGGAGAGTGTCCAGAGGAGGTTTACGGGAATGATGCTGGGGGTGATTGGGTTAACGTATGTTGTGCGTTTGGCGGTACTGGGCCTGTACTCGCTGAAGTTTAGAGGGACCTCATTGAAAGGTGAAATAGTGAAAGGCCTGGATAAAGTGGATGTGGAGAGGACATTTCCACTAGTTGGAGAGTCTAGGACCAGAGGGCACAGCCTCAGAATTAAAGGGTGTACTTTTAGTAAGGAAATGAGGAGGAATTTCTTTAGCCACAGGGTGGTGAATCTATGGAGTTTTTGCCACAGACGGCTGTGGAGGCCTCGGCATTGGGTAATTTAAAAGGGGAGATTGGTAGATTGATTAGTAAGAGTGTTAGAGTTTATGGGGAGCAGGCAGGAGGGAGTTACATAGAACCATAGAAAATAGGTGCAGGAGTAGGTGATTCGGCTCTTCGAGCCAACACCGCCATTCAATATTCATGGCTGATCATCCAAAATCAGTCCTCCATTCCCCATAACCCTTGATTCCTTTAGCCCTAAGAGCTCAGTCTAACTCTCTCTTGAAAACACCCAGTGAATTGGCCTCCACTGCCTTCTGTGGCAGAGAATTCCACAGATTCACAACTCTCTGGGTGAGTAAGAAGGGGAGATAGATCAGCCACGATTGAATGGCGGAGTCAACTAAATGAGCTGAATGGCCTAATTCTGCTCCTATGACTGATTAACTTATGATGTTTCCTGGTGTTTGTGTGGCCTGAATGGTGTATTCATCTATATTAGTACCTGCCTGAAGGTTGTCCATTTTTGCTGCTTACAAGTGCAGTCTACTGCATAACTAAACATTTGTGAATTGAATTGACCATTATCCAATCATTGGTGAACATCTCAACTTCTGAACTTAGGCTGGAAGGAAAGTCTTTCCTGGAGCATTTTATGGTGCCTTGACCTAGGAGGCTGCTGAGAGGAAATCTTGTAACAACATTGTGGGGCTGAGATGATTGACCTGCAGAATCCACAGTCATCTAATATTCTCCCTGACTCTCGTTAATGCCACATTTGGTCAAAAACTGCCTTAATGTAAATTCAGAGTGAGCATTCGTCTTTTTGTAATTGCGCATGGCATATCTGTGGAATGTGCCTATATTGAAATCGTACTTTGGATTGATATGATTGATATCCTATCAGAGTGAGACGCTGCCATTCTGCTGTCCTTCCACAATAAATTTCATGTGTATGCACATAAATGCCTGTGGATGCTTCTGCTAATTGGATGGTCCTGCAATTGCTGGCATCAAATCTTTGTGGGTTGTTTTTTTCTGATGTGTTGCCCTTTTAGATGACCAAGGAATTCCTTCCCTTTCCCAGCATTCTTTAACTTTTCTTCCCAAATTGTTAGAGAGATTACTACCCTTCATTGTCTAATAACTATGCCCATGATAATAGCACTCTACCATGTTATATCGTGCCCTAAACATTAATTTACATTATGAATGTCATGCATTTTATGCTCTCGTGATGGATGCAGTGCCTGGCTGGCTACAGTTATAGGGTCAGAGAGAGATACGGCATGGAAGCAGGCCCTTTGGGCCACCTAAGAGGGCCACCTCTTTAGTCAGAGGGTGGTGAACCTGTGGAATTTTTTGCCACAGGGGGCTATGGAGACCAGGGACGTGCGGTTAGGGGAGGCAGGGGAGGCAGAGCCTCACCTGTCATTCTCCAAATGAAAATAGCTGTTAAGAAAAGTAAAGAAAAATAATAATAAAATAAAATAAATATAAAGATTTTTCCACTGATCTGTTAGAAATGTAATTTCTATATGAATCTAATCATTTTTTTAGTGAAAACCGCAAAATTTGCGCAGCTCTGCTGCAAATGCATGGAGAGATGAGAGGTGAGGCAGTGACGAGCTGAGCCTCCCCTCTGAATGCGCAACCCTTTAGAAACTGCATGGAGCGCGGGCAATAAGCGTGTGCCTGTTACTATCTCTATGTATGTCACCAAAGTAATGTGTGTAAACCCCTTCATTACATGTCCTTCCCATCCATAGTCCAGGTAACGTATGTCACATATAAAGATATTAAATTTGTGCTCGCTGGCCTCACATACAACCGCATTGAAAAAGCTCCAGGGGAGGCAGCGATCACATCTGCCTCACAAGGGGGCGTGTCTTGAGCCCAGTAGAGGAAGAGCGAGGGTCAATTACGTAGGCTCAGCCCACGTAATTGGCACTACCTCACTCGCCCTCCACGTTAGCGAGCTTCAGCAGTGGTGGAACAGACCAAAGATCATGGAGCGGAACAAGATACGCCACTTGGGAAGGTTGACTCTGTCGGTACATTAGAAAGTTACTCGATTTTAAAAAAAAATAGATCTATACTTATCACAATAATAAAGTCATCAATTTTTGTACTTCTGTACATTTTTGTTTAGTTCATGTAAGGCAGGAGTTTCCAAAAATGGCCCGCGAGACACATCAGGCCCACCACCTGATTTTTTCAAGCTCAGATTCGAGTCGGGAAGCGCCGCAGCCCGGGCCTGCTCTTAGTGTTGTTCCCGGTTTGATCCCTCGAATTGTCAGAGCCGAGACATCACTGGGCCGCCGTGAAGAAGGGTGCAATGGTGCGGTGGGGGGGTTCGGCGGCGGTCAGAATGGGATGGCTGCGGGTTATAACATGACATCGTTCCTCTCTCCCTTCTCTCTCTCTCTCTCTCTCTCTCTCTCTCTCTCTCTCTCTCTCTCTCTCTCTCTCTCTCCCTTCTCTCTCTCTCCCTTCTCTCTCCACTGATACTAACCGGCAGCGGGCCCGGCTTCCGAGCTGTGGTGTTCCAGCGGCAGACCCGGCTTCAGAGCTGTGGCGGTGTTCCAGTGTTCCGGCGACGGCGGTGGCGGCAGCCCGGCTTCGGAGGCTCGGCCGCGGGCCTCGTGGACGACAACATCGTAGGCCTGGATTGCCTCAACGTGGAGGGAGAACAAGGAGGGAAGAAGACAAAGACTTTAAGACTTTTGCCTTCCATCGCAGTGAGGAGGTGCCTGGTGAACTCACTGTGGTGGATGTTAAAAATGTGTTTATTGTGCGTTTTGTTTTTTATTATATGTATGACTGCAAGGCAACAAAATTTCATTCAGACCGAAAGACCGAAAGGTCTGAATGACAATAAAGGATACTTTGACTTGACAGTGCCTCCCCAGCCATTTACCTCACCGCACGTCACTGGTGGACCAAGCCAGTGGATATTTTTAAGGCAGAAATATATATAGATTCTTGATTAGTACAGGTGTCAGAGGTTATGGGGAGAAGGCAAGAATGGGGTTAGAAGGGAGAGATAGATCAGCCATGATTGAATGGCGGAGTAGACATGATGGGCCGAATGGCCTAATTCTACTCCTATCCCTTATGACCTTATGACTTATGACCTAATCCATGCTTAGCATCAACTACACATTTAAACCATTCCTACATTAATCCCAATTTTTACTCTTCTCACGTCCTCAACAACCACCACATGATTCTACAGTACCTGTGACCTGTGCACGAGGGACAATTTACAGAGGCCAATTCACCAACCAACCCGCAAGTCATTGGATGTGAAAGAAAACTGGAACGCATGGAGGAAACCCATATGGTCACAGGGGGGACATGCAATGTCCACACAAACAGAGACCTGAGTGTCTGGCACTGTGAAGCAATGGCTCGACAACCTGCATCACTCTGCCACCCATATGAAGCCATCCTACTGTATTCTAACTTTTACTATGAGAGGCTCATCAAAACTTTCACACTATTCTTTTCAGAATCTCAATAAATTAGACCCAGATTCCTTTAAAACACTTTTATATATATTTATATATATGTTTCCATTTATTAAAAAAATCTGTACATTTATTATCCCCAAGCCTAGATATTTAGTTATACTACACCAATCTTACTTGTGTTATAATATTATGTCTAGTGTACTAGACTACTGATACAGAAGAATAATGTAGTAGTATTGAGATGTATAAGATTAACGCATGGGTCCTGGAGGTATAATACTATTTTACTTCGGAGTCACGTGAGTGACTACGTGAAGAAGCCCCGCCAGGCGCATGTTCGGCATTACGTCGACGCATGTGGCACCGACAGGGTGGAGAGTGCAGCTCCCAGCAGCGGTAAGTTTAACCCGCAGGTAAGTTAGTGTTGAACTTCTTGCGAGTGGTTTTAAACTCTGTAAGTCTGCAGAGTCAGCTAGAGTGTTCATGTGTTTTGAATTTTTTTTTTTAAACTCTGTAAATCTGGCTCGAAAAACTGAGTCAGCTAGAGTAAAGTATTTAAACTGCGGTAATTGAAAGGAACGCGCTGGAACCGCAGTTTCCGATTTAGATCGGATCGGGAGATAAGGGCTGCTTTAAAAGCTGGTTCCCGCTATTTTAACGCTATTTAGGTCGGGTTTGGAGATAACGGCTGCGCTAAATGCCGGCTCCAAATACCCACAATTGTAAAATAAAGTCTGCACTGAGTATATGTTACCAGATGCAGTTTTCTTCATGGAAATGTATATAACCCTGTGTGATACTGAGGTTAATACAAATATTCTGCAAGCAGAATGTGCCTGTCAGAATTACAATTTAAACATATATGGTTTATGCATAAATACAAAACAGTAAAGAAGTAACTCTCCTCCAAGGGAGGACAAGAATGTGGGGAGGCTGAAAATAGAGAAAATACTCCACACTTGACTTAGCCAAGGGTTCTAAGGCCCATGTATGTCTTCCTGTAAGGCAAGCTCCGAAGGAGTTTCCATACGCTGAGCTGAGCATGGTGCCTCTGCAAATGGGATTCTGTTTCTCCAGTACCTTGGTTAGGTCTGGATGAGGTCCCTAGAGCAAGATAAAATGCTCCAAACTCTAATCAGTCAAGGGTTCTAAAAGACCCATGAGATTCTAAGGCAGGCTGCGAAGAAGATTCCATACACTGAGTATGGTGCCTCTGAAGAATGAGAATCTCATTCACCAGTGCCTTGCATAGGTCTGGATGAAGTCTCCCTAGAGCAAGACTCGGGAGTACCAGGGCAGGATGAAACTGACCCTGAAGCTGGTGTCCCTACTTATGTGTATACACCAGAGCACCATATTCCCGATGTAGCACCAAGTTTTGCTATATCGGTATGGACTGGTGAGACTATGGATGAACCTGGCGGCCAACATTATTTGGTTTCTCACCTACTCCAAGATACTGTTATGACTGAAACAGTAAAAATATATAAAAATATATAAAACACCCGTCTATTGTGCCTCGCTCAGGGTGCCAACAGTGATTGGGCACTCATTAATGTAACGATGCGAGGACAGGAAATGTGTTCCAGCATGTCCTCTAGCTGATATTCAGTTGGCATCACTGCATTTGGGGAAGACATACATGGGTCGATAATGTCCAATACTTTTAAGACATTACTCTGCAATGCATATTCAAACCCAATTGTATGATGAAAATTGCCATTTGGCTAACATTATACCCAAAAAATGCAGGATTATGTGGGCAAACTATAACCAGATTTATGATTGATGAATATGAACCCCTATATTAAGAGAAGGAGATCTTCTGGTTCATTTACAGAAGTACAGAAACGTCATTCCATTACACATGAAATTTCTGGGGAAACAACCTCTGGTTGGTTAAGATTACAATTGTTTTGTAATTCTGCATTAAATCTGATCGGCTTGGTGTTTGAATGTACCAGGAACTCGTCAAGTAGAGATAATATATCCCAGACACAAGTATGGGGGTTGCAGAGTCATTCTGGGACTCACAAACTTAAATTTATAGTTCAGTATAAACATTTAAAAAAGTACACTTCAGCACTATAACAAAGCTGTTATCACAAGGCTGCGATGTGGCTATTTTTAGACTTAAAAAAAGATGCCTTATTATTCAGGTACTTCAATTAATTGGCTGAAGGAATTACCTAATGGGTTAAATTCAGCCCTCAGATTGCTCACACTATTATAGAAATCAGCACTGGTGTTAATGAGGGCTCAGAATCACATTGTAATGACTTATCTAGAAGATATGTTAATTTTAATGGGAGACAGCTGAAGAACTGAGTTCAGCAACCATAAGCCTATTGAAAGGCTAAGGTTCTGTACATCCAAACAACATGTAAGTTACAGGCATCCCAAACAATTGATCATTTGGGGTTTGTCTTTAATACAGTTGATATGTGAGTAATTTTATCAACAATTAAGGTTGGGGATGTTACAAATGCTTGTATTTGTCTTGGTAAAAAACATTATCCCACCATCCAAGAAGTAGCTACGGTTACTGGTAAAGTGATAGCAGCATTCATGCTGTCAAATTGGGACCTCTGCATGATCAAAGTCTGCAAAGACCAGAGTATAACAGTAATAACCGTGCAGGTTATTGATTAGGTCCATGCAGTTACCAACTTAAAAGGTTGAGCTGAATTCAATGATGGATTCTCAATGTTGCACAAGTTACTAGAAGTAAAAATGTGCTTGTTCAGCAGTCTTCAGTGTTATTACAGACCAATGAGAGTGCTCTCGGATGGAGAGCTTAGGACAGCGACACCAGTTGTGGTGGTCGATGGACTGTCCAAGACAATTAATTCTCCAAATACATGGTATGAATTATTTGGAGTTATTGGGGGCGTTTTATGCATTGATAGCTGTTGTTCTACAATAAAGAACTTACATTTCAATTACGAGTAGACAATACCACAGCTGTGGGAGAAGACAATATTGTGGTAAGACAACAGATCACAAAAGTGCAATGACAATACAGAATTAATGTTAAAATCCAAAAAGTTTCAAAAAGATTGTCAGACAGTATGTGTACCAAATGTTGATCTGTTGTGTTTGGATTAAATCTCCAGTGGTCTAATTGTGTCTCGTGGTAGTCAGACCCAGGAGCATTAGCGGTGGATGCATTCTCGCTACAGGGGAGTATTGCGGAAGTATAGTCTTTTATATTTTCCCCATTTTTGCCTGATTAGACAATGTGTCACCAAAATAAAGCAAGTCTCCGCCGCAGGCTTTTGGTGGTTCTAAATTTGTATTGCTTCTCGGCCTTTTGGCTAAGATCAAGTGAAGTATCTGTTCTTATCAGTTAATATCTGATACGTCCCTTATCTAGGGACCATTACTACACAGCCATTGTTCCCATTGGTGCTCAGAGTGATGATTCAGACATGCATGACAAATCCCAGGTGCAGTAATGGTTGGTACATCCAGTAACAGCAGAAGTCATCCATTACATGACCGTATTAATTGTTAATCTGCAGGTTCTGATGGAATGTCGGATAGGACCATGGATGTCATAACTGCAGCTTGGAGAAATAGCACTAAGAAACAATATACGTTTCATATAAGGAATGGGAAATCTTTTGTATACGGTCAGATATATTTTATCATACTGCAAACATATCGGATGTATTGGAGTTCCTTGTTATGTTGCACCTTATGTTAGCTCCTTCCATCTGGTAACCTCAGGCCAATCTACCACCATTCTCACCTCTCCTGGATCCATCTCAACATGGCCAGCAGAGGATGTATCCCTGGAAGACACCGTGGGCTGGTGGAACTTACATTTCTTGGCCTTGACGAACAGTTGGTTCTCCCATAGCCGCTGCAGGACAAGACGGACATGGTGGGCATGCTCCGATGCAGAGCAAGAGTAGATGAGGATGTCATCCAGGTAAATGAAGACTAAGCGGTTCAGCATGTCACATCATTGACCAGAGCCTGGAAGACAGCCAGGCCGAAGGGCATTACCAGTACCTCGTAATGCCCGCTGGGTGTGTTGAAGGCTGCCTTCCACTCGTCTCCTTCCTTGACGCTAACCAAATGGTAGGCATTGCGTAGATCCAGCTTGGTAAACATGGTGGCATGCTGCAGGCAGTTGGAGATGAGTGACAAGGGGTAACGGTTTTTGACAGTGATGTCATTCAGGCCTCGATAGTCAATGCAAGGGTGAAGGTCGCCATCCTTCTTACTCACAAAGAAAAATCCCGCCCCAGCGGGAGAGGAGAATGGACGAATTAAACCAGTTGCCAGAGACTTTAAAATGTATCTCTCCAGGGCGTTGGTCTCAGGAACAGATGCGAGTACAGACAAACGCGGGGTGGAGAAGTACCGGATAATAAGTCAATGGCACAATCATAAGGGCGGTGAGGAGGTAAAGAAGTGGCTCGGAACTTACAGACGACCTCTTTCAGGTCATGATACTCGGATGGTACTTTGGACAGGTCAGCCTTGTCACTAGAAGCAACAGACACAGAGGTGAGGGGAAGACAAGTGGAGCGAAGACAATTAATTTGACAATCCTCCCCGCCAGTTGAGATCTTGCCAGTGGACCAGTCTACAGTGGGTTGTTAAAGAAGGAACTGCAGATGCTGGAGAATCGAGGGTTACACAAAAAGCTGGAGAAATTCAGCGAGTGCAGCAGCATCTAAGGAGCGAAGGAGATAGGTGACGTTTCGGGTCGAGACCCTTCTTCAGCTACAGTGGGGTTGTGTGTAGTCAGCCAAGGCCAACCCAGAACGACAGGGACATGAGGTGAATTTAGCAGGAGCAACTGAATTCTCTCCCGGTGGTTTCCATTAATACACAGTTTAGAGGGAGAGTAGAGAGTGAAGCCACACCAATTATTCTTCCAGCAAGTGCACTGGCTTGGCAGGGCTCTTCTACCTTATTTCTGAGCATCAGTAATATAAATTAAGCTATCATCTGCCCCCCCCCAAGTCAATCAGAACATTACGTTTCATTAGCGTGTCTACAAACGGTAATCGGGGTGAGTCTGGCGGAAATAGGAGGGAAATAACCCTTGCTCACCCATAATTCCTCTCTTGCTGGGGAACGTTGGCTTTTACCGGGCAAGCAGCGATGAAGTGTCCGGGACCTCCACAGTGGAGACAACACCTTTCCCATATGCGTCTCTGGCGCTTGGTCTCGCTCAGCCTGGTGCGACCAATCTGCATAGGCTCCCCCTCCACTGGATCAAGACCGGGATGCATGAGGGTTCTTATTCCTAAGAGAAGTGAGCCAATTGAGAGGAGTGTGATGGGTAAGGACACTGTTTGAGAGCTGCTGATAGTCTGTCTCGCTTTCGCTCTCATAGCCGATTATCTATCCGGATGGTAAAATCAATCGGCGCGTCCAGTACCGAGGGAAACTCATCCTTCAGCTTCTCATTGAGGCCATGGATGAATATACTGAGCAGAGCTGTATCACACCAACCGTCCTCCAAAGCAGTGGTTCAAAAATCAATAGCTTAATTGGCAACAGAGCGTACACCCTGGCAGAGATGCAGTATCCTCTGGGCTGCCTCTCTTCCGACCAAAGTGTGGTCGAAAATCTTTTTCAGCACTGCCGAAAAACGGGCAAAGTCCTGGCAGAAGTCTAGCTGTCTCTCCCTGGCAGCTGCACCCCAGGCTGAAGCATGTCCTGACAGCAGGGAGATGGCATAGGCAACTTTGTAGCGTTCTGTGCTGAAGCAAGACGGTTGTAGCTCAAAAATCAAGGGGCACTCGGAGAGGAATGACCTGCAGGTAGAGGGATGGTCATGGTACCTCTCTGGGGTGGGAAGAACTGGTTCCAGAATGGGCTGGAAACGGCTGGAAGTGGACGGAGGTGGAGAGGCATCAGCAGAGACGGAAGGAATTGGCGGCAGTGCGAGGTGTGACAGGACCTGGCTGATAGTCTTTGCCAACTGCTGGATGATTGCTACGAATTGGTCTATTCGAGCCTCATGGGTGCCAAGAGTGAAGCCTTTAAGTTGAAGAGCCCTGCACCCAATTGGTGATGATCTCAGGTATTTATACCAAGTGATAGCTTAAATGCAGGTATAACTCTTAATAGCTCCATGGAGGAGTGTGCAAAGAGTCTCAAGTGTCTGGAGGTGTGGCAAATGTGACAGATTACCTTATGGCTATTGCAAACTTTTGTATATAGTTTCCTCCCAATGAACCATGCCCACAATTTGAAGATCAAAGGAATTTGAGGAACAAACGTAAACGGTCCTCTCCACATAAATGTAGAAAAAGTCTCCTAACACAACCTTGTGGCACAGGATCAGACAGTAAATAATGTTTAATTCCACTCTCTATGTTCCACCCTTTAGTCATTCCATCCTGAAATCTTTAACATTTTAAGTATTAAGTTTTGTCATGTATGTCCCTACACATAGTGTGGACATACATCTATTGATGTTCATTTGCATGTACACCTACCAATCCTGTGTGAGTGATCAAAGCTCAATTCAAGGCATTTGACAGGGAAAAAGTGGACGCAGAAACAATTTATTTTAAAGATTTGATAAATCGGCTCATTTTCCCCTTATAGGATCTAGCATTGTTCAAGGCTCTCTGCAGATGTGTCCAGTAGTGGGAGAGTCTAGGACCACAGGGCACAGCCAAACAAAAGGATGTACCTTTATAGAGAGTCATAGAGATGCATCTTTAGACTGTGGATGAAGAGGAATTTTTAAAGTAGAGATTGATAGATTCTTGATTAGCAACATTGTAAAAGGTTACGAGAAGGCATGAGAATGGGGTTGAGAGGAGGAAATAAATCAGCCACGATCAAATGGCGCACCCTTGATGGGCCGAATGGCCTAATTCTGCTCCTATATCTTATGATCTTATGATCGGTGGTCTCTAGTGCAAGTAAGAACCACAAGGCCCTAATACTTCAACATAATGGAACTTGGCACATCACTTTAATCACCACAGAAAGAGGCCTTGTAACCATAAAATAATGTGGTTGCCATGGACTGTAAACACATTGTACTTTCATTTTATCTTAGTGATTACTAATCTCACAGGGACTTGACAACCTACATACACACTATCATCACTAACCACAAAAAGCCTTTGTTTCATGTGCTTACAGCCCATGATCAGGCAAGGCTGATGGAACCATCCTTTGTGATGTTTCTCCTTGGGTGTAAACGTGAAATTATCATTTTTCATGTTTCTTTTGGAGTTTTCTTCCCATAAACCTCCTGAAGTTGGTAGAAGTTTCAGAGAATCACAAACAGGATCACTAGGAATGAATCTTCTACATTCCTCTTCTTAATGTAAAAGTAACAACTGTATTCTGATTTATCTGTTCCCAGAATTTAGGAAGAAATTTGGACATTGACGCTATAGATTCATAAGACAATTTCGTTTTAAAGATTATTCCCCTGCACACTACAACAGAAAGTGGTGGGACTCAAAATAGGTTATTTTGCCTGGCCAAATTTATAGGACTATCAGTTTCCAATTTGCTGTGCACTGTATAATCAGTGTCAGTATAATCAAACTGATTCAGTTGGCACCATGAAACCATTCGTTTATATGATATAATTGGACTTTTTTGTGAGTTTTTCCATTAATGAGGTGTTGTGAATAAGGTACTACAGTTGCTGATTTACACCGAAGATAGATGCAAAATTCTGGAGTAACTGAGTGGGACAGGGAACATCTCAGGAGAGAATGAATGGGTGACGTTTCGGGTCGAGACCCTTCTTCATGTTCTGAAGAATGTTATGTCGATTTATTTTATTAAATCAAAATTTTGCTTCATAGAGTTGTTATGAAACTATACTCAATTATACAAAAATACTGTGAAAATGACAGTGGCTATCATAGACTTTGTGGTGTTTTGTTATTAAATTTAATCCTATTTGGATTTTGAAAATAGGATAACCCATTCAATTTAAAATCTCCATTAAAAAAGAATGAATTTGTTGTTAGGATTTCGTATTTGAGCTGGCACTTGTAACACCAGTGGTAATTTCTAGGATAATTTCAGTTTAAATGATCAGGAATTATATATTTTATGCTTTACAGTAGCCACTGGGTCAAAGATTTGAAGGAAATCTCAGGAGGGAGGTTCACATACCAAATCAGCCTCCATTAATGTGACTCAAAGTTGGGTGGGCTCTATGCAATTTTTTATTGTATGGTTTACCTTTGTGTTTAAATGCCCATGATTATTTATTGCCCTAGAAGAAGAGAGGAAAATATATCTTCTAATCTCACAGCTTTCAGTCATAAAAGTATGAAAGGTCATGAATAAGATTCTATGTTTTCAAGTCCTCCATTATGTAAACAATCAACCCCTCCACCATTAGCGCACTCCAGCTACAGTTTACACTATCAACAAAATGAATGATGACAACTTGACAAGACTCAACCAACAGTACTTCCCAGATCCACAATCCCCACCATCTAGAAGAACAAGGGAAACATGGGCCTTGTAATGATATTATGTGACAGTTTTCCACTAAATCACAAGTCATATTGACTTAGAAATATATCACTGTTTCCTCAATGTAACTCAGCCAAAACCTCGTCAATAGCTACCTCACCTTGGAGGTGGGCCTTCATCAAAAGGGCTGCAGGAATCGATGAGCGCAGTTTACCACCACCTTTGCATGGGTCATTTTGGATGGGCATTGAATGCTAGATCTGCTAAAGCAACCATTATAAAGCAAGTCATAAGATGTTTTATGAAGACACTCATCCATTCCTAAGCCTGAATTTTTACTGAGTTTCTCGTCAGGTAACAAGGCAAGAAAGTCATAATGTTGATTGATAGCTCAATGTTGAATTTTCTTTGTCCTCTTCCTCAGCTAACCATACCATCCCTGGATGATGAGTGTGATGATTAGATGGGGAAAACTGGTTGTTGATTCTCAGATATTATTGCTTACCTAGTTTAACACTCATGTTCTATTCTCCTTTATCTAAATTCTCCTGCATCCTTTGTTGGGTTTTACAAAGGAAACTGGTCCCCTCATCCATTTAAATAAAACGTGAACACATTAATTCAAATCTTCCCAGATATTTTCACCTGTCTTGAACATATCTTTCTTGGCATTACCCACCCCCTTTATATTCTTGAAGAATCTCTTAAAAAAACATCCACCATGTAGAACATTGGGATACCTATGCTAAAGGTAACATATTATAAAGGCAAATATTATTTTTTTTTCAGCTGAATTATCAATATGGAAACTGTGTTCGCCAATACGTGCCTATTCATGACTTGTCATGGTGATTGACTATTTTTGTGTTTGTGAGGCACTGTCACAAATATTCAGATGAATGAACAATTAACTTGTGTGATAAACAGCTTGGTTTAATCGATGGGTTTTAAGGAGAATCATGGAGGAGGAGGGAATGGAAAGGTTGCCCATCTATTGTCATAACTGGGTTCTTTAACTGAGAATGAGTAGTTTCATTAGTCCCGATGCCCCATAAAGGTTTGGGACCTGAAGACATTTTAATTGAATTGGTGCCCTTACCCATTTACCTGAGGGAATTGCCTCTGGCTTAATCAAGTGCTGGTGGAACCCTTTCCTTACTTAATGTCCCAGCAAATTCTGGTGCATCAATGCAGAATCACTGCAGAAATACATTTAAACTGTCTCATTAATATGCAGGCGGTGGCAGTAAATGTTATTCCGTGTTCCAAATTTTTAACAAGCCCAGCGGTGTTCAAGGTGCTGCAGTGAAAATTTAGACCCCCATCTTACTGTAACTCTTCACCCCCATCAGAGAATCTGTTACAATTGCTCCTGGTAGAGTTTTAACATTTAATAATCAGACTTAACAAGCCTCAGTAATAAAAATACTGGAACATACCGCAAGGACATTTCTTTTCAGACCAGCCTCTGTCTAGCCTTATTTAATGTGCTAATGTTAGTCAGCCGGTAGGCACAAACCCATATCTCAAACTTTTAATGATCATTTTTAAAGCAAAACATTTCCTTTAACAAATGGAGTTTAGCCAAAACTCATTATATTTCAATGCTTGTTTTTATCCCCCTCAAACTTTTGTAACACAGAATTAATAAACCTGCCACTGTGACGGTTTGGGTCCTTAATGACTGTCACACCAGCTATCAGTTTCTTTTGATTAACTGAATCTTATAAAAACTTTGCTTAATCCCCTGAGCGAAACTGCAGTTGTAATAATACTGAGGCTAAATTCACTGCTGTAGAACGTTTAATGCAGGAAATACTATGCAATTCATCATTTAAATCTACTGTATAATATCAAACTTTATTACTCACTTACTTCATGTAGGAGATACTTATGCATTCATTTCAAAAAAGGGCACATCAACCATAATTCAGTTTATAAACTGTGGAATAGGTTGTGAATGTCGGCATGAATATTCATTAGAATCTCTTAATCTGCCATCTATGGTGATTCATTAGAGGTATGTAAATATTACTCATTGGAATTGTTCTTAACCGACAACTATAATTTTGTCATTATCAAATTATTAATTGTTCTGTGTAATGGTGCATTATGATGTGCTTGTTAAATCACAAAATATATGATAATGGTAATGATAATGTGCTGTGGTGCATGTTTACACTATAACCTATGATGCATGGTGGGAATGGGAATCTGTTATGTTAATGAGTACATTACAGGATAGTTTTACCTTCATTATATATGAGCAATCAAATTGCCCAACACTTTGATGCATTACATATTGCTTTCATTTTCTTTCCATTTCAAAGACCACTTACTTTCACATGCCAATTAATCCTGAATCTAATTGCCGTGATTTCGGTTAATTATTGCCAGAATTAGCTGCATTCTGCATGACCTTTCAACTCCGTGACCTGGGTGGGAGATAATGATAGGCAAAGCCTTCCTCTCAACATGCTGCGTAATATATGAAAGATTTCCCACAGTCTGTTCAACCACTCCATAAAGTAATTTAGGAACATTTGCATTGCACAAGTAGTTTTCATCGGTGACGAGAATTAGCAGCTTCAAATTCCTAGGTGTTTGGATGATCTGTCCTGGGACCAGCACACAGATGTAATCGCAAAGAATAGTCTAACAAACCTCTACAGATGTAAAGTCTCTATAGATGTACAGGCTTGTAGGCTAATTGGCTTGGTAAAATGGTAAATTGTCCCTGGTGTGTGTAGGCTAGTGTTAGTGTGCAGGGATCGCAGACACAGCGGGCCGAAGGGCCTGTTTCCACACTGTATCTCTAAACTAAACTAAATGTATTGCAGGAAGTATCCTGAATGGTTGCATCATGGTCTGATACGGCAAATGCATCACAGAAGAACGCAAGTGGCTGCAGAGAGTGGTGGACTCGGCCTGGTCCATCATGAACACAGCCCTCCCCACGTTCAAATTCATCTTCAGGAGGTACAGCCCCAAGAATCTGTCAACAAGGCATCCCCACCCGGCCCATTGAAAGAAGGCATACCAAATCTCTTTAAACCTCTAAGAAGATAGCTGACCCTTCTGTCTCACCGAGTCATAGAGTCCTTCGGCCCAACTTTCCCACACCAGTCAACATGTTCCAGCTACACTAGTCGCACCTGCCCGCGTTTGGCCCATATCCCTCCAAACCTGTCCTATCCATGTACTTGTGTAACTATTTTTTAAACGTACGGATAGTCCCTGCCTCAACTACCTCCTCTGGCAGCTCGTTCCTTACACTCCCACCTTTTGTGTGAAAACGTTACCCCTCCGATTCCTATTAAATCTTTTTGCCTTCACCTTGAAGCTCTGGTCCTCAACTCATCTACTCTAGGCAAAAAACTCTGTGCAACTACCTGATCTATTCCTCTCATGATTTTATACATGTCTATAAGATCACCCCTCATCCACCTGCGCTCCAAAGAATAGAGTCACAGCCTACTCAACCTCTCCCTATAGCTCAGACCCTCTAGTCCTGGTGACATTCTCGTAAATCTTCTCTGTACCCTTTCCAGCTTGACAATATCTTTCCTATAACATGGTGCCCAGAACTGAACACAATACTCTAAATGTGGCCTCATCAATGTCTTATACAACGGCAATATGACCTCCCAACTTCTATACAATTTCATTCTCAGGTTGGTGTTGCAAGTAGTGGGATAAGTACAGCAGAATTAGAGTTGGGCCAAAGAGCCTGTTTCAATGCTGTTTAGCTCTATGTCTCCGGAGGATGAGGTATATATGAAGGATCGGAATGCCTTGATAAACAAGGTGTTACACTGAAGATTATTTGGAGCACTTTGAATTGTGGGAATGTACAGGTATGGATTGAGAATTGGTTAATGGACAGAAAATTGTAAGAATTAAATAGTTTATTGCACTAGAGCCCAACGACTAATTGAGTACTTTAGCGATCCCGGCTGGGTCCCCAACATGTTTACAATCTATAATCAATGATTCAGATAAACAGGGTGCGTTATATATTTAAGTTTACTGATGATACAAAACAGACTTGGAGTGCAAATTATAATGAGATTGCTTAAAGACTTCAAGGGAATACAGATAGGCTAAGTGAAAGGGCAAGTACAAAGCAGACAAAATTTAATAGAAAAAATTAAAATGAACCACTTTCATGGAAAAGTGGCTGATCTGTTTTATACCCCGTTCTCTTGCCTTCTTCCCCTGAAAGTTCACCAAGCAGGTATGAAGGCCTTTATTGCGAGAGGATTTCAGTAGAGTGTAAAAATGTCTCAGTGTGTTCCATAGGGACCTGCAATGACTGCACCTGGAATATAGAACACTCTGAACGTCTGGTCGCTGTACCTAAGGAAGGATTTACCTACAATAGAGAGAGTGTAACAAAGGTTCACAAGATTAATTCCTCGGATGTTGGTATCATCTGTGGAGATTAGAAGGTGAGTTTAAGCAAATTAGACCAACATTCTCTGATGGTTAAAAGAATGAGTGGTTGTCACTGAAACATACTTAATGGTTGAAGCGCTTATCAGGCCTGAAGCAGAGATGATGTTTCCCCTAGCTACGGTATCCACAGGTCATATTCTCAAAATAATGGATTGTCCATTCTGGATTGAACTAATGGGGAAAAAAAATCATGAGAAAATAGTGAATCCTTGAAAATCCCCACCGTGGTGTGATGTGGACTATCAGTCACTGAGTATATTGAAGATAATGACCAATAGACGTTTTAAAGATTGGAGTGTGGAATGGGGTTAGTGCAGGGAAATAATTTTTATTGCACAAGATGGAAACAAGGAACTGTAGATGCTAGTTTACAAAAAAGGACACAAAGTGCTGGAGTAACTCAACGGGTCAGGCAGCATCTCTGGAGAACATGGACAGGTGATGTTTTGGCAGGTGTCTGAAAAAGGATCCCTACCCAAATTCCATCTACCCATGTTCTAAAGATGTAGCTTGATCTGCTGAGTTACTCCAGCACTTTGTGTCTTTTTTTTTTAATTGCAAGAGCATTTGAGTACGAGTTGAGATGCCCTGCTGAGACAGAAGCCCTTCAGAAATATTGTGTACATGTGCAGTTCATAGTAAGTTCATAAGTTCTAGGAGCAGAATTAGACTATTCGGCCCATAAAATCAACACCACCATTCAATCATGGCTGATTTAACTTTCCCACTCAACCCCATTCTGCTGCCTTCTTCTCATAACCCCTGACACCCGCACTAATCAAGAATCTGTCAATCTTCTCCTTAAAAATATCTGTTGACTTGTCCTCCACAGCCAACTGTGGTCTCCCGACCTGAGGAAGGACAGATTTTGGGGCATTTAGGGAATCAAGGGAAATAAGGTTAGTGCAAGAAAATAGAGCACAGCCATGAGATTATTGGAAAAATGCATGTGGGGCAGCATACCCTTCTCTCGTTTTTATTTCTTATGTTCCTGTGTTCTCTAGTTCTTTGTAATTTCCGCAGTACTTTCAGATAACCTGTCATCTTTCTTTTTTTTTACAGTAAAGCCTGCACCTTCTCCAGCATTCCTATAAACTCGCGGACTCCGCTTCCAGACAGGCATGGACAATAAATACCAGCTTGCAGACAACGTGTTTTCCACAGAATAAGTTTCAAAAGAAAACAGATGAAGCTCCATTCATGAGGCAGTCAATTACCTCAATGGTGTGAGTATTTCCTGCTGTTTCATAACAGCCTAGTGAGTGACGGAACGGAGGAACAGGAACATCTTAAACTAAGCCTATAAAAAACAATTGTTCAGTCCAGCTGGAATATGGTATCCTATTCCAACCACACACTTTAGGAAAAATGGGAAGAAATCACAAAAGAGATTCCCCAGGATGGATCAATGGATGGAATGTGCACCCAATGGAGAAGGTGGTGATGTTCATCTTTGAGCACAGAAGGTTAATGGAGACTTGATAAAGGTGTTACTAATAATAATGGGTTTGGAGTGAATAAGGCAAAATGAATAGTGTAGATATACTTAGTGTGAGGATGTCGATTTAAGGTGACCGATTAAAAATCCAGAAGCAACACAATGCTGGACACAAAACGCTGTAGTAACTCAGTGGGACAGGCAGCATCTCCAGAATTACACCAGCATTTTGTGTCTATGTTTGGTATAAAACAACATCTGCAGTTCCTTCCTACACATTTCGCCAGCAACATAAAGAATTTTCTTTCCACAATGATCGGCCTAAAAAGGCGGATATTGTAAATGGGTTAGTAGCTGCAAAATGAATTAGTAGCTACAAATTGAATAATACTTTAAAAGAAAAAATATTGCAACAATATAACAAAAGAGCAGGAAATGTAACTGAATGGAATGCTCTCCGATAGACCCAACGCAGATTCTAGGGCTGAGTTGTCTCCTCTTGTCCGGTGAATTATGTGGTACACAGAACAATATCGTTGGCTCTAAATTACAATAGAAAATACTGAAAGTATTAAACAGGCCAGGGAGCAGTTTTGCAGATAAATTGAATTAATGTTTCAAGTCAATGATTTCTCATCATCATGTTTCTGGGTTAGGTATATCAACCCTTAACAAACTGCTGTTGTAATAAACATAAAAAATAAGGAAACTAAAAATTATACAGAACAAGGATAATCCTTTCAAAAGGGAAAATATAATTAATTAAAATTATCAAATCAATAAAATATGGACAGGGCTACTCATCCATTCAAATTTATTGCCTAAATTGTCCAATAAGTGACATTTTAGAAGATTTAATACTAACTCAGTTTGGAGATACTATGGTTGGCTAAATGGATAGCTGATAGTTGACAATCAAGTGGGATGATGGATTTCTGAAACACCCCTTCATCACCCCTTCATCTGATGCAATTTTTCAGCAAGTATATTAACAAATATACTTGTGGTGCAGCAGCACGGTGGCATAGCCAGTAGAGTTGCTGCCTTACAGCACCAGAGGCCTGGATTCTCGAGGGCTGTCTGTATGGAGTTTGTACGTTCTCCCCATCACAACATGGGTTTTCTCCGGGTGCTCCTGTTTCCTCCCACACTCCAAAGGAGTACAGGTTTGTAGGTTAATTGGCTTCAGTAAAGCTGTAAATTATCACTGGTGTGTTGGATAGTACTAGTGTACGGAGATCGCTGGTCGGCACGGACTCGCTGAGCCAAAGGGCCTGTTTCTACCCTATATCTCTAAACAGTGAGCCCACTTATTTCTAATAAAATGGTGCTTAAATAAGCAACGTAATGGTGCACATCAGTTGTAATTCACTTTGCAATTTTCAGGGACAAATAACCTAAAAGATGTTGCCTGTTTCCCCCTCCTGTATTACCTGTTCTTGCTGCCAATTGACTGACTAGCTCACCTCCCTCCCTTCTGGAACCTACACAATTAAGAAAGGACACAAAATGCTGCAGTTACTCAGCGGGTCAGGCAGCATCTCTGGAGAGAAGGAATAGGTGACTCACCCATTGACATTTATATGCGTTATGAACCAAAAAAATTCACGCAATGTTGCAATTATAATAGCAATCCTCTTTCAGCACCAATTTGATCGCATTGATAATTTGATTATTCTAAATAGATCTATGTTAATGAGATATTTGGAAATAGGCAGTGACCACTCCTTTATTTACATCAAAGATTTCAGCAGAAGCTTAGACATTGTTGTTGACATTTGTAGATGTTAACAAAATGAACTGTATAATTAATTATTTTGAGTTATAGAGATTGATAAATGGGCGATTAGCGTAAAAAATGCCGAAGAGATAATGTGATGCAACTTAGCAAACAAAACATAGTAATTCTATTCTGAAATGACATAGCCTCAGTATTAAGGTAAATCAGAAGGATCTAGTAGGGTTTCATATTTACAAAAGGTGTAATTCAAATATACAGAGCTGCGGAAAGAACCAAATCAAATTTGAAGCTGAATCAGAAAGTGTTGTTAGAAGAGCCACAAGATAATGATCAGCCTATGTAAAACATTAATACCATCCTAGTTTGAGGAGTGTGCATGGTACTGGGCTCCCGGTTGTTAAAACAATATTGAAGCATTATTGTGGATATGGTATAAATACCCACTCTAAAGCTTCAATATTGGTTCAATAATGGGGAGCCAAGTACCTTGCACAATAGCCACTTTAGAATGGGTATAATGAAAATTATACCATAAATACTGCCTGGCATGAAGGAATATGAATGCAAGCAAAATAAATGTAATAATTAGTTCTGTTTGCATTGGAGCAACAGGGATTTTGGCTAGTTTTGATAGAACCTTTATGAATACAATTTGGATGTAAAGTGCTTGGCTATGATGGCAAATCGTGGATGTGCTGGAGTTGCTCAGCAGGTCAGGCAGCATTTCAGCAGAACATGGATTGGCCTAAGATAGACACAAAATGCTGTAGTAACTCAGCAGGACAGGCAGCATCTCTGGAGAGAAGGAATGGGTGACGTTTTGGGTCGAGACCCTTCTTCAGACGGGTTTCTTCAGTCTACCATCGATTTTCCAGCATTTGCAGTTCCTTCCTAAACAAAAGACTATGGGTACATGGCTTTCCTGTCAACAAATACTGATTGTGGTACAATAGCCCATTTCCAGCTTGCAGCTGTTACAAAGTCATCTGTTAAAGTAGCAAGGTGGATTTAGTAAAAACCATGCTGCACAATCTCTTGGTAGCTTTTTAACTTCTGTTTCACAAAACTACATCCTGCATTTGCTTTGAAAAACCTTACCATGATTTTTAAATACTATTAAATTCCAGTGTATCTCGAAAGTTCTCTTCTCAGGTAAATAGTAATATGTATATCACTCACAAATTCTGCCTGTCTTGAAAAGTTTAATTGATTAATCTACTAATAATCCATTACTGGGTAAAGCTATCTGCTGATCCAAAGGGCTCCAATTGAGCCTTGCCATAAAGCTTTTATGAAAGCTCAGATTACATGGGAGGTAGTATTTTTATTTCTAATACATGATTTTACATGAATTTTATTCTATGGGGGTACATAAATGACTCTTTTTAACAAACCTGAAGTATTTAGTCATGCTCTGATTTTCCCAGCAGAACAGTACATTGTGCAAGTAACGATGTTGCTTAATAGTCAGAGCATGCATAGGGTAACCATGACCCTGTGGCTTACTTAAAAACCCAGCCTAGCACAACCACAATAGTATTTAATTTGTAATTGGTGCTTATTAGAATTCAGCACTGAATTAGACACGTTGTCAGTGGGTGACCTTTCTCCAGTGATACTTTTATTTTGCATGATTGTTGGGGTCTTGTAACAAATGCCTGACACCATTTAATGATAAAATTACCCATCTCTGATATGCAAATTTTACAGCACAGCAATTAAGCAGTTTAGAATTTTATGACAGTGTTTGCGCTTTGCACAACAAAAAGAGGGCCAATAAACCTCTTTGATGGATGAAAGAGTCCCCAAAGGGAATAGACCATGTAAATTTCTGGTGACAATTCATTATGGTTTAGGTGTTGCGGTTATTGGTTGTTAATCTGTCTTCCTCCCAGGTTAACTCCCTTTGCCTCTGTTTCTCCCAGTGAAAGTGACATGTTCTCGGCATGGTGGGGGTATGGGCATCAGAGTGCAGATGGGGAAGCAGGGGCATTGCAATCTGCTTTGTTAAGAGACGTGGCAGAGGGGGGTGAATGGGGAACGTACGGCAAGATAGTGTGTCAGCGGGGAGCAGGACTGGGGCCCATATGCCTCCGTTCTTCTTCCTTCTGTCACTAGGTACACAGTCTGACCTTTTCTGTCAGGGCACTGGGAAGGAGATGGGCATGTGCTTGTTTCCATTTACTACAGCAACAGATTTACACAAGCTGCCTATCCATATTTTCTGATTAACGCTTGTCCATTTCCCAATGCTTTCTGCTATAATAAGTTATGTTCCTACAGCACATTAGGGAGATACATTGTTTATTGCCGCCTGATTATCTCCAGTACAACAGGAAAGATAATACATTTTATAACATTTAAGCAGAAAAAAAGTGCATTTAAGTGGTGGAAAAATATTTTTAAAGCCGTTAACTAAGACATTGTTCAGCTGTCAGTGAAAGAAAAATACAATTAAAGGTGAAAAAATCTTAAAGTAATGCTAGAAAACTATTAGCATAAATTGCCTTCAGAAAGGAAACATTAAATACCAGTGTGGCTCAAATGTTCAAAGCGGTTTTAAATCCTTCAACACTTTATGACTTGATTATAACAATCTATTTTCAGCCTCTAGCTGATTTTGTCAAAAACTGTAAACCCTTTACCACATTGTATAATATCACGATAACATTTCACAGAAACGTATTTCCAACACAGCACAGTAATGGAGTATCATTTTTCTTATTATTACACAGCTATAGAATAAGCTTAATTCACAATGCTGTTGGCATCTTGCTTCTCCACATTGTGCAGAAGGCATCCAAAGAATCATTCACACTTCAGTGAATTATTTTGCAATATACATTGTTTGATGCTATCTCATTACCGTATAACCTTTCTAAAATGCCTGCTGTGAAAAATAATTATTTTTATATGGTGTACTAAAATTGGCAAGACACGGTCAACTAAGAACAATGTGTTGGTAGATGGGATTGGCATGAACATGGTGAGCTGAGGGGCTGGATTTGGTAATGCATGATTCTCTTATGCTGTCTCCTAATGTTGTTAAAGGCACTGGTTTAAGACATGTACTGTATTAATGCTGGCCCATTGAAATGTGCTAAATTTGACAGCTCTGCAACACACCTACATTTTATTTAGTTTAAGAGATACTGAGCGGAAACAGGCCCTTCAGCCCACTGAGTCCACGCCGACCAGCAATCCCAGCACATTAGCACTATCCTACACACACTTGGGACATTTTTACACATGCACCAAGCCAATTAGCCTACATACCTGTACATCTTTGGAGTGTGGGAGGAAACCGAAGATCTCTGAGAAAACCCATGTGGTTACGGGGAGAACATACAAACTCCGTACAGTCAGCACCCGTAGTCGGAATCGAACCCGGGTGTCCGGCGCTGCAAGCACTGTAAGGCAACAACTCTACTACTGCACCACCATGCCGCTATCTGTGTATGGCTTCCAGAGAGTAAACTGGAAAAAGCCACTGACCTGGTTGGAGTCACTGGCAATCTCCTAAGGAACTGCACGGATCAGCTGACAGGAGTATTGACCTTTCTGTCCTGGGCCTCCTCCATTGTCAGAGTGAGAACCAGTGCAAATTGGAGGAACAGCACTTCATATTTTGCTTGGGCAGCTTACACCCCAGCGGTATGAATATTGACTTCTCTAACTTCAAGTAACCCTTGCTTTCCCTCTCTCTCCATCCCTTCCCCTTCCCATTTTACCGACCAGCCTGACTGTCCCTCTGATTACATGGTTTGCTTTGTCGTCACCTTCTCCTAGCTAACAATGGTTTATTCTACATTTTCCTTGATCTGCATCCCTTTTGACCTCTTACACGTCCTTATCTCTGTAACTCCTTCTCCACTGATGCTGAAGAAGGGCCTTGACTCAAAACGTCATCCATTCCTTCTATCCAGAGATGCTGCCTGAACCACTGTGTTACTCCAGTATTTTGTGTCTATCATAGGAGTATTTGCAGACATCTTTAACCTCAACTGATGCTATTCTGAGGTTCCCACCTGCTTTAAGAAGACAATTATCACCTGGTGCCAATGAATAATAAGGTAGTGTGCCTCAATGACCTACGCCCAATGGCTCTGACAACACCATCATGAAATACTTCAAGAGGCTGATTATATTGTGCATCAACTCCCAGACAAGTTTGATACTTGGCAACGCATGCACACCGTTCACCATCTCCCTGGCACTCTTTCCTGGAATATCTGGATGATAGGAAATACAGCTTCACCTTCAACATCATAATTCCAACCAAAGTCATCTCCAAACTCTTGGTCCTGGGACCATGCTGAGTCCCAGGATTCCTCTTTTTTTCGCAGCACATGTTGCAACTGCAAAGGATTCCAATAACTTTGTCATATATAATTTACCTTTCACAAAATTGACTTAGCTTAATTGACAGATCCCTCCCCCATCATAGTTTTCCAAGTCGCTCCCAATCCTAGTTCTCTGACTAGTCTCATTGTCCTCCTGATTAAATATTACTGATTGTATGCCTCGTTGTCAACTTCCCCTCAGCTAACAATGTACTATTCTACATTTCCTTGATCATCATCCCCTTTTGATCACAAATCAAAAGTCATCACAAATGTCCTCGTTCTTCAGAGAACGGGGTTTCCCCTCCCCCACTATAGATGAGGCTCGCACCAGGGTCTCCTCCATACCCCGCAACACTGCCCTCTCTCCCCATTCCCCCACTCACAATAAGGGCCGAGTCCCCCTGGTCCTCACCTTTCACCCCACCAGCCAGCGCATACAACAGATAGTCCTCCGCCAGTTTCGCCACCTCCAACGTGACCCCTCCACTCGCCACATCTTCCCATCTCCCCCCCCTGTCTGCCTTCCACAAAGACCGCTCCCTCCGCAACTCCCTTGTCAATTCTTCCCTTCCCTCCCGCTCCACTCCTTCCCCGGGCACTTTCCCTTGCAACCGCAAGAGATGCTACACTTGTCCCTTCACCTCCCCCATCCACTCCTTTCAGGGACCCAAGCAGTCATTCCAAGTCCGACAGAGGTTCACCTGCACCTCCTCCAACCTCATCTACTGCATCCGTTGCTTCAGATGCCAGCTGATCTACATCGGTGAGACCAAGCGGAGGCTGGGCGATCGTTTCGCCGAACACCTCCGCTCGGTCCGCAATAACCAACCCGACCTCCCGGTGGCTCAGCACTTCAACTCCCCCTCCCATTCCATATCCGACCTCTCGGTCCTGGGCCTCCTCCACAGCCAGAGTGAGCAACACCGCAAGTTGGAGGAACAGCACCTCATATTCCGCTTGGGGAGTCTGCATCCTCTGGGCTTAAACATTGAATTTTCTCAATTCTGTTAACCCAGACTGCCCCCTCCCCCTCCCCACCTCTCCCTCAGCCCTCGGGCCCTGACATTCCTTCTCCATCTTCCCCCCCCCCCACCCCAGTCGCACTAGCTTCTCATTTTCACACCACAAACAGCTTACAATGGCCTGTTTCCTTTATCATCAATACTTTTTTGCATATCTTTCATTCATTGTTCTTTATCTCTCCACATCACTGTCTATATCTCTCGTTTCCCTGATGCCTGACCAGTCTGAAGAAGGGTCTCGACCCAAAACGTCGCCTATCTCTTTCGCTCCTTAGATGCTGCTGCACCCGCTGAGTTTCTCCAGCTTTTTGTGTAACCCTCAATTCTCCAGCATCTGCAGTTCCTTCTTTAACACATCCCCTTTTGATCTGTGTTTTCACACCTTACCCTTCCATATTTCTATGTCTCCCTCTTCTCTGGCTCTCAGGCTGAAGAAGGGTCTTGTCCTGAAATGCCACCCGCTTCTTCTCTCCAGAGATGTTTCCTGTCCCGCTGAGTTACTTTAGCATTTTGTGTCTATCGTCACAAAATGACAACATTAACAGCTTAATTACCTAGAAATGTTCTAAGTACTCTGCCCTAACACCTTTAATAGTAGCTTCTAACATTTCTCGATGACAGAGTTTCCATAGTTTTAGGCTGTCAGTCTCCTATTTAAAAGAAAGGAATCATATTGTGATGTTTCCAATCTCATGGAATTTTACATGAACATGGGGAATTTCAGAAAATCATAACCATCTTTTTCACAAGTCATTTTTAAGTAAAAGTGTAATTGCATATCATTGGTTACAAAGGGAGATAATTGTATCACACCATAAAACCTCAAATGAGACCCTGGAGAATACATTTGATGCACATTGAAAACAGCCTAGGCGTATATTTGATAACCATTATGAGTTTGCTTCATGCAACCAGGATAGGAAGAATCTTATGATACTTTATTCACAGAGTTAAAACAATGAGCTGATAATTATAGGCTGCGGTTTTAAAGAATCACTCATCGTGGATCCGATAGGTTGTGGAATCCTGGAATCGGCCCTCAGGAAACAACTATTGTGTGAAAGAGAACTTGGAAAAAGTGCATGAAAGTCATGGAGATATCCAAAGCCAAGAGAGAGTCATGAGGGAAGAGTCACAAGTGTTTTATAGTCATATGTCCTCGATAGAACAATGACATTCTTCCTTGCAGCACCATAAAATAATATGTAAACATAGTACACTGTAAACAATATAGTAACCGAGAAATAAAAGTTCAGTGTGTGTACACACACACACACACACACACACACACACACACACACACACACACACACACACACACACACACACACACACACACACACAAAAAGTCTCGTCTTGTTTGGATGTCTGTCTGTCTGTCTGCGTGCAAGCTAGTGATCTCAAGGAAGTATGCCAAAACAGTACACAATAGCGCAACAATTTTTGAAGAACCTTACTCAGCTTTTTCCCATCATCGTTCTTACAAGTTTCCTTCAGATTTGATGTTATATTTCCCAGGTTATTGATATGTAAAGTTTTTAAAAAGTAAACATTGAAAATAATAACTGCCATTGAGAGGGAGATTCTTCCACCAGCTTCCAGTGATGATGTCACAATGGCATCTCACAGTCGTCCAAACACAATGGGATCTCAGGCACACGCTGCAGTGAACATTCCAAAAATCGAAAATGACATCACAATGTGAACTCTGCTGCCGATACACAAGTATGAGAGTGTTTTTACATTGTTGTAAGGAGAGGGATGTAGTGGCGGAGATTTTAAAGTTTTAAAGTGACATTTAAAAGTTGGATATCTTCTGCGCTGTTATGATGTCACAATGCCCTACCAGCTACAAGCAAATGTCCTTCAGGTAAAGAATCTGCCAGCCTAACCCAGCACAGCAAAGTTTTATGATTAGATTTGGATAAGAAAAGATGGCCTTGTTGGTGGCATCCACATCATATTAGTGCAAATCATATTGCAAATCAGTGCAATCAAATCCACATCATATTAGTAATCTTAGTGCAATTGCTTTATTTGAAAAGTTTAAAATGACCTGCACAGTTCGGGGCTATGCGTGAGTGGTGGAATATTGCAGTGGGGGAACGGGTTGCGTTGGGGGAACGGGTGAGTGTGGAATCTTCTTTTGGGGAATGGGTTGCGTTGGGGGTCCAGGCCTTCCATGTGACTGGGTCCCAACGGGTGAGTGGTCGAATCTTACATTGGAGAACAGCTTGCATTGGGGGACCAGGCCTCCCTTGGGGGCTATGTGTGAGTGGTGGAATATTGCGTTTGTTGAATGGGTTACATTGGGGGAATGGGTGAGTGGTGTTAACAGGTTGAATTGGGGGAACGGGTGAGTGGTGGATTATTGTATTGGGGGTGAGGCCAAACAGATCCCACTTTGGCTAGTATACTATTAAAAGTCTCGTCTTGTTTGTCTGTCTGTGAGATCAAGGAACTAAGCTAAAACAGTACCCAATAGCACACAATTTTTTGCAGAATCTTACTCAGTTTTTTCCCATGGTCGTTACTATCGTTTCTTCACATTTGATGTTATATTTCACGTTATTGGTATTTAAAATTTAAAAAAAGCCAACTTTGAAACTAATAACTGCCTGTGAGTGGGAGGCGTTTCTAGCAGCTTCCAGTTATGATGGCACAAAGGCATCTCACGGTCATCCAATCACAATGGGATCTCATTTACACAAGATTCCAAAAATGACATCACAATGTTGCCAATACAGAAGCTATGAGAGTTGACGGAGCGGGGATGGGAGGAGAAGAAATGTTATTTTAACATTGTCTTTAGTGGGGGAGTGCAAAAGACAATAGACAATTGGTGCAGGAATAGGCCATTCGGCCCTTCGAGCCAGCACCGCCATTCAATGTGATCATGACTGATCATCCCAATCAGTACCCCGTACCTGCCTTCTCCCCATATCCCCTGACTCCGCTATCTTTAAGAGCCCTATCTAGCTCTCTCTTGAAAGTATCCAGAGAACTGGCCTCCACCGCTCTCTGAGGCAGAGAATTCCACAGAGAGGAGAGGTGAGGGATGCAGTGACTGTGGGCAGGGAAAATGAGAGTGAGGGAGAGGTGACAGAGAGAAAATGGGATCAGCAGCTTCAAGGGGAGTAAGGAGAGAGTGAGATTTTTGCCCCCCCCCCACCCCCCCCCCCCACATGGGAAGGATTGATTGGCTCAAGGGAGCAGCTATGATGACCCAGAGGACGAGTCCATTCATTGGCTCTGGGAAGCGCTGACTGCTCCCACCCCCACGTGAGAAGGATTGATTGTGTTGGGGAAATGGGTTGTGTGGGTAAACGGGTGAGTGGTGGAATATTGCGTTGGTGAAACTGGGCCCAACAGTTCAGGAGGGTAGGGAGGGGAGAGGGGTTGCTGAGGGTGGGAGGAAGTGTCTAGGGGTAGGGAGAGAGTGAGGGGAGGGGAAAGGAGAGGGAGGAAGAGGTGAAGTAGGGAGTGGAGGAGGGGTAGAGAAGAGGGAGGGTGAAGAGGAGGGGAGGAGGTGAGGGGAGAGAAGAGGGAGGGTGAAGAGGATGGAGAGAGAGTGTTGGGGGATAAGGGAAAATGAACCACGCCTGCGCTGTTGTGGGCTATGGGTGAGTGGTGGAATACTACGTTGGGCAAATGGGTTACATTGGGGGAACAGGTGATGGGGATGATTGGGTGATGGGGATGATTGGCTCCGGGGGGCACCTGTCTCTGGGATGATCGCCGACGCCGTGTTCGGGGACCAGCCCTCCCCCGTGTTGGGGGCGGGGCCCAACGGGTCCCACTTGGTCTAGAATATATATAAAAGAAGGAAAGAAGATAATACATTATTGTCTTCCATCACAATGCGCTGTGTCAATTATATGTTTATGTCAATTTTTATGCAGTTGTGTGTCTTGTTTCTTTTTTGATATGACTGTATGGCAAATCAAAATATTTGTATGTTTTTACATACTTGGCTAATAAATTAATTACAATTATATAGATATATTACAATATCTATATTACAATTTCAATATATAGTGTGTGTGTGGGCCCGAAACGTTGCCTATTTCCTTCGCTCCATAGATGCTGCTCACCCGCTGAGTTTCTCCAGCATTTTGTGTACACTTTCCTGCATCTAGCTTGTCCAGTCCTTTTATAATTTTATATTTCTATATGAACCCCCCTCATCCTTCTAAACTCCAGTGAATACAAGCCTAGTCTTCAATCTTTCCTCATATGACAGTCCCGCCATCTCAGGGATCAATCTTGTGAACCTATGCTGCACTGCCTCAATCACAAGGATGTCCTTCCTCAAATTAGGAGACCAAAACTGTACACAATACTCCAGATGTGGTCTTACCAGAGCCCTATACAACTGCAGAAGAACCTCTCTACTCCTATACTGAAATCCTCTTGTTTTGAAGGTCAACATTCTATTAGCTTTCTTCACTGCCTGCTGTACCTTACCTAACCTAACCCCATTGAGATAATAATCAGCCCCCTTGTTTTTGCCACAAAAGTGGATAACCTCACATTTATCTATATTATACTGCATCTGCCACGCATCTGCCCACTTACTCAACCTGTCCAGTCCAGGTCACCCTGCAACCTCCTAACATTCTCTTCACAGTTAACACTGCCACCCAGCTTTGTGTCATCCGCAAACTTGCTAGTGTTGATCCTAATTCCCTCTTCCACATCATTAATATATATGGTAAACAGTTGCGGCCCCAACACCGTGCCTTGCGGCACTCCACTCGCCACTGCCTGCCATTCTGAAAAGGACCCCTTCACTCCTACCCTTTGCTTCCTGATTGCCAACCAATTTTCTTTCCACGTCAACACCCTACCCCCAATAACGTCCTATAATTTTAGTCACCAGTCTCCCGTGTGGGACCTTATCAAAGGCTTTCTGAAAGTTTAGATACATTATAATAATAATAATAATAATATCTTTTATTGTCATTACACATAAGTGCAACGAGATTTGGTTTGCAACTTCGAGATTTCGGTTAGCAACCCTCAAGAACAAGGTTTGTAAAAACAAACATTTGACCAGTAACCATTTGACCATCAACACAGACTAAAGTGCGAGGCCGGGGGAGACAGTCCATGGGGGTGGGGTGGGGGGGGGGGGGGGGGGGGTGGGTGGTACTCAGCAGGGCCGGTTCAGAGCTGCTATAGCTCTGGGAATGAAGCTGTTCCTGAGTCTGGTAGTGCGGGCGTAGCCTTGTAACGTCTGCCGGAAGGGAGTAGTTCGAACAGTCCATTACAAGGGTGAGAGGAGTCCTTATGTATGCTGACGGCCTTCCGGAGGCACCGTGTGTGGTAGATGCCCTCCAAGGCTGGTAGCGGTGTCCCAATAATCTGTTGCGCTCTGTGGACAACGCGCTGAAGAGCTCTCCTCTCCGCCTAATCCACTGGCTCCCCTTCATTCATTTTACTTGTCACATCCTCAAAAAATTCCAGAATATTAGTCAAGCGTGATTTTCCTTTCATAAATCCATGCTGACTTGGACTAATCCTTTTACTGCTATCCAAATGCCCCATTATTACCTCTTTAATAATTGACTCCAGCATCTTTCCCGCCACTGAAGTCAGGCTAACTGGTCTGTAATTCCCCGTTTACTCTCTCGCTCCTACCTTGAAAAGTGGGATAACATTAGCTATCCTCCAATCCACAGGAACTGATCCTGAATCTATTGAACATTGGAAAATGATCACCAATGAGTCCACTATTTCTAGAGGCACGTCCCTGAGGACACTAGGATACAGACCATCAGGCCCAGGGGATTTATCATCCTTCAGTCCCATTAGCCTACCCAATACTATTTCTCGCCTAATGAAAATGTCTTTCAGTTCCTCGACCCCCTTAGATCCTCTGTCTTCTAGTACATCTGGTAGATTGTTTGTGTCTTCCTTAGTGAAGATAGATCCGAAGTACCTGTTCAACTCTTCTGCCATTTCCTTGTCCCTCATAATAATTTCACCCGTATCTGCCTTCAAGGGACCCTTCAAGACTTCAAGACTTTGCTATTCTTTTTCCCTTAACATATCTAAAGAAGCTTTTACTGTCCTTCTTTACATTCCTGGCCAGCTTCCCCTCGTACTTCATCATTTTCAACCCGTATTTTCTGTTTTGTTTCCTTCTGTTGTCCTATGAAAGTTTCCCAATCCTCTGGCTTCCGGCTACTCTTTGCTGTGTTATACATCTTTTCTTTTAGTTTTATTCTATCCCTAACTTCTCTTGTCAGCCACGGTTGCCTCCTACTCCGCTTTCTTCCTTTTTGGAATGAAATGATCCTACGTCTTCCAGATTATGCCCAGAAATTCCTGCCATTGCTGTTCCACCATCATTCCTGCTAGTATCCCTTTCCAGTCTACCTTGGCCAGCTCATCTCTTATGCCTTCATAGTCGCCTTTGTTCAACTGCATCACTGCCACTTCCGATTTAACCTTCTCCTTCTCAAATTGCAGATTAAAACTAATCATATTATGATCCCTACCTCCAAGCGGTTCCTTTACCTCGAGTTCTCTTATCAAATGTGGATCATTGGGCAACACTAAATCCAGAATTGCCTTTTCTCTGGTTGACTCCAGTACAAGCTGCTCTAAGAATCCATCTCGGAGGCACTCTACAAACTCTCTTTCTTGGGGCCCTGCACCAACCTGATTTTCCCAGTCTCTTAGCATATTGAATCCTCCATCACCACAGTTACATTCGTCCCATGCCAGTTTTAACTCCTGCTACAACTTACACCCTACATCCAGGCTACTATTTGGGGGTCTGTAGATAATGCCAATTAGTGTCTTCTTGCCTTTGCAATTCATAGAAACATAGAAACATAGAAAATAGGTGCAGGAGGAGGCCATTCGGCCCTTCAAGCCAGCACTGCCATTCATTGTGATCATGGCTGATCGTCCCCAGTCAATAACCCGTGCCTGCCTTCTCCCCATATCCCTTGATTCCACTAGCCCCTAGAGCTCTATCTAACTCTCTCTTAAATCCATCCAGTGATTTGGCCTCCACTGCCCTCTGTGGCAGGGAATTCCACAAGTTCACCACTCTCTGGGTGAAAAAGTGTTTTCTCACCTCAGTCTTAAATGGCCTCCCCTTTATTCTAAGACTGTGACCCCTGGTTCTGGACTCGCCCAACATTGGGAACATTTTTCCTGCATCTAGCATGTCCAGTTCTTTTATAATTTTATATGTTTCTATAAGATCCCCCTTATCCTTCTAAACTCCAGTGAATACAAGCCTAGTCTTTTCAATCAATTTTGAATTCCTCAACTCAATCCACAGTGACTCTACCTCGTCAGGGACTTAATTCCATTCCCCACAATGTCTTCCCTCGCAAGGGACTTAATTCCATTCCTCACCAGAAGAGCTACCCCCCTCCTCTGCCCACCTGTCCGTCCTTTCTATAGGATGTATAACCCTGAATATTAAGTTCCCAGGCCCGATCCTCCTGCAGCCACGTCTCGGTAATCCCCACAATGTCATATCTACCAACCTCTAACTGAGCCTCAAGCTCATCTACTTTACTTCTTATACTTCGCGCATTCAAATACAATACTTTCAATTCCTTACGCATCTCACCATTCACATTGATTCCTATTACTCTTGGCCATACTCTCCTTTCCCTTTGTGAGCTTTCTTTCCCATTAATTCTGGGGTCATTAATTATCCCTTTACTCCTTCCCTTTAACTCTCTCCTTGACTATCCCATTTGACACCCCCTCACCATATATATGCTCACACACACACATACAGTATATATATGTATATATATGTATATATATATATATATATATATATATATATATATATATATATATATATATATATATATATATATATATATATATATGTGTATATATATGTATATATATATATATATATGTATATATATATATATATGTATATATATATATATATATATATGTATATATATATGTATGTATATATATGTGTGTGTGTGTATATATATATGTATGTGTATATATATATGTATGTGTGTGTATATATATATATATATATATATATATATATATATATATATGTATGTGTGTGTATATATATATATATATATATATATATATACAAATACACAAATACACATTTACACACATAAAAAGCAAACACACAATAATTGTGCAAAAAAACAAAACCAATGCCCCCAAGTCTATGTAGTGCAGAGTTCATTGGAGGTTGTAGTGTTTAATAGCCTCATTGCTGAGGGAAGAAGTTGGTTCCGAACCTGGATGTTACAGTTTTCAGGTCCTTGTACCTTCTTCCCAATGGCAGGGGTGATCTGAGTGTGAGGCCAGGGTGGTGTGGATCTCTGATGATGCTGGTGTGGGTCTCTGATGCTGGTGTGGGTCTCTGATGATGCTGGCTGCCTAGCTGGAAATGTTAGGAAGCTAATGACAGGGTGAAGCATGACATTAAAGGCAGAAAAGGAAAAGAACAGTGAGGTCTGCTTAAATGTTATCAGTTGCACAGCCAACAACAGGAGTGGCTGAGAAAGAAGTGCCTTACATGAGGGGAGAAGTATGAGCGAGGTGGGCAGATAACCTATTTCTATCAGCAGAGCACACTGAAGAGGACAATGGACTTTACGAGAATGATCCCAGGAAAATTGGGTTTACATATGATGAGGGTTTGACGGTACTGGGCTTGTACTCGCTGAAGTTCAGAAGGATGAGGGGAGACCTAACATAGAAACATAGAAACATAGAAATTAGGTGCAGGTGTAGGCCATTCGGCCCTTCGAGCCTGCACCGCCATTCAATAGAGAGTATAAACCGAGTCTATGCAGTCTTTGTTCATAACACAGTCCTGACATCCCAGGAATCAGTCTGGTGAACCTTCGCTGCACTCCCTCTATGGCAATAATGTCCTTCCTCAGATTTGGAGACCAGAACTGTACGCAATACTCCAGGTGTGGCCTCACCAAGACCCTATACAACTGAAGTAGAACCTCCCTTGTCCTATACTCAAATCCCTTTGCTATGAAAGCTAACATACCATTGGCTTTCTTCACTGCCTGCTGTACCTGCTGTACCTGCACGCCTACTTTCAATGACTGGTGTACCATGACACCCAGGTCGCGCTGCATCTCCCCTTTTCCTAATCGGCCACCATTTAGATAGTAGTCGGTTTTCCTATTTTTGCCACCAAAGTGGATAACCTCACATTTATCCACATTATACTGCATCTGCCAAACATTTGCCCACTCACCCAGCCTATCCAAGTCACCTTGCATTCCCCTAGCATCCTCCTCACAGCTAACACTGCCCCCAGCTTAGTGTCATACGCAAACTTGGAGATATTGCCTTCAATTCCCTCATCCAGATCATTTATGTATATTGTAAATAGCTGGGGTCCCAGCACTGAGCCGTGCGGTACCCCACTAGTCACTGCCTGCCATTGTGAAAACGACCCGTTTACTCCTACTCTTTGCTTCCTGTTTGCCAGCCAGTTCTCTATCCACATCAATACTGAACCCCCAATGCCATATGCTTTAAGTTTATATACTAATCGCTTATGTGGGACCTTGTCGAAAGCCTTCTGGAAGTCCAGATACACCACACCCACTGGTTCTCCCCCATCCACGCCACTAGTTACATCCTCGAAAAATTCCACAAGGTTCGTCAGACATGATTTACCTTTCGTAAATCCATGCTGACTTTGTCCAATGATTTCACCACTTTCCAAACGTGCTACTATCCCATCTTTAATAACTGACTCTCGCAGTTTCCCCACTACCGATGTTAGACTAACTGGTCTGTAATTCCCCGTTTTCTCTCTCCCCCCCCTTCTTAAAAAGAGGGGTTACGTTTGCTATCCGCCAATCCTCAGGAACTACTCCAGAATCTAAAGAGTTTTGAAAGATTATCACTAATGCATCAACTATTTCTGGAGCTACTTCCTTAAGTACTCTGGGATGCAGCCTATCTGGCCCTGGGGATTTATCGGCCTTTAATCCATTCAATTTACCCAACACCACTTCCCGACTAACCTGGATTTCACTCAAGTACTCCTTTGACCTGCGGTCCCCTGCTATTTCCGGCAGATTATTTATGTCTTCCTTAGTGAAGACGGAACCAAAGTAGTTATTCAATTGGTCCGCCATATCCTTGTTCCCCATGATCAACTCACCTGTTTCTGACTGCAAGGGACCTACATTTGTTTTAACTAATCTATTTCTCTTCACATATCTATAAACACTTTTGCAGTCAGTTTTTATGTTCCCTGCCAGTTTTCTTTCATAATCTATTTTTCCTTTCCTAATCAAGCCCTTGAAACCTCATTGAAACTAACCGAATAGTGAAAGGTCTGGATAGAGTGCTTGTGGAGAGGATGTTTACACTAGTGGGACAGTTTAGGATCGGAGGCCATAGCCTCAGAATAAAAGGACATACCTGTAGAAAGGAGATGAGGAGGGATTTCTTTAGTCAGAGGGTGGTGAATCTGTGGAATTCATTGCCACAGATGGCTGTGGAGGCAAAGTCAGTGGATATTTTTAAGGCAGAGATTGCCAGATTATCGATTAGTAAGGGTGTCAGGAGTTATGGGAAGAGGATATTGAGGTTTGAAGGGAGAGATAGATCAGCCATGATTGAATGGCAGAGTAGACTTGATGGGCTGAATGGCCTAATTCTGCTCCTTTAACATGACCTTATGATTGGACAAGAGGAGCTGTGCAGGAACCGAGAGTCCGATTTGGAATATCCTTCCAAATAATGTTGTGGGTTTCAGCACAGTAGAAGAAAAATATGTCTATACTTGGAAATAATTAAGCAGAAAGTAAACAGTGGATGGGACTGGTAAAGGTACACCATGTCAAAATCACAAATACTGTTTCAATGCAAGGAATTACTTCAGTTATGCAACTCACAAGTGAACGCATATTTACTTTTCATGGAACAGAAAAACAAGAAGATATTTGTCGTTGTTGTGTGAATGAGAGAGAGAAAGCAGACAGATCAGAAAATATACCTGGTATCAGCTGATTATTTCTCTTTTTTGAGAAATAGTATTTATTAGAAAACACCCGCCTATCGGCAATCTTTAGACTTTGGAGTTACAGCACAGAAACAAGCCCTTCGGCCCTTCGAATCCATGCCGACCAGCGAACACCCAATACTGGTGAAATACCCAATACTAGCATTATCCTATACACTAGGAACAATTTACAATTTTACCGTAGCCAATTAAACTAAGAACCGCTACGTCTTTGGAGTGTGGGAGGAATCTGGAGCACCGTGGGAAGACACACACAGTCACAGCGAGAACGGAGAAATTCTGTACAGCCAGCACCCGTAGTCAGGATCGAACCCGGATAAGGCAGCAACTTTACCGCTGCACCACTGTGCCGCCCAATCATTCAGAACTTCAAAGGACTTATTTCGGGGCTGACACCTCTGAGGTACTGATTATAGATAATGGGCTTTTTTTGCCAATTATATAATGCCCGTCCCTACATCTCCTCCCTAACATCCATCCAGGGACCCCGGCAGCCCTTCCAAGTGAGACAGAGGTTCACACGGACCTCCTCTAATCTATTGCTTTCAGTGTTCCTGATGTGGCCTGCCTTCTTTAAATTGGCAAGACCAAGCGTAGACCAGATGCACAGTTTTGTAGAACACTTGGGCTCTTGAGATTGGTCGCTTAGTCTTGCTGGATATCCCGGTTGCACTCAGGATCACTCGGGATGCTGAAAACATCATAGATAGCTGTTTTAGTGGGGTGGTCCAGGAGAAAGCAGCTCAGTGACCACAAGGAGGGAGAAGACGGAGAGTGCAGGAATTCCCCGTGACCGCTCACCTGAAAAAATTGAAAGGGCAACTCGCATTTTACGCGGGAATTGAGTGCTTGAAAAGCAGCGCTTTGAGCGCATTATTCCAAAAATAGGAGCGTGTAAATCAAGCTTTGGTATTAAAGGACCAAGTGCATTATTTCAAAAATACATAAATCAAACAGGTGTAAAATGCGAGGTGCAACATTTTGAATACTTGGGATGGATGATCCTCAGGAGAAAACAGCAACAGCCTGGTCTGCAGCACCAAGACTAGAGGGGTAATGTGAAGTCAGAGAAGTCTATCGCGATATGAGTCTTGATAGTTATCAGGACAGACAGGATGATGTGTAGCCCTCATGGTGCCTGGCCCTAGCATGTCTCAGAGTGGCTGCAGACCAATCTCAAGGGAGAGGGTGAGCAGCTGGAAGTTGTTGTGGACATTGGCACAACTGACATAGTTGCCATGCTATTTTTTATCTGAAATAGGTAGGAAAAGGGTTGAAGTCCTGCAGAGTGAATATAGGGGGTGAGGCAAAAGCCTAAAGAGCAGAACTTTGAGGGTAGTAATCTCTGCATTACTCCCAGTGCCACGGTGGGAGTTGATTTAGCAGGAGAATAGGACAGAAAAATATGTGGTTGAAGAGTTAGTGCAGGGGGAAGGGATTCAGATTTTTGGACCATTGAGATCTCTGCTGGAGCAGAGATGAGCTGAATAAGAAGGACATGTTGCACCTGAATTGGAGGGAGGAGCAATATTGAGGAGGGCAGATTTGTGAGGAGGGCTACTAGAGAGGAATTAAACTAGAAAGGCAGGAGATGAGACCCAAAGCGGCAGTGTGGCAGTTGAGAAGCTGGAACCTGAGGCAGAGTTCAAAAACAACAAATAGTAGTTTCAGGTATGCTCTCCAGGATGTTAAAGCTAGTGTTATTTAACGTGTTAACGTGCTAATTAATTTGTTATGTAAAAAGTAGTTGACAAAATGTTGTAAGACTTGTGACTGGACAAATGTCGCAGAAACTGCAACATAGAATCTCCATTTTGGCACACACTTGTGCAGTAGTGATTGTCTGCGTGCACCCTTGCATCATGATCTGCCTACATTGCTGTTCTTTTGTTTAGTTTAGTTTATTGTCACATGCACTGAGGTACAGAGAAAAGCAATTTGTTGCATGCTATCCAGTCAGCAGGAAGACTATACATGATTACAATCTAACTGTCCACAGTGTACAGATACAGGATGAAAGGAATAACATATAGTGCAAGATAAAGTCCAGTAAAATCCAATTAAAGATAGTCTGCGGTTCTCCTATGAGGTAGGTGGTACCTCAGGATCACTCTTCAGTTGTTCATAGGCTAGCTCAGTTGCCTGATGACAGCTGGGAAGAAACTGTCCCTGAATCTGGAGGTGTGTGTTTTCACACTTCTGTTTGTCTGGCCTGATGGGAGAGGGGAGAAGAAGAAGTGAACGGGGTGAGACTTGTCCTTGATAATGCTAGTCCAATAGATGGAGTCAATGGAAGGGAGGTTGGTTTGTGTGATGGTCTGGGCTACGTCCACAATTCTCTGCAATTTCTTGCAGTCTTAGATGGAGCTGTTCCCAAACCATGCTGCGATGCACCCCAAACCATGCTGTGATGTTCCCATATTCATTTTCAAATATGTATCAAGATATAATTTGAATGGGAATGTTACTTCTCTTAGTTTAGTTTAGTTTGATTTATTATTGTCACGTGTACCGAGGTACAGTGAAAAGCTTTTCTTTACATGCCATCCAGTCAGAGAAAAGACTATACATAAATACAATCCAGCCGTCCATTGTGAATTTGACCTCCTGCATGGACAAAGGTAAAAACATACCATGCCATTTGTAGTAAAACAAAGATCAAACAGACAAGACAATGACATCTTTAACATCTGTTCTGCTAAAAAAAAATTGCTTGTTTATTTCAATAATCATTTTTTCAGATATAGTAAACAGATATAAACCACCTGAAAATAATATTGAGTAAGTACAGCAGTGTTTTTTATTTGTCAAGCAGCGTCTGAAAATGAAATGGGTTAATGTCTGTGATGTGACCATGCACGCAAGCTCTCATTCAAAACATTAGTCTCTCCACTCTCAGATTCTGGTTTACTTACCCTGTACTTCTGACATTTGTCATTTGTCAGTTTAGTCGGCTGTTTCTCTCCACGTTATTTGAGGGTTGAACTCCCAGTAAATCTTTGGCCGTGGCAATGAACAGCAGGGGGTGCCACAGTTTATTAATTTGATTTTGCTAAATGCAAGCCTCTTCCCTGCTGCCATTGCCTCGTGCCCTGGTTGCAGCAGGATGGAAAAGCCATTGTGTTCATTTAAAGGATTTCATGCACCATATGTTACTGGTAGAAAAATGACATCAATTGCACAAACAAGTTTCCAATGTGTATTCTAATTATACCATTATTTAAATGTGTTTATGTAATGAGGTAATAACTATAATTTATAGCACATATAAAAGAAATCCCCATTGAAATGGTGGATGTTTAATCCAGTAGTTTAGTTGGTATTGCCATTAGTGTTTTTAACTTGTTAAAGAACAGTAAAAGGAAATCTGTGTTCTGATACTATAACCCACTTGGAGTTTGCCGTTACACAGAAAACAGTAAATGCCTTGCATTGTGGAGTGGACGCAAATATTCTATAATTACCAAATAATTATATTTATGTTTCTTTGCTGGCAAACAACCTTGGCTAGGTATTAATTTGAGTGAAGTTCAAACTCTGAGTTTAATGATTTTCAATCCCAACGTACAGTGAGATTATTGTTTAATGGAAGCCTTCAGCATCAGAAACATCTCCTCACAGTTTACATTTTGTTGATTAAGGGCTCCCTGGCTGTATTAAGCCAATACCAACTGTATGTGGAATAAGTGGGTTGCACAAGCTCTCTCTGCCTGTCACAGGCTGACCATTAGTATGGAAATGAGGCATGAGTATGACAGGTGGCCTTACAACCAACACAATTAACTTTGCCCATTAACTGAAATCAGACAAAACAGATGCAGCACCAAGAAAATAACAGCGGAAACAGGAATGAGGAATTCAAACTATACAGGCTGCTAATCAAAGGGTATCTTAATTTAAGGAGAGGAATTATCTAACATTTTGCAACCATCTACCACTTTTTAACTAATCTATTTTGTAACATGTTTGGCCGAAATCTTTCCCAACTCTGTGGAAAGGTGCACATGGCTCTAATGACTGTGTCCTTATTGGCCTGACCTTTTACGCTACCTCCTCTTCTGATAGTGTTGTTTCACCTGACTGCCTAATGGCACCCCGACCACAAGTAGCATTTAAAAGATGCAATGCTATGCTAAGGTCAATTGGATCCATCTCCGGAGAGAACGGAGAGACATTGTGGAGGTCGATGCTGCTTCATTAGTAATAATCACTGAGCAGTGGCTAAACTATTAACTTTGAATTGTAAAATAAGTGGATGAAAATGATTGTCAGTATGATAGGAGGTTATATTCTCCCCAGTCTGCTCATTTAACTCCCAGCTAGTACCTAATTCTATGTGGCTATATTTTAGTGTGGTTGTTTCTCAGTTTAATCTAATGTATTTCGGATGTCCAAATTATTTATATTCCACCAAAAATATTTGTGAAAATAATGTGTCACATTATGATGCCAACTTAAATCAAGGCATGCTACATTATCTCTTTACTTCATGTCATTTTGAAGATACTTAATTCTTCCTCCATTGTTCCTTCCCTTAACATATTTATCAAGTACCTTTTTGAATGAAATATTGAGCATTTAATTTTTTATTCTTTTAAGAAGCCCTCACTGAATAGCAGCCTTGATTTTCCAAAATGTAAGGGGACTCTGAGGCAAAGACCATTTAGTGCATCGAGTCTCTCCCGGCATTCACTGTGCTCGGGACTGATCTACAGCCTAACTCCATATCCCTGAGTTTTCCTTTATTCCTCAGAATCTCTGGTTAACAGAAAATATGAGTTGGGGTCATAGTCATAGAGTCAAACAGCGTGGAAACAGGCCTTTCGGCCCAACTTGCCCACACCGACCAACAGGTGTCATCTACACAAGTCCCACTTAGTTTAGTTTAGTTTAGTTTATTATCATGTGTACCAAGGTACAGTCAAAAGCTTTGCTTGCCTGCGCTTGACCAATTTCCCTCCAAACCTGCATAGTATAAATTATGGTACAGTTATAGAGTTTAAATTTAACAATTGCTTTAACATTGATTGCTGTTTGTGAATGAGAGCGACATCACCTTTATACCCTGCCTTGCAGTGGAAATTGATTCCTTACTTTAGCACTGATGTGTCTCTCTCTAACTATAAACCCCAGCCCCATCTTTACCAATTAACAAAGTTTACTCTTCCGTCCATATACGTTAGAACATAGAGTACAGCACAAGAACAGACCAGAAAATGAGCTAATTTTAGAGAGGAAATGAGATACAGCGTGAAAACAGGCCCATTGGCCCACCGGGTCCGCGCCGACCAGCAATCGCCCCATACACTGTCACTATCCTACATACTAGGGACAATTTACAGATGCCAATTAACCTGCAAACCCTGTACACCTTTAGAGTGTGGGAGGAAACCGAGCACCTGGAGAAAACCAACACAGGTCACGGGAGAACGTACAAACTGCATACAGACAGCACCGGTAGTCAGAATCGAACACATGTCTCTGGGTCTGTAAGGCAGCATCTCTACCACTACGCAACTGTGCCACCGAGCTGATCTATAAATTTATGTTTCTCCTTAAAATAGAAACAAAGATTCAGTATTGAATCAGTGAAGGTGCAGAACCCTGATCACAGCATATTTTCGTGAAACGCAAATGAGAGCCAAGATTCAGTGCATAGCTGTGATTCACTGGAATGCTAGGGTCACCCAGATAGACAACAAAAGGCAGTGTGGTTAATGCTTAGACAAGAGAGGAACAGATCGTGGGGAACTAAAAGTTAAAAACATTCCAACAATGTGTGAAATTGAAATTTGAGATTTTTAGCTATTTCAAAAGAAAACCACTTACTGTTGTAACTCGTTCTCACCTAATAGACAGCTAACATTGGCCTGTTTCCCTTATCATCATTACTTTTTTGCATATCTTTCATTCATTTGTTCTATATCTCTCGACATTCACCGTCTATTTCTCTCGTTTCCCTTTCACCTGACTCACCAGTCTGAAGAAGAGTCTTGACCCGAAATGTTACCTATTCCTTTTCTCCAGAGATGCTGCCTGTCCCGCTGAGTTATTCCAGCTTTTAGTGTCTATCCACTTACTGCTATTGGAAGGGCATTGCCTGTAAAAAAACATGAGCAAACTGCCTGGAACGAGAGAGTGAGACAGAAAGAATGAAAGAGTGATGCAAAGAGTTACGTTTGTATATCTTTCTTAACCTCAGTATCTCCCGAGTGCAACTAATGAAGTACTTTGGGTATAATGACTTTTGAAGTGCAGTCTTAGAGCAACAAGGAGATTACACTTCAAAGGTGACTACATCCACTGTATTTCAGTAATTGCACAGTAACAATGACCAAAGTATCTCTCTAAAGTTTTATTGGTTGTGGGCAAATATTGACTGGGACACTATTGCACATCTTTAAACTAATTATTTGAAACCTTTTACATCCTCTTGAGTGAGTTATATTTAACAATTATTCTGATACTCTTACTTCCAACAGTGCAGCCCTACCCCCCCCCCCCCCCCCACTCCTCCTCCCACTCCTCCTCACCCTTGTAGCACTGGACTGTAAACCTGGATTACATGCTCATAGCACTGGTGAGGGATTTGAGGGCGGCACGGAGGCGCAGCGGTAGAGTTGCTGCCTTATAGTGCTTGCAACTTCGGAGACCTGGGTTCAATCTTGACTACGGGTGCTGTCTGTACAGAATTTGTATGTTCTCCACGTGACCAGTGTGGATTTTCTGCGTGGTCTTTGGTTTCCTCCCACACTTCAAAGACAGACAGGTTTGTAGGTTAATGGGCTTGGTAAAAGTGTGAATTGTACGTAGTGTGTGTAGGATAGTGTTAATTGGTGGGAATCTCTGGTCGTTGCGGACCCGGTGGGCCGAAGGGCCTGTTTCCGCACTGTATCTCTAAACTAAACTAAACTAAACTAATCAGCCTTCTGCTGTAGAAGAAAGGGTGCTGTTGCTGATGCCAAAACAGTCTATTTATTCCACAAGACCTAGAAATGAATTAATTTAGAGCAAAACTGAACTTGAGTCCTGGTGGACATTCAGCAAGGTAACAAAAAAGTACAGACCTGATTTCAACTTTTTGTATTAGATTTGTTTCAAAGTAGATTGAGGGAGCACATTAATATCATATAAATTACACTGACAAGAAAAAGTGCCCAAGGGTGTGCTCAGGACCAATACTGCCTTCAAAAACTATAATCCAACCTCCCTTCCATTGACTCTTTCTACACTTCACGCTGCCTCGGCAAGGCCACCAGCACAATCAAGGATGGGTCTCATCCTTGCCACTCCCTCTTCTCCCCTCTCCCCTCTCCCATCAGGCAAGAGGTATAGAACTGTGAAAACGCACACCTCCAAATTAAGTGACAATTTCTTCCCAGCTATTAACAGGCACCTGAACCATCCTACCACCTACTGGAGAGCAGTCCGGAGCTACTATCTACCTAATTGAAGACTCTCGTACTATCTTTAATCGGTCTTTTATCTGGATTTTATCTTGCACTAAACGTTATTTCATTAATCATGTATCAGTACACTGTGAATGACCCGATTGTAATCATGTATAATCTTTCTGCTGACTGGTTGGCACGCAACAAAAAGCTTTTTCCTGTACCTCGGTACACTTGACAATTAACTACACTATATTAAAAATCTAAAACTAAACATTTTAGGACACAAAGTGATGAAGGTCAAACTCAACAGGTCAGTATCTCTGGGGAACGCGGATAGACGATGTTTAGGGTTGAGACCCTTATTTCTTTGCAATTCTTCCAAGAGTTGACTGCCCCGATTGAATTCTTTCACTTTGTTATGCACTTTCACTAGAAAACTGCATGATAACACTCAGAGAAATTTCACACAGGGAATCGGCCAAACTGAAAAATATTGCCCAAGGAAAGGGTTTCAGTAAAAAGATTAACATTTTTAAAGTGTCAGGAGATGAAGGCCCGAATTTCAATATCCTCTTTGGATCTCCTGACAAGTATGGCCCATAATGTGGCCAATGTGAGTTAGAAGGGATCTGAGGGAGGGAATTTTGGACACCAAGAGGTTTGGAGTTTGGAATGTACTATATGCAGAGGTAGTGGAGGTGGATACTCTTGTGACATTTGTGAAGCAGCTACGGAAATACATAAGGCATAGAAGGCTATGGTCAAGGGAACATAAGAAAAAAGGAAGAATATTATTTCTGAGATATTGTCGAGCTTTGAGATGTGAAAGGGTCTGGTGCTCTAGGTATGCTTTGCAAAAAACTAGCATTCAGGGACAGCAAAGAATTTGGAAAGTTAACAGAATGGAATTGCATATTGCTTGGGGAATTGAATTCAGAAATTGGACGGTTACACTTTATTTATTTACAGCAATGGTGAGGCCACATCTGGAGTTCTGGCTGCAATAGTGGTCAAGAAAGAGTCAAGTGTTGAATTGCCATGAAACCTGGATTCGATCCTTTTCAATGCTGACTACAGGCGCTGTCTGCATGGAGTTTATACGTTCTCCCTGTGACCGCGTGGGTGTTCTCCGGATGCTCCATTTTCCCCCCACACTTCAAAGACGTAGAGGTTTGTAGGTTAATTGTCTTTGGTAAAATTGTAAATTGTCCCTACTGTGCAGGATGATGCTAGTGTATGTGGTGATCGCCAGTCAGCACGAACTCTGTGGGCCAAAGGGCCTGTTTCCACGTTGTACCTCTAAACTAAACTACTGTTTGCATGCTGCTGGTCATAAATAAACCTCTGCAGCTTGCAACAAATGGCAATGACTTTCCATGCCTGCACTTGTCCATACAAGGGCATCCATCCCACTACTAGTAACTCACCTAAACCAGATTAATATGGCTCAGTGGCTTTGAGCTGATCTCAACTTGCCCAAGGCTGTGACTATCGCCCATGCTAAATCTGAAAAACGGCCTGGTGTAATTTAAATTCAATAAACATTTTACCTGGAAACTCATCTTTCTCATCTGCTCACAGGGTATGAATGTTACCCAGAAATTATTTCCCATTGATGTTTTGGCCTCTGCAAGTTTTTTTTTGTCTTTGAGGATGCGTAGGAATATTATTAATAGCTATGGTGCAATTAGTAAAGAGCAATAAGCAATGTATATATCTAATTAAAATTTAGTCGAAAAGATATGTCCAAAAAAATTCTATTTACAAAGAAATGCTAACTTGAAGAAGCCTACAATTGAAGACTGTACAATAGTTCTGCACCTGTTTTATATTGGCAAGATGTAGAACAAGCAAGTAAAAAATGAAATCTAACATGGGATTAATTTACATAATTTTAATATCAATAATAAAATTCATGCTTAGCATTGGTGTTCTCCTCAGAGAACTAGTCAATTACTTTGCCAGAAGCATAACACTATTCTGATGGGGAGCCTAAAAAGGTTGCAGCTCATAAGTTATCCTGGAGCCATGGTGATAAACCCAATGTCATAAAAACTTCTGATTCATTCAATTCCTGGCGAAGCACCATAAAATAAACTTGTTGCAGAAACCGCAGCCCATAGTATTAAAAGATGTGCGGCTGCTTGAATACACAGCTGGATTAGGACCACAAGGCAAAGGGCGGTTGGATGTCTGATGAAGGGTCTCGACCCGAAACGTCACCTATTTCTATTCTCCAGAGATGCTTCCTGACCCGCTGAGTTACTCCAGCCATTTGTGTCTGTCTTCGGTTTAAACCAGCATCTGCAGTTCCTCCCTACATCAAGGAGTGGGAGGAAATGTCTAATAGGGTTTGGTAGGGACCTAACTCTATTATATTAATGACCTTCAACATAGATATACAGTTTGGCAGGGAACAGAAATGTAATGAACAGTGAGGAGGAGAGTAACAGGCACAACAACAAAATAACATAACATAACATAAATACTTTCAGATGTCCTTGCAGCACACTAATAAAAAATACAACATAGCATTAAAGAAATTTAACATTAAAACATAAAGACATCCCTCCACAATGGTTCCCACTGTGGGGGAAGGCACAAAGTCCAGTCCCCATCCCCATGTCCACCCAAAGTAGTCGGGCCTATTGAGGCCTCCACAATTGCCGCTACGGAGGCCCGATGTTCCCGGCTGTTCTCACCGGGTGATGGTACTCCTGCGTCGGTAGACCCTCTCAGCGGCTTCCAATATTCAATATCCAATTCCAGACATCCAATATATAGACACAAAATGCTGGAGTAAGTCAGTGGGTCAGGCAGCATTTCGGGAAAAAGGAATGGGTGAAGTTACGGGTCGAGACCCTTCTTGTTCATTGTTCTGCTGTGAAAATATCAGAGAGTGAAGTGAAAGAGCCAAGCACTGCTTCTCTTGTTCATTTTCCAATTTGTCACTGTAGCTTACAAGCTGTAATGTATTTTTAAGCAAAGCACACTGGTTCCCAGGTAGTTCAGTTGCCAGCATATCTCCAGTGTGGAGTTTATACCGATGACATTGGAAATGAACATTCCATGGGGATGTGCAGGTAACTCAATCTGTAAGGTACAATTTCTTTCAATTCCAGTATTATTGTGGATCAAATAGTGGACCTAAAATCCCAGATGTGTAATAACCATCTACTAACACCAGCTAATCTCATACCAGCATGAGGTTATAAATAAAACATTGGACATCCACAGGTCAGCATTGCCGACTGTTTAAATATAATTGCGGCCAAGTTGGCGCAGCAGTAGAATTGCTGCTCTACAGCATCAGAGACCCGGGTCCAATCCCGACTATAGGTGCTGTCTGTACGGAGTTTATACGTTCTCTCTGTGACCACGTGGGTTTTCTCCGAGATCTTCGGTTTCCTCCCACACTCCAAAGATGTACAGGTTTGTAGGTTAATTGGCTTGTATGAGTGTAAGTTGTTGTCCCTAGGTGGACACAAAATGCTGGAGTAACTCAGCGGGACAGTCAGCACCCCTGGAGAGAAGGAGTGTCGACCTGAAATGTCACCCATTCATTCTCTCCAGAGATGCTGCCTGTCCCGCTGAGTTGGCCAGCATTTTGTGTCTATCCTTCAATTTAAACCAGCATCTGCATTTCTTTCCGACACTGTAAATTGTCCCTAGCATGTGTAGGATAGTGTTAATGTGCGGGGATCCTGGTCAGTGCGGACTCGGTGGGCCAAAGGGCCTGTTTCCGCGCAGTATCCCTAAACTGAACTAAACTAAATTGCTTTGAATTGTGACTTTCATATATAAGTCCATAATTTATTCACCTTTAAAATATGTCATTAAGAAGTTTTCTTGGCCTGAAATTGTTGAAATACCCTTGATGTTTAGAAACATAGACATAGAAACATAGAAATTAGGTGCAGGAGTAGGCCATTCGGCCCTTCGAGCCTGCACCGCCATTCAATATGATCATGGCTGATCATCCAACTCAGTATCCTGTACCTGCCTTTGCTCCATACCCTCTGATCCCCTTAGCCACAAGGGCCACATCTAACTCCCTCTTAAATATAGCCAATGAGTAGATGCGGCCTTTAACCTGGCTTTACTGATGGCAGATCCATTTGTTCAGACATTTCCACACAACATCTCTTGCCATGCATATTTTACAATTGTTGCTCATTAGTGAAAGATTATAAAATGTATATGTTTAGGTTCACTGACCGGGACAACAGTTCCCAGGAGAAGCCTCAATTCAATGAGTGCCATTTGAATTTGAAAGATGTAACACAAACAATTACATAACCTACCTACTATTGGACATAGGGCAATCCCTCGCAGTTTCGATACTACAACAGGAGGCTTTAAGCTGATTCTCTTGTGCCGTAATCATGTCCCATTTCCCACTCCAGTTTGCAAACAGTTTTAGATGGAATTCTGATAATGTTCGATTATCTTCAGAAATATACAAAATATTAAAGTCAAGTCAAGTCACTTTTATTTCTATAGCACCTTTAAAAAACAACTCTCGGTGGCCAATGTGCTTTACATTGGTGGAGGTACTAACGTTATACAGTAAACAATAACGAGTAAAGCGAGACTGGGGTTAAACTCTGAGTTTGTGCAATAGTCTAAAACAGATGAAAGTGAATCCACAACCTGTTTTCGATGTCATAGAGTCATAGTCATACAGCATGGAAACAGGTCTTTCGACCCAACGCGCACACAAGATTGATTGCGTCAAGAAGCAACCTTCACGTTAATTTCTATAGCTCCATTAGCAAGGATATTTAGACTACACACTTGTTTCAAATACTAGTTCACAATTACATTTTGCCCACTGCAAAAGACATTCAGCATTCAAAAGTCGTAGTGATAGAGTCATACAGCTTGGAAACAGGCCCTTCCGCCAAATTTGCCCACACCTGCCAACATGTTCCATCTTCACTAGTTCCACCTGCCACCATTTGGCCCATATCCCTCTAAAACTGTACTACTAAAACTCAAATATCACTGTATCTTAAGTGACAATAAACGCGAACTTGAACTTGAACTATCCATGTACCTGTGTAAATGGTTCTTAAACTTTGCGATAGTACCTGCCTCAACTACCTCCTCTAGCCTGCCCAAACTCTCCCTGTTGCTCAGGCGCTCAGGTCTTGGCAACATCCTTGTAAATCATGCGGATGACACTAAGCTGGGGGGCAGTGTTAGCTGTGAGGAGGATGCTAGGAGACTGCAAGGTGACTTGGATAGGCTGGGTGAGAGGGCAAATGTTTGGCAGATGCAGTATAATGTGGATAAATGTGAGGTTATCCACTTTGGTGGCAAAAATAGGAAAACAGACTATTATCTAAATGGAGGCCGATTAGGAAAAGGGGAGATGCAGCGCGACCTGGGTGTCATGGTACACCAGTCATTGAAAGTAGGCATGCAGGTACAGCAGGCAGTGAAGAAAGCGAATGGTATGTTAGCTTTCATAGCAAAAGTATTTGAGTATAGGAGCAGGGAGGTTCTACTTCAGTTGTATAGGGTTTTGGTGAGACCACACCTGGAGTATTGCGTACAGTTCTGGTCTCCAAATCTGAGGAAGGACATTATTGCCATAGAGGGAGTGCAGAGAAGGTTCACCAGACTGATTCCTGGGATGTCAGGACTGTCTTATGAACAAAGACTGCATAGACTCGGTTTATACTCTCTAGAATTTAGGAGATTAAGAGGGGATCTTATAGAAACTTACAAAATTCTTAAGGGGTTGGACAGGCTAGATGCAGGAAGATTGTTCCCGATGTTGGGGAGGTCCAGGACAAGGGGTCACAGCTTAAGGATAAGGGGGAAATCCTTTAGGACCGAGTTGAGAAGGAATTTTTTCACACAGAGAGTGGTGGGTCTCTGGAACTCTCTGCCACAGAGGGTAGTTGAGGCCAGTTCATTGGCTATATTTAAGAGGGAGTTAGATGTGGCCCTTGTGGCTAAGGGGATCAGAGGGTATGGAGAGAAGGCAGGTACGGGATACTGAGTTGGATGATCAGCCATGATCATATTGAATGGCGGTGCAGGCTCGAAGGGCCGAATGGCCTACTCCTGCACCTAATTTCTATGTATCTATGTATCTCTGCACCCTTTCCAGCCTGACAATATCCTTCTTATCGCAGTGCAACCAAAACTGAACACAATACTCCAAATGCATCTTGTACAATTGTAACATGACATCTCAACTTCTATATTCAATACCCTGACTGCTGAAGGCCAATATACTGAAAGCCTTCTTGACCACCCTATCTACACGTGATGCCACTTTCATGGAACTATGTACCTGCACTCCTAGATCCCTCTGCTGTACAATGCTCCCAGGACTCCCGGCCCACTTGCCCATTACAACATCTCACATTTATCTGCATTAAATGTAGACACAAAATGCTTAAGTAACTTAGGGGGCATGGCAGCATCTCTGGAGAGAAGGAATGGGTGACGTTTCGGGTCGAGACCCTTCTTCTGCATTAAACTCCATTTACCACTCCTCAGCCCACTTGCCCAACTGATCAAGATCTTGCTGTAATTTCTGATAACCATCTTTGCTATCTAAGATACCATGCACTCTAGTGTTACCTACAAACTTACTACGTTCTCTTCCAAATTGTTGATATAAACCCCAAACATCACACTATCTAGTCACCACTAGATGTTCCTGTGTGGTGCTGTCCTATATTCGATGTTCTAAGTTCAATTCTAAAATATTTAAATAAAAATTGGGGATATGAGCAGCAGATGTGATGGAGACGGAAGAATTGAGAATAAGAGATGGCATACTTTCAAAAGGCAGGGTTGGGGAATTGTGCTGGGGTACATTTGGAACAAGGAGTGTTCAACGCAACCAACAAAAAGACAAGCATAGCTGGGGCCCATGTGAGTGCCCATAGATGTTGATGTTATAAGTAAGAGGAATCAAAAGAGCATTTAAACACAAAATGCTGGAAGAATTCAATGGGTCAGGCAACATCTTTGGAGAAAAAGGAATAAATTACATTTCAGGTCAAGAACCTTCTTCATACTGAGAGTTGGGGAGTGGGAAACTGGAGGTCTGAAAAGGTAGAGAACAGATCAAAGTCGGCTAACAAGCCCACTATGGTCCACTGTTGGCTGTGGAGGAGGTAATAATGAGGGGATACGAACAGTGGGAATGCAAGGGTTACTTGAAATTAGAGTAATCAATATTCATACCAATGGGTTGTAAGATGCCCACAAGCTGCTCAAAAGAGAAGTTGTTAAGGGTGAGTACAAGTTCTGCCAGGTGGAGAAGAGTGTTAGTTAAGGAGAACTGATTGGGTCTCTGTTCAAAGAAGAACCCCAGGGCCTTGAAGTCTTTCTGATGGGGAATGGAGGTGAAAATGCCCATGGTAAAGACGAGGTGATGGTGGAGGTGGCTGGTGGACTAGGAATTGGAAGGTGTTGAAGTGGTGTCGAGCATGTGAGGTGTCCTGAATGTAGATTGGAAGGGACTGAACAAGGGGGATAGTATTCAGATATTTGGAGATGTGCTTGGTTGGGCAGGAGCTGGCAGGAGCAATGGTTTTGCCAGGGTGGACCTGCTTGTGGATTTTGGAAGGAGATATAAATATGTAGTGCAAGGATTGGGAATTTATAAGGTTTGAAGCCATGTTTGGGAGATCGCCAGAGGCAATGAGATCAGTGATGGTGGAGCAAAGAGATGAGTAACTATCTTCTTTTGTGCAAGATTCTCCAGCCTCAGTTAATGGGCATCAAATATGTTTCTTTGATGGCCACTGATTTCAGGTTTATCAGTCTACCTTGATGTCAGACTCGGTCAAAATGCTGCCTTGATGTCAAGGGAAGTCAATCTTATCTTGCACCTTACCTCACTTCTTTCGCTCGATAGCCCATGTTGAGACAGAAACTTATGATTCTGGTGAAACCCAATCTGAACATGTGACTAAGTGTCATTTTAACACAGTTGATGACAGCTTCCATCACTTAATTGAGGGTGGACTGACTAGATGATAATTAACCAGACTGAACTAGTCCTGTTCCCAAAAAGCAGGACATACCTGGACAATTCTCCGTACAATTGAGTGGATGCTGGCATCATTACTGTATGGCAGCAATTGGCTCAATTCATGCCTTCGTTCCTGCAGCTGGGATATTGACTGGTTCCATAATCTTTATTCGTAGCCATTTATTGGTATCACATGGAGTAAATCGAATTGGCTCAAGAATGGCATCTTTAATGTCATGGATCACAGTAAGAGGCCAAAATATATAATTTATTAAATACATCTGCTGAACATGTTTGCAAATGCTTTTGCCATATCTTTCACGTGTTGGGCCAGCTATCATTGAGAATGGAATGTTCTTGGAACTTCTGCCTCCTGTTTGCTATTTAATTGTCCACGATCAGTCATGCCCAGACGTCATAGGGCTGCAGATCTTAGATCCGATCTGCTGATCATGGGATTACTTAGCACCATCTACTGCATGCCGTTTCTGTTGTTTGGCATGCATGCAGAATTGTACTGGAGCTTCACAAGGATACCACTTGTTATTTTTTGGGTATAGTTGGTGCTATTCCCACCTTCTCTTTATGCACCGCACATTGATTCAATATTGATCCCCTGCCTTAATATTGTAACCAGATCAGCCATGATCAGATGGTGGAATAGACTTGATTGGCCAAATGGCCTTTGTTTGCACCTATCACAAGTTCACAAGTTGTAGGAGTAGAATTAGGCCATTTGTCCCATCGAGTCCACTCCGCCATTCAATCGTGCTGATCTCTGCCTCCTAATCCCATTTTCCTGCCTTCTCCCCATAACCCTTGGCACCCTTTCTAATCAAGCATTTGTTTATCTCTGCTGTAAAACAATCCACTGGCAGCCTCCACAGCCCTCTGTGGCAATGAGTTCCATGTATTAACTATCCTTTGACTAAAGAAGTTCCTCCTCACCTCCTTTCTAAAAGAGCGCTCTTTCATTCTGAGGCTATGACCTCTGGTCCTAGACTCTACCACCAGTGGAAACATCCTATCCACATCCACTCTGTCTATGCCTTTCATTATTCTGTAAGTTTCAATGAGGTCCCCCCCTCAATCTTCTAAACTCCAGCGAGTGCAGGCCCAGTGCTGCCAAACGCTCATTATATGCTAACTCACTCATTCCTGGCATAATTCTTGTAAACATTTCCAGTGCCAGCACTTATGAACTTATGAGGTTACATATTGGTGGTGAACACTGCTGTTGCTGATGATAGTACAAGGATCTCATGAACGCCCAATTTTCTTTGCCAGATCTGCTCCAAGTTTATCTCATAAAGCTTGTTTATGATCTATAGAACATGATGTCCTTGGCATGAAGCAAATACATCATCATCATCAAGACTGTGCAGTGGCCACTTCTACCAATGCTGTCATGGATTGATTGATCTGCCATGGGTGGAATGATAAGGACGAGTTAAGTCTTTGCGGACTCAGCCAGCTCAGTCAGTGGTGGTAGTACCAAGCCTCTCTTGTTGATGATCTTAAAAGTTTCTGGACCAGAGCATATTTAATGCTCTTGCTACTTTCAATGTTTCATCCATATATTGTTTAACACGAGAGACCACTGATTCATCAGTTAATGAAGGACTGTAGGTGGTAATCTGGAGGGGATTTCCTTGCCCATGTTCAACATGATGCCACAAGATTTCAGCGATCCTGAAATGAATACTGAGGTCTGCAAAGGCTACTCCCTCCTGCCTGCATACCACTATATCACCACCTCCTGATGCCTTTGTCCTGTTGATGGGGGAAGATGTATCCAGGGATTATGATGGAGGAGTCTGATACATTACCAACGAGATAGGTCAGGCCACTCCTTGCCTATCAGATACCAGTCCCCACATGTTTGTGAAGAGAAGTTTGCAATGTCAACTGAACTGGGAATTACTTTGCTGTGTCTGAAATCAAAGCCTGGTGGCCTGAGCAGTTTTACTCCTGCGCTGTTTACACATAGTGCAATCAGCATCAATGGTGATGACGTGGAAATGATCAAGAGCTTCAATAGCCTTGGCATTACTATTACCAATTATTTGTTGTGGACCAACCACATTGATGCAACAGCCCAAGAAGGCACACCAATGCCTCTACTACCTGATGAGACTGATAAAATTAGGCATGTCTCCAATGACTCTTACAATCTTCTACAGATGCACCGCAGAAAGCATACTGTCAGCTTGGTTTGGGTACTGCTTGCCCAAGACCTCAAAATATTGCAGAGAGTTATCGATGTAGCCCAGTCCCTCACGCAGACCAAATTTCCCACTATTGACTTCATCTACCCTTCACACTGCTTCAGAAAAGCAGCCAACATAATCAAAGATTTGTCCCACCATGATCATTCCTCCTTCTCCTTGCTCCTGTCCAGAGAAAGGTACAGAAGCTTGAAAGTGTGTCCCACCATGCTCAGGAACAACTTCTTCCTCTCTGTTGTCTGGCATCTGAACGATCTTTCCATAAGTTAGGGTTCATCTCAGTTCACCTCTATCCCATTCAGGACATTGGGCTTTGTCTATGGAACTGATGCACTACAATGCTGAGAACTATATACTGCACCCAGCATCTTCCCCTTTGCTCTATTTATTATACTTGAATTTGATCTGATTGTATTCATGGATGGTGTATCTCGTCTGTTTGGATACCATGCAAAACAAAGCTTTTTAATGTATCTCAGAACACATGACAATAATAAACCTAAACCTAAACCTAGGCTACAGAGATTGGTTAAGAGCAACATCTCAATGGATCTTGGATCATATATAGACAAGCCAAGGCAAGTAATTGATATTAGAAACATAGAAACATAGAAAATAGGTGCAGGAGTAGGCCATTCGGCCCTTCGAGCCTGCACCGCCATTCAATGTGATCATGGCTGATCATCCAACTCAGTATCCCGTACCTGCCTTCTCTCCATACCCCCTGATCCCTTTAGCCACAAGTGCCACATCTAACGCCCTCTTAAATATAGCCAATGAACTGGCCTCAACTACCTTCTGTGGCAGAGAATTCCAGAGACTCACCACTCTCTGTGTAAAGAATGTTTTCCTCATTTCGGTCTTAAAGGACTTTATCCTTATCCTTACCCTTATCCTTAGACTGTGACCCCTTGTTCTGGACTCCCCCAACATCGGGAACAATCTTCCAGCATCTAGCTTGTCCAACCCCTTAAGAATTTTGTAAGTTTCTATAAGATCCCCCCTCAATCTTCTAAATTCCAGCGAGTACAAGCCGATGTATTTACAGAAATGATCCTTTATCATTACCAAGATTTAGGTTTAGCTTTATTATTCTCATATTTAATTGGTACAGTGAAAGGCTTTGTTTCGCATGGGCTTGACTACTTCCACAACATAGAAACATAGAAAATAGGTGCAGGAGTAGGCCATTCTGCCCTTCGTGCCAGCATCGCCATTCAATATGATCATGGCTGATCATCCAAAATCAGTACCCCGTTCCAGCTTTCTCCCCATATCCCTTGATTCCGTTACCCCTAAGAGCTATATCTAACTCTCTCTTGAAAAAGTGTTTCGTCATCTGAGTCATAAATGGCCCACCCCTTATTCTTAAACTGTGACCCCTGGTTCTGGACTCCCCCAACATCGGGAACATTTTTCCTGCATCTAGCCTGTCCAATCCCTTAAGCATTTTATATGTCTCTGTAAGATCCCCTCTGATCCTTCTAAATTCCAGTGAATATAAGCCCAGTTGATCCATTCTTTCATCATGTCAATCCCACCATCCCGGGAATTAACCTGATGACCCTACTCTGCGCTCCCTCAATAGCAAGAATGTCCTTCCTCAAATTCGGAGACCAAAACTGCACACAATACTCCAGGTGTGGTCTCACCAGGACCCTGTACGACTGCCGTAGGACCTCCTTGCTCCTGTTGACAAATCCTCTCGCAATGAAGGCCAACATGCCATTTGCTTTCTTCACTGCCTGCTGTACCTGCATGCAACTCCCTGCAATTTCTTGTGGTCTTGGGCAGAGCTATTCCCAAATCATTCTGTGATGCACCCAATTATGTGCTTTCTATGGTGCATTTGTAGAAGACTGGTGTTACTTCAAATTTTACTTCGGAGTCACGTGAGTGACTACATGAAGAAGCCCCACCAGGCGCATGCGCGTCATTTACGTCCGAGGCATGTCGCACGGACGGGCTGGAGAGCTCAGCTCCACCAGCGGTAAGAAGTAATCCGCAGGTAAGTCAATGTTAAACCTTTCCTGCAAGTATTTTTTAAACTCTGTAAGTCTGGTTTGCAGAGCTAGCTAGAGTTGTTAATATGGAGATGTTGTTAATATAAACTACGGTAATAGAGTGGAACAACCGCGGTTACAGCTTATAGATCGGGTCGGGAGATAACAGCTGCTCTAAAGCGGGCTCCGCGATTACCGCTATTTAGATCGGGTTTGGAGATAACGGCTGCGCTAATGCCGGCTCCAATACCCGCTACAGTTCTACTGGCAGCTCAACTGCCTCCATCAATTTCCAGTGCTTCAGGGAACTCGGGAATACCAAAATAAAGTACTCGCAGGCTCAGTTGTCTCATGAGTCTGATGATGTGGAAGACTCCCTCCTTTTAATTTAAAGGTATGGGGACGGCTCAACCAAATGGGAAAATGCTCCAAATTTAAAGAGCCATGGAAAATTTCAATTGGGGTCGAATGCCCTAGGATTCCCCGCACAGCCTCTCGCAGAGGTCCATACATCAAAGAAGAAAACACCACATGGATAACAGTGGGAATCATCCTTTCCAGCACCTTGTTTAGGGCTGGAAGAGGCCTCCCTAGAGCATGACTCGGAAGAAGCCAGGGTATGAGGAATCTGACCCTGAAGCTGGTGTCACTGCTTTTGTGCACACACCAAAGCACACGAGCGATGCTCCAGGTGTCCCGAACGTAGCATTAAACTTCGCTAAACCCGGAAGGGACTGGTGAGGTTATCGAGAAAACTCTAGCCGCCAATGTAAATTACATGGGTTCTCACCAGCTCCAGGTCATGCTCTCCGATCATGGAGGAGACTGCCACACTTTACAAAACACCTGTAAACTGTGCTTCACTCAAAATGTCCACCGTGAAACCGCAAGGGCACAAACGAGTGCAACGATGCGGGGACAAGAAGTGAGATTTCAACGCGTCCTCAAGTTGTTGGTAGCAGGCATTTGGGGAAAATGGTCCAGGGGGCACCGATGTCTGGTACTCAACAAGATATGCTGGCCCTGTTCTGCAACTCCTACTTTGAGGTCAATTGCATCAGGAAGATAGCCATCAAACCGACATTGAACCCGAAGTTTGCCGCTCTATGTAGGTCCACTAATATCCAAGCCCAGATTATTTATTTGGGGTGGACCTCCTCAAACAAGTCAAGGACCTGGAGGAACATGCCAAAACAATCCGTCTCATGAAAGACATACGTCCCTTCTGCCAGGATGCCACCTCACAAGTCGTTTTCAGCGTGAAAGGTGACGGATCCAGGGGCAGGGCCAAGCAGAGTGGGGCTAGTGGGACGATGGTATTACTCACCTGTGTATCCCAGCTACAACCCCAATATGGGAAGAAGGTGACAAGGCCGACTGTAGAGGTACAGGTGATTCTACCGCTGCACCACAGAGACCTTCTACTGCTGCACCACAGAGAGCATACTAATGTATGGCATCTCTGTGTGGTATCTCAGCTGCACGGAGGCGGAGAGGAGAGCTCTTCAGCGCGTCGTCCACAGAGCGCAAAAGATCATTGGGACACCGCTACCTGCCTTGGAGGGCATCTACCACACATGGTGCCTTAGGAAGGCCATCAGCATCCATAAAGAGTCCTCTCACCCTTGTAATGGACTGTTCGAACTACTCCCTTCCATCAGACGCTACAAGGCCTTCTACGCCCGCATCTCCAGACTCAGGAACAGCTTCTTTCCCAGAGCCAAAGCAGCTCTGAACCGGCCCTGCTGAGTGCCCCCCACCCCCATGGACTGTCTCTCTTGGATGGTTACGTCGCACAGACACATCTGCACTTTAGTCTGTTTTGGTTTTGACTGTTTTACTGTTCTAATGTTCTTTTCACAAACCTTGTTCTCGGGGTATCTAAATCTAAACCTAAATATCTGAACCTAAATTTTATTAGTCGTTTAAGTTATGACATCGGATTGAGTTGCAAACCAAATCTCATTGCACTTGCGTGTAATGACAATAAAATATATTATTATTATTCATTCTGTCCAGGATAAGATTTCTGGGGAACAACCTCCGGTTGGGGGTAGGTTGCAATTGGTTATGATGAATGGTGCTGCATAACATCTCATCGGTTTATACTAGACACTGTGTCAGGCTCGAATACAGTTTATGTCAGGAATTGATCCGCCTGTACAGAATATGCCTAATAGAGTATTGGGGTTTTCTGCACCACAAACTCAGCAGGTAAAAGAAGAAATTACGGTTTTGTCCCAAAAAAGGGGTAATTGAGAGGACGACAAACCATCCTCAACAATTTGTGTCCAATATATTCCCCAGACATAGAAAAGAAGGGGGATGTTAGAAGCATTCTGGACCTAATCCAGTTAAATTCCTATGTTCAGTATAGGCATTTTTAAAATGGGCATCTTCAATACTGTGAAACGGCTGTTATCACAGGCTGTTATATGGCAACTATAGATCTGAAAGATGCATATTATTCAGTATTACCCTAAATTTAAAGCATTACCCTATGAGTTAACCTCAGTTTCTAGGCTATTCAAGAAATTGTTAAAACCAGTGCTGGCGCTACTTAGGGCCCAGAATCACATGGTAATGGCTTATCTAGATGATATTTTAATCATAAGCAGCACTCAGGAGAGCTGAGGATCCGGTTTCAGCAACCAAATACCTGTCTAAAAGGTTAGGGTTCCTGGTCCATCCAACCAAATCCAAGTTAGAGCCATACTAAAAAAATGATTATTTGGGATTTGTCATTGATTCAGTTGATATGTCAGTGACTTCGCTTACAGCCAAGGCTGTGGAGATCAGAGAGGTCTGTACTAGTCTCACTGAAAAAACAATATCCCTCCATCCAGGAAGTAGCCGGTTTTATTGGTAAATTGGTGGCAGCTTTCCCTGCAGTACAGTTTGTACCACTGCAATGAACTAGAGATCTAGCACTTAAAGAACACGCAGGTCATTTGATAGACCTATGCAGTTACCAACCAGAGCCATAGTTCAATTACAATGGTGGATTATCAATATTGTATAATCTACCAAAAACATTTTGGTTCAGCAAACCTTCAGTGCTTTTACAGACAGATGTGAGTGCTGTCGGATGGGGAGCTACAGACAGCGAGTCTAGCTGTGGTGGTATATGGAGTGTGCAAGAGGATTTAATCATGCACATGCATGGTATAAATTACTTAGAATTGCTGGGAGCATTCTATGGATTAAAAGCTTATTGTTCAACAATGAATAATTTACATGTTCAACTCCAGGTTGATAATACCACGGCTGTGCCATATATCAATCACATGGGAGGAATAAGGTCAGTATTATGTGATAATCTGGCTAACCCCATGTGGAACTGGTGTGTTTACAGAAACATCTGGGTCTCAGCTATCTATCTACCAGTTAGAGATAATGTGTTGGCAGACAACAGGTCACGAAAATTTAATGACAACATAAGAATGGATGTTAAATCCTGATGTTTTTAAAAGGTTTCTCAGCCGCTACGGTTTGCCAGATATTGATCTGTTTGCATCCAGGCTAAACCACCAGTTGCCTAAATATGTTTCATGGGAACAGATCAAAGAGCAGTAGCAGTGGATGCATTCTCACTACATTGGGGACGTACATTCTTTTATGTTTCCCCATTCTGCCTGATTCGGCAATGTCTCACCAAAATAGAGCAGGACTCCGCCTTAGGCGTTTTGGTGGTTCCGAGCTGGCCTACACAGCCATGGTTCCCATTGGTGCTCAGAATGATGACTCAGCCATTCATGACTGTCCCCAACTGCATTAATTGTTGGTGCATCCAGTAACCGGAGAAAGTCATCCGTTACATGATCATATTAATTTGTTAATCTACAGGTTCTGACCAGACCGGTCAAAGGCCTTGGACTGGCAAATAGGACCATGGATGTGGTAACTGCAGCTTAGAGAGATAGCACTAAGAAACAATATGTGTCTCATATTAAGAAATAGGAGATGTTGTTTGCAGTCAGATATATCTTATCATACTGCAAGCATACCGAATGTATTGGAGTTCCTTGCTACATTGCATTTTGATGAACACTTGAGTTATAGTGCCATTAATAGTGCGTGGAGTGCTTTGTCCTCCTATTTAGGGCAGTTTCAGAACAACAACCTATCGGGTCAACCATTAGTGTCCCGATTCATGAGAGGAATCTTTAACAAAAATCCTCCTAAACCTAGATATACAGAAATCTGGGATGTCAGTATAGTTCTCACACTGCTTCGGCAGTGGGCTCCAATTACGTCATTGTCTTTTCAGAAGTTAACACTTAAAGTGGTTAGCTCATGGTGCTAATATCAGCGCAACGAGTGCAAACATTGCAAAAGTTACGACTAGATAGCATATATTCTTCTGCAGTTAACATTACGTTTTATGTGTATGATCGAATCAAACAAAGCAGGCCAGGAATAGCCGGAACCAAAGTAAGTTTTAAAACATACCCTGTTGACCAAATGTTATGAGTAGTTAAGCACCTGAGTCAATATATCGAGGTAACTAAGAGTCTCAGAGGTTCTGAGATAGCAATGCTCATCAGTCACAAATAACCTCATAAAAGGTGTCAGTATAAACTATTTCTAGATGGTAAGACAGGTTTTGGATTCCGCTGGAGTAGACACTCATGTGTTTAAATCTCACTCCACCAGGGCGGCATCAACATCCGCAGCAAGGCCGCAGGATGGTCTAAGAAATCAACTTTTCTAAAATTATGATAAACCTGTCCTGACAGTGTCAGGGTTTGGGCATGCTGTTTTGGGTTCCGTTTGATTTGATTTGTCTTTATAAATTTCATTTGTAATTTCCTCTGCGATAGAGGGGTTATTACTGTATTAATATTTAAAAAATGATTATTGGATAATTCGAAGCAATGTTCAATACATTATTTATTCACTACTGTGTCAACTGAAGCAGTGTGTCATATGGAGTGGATCCACGGCATGAAATCACAGAGCTTTGAAATCTTCACGTAGTCACTCACGTGGCTCCAAAGTAAAATAGTAAGATTAAATGAAAACTTACCAGTTTGAAGTTTGATCCTTATTTTATGAGGAGTTACGATGAGGGATTACGTGCCCTCCGCTCCCGACCCTCATAATCGAAAAGATCATCTGGTAGTTCTAGTCTTCTAAAGCCTTACTATGTTACTTCGGCTATCGGTTTCTGTATTTTCACGCCGCTGCTTTGAAGTATGACGCGCATGCGCCTGGTGGGGCTTCTTCGCGTAATCCCTCATCGTAACTCCTCATAAAATAAGGATCAAACTTCAAACTGGTAAGTTCTCGTTTAATCTTACCATTATAGATCATTAAGTGAATTAAAATTCCGTAGGTGCCATGGTGAAATTTGAACTCAGCTCTCTGGATGTTTAGTCCAGGTCTCTGGATCACTAGTCTGGTAACATAATTGCTGCACCACAACCCCATCCAACCTGGTCTATGATTTACTAAGAAGGCCTTTAATTGCATACCTTCTTACAGCATAGCAAAATGAAGATTTCCTTCCCCGGAAGCAAGCAGTACTTTACTATATAAACAACAAACTGCAGATGCTGGTTTACAAAAAAGACACAAATTTCCAGAGTAACTCAACGGGTCAGGCAGCATCTCCAGAGAACATGGATAGGTGACGTTTTAAGATCATAAGGTCATAAGGAATAGGAGTAGAATTAGGCCATTCGGCCTGTCAAGTCTACTCTGCCATTCAATCAGGCTATCTCTCCCTCCTAACCCCATTATCCTGTCTTCTCTCCAAAACCTCTGAAACCCATACTAATCAAGAAATTAGCTCAAGTTTTGGGTCAGATATGTCACCAATCCATGTTCTCCATAGTTGATGCCTAACCCATTGAGCTACTGCAGAACTTTGAGTATTTTACTTTGTTGGGAATATTGTGACTGTGATAATCAAACCTGCCTTTTAGTGTAGAGATGGAGGCAACTGATTGTACAGCAAAAATCCTCCACAATAATCACAATAATACTTTATTAGCCAAGTATGTTTTGCAACATACAAGGAATTTAATTTGCCAAGTCAATCATACAAATAAAAAGCAACGGAACACACAAAATACATTTCAACATAAACATCCGCCACGATGCCTCCTCCGCATCGCTCAGTGATGGAAGGTGAAAAAAAGTTCAAAGAGGGTTTGTTATGCACCTCAGTAATAATATGCTCAGTCAGGAAAATGGGCTGTGTCCATGGTTTTAGAGCTCCCGTTGCCATCCATGATCTTTTAGCTTGCATATTTGTTACCAAAGCACTTTTGTCACAACAGACCTGAACTAGCCTTCCATTCCATTTCCAGACCTCTGAATTATCCTGGTGTGATTTATTCTTAAAAGTGCTCTTCAAATGGAAACTTTTGTTCTCTCTAGTTGTAAGACCACGCTGCAACATTAAAAAAGGTTAAATGTAGCACTGGTCAGTGCTCTCTCTAATGGAAGCAGCTGCATAATATAAAAGAACTACAAATAAATTCAGATAGACACAAAATGTTGGAGTAACAGTGGGACAGGCAGCATCTTTGGAGAGAAGGAATGGGTGATGGTTCTTTAGTCTGATGAAGGGTCTCAACCCAAAACATCACCCATTCCTTTTCTCCAGAGATGCGGCCTGTCCCGCTGAGATACTCCAGCATTTTGATTTAAACCAGCATCTGCAGTTCTTTCCAACACATAAGTTCAGATACTCTGTTCTAGCCTCTGATAATAGATCATTATCACTTCACACATCGGATGATTATCGTTAAGACGGATGTTTTACATACGTACCACAATCGTCAAGCAGAAATGAAATATAGAGTGACTGAGCTTCACTGACATTCTAGGTCTTTATATTGCACAGAGTGGAAGATGAGAAGAATAGATTTTTATATTTAGCAAAAATTTTAATACATGAAAAAATAAATGTGAAATAGAGCTCGGGAAGTATCATTTTTATGTTTGAGTTTCTGACATTGTAATCCTCTCGCAATCTTTCATCCGCCTTTTTTTTCAGAGACACGTCTAGGCTCCTTGTTCAACTCCAATGGAAGATTTCGAAAAGGGGAATAGCCACCAACATTCAGAGTTTGTACAGTATGACCTCGGGGCTGAACATCTACCAGAAGTTGAGTAGCAAAAGGCCAAGCTCTGAAGCATAAAAGGGACTTACATCACTATTAAATAATTCTTTCTGGGAGAAGCAGATTTCTAATTAGTTACTGTGGTAACTGTAGAGGACTGGAAGTAAGCCTCAGACAATGAAAGCTAAGAAGATGTGTTTCAGAGGAGTAGAGCATATTCCTTTGTATCTGTTAGTTTGTTTTCTGATTTGCCATGGTGCGCCCAAAGCAAAAAAAGACCTACTATTTGAAAGGACATTGATAAAACAGCGGCTCGGGATTAGCAAAGGAAGAATGTAACAGACTGCAATAAAATTCCCCAAGTCCCTCAATGCAGCTTTGCAATAGTCATTGCTCAAGGTTAGTTTTATTAGGGTCGCATCTTTTTTGAATTTCAATTTTTTTCAATAAATTACTTACATACGTTTAAAATTACTGCATAATGTTAGAATACAGAGTTTACATTGTGGTTGAAAAGAACAGATAGTGTATTGCATGCTATTTGTGGTCTCCCGTATACCATAAGTTTCTGGAGCTGGTGCAAGTTATTTGAGGGTAGTTTAATAGTTCAATATTGCATGATTGTAAAGGATAGACATATTTCTATATACTTTTCTATATAAGACTACAAGAGGAAAAGTGCACACTTTAGTCTGGGAAGGATTTTTACGTTACATGCTATCCACAAAGTCTTATTACCCTACACAAATATTTTATACTGACACAATATTCAGGCAATATTTTGCTGAAATAATGGTGAAATCTGCTTAATCACTCTTAACAAAATTACCGACCTACACTTGGTTTATCATCAATAGATGACGGAATAGCAGAACCACAAAGATAATTTGAGGAGAAGTAATGATTAACAATAGGACACAGAATAATCCAAACTGTGAATATATGTTGTAGGTGATGCATATTTGACTTGCAGAATAAAGCACTCAAATAGTCTAACTTGGGATTGCTTTCTCTCTCTGCGATTCTCAATCAATTTAGCTTTTGAATTTTAGCACCTATTCTTGCATCTTGTTTTAGTACCCTTCATAAAATACTCTCTTTTCAGCATATCTAATGGCTTCATCAGTGTGGCTATGACAATGGATGGTCATTTTACTGCTGTAAAAAGGTTTAATGATTAAGAGGCTGAACCAGGACACTAAAATACAAACCATTCTTTAGCACCCACGAAGCTCCTTTAGTTCAAAATGATCATTTGACAGGATCAGAAGTGTTTCTCATTCTATTCCGCTGCAGAAACATCTGCATTTTTATCGATACCTCCCACTAAGCAGATATGGTTAATGTGTAATTAACGAAACAACCTTTCTAGTAGAGACATGCACTAATCAACCAGCATCCCTCCAGCCTTGCTGAAGCAAAAATAAAGCTGGCATGCCTTCCATCCTTGTACTGCCATTCAGCTATAATAAACCTTGTTCCCAGCTTATCTGGCCAGCTTACATCTTAATCTTTTTTTATCAGCCTCCTCGGGGAGTTGAGATGAAAACCTTAATTTTCTGGTCGCATGAGCACATTGGAAGTGGATGAACCAAATGCCAAGCTACATACAAAGCAGAATAGAGGTTGCAGTGCTGAAAGGAATATAGATAGGAGCCAAAAAGAGATGGACAATTGGCTGGATTGAAAGGACAGTTAAACAGTAGGGATTGGGACACAGGCTTGTTCAAAGCTGTAACACATACATGGATTTGGCTTCAGCTGCCAAAGAAAGAGGCAAAATGGGTGCTGCCACAGGAACCAATCGTATTCCTTAGATTGGAGGACAAATTAATCCCCCTGTTTGGCTTTTTTGTGTCGCTGTTTTACCCAGGTTTTTATCATTCTGCCACTATATCTGACACATGGCATGCCACTTAGTTAACGAATACAATGCATTTGGGTATAAATTGCAGCTTGGATTATTTTTCAAACACACTCTGTTTAAATTGTTCTGTTCTACAAGTTTGATGTGTTTTACACACATAGATGCATTAAAGTTATTAATTCTTCAGTCTGGCTGAATGAGAAAGCCAATGATGGCTTGGTGTTTACATCTCACTTAAATTTTAGTTTGAGTTTGTGTTTAGTTCATTGTCATGTGTACCGAGGTACAGTGAAAAGGTTTCGTTACTCAATATTTACTCAATATAAAGGACATTACTTTCCTATTTTAACTAAAAAAAATTATTCCTATATAAATTATTGATATTTTAAAAAATTAACAATAATGCACCATAACAGAAGTACCTGTACATCCCTTCAGCTGTAAGGAAATAAAAGTAAACCTTGAAGTAAAAGGGGGTGAAAATGGATGCAAGTGACAGTAAGATCCCAAGCCAAGACAGCAAGATCAAAGATGTCAGGATCAAAATTAGCCTGCATCTCAGAGTCTTTGCTGCAGCCACTGAGTGGATCTACTCGTAGGATTTGGAAGGGTTCTGGGTTGCAGGACTTTGATGGAGCATCATCCAACCAGGATATATTTTCTATTCTGGGGTTATCCTTGATAATATCCTAGAGGCAGAGAACCTGGCGATATTCTTAGTTGCTCGTGGGAACTCTGTGCTGAGGTTTGCATAAAATCCACTGCTGTAGAATATGGGTACCCACCGAAAATTTTACTTCGGAGTCACGTGAGTGACTACGTGAAGACCCCGCCAGCACGCATGCGCGACATATCGTCGTACGCATGCGGAAGCGACGGTCGGGAGGAGCGGGGCTCCTCCAGCGCAAGTTTAAATAGCTTACGCCAGATAAGTCTCACCGGAGGTAGTGAGTCGACGACTAGCGAATTGAAATGGAAAGGAAATCGAAGAGAACAGCGGCCAAAGCAGCTGCCAAGGAGAGCAGCCAGCAGAGAGCCGCCTCTCCAGAGTTACAGGTTTTACCTGCAGCTCCCGACTTTTCGCCCTTTGGGACCGTTGGTACGCCACGGTCGGGCGGGAAAACCACCCGGAAGTCAGCCGGGGCCGACTCAGCGGAGTCCGGTCCCGAGGACACCCCATTCGCAGATGGCGACGGAGGTCGTCTAAACCGCATGGAGCGGATGTTGGAGCAAATGCTCCAACGTGACCTGCTAATGCAGGGGCAGGGTCACAGTGGGACTCCTAGCAGGCCCACGGCAAGTTCCTATCGAGGACTGCCCAATGCCTCCCCCTCTATACAGGGGAGCGTTGAGGGTCAGAACTGGGCTGACCCAGAAGAAGGGGAGCTGGTTGAACTGCCGAAGGTGTCAGGGGTGTGTGAAGACTACATGGATATGGTAAGCAAGCATGCTATGCCTAACAAAAAGGGCTTACCTATCCACCCTAAGCTGGCTGCCAGCATCAACTATATGGCAACAAACCAGTTGCAGGAACAGGCCATTAATACTACAGCAGACAAATATATGGCACCTGAGAACTGCAACTCATTGAATGTACCTGCAGTAAATAACCCTATTTGGGGAACCATGAGCCCCTCTAGTAGAGGCCAGGAGATTAAACTTCAGAGGATTCTGAAGCTCCTAACCGCAGGGATTACGGCAGTAGCAAGAACTGCAGTGGGTGTGGATATGCCGGAAGAATTACAGGATGCTTTGGCTCTACTCTGTAATACTCAATTTAAGATTAACAGTTTTAGAAAGAACATCATAAAGCCGGCGCTTAACCCCAAGTTTGCAGGGTTGTGTAAGCCTGGGAAGACTCAGCCTCCTAGCCTGCTGTTTGGGGAAGATCTCCCAAAGCAGGTTAAAGACCTTGACGAGGAGGCCAAGGCTTTGGGCCTTATAAAACCTGGCTACACTAAGCCGCAACACCCACACAGACAGCACCCCTACACATCCACCGGGCAGAGTTACCATAACAGGTCTGCCGGTGGTGAAAGCTCGAAGGCCGGCATTCCTGCACAGCGGTCTTTTTTAGGCCAAGGCCCAGGCCGGCCTTCTTGGAAGATGCGCCACTCCCAGAACACCCACAACCAACCAAGGAAGCAAGGACAGAAACCTCCACACCGGCAGTAACCATGGAGGTAGGTGGGTCTGGGGTCCCCAGGAACACATCTGGTCTAAATTCACTTTGTGTAGGGGGCAGGTTGCACATGTTCTTCGAGAATTGGCTCACTTTTACCTCTGATCCTTATATACTCAGAAGTATCCAGGGCTATAAAATTGAATTTGTTCATGAACTCCCTACCCCGGTACAGCATGCACCTAGCCGGAAATTTGTCCTTTCCCTAAAAGAAAGGGCAGCAGGGCATGCTGAACTACAGAGATTAATAGAAAAAGGGGTAGTTGAGAAAGCCATCAAAGAACCTCAGGAGTTCGTGTCTAATATATTCACCAAAAATAAAAAAGACGGCGGGTGCCGCATCATTATAGATTTGACCGATCTGAATACTTCTGTCCAGTATATTCATTTTAAAATGGACACCTTTAATACTGCGATACAGTTAATAGCCAATGGGTACTACATGGCATGCATTGACCTCAAGGATTCATATTATTCAGTACACAAGGATCATAGGAAATACTTAAAATTTTGTCTGGATGGAACAATTATGGCAATACAAAGCTTTGCCTAATGGGTTGTCGTCAGCACCCAGATTGTTTACCAAGATATTAAAACCAGCTTTGGCCTATTTAAGGAAACAGAAACATACTGTTATGGCCTATCTTGATGACATCCTCATAGTGGGGGAGAATTTGGAAATGGCTACTTTGGCAGTTACAGCCACGAAACATCTTGTTCAGAAGCTGGGGTTTACGATACATCCAGACAAATCAATATTGGAACCTTCTACCACCATGAGATATCTGGGGTTCATTATTGACTCAGTGCAAATGTCTGTCACGTTGCCACCAAGCAAGGTGGAAGACCTGATAGAGGCTTGCAGGAGCCTCATTGGCATTAAGGTCCCATCCATTCGGCAGGTGGCCAGAGTGATTGGGAAGATAGTAGCTGCATTTCCTGCAGCATAATTTGGGCCCTTACATTACCAAAACTTACAAAGAGCCAAAATTACAGCGCTCAAAAATCATGCTGGCCATTTCGACAGGCCTATGAATATTTCGGGAAAGGCAAAAGCCGAATTATATTGGTGGATGGGTAATGCCCAAAATTGTTCTAAACCTATCAATATCATCAATCCCTCGATCATCTTACAAACGGATGCCAGTGCCAAAGGGTGGGGAGCTACTAACACTACCTCTAGTTGTGGAGGTAGATGGAGTGCACCAGAGTTAACCCTATTCAGAAACTTGGGGATTAACTATTCAGAAATGCTGGCAGCATTTCACGGCCTTAAGGCATACTGCACTAATATGCACAAAGTTCATATTAGAATACAAATTGACAACACCACGGTGGTAGCATATATTAACCATATGGGCGGTATAAAGTCGATATCGTGTGATGAATTGGCTAACAATATCTGGCACTGGTGTCTGCAAAGAGAAATTTGGATCTCAGCTACTTACCTTCCAGGTAAGCTAAATACAGTGGCAGACACCAGATCACGTAAATTCAACGACAACATAGAATGGATGTTGGATCGGAATGTGTTTTCAGATATTGTAGAACGTTATGGAACACCAGATATCGACCTTTTCGCGTCCAGGCTAAATCACCAACTACCAACATATGTTGCTTGGGAGCCAGACCCGGGGGCAGTAGCGATGGATGCCTTCTCGCTACATTGGGGGGATCTATTTTGCTACGCATTTCCTCCTTTCTGCCTCATCAGTCGGGTCTTGCAGAAAATAAAGCAAGACGCAGCATCGGGTATTTTGGTGGTGCCCGACTGGCCTACCCAACCATGGTTCCCTATGGTACAGAAGATGGCCACAGAACCCTGTATCAGGGTGAACAAAAGACCAAGCCTGCTCGTTCATCCTGTTACAGGAGAATGTCATCCATGTCATGACCGCATGGACTTGTTAATTTGCAGATTTTAAAACGGCCACTTCACGGATTCGGGCTCTCCAACAGGACCATTGATACCATCACAGCAGCCTGCAGAGAGTCCACAAGAAAGCAGTACCTGACCTACATCAGGAAATGGGAAGGATACTGCGTCACAGCCAACACGACATATGAAACCGCCACCATAACGGAAGTGCTGGAATTTTTGGCTACCCTTCATTTCGATGAGGGTTTGAGTTACAGTGCCATTAACTGTGCCAGGAGTGCCCTATCGTCCTATTTGGGCAAGGGGAGTGACCAATTGGGAATTGGGTCACATCCTCTAGTATCCAAATTTATGAGGGGAATATTCAATTCTAATCCCCCCAGGGCTAGATATAGCCATATTTGGGATATCAGCACAGTCTTGACTATGCTGCGAGGATGGACACCTAACACGGGACTCCCATTGGCGAAACTCACCTACAAGATGGTCATGATTTTGGCACTTATCACGGCACAACGGGTCCAGTCCCTGCACAAACTTAACCTGGATGATATGGTAATCACCAGTGACAAAATCACTTTCTATGTACAGGGACTGCTGAAACAAGATCGACCCGGAGTGTCTGGACATACTTTGGAGTTTCTGGCTTACCCAGCAGATCCTCGTCTTTGTATCGTCTCAATAATATTACGATACATTACAGTCACTAAATATCTTAGGGGCTCGGAAACAGCTTTGCTTGTTAGTCACAAGAAGCCCCATCACAGAGTCACGGTGCAAACCATTTCCAGATGGTTAAGGGTGGTACTGGATGTAGCGGGGGTGGATACTAACAAATTTAAATCTCACTCCACCAGGGCAGCATCCACCTCGGCGGCTAGAAGGATGGAGGTACCATTGGATCACATCCTGGCTACAGCGGGTTGGAGTAACGAAAAGACCTTCCACCGCTTTTACTATAAACCCGTGACCTCCCCTGTCACTTATGCAGGGAGGATTTTAAGTGCTGCCAGATAGTTACCCTTAGCGGACACTATTTTTGTTTGGTATGAATAAATACCTGATTTTGTTTTTCAGCCAGTGTCTTGTCTGAATTACGTTCATCCTCTTATCCCAACTTTAGCGGTGTGTGAGCATGGAGCTTCCAGGGCATGAAATCACAGAGCTTTGAAATCTTCACGTAGTCACTCACGTGACTCCGAAGTAAAATAGTAAGATTAAATGAGAACTTACCAGTTTGAAGTTTGATCTTTATTTTATGAGGAGTTACGATGAGGGATTACGTGCCCTCCGCTCCCAACCCTCTATTATAAAGATCACCTGGTATTGAAGTTCTCTTGTTTATCTTACTATATTAGTCATTGTGACTGTATTTCTGTGATTTCACACCACTGCTTTGAAGAAATGTTGCGCATGCGTGCTGGCGGGGTCTTCACGTAATCCCTCATCGTAACTCCTCATAAAATAAAGATCAAACTTCAAACTGGTAAGTTCTCGTTTAATCTTACTATTAATGTGCCTAATGGGTTTGCCACAGTTTCAAATTTAGCCACATACACAAAAGGACACAAAGTGCTGGAGTAAATTAGCAGGTCAGTTAGCTTCTCCAGAGAATATGCATCGGTGATGTTTCAGGTTGAGACCTTTTTTCAGACTGAGGACTGTGGAAATGTGCAGCGCAAGGGGGATTGGAGTGTTTGAAAACTAATGGAATGCAGTTTTTTATTTCAAGAACACTGGAGTACAAAAGGAGAAAATACTTACTAAAAGAGTACAAGGCACTCATCAAAGCAGATCTAGGACACTTTATCTTTCGTGTGGCGTGCACAGCCTAAATTTGTTGGACAACTTGTTCTATTTGATCTTCTGTTTGTGCACGTCGAGTTGATTGCATTAGTCGAAACAGGGCAGACCACGTGAGGGATGCAATCTTCCACTCCATCTAGAAGACTGAAAAAAGACACAAACTGATTGAGTAACTCAGCGGGTCAGGCAACATCCCTGGTGACCATAAATAGATGACATATCAGGTTGGAACCCTCTTCAGACTCTACAAGGTGCTGGTATAATTCAACGGGTTAGGCAGCATCCCTGGAGAACATGGATAGGTGATGTTTCAGGTCCGGATCCTTCTACTAGAACACTGTGATCAGTCTTCCTTCCATTATGCCTCTTGTGCTTGATTGCAAGTAATCCATATTCCTTCATTCCCCGCATATCCATGTACCTATCCAAAAGCTTTCTATCATATCTGCTCCACCATCACACCTGCCAGTGCATTCAAGCACCCACCACTGTGTAAAAAAATGACCCAACATATCACCTTTAAACTTTGCCCCTCTCACCTTAAATCTGTGCCCTCCAGTGCTTTGACAATTCCACCCTCGGTAAAAGCTTCTGACTGTCAATCTTGACTATCCTGTCTCTGCCTCTCATAATTTTATATACTTCACTCAGGTCTCCCCTCGGCCTCCGACACTACCAAAAAAAAACGTGTGTGGACACGTTGCCGACAGATAAGAGGACGAAGCAAAGAATCCAACGCCAAAGAACCGAATAAAAACGAGGCCGAAACGCGAATGAACCGAAAGAGTCCGAAGACGAAACGTCTACTAACCGAAAGGATGGGACGCCTAAATGAAAATTAACCGAACGGGCGGGATGCCTAAACGCCTACGAACCGAAAGGTTGTGTCGCCTAAAACCAAACTTACCGAATAGCCGCTCAGTCCATGCGCCACCTACCCGAAAGGCGGCGCCGCCTACAGGCCAAATGACCGACTCCGGCTTAACAGAAAAGTCCAATTACGGACTTGGCGTTGCCGGGGGGCGGGACTTGTCAGCGATTGGTCCAGACTCCCGCATCCATCACATCACCGTGAAGGCATGAACATTGCCCCAAACCTCCGCTCCACCCGACCTGCAGCCTGCGGAGGGTGGCCGTGGGAGAGTGGGGGCTGTCCCGAACAATGCACACCTTCGGCCGCTTTCAACTTGGTGCTTGGGTTCACATTGCCCAGTCGCCTATGGCTTGTGTGGGAAAATGACCTCCATGCTCCCGTCTCCCCCTTCTCTCTTCCCCCCCCTCTCTCTCTCTCTCCCTTCTCTCTCCTCCTCTCTCTCTCCCCCTTCTCTCCCCCCCCCCCGCTCTCTCTCCCCTTCTCTCTCTCTCCTCCGTCTCCACCCGCGGTAGCGTGCCACAGACACTGACCGCGATGCACCGCCATCGGACCCCAACCTCCACACCAGGGTGACACAAAATGTTGGAGTAACTCAGCTGAAGAGGCAGCCTCTCTGGAGAGAAGGAATGAGTGGTGTTTCGGGTCGAGACCCTTCAGACGCTCTCTGAAGAATGGTATCGGCACGAAGCGTCACCCATTCCTTCTCTCCAAAGATGCTGCCTGTTTTGTGCGTGGGAGCTTGGGTGCGTTCCGCAAACACCAAGACGGTAATATATAAACCGTCTGTCCCCGCGGCCGGGGTGAATCACCCTGGTGTGGGTGTCAAAGACTGGGGATCGGGGGGGGGGGGGGGGTCACCCTGGTGTGGAGGTTGGGGTCCAATGGTGGTGCATCGTGGTCAGTGACTGTGGGAAGCTACCGCGGGTGGAGACGGAGGAGGGAGAGAAGGGGGAGAGAGAGAAGGGAGAGAGAGCAGGGGGGGGGAGAGAAGGGGAGAGAGAGAGGAGGAGGGAGAGAAGAGGGGAGAGAGAAGAGGGGAGAGAGAGGAGAGAGAGGGGGGAGACGGGAGCATGGAGGTCATTTTCCCACACAAGCCATAGGTGACTGGGCGGTCTGAACCCAAGCACCAAGTTGAAAGCGGCCGAAGGTGTGCATTACTCGGGACAGCCCCCACTCTCCCACGACCACCCTCCGCGGGCTGTGGGTTGGGTGGAGCGGAGGTTTGGGGCAATGTTGATGCCTTCACGGTGATGTGATGGACGCGGGGGTCTGGATCAATCGCTGACAAGTCCCGCCCCCCGGCAACGCCAAGTCCGTTATTGGACTTTTCTGTTGAGTGTGAGTCGATCCTTTGGCCTGTAGGCGACGCCGCCTTTCGGGTAGTTGGCGTATCGACTAAGCGACAATTCGGTAAGTTTGGTTTTGAGGCGACGCAACCTTTCGGTTCGTAGGAGTTTAGGCGTCCCGCCCTTTTGGTTAGTTTTAATTTAGGCGTCCCATCCTTTCGGTTAGTAGACGTTTCGTCTTCGGACTCTTTTGGTCCATTCGCGTTTCGGCCTCGTTTCTATTCGGTTCTTTGGCGTCGGATTCTTTGCTTCGGCCTCTTGTCTGTCGGCACCGCATCCGGGTACCAAAAAAAAATTCCATGTTTGCAAAACCTCTTCCTCTAGCTAATACCCTCTAACCCAGACAGCATTTCTGGTAAACCTTTTCTGCACCCTCGCCAAAACCACCACATCATTCCTGTAATGGGACGACCAGGCCAAAATACTCCAAAACTGACCTAATCAAAGTCTTATTAAGCTTCAACATGACTTCCTGACTCATATACTCAGTGCCACAACTGATGAAGGCAAGCATACCATAGACCTTCATTACCACTCTTCCTCCTTGTGTTGCCACTTTCACAGAGCTGTTGGCTTTGATCCCAAGATCTCTCTGCACACCAATACTGTTAAGGGTCTCACTATGAACTCTACACTTTCCCTTAAATTTGACCTCCCAAAATGCAACACCTTACACTTGCTTTGATTAAAGTCCATCTCCTCTTTCTCTTGCCATTTCTGACGCTGATGTATATTTCAGTTTAGTTTTAGTTTTAGAGGCACAGCGCAGAAACAGGCCCTTCAGCCCATCGAGTCCACGATGACCAGCAAACCGCGCACATTAACACTTTAACACATTAACACTATCCTACACACACTAGGGACAATTTACACATACACCACACCAATTAACCTACATACCTACACCCATAGCGGTCACAGGGAGAACATACAAACTCCGTACAGACAGCACCCGAAGTCAGGATTGAACTCAGTTCTCCAGTGCGTTAAGCGCTGTAAGGCAGTAACCCTACCGCTGCGCCGCCGTGCCGCCCCTTCGATGAAAACTTTGACAGCTTGCTCATAATCTGTGACCCCAGCAATCTTGTGTCATCTGCAAACTTTCTAACCAACCCATCCACGTTTACATCCAAGTAATTTACAGTATATATATATATATATATATATATATCACAAACAACAGAGGTCCAGCGCAGATCCCTGCGGAAACTCGACTGTTTACAGATCTCCAGCAAGAATAACACCCTTCTACCACAACCTTCTCCCTTCCTTGTGTAAGCCAGTTCAGAATCAAAACAACCAAGTCATTGTTGAGCCCGTGCATCTTAACATTCTGAAAGAGCCTACCATGCAGCGGCAAGTTACCGGCAAGCAGGCCCTACTTGCCTGCCGCAGTCAGACGCTGGTGGAGGAAAGGCTGAGTAGGCTCAGCTCGCCCAGTGTGGTCTCTGGCGGGACCAGGAACCCGTCCAAAGGCTCGTGGTCAGCAGGAACTCGCCTGAAGGCTCGTGGTTGATGGGACCGGTTCACCCGCCCAAAGGCTCGGCAGACAGCATAACCGTGAGAAAGCTGGAGTTGTCAGGCGTGAGGAGCGGGTGAACCGGGTAATGTCTCCAGCGCCTTCAGATAGGCCACAGGGGGTGCCCCCAGGACACAAAGATGGAGAGGAGCAGGACGTCAGTTTGCGGGATCTGCTCCAGTACATCGAGTGCGCAGGCCGACTGGACATTGAACTTTGAATTATGGCGCTAAAAATGGGGTCATCTGCATATGTAATGTAAGGAAAGTGTATTTCACTGCGCAGATGTGACAAATAAAGCACTATTGACTATTGACAATTAATTAATTCCTTCGTTTATCCTTGGGCGGTCCAACCTTCTCCTTGGTTACCCTCTTGTTTTGATATATGTATAAAAAGCCTTAGGATTTTCTTTAATCTGGCTCGGCAATGGCACTCCATGGCCCTTTTTGGCCCTTCTAAATGCCCACTTTAGTTCTTTCCTGCTTGCTTTATATTTCTCAAAGGCCCTGTCTGATTTCATTTTTCTAAACCTTACATATGCTTCCTTTTATTTTGACCCAATTTACTTCTTTTGTCATCCAAGTTTCTGTCCCTACCTTGCCATCCCTACTCCGGGGTGGAACATTGCAACTTTCACATGGTCTGCCCTGTTTCGACGAATGCACTCTACCCAGCGTGCACAATCAAATAAGATCAAATAGAACAAGTTGTCCTACAACTTTAGGCTGTGCGCGCCATACGCAAGAAGAAGATCCCTACTCCCTGACAAAGTACTAATGTGGCAGTGTGTGTGTGCGTGTGTGCGTGTGAGTGTGTGGTGTTTTCATATTCTCCTGGTGCTCCAGTTTCCCCCCACACTCCAAAGACGTGCAGGTTGTAGGTTAATTGGCTTTTGTAAATTGTACGTTGTCCCTCGTGTATTGGATAGTGCTAGTGTACGATGGGGTGATCGCTGGTCGGTACGGACTCAGTGGGCCAAAGGGCCTGTTTCCGCACTGTATCTCTCAAGTTCAATCGACCTGAATTACATGGTTGAGCTGATGATCCTTTTAAATGGTGCTGCCAGATACTTGATTAATAGTGTGACCAAAACACAAAGTGCTGGAGGAACTCAGAAATGTCAGGCAGCAGATGTGAAGGGAATGGACAGGCAACATCTTGGGCCAGACTGATTAATAGTGCGATGTTCTGAGAAGCCACTAACTGAAAGGTTGAATCCCAATTCAGCTGTGCTGGCTTTGAATACATTGTGTGTTTTGATCACTTCCCTGAATACTTCCACAGGATGTGACATTCACCCGTCCTCTACACCTTCCGTGCCAGGGACCGATATATAGACACTGACCAGCCATGATATGATTGAAAAGAAGAACAGGTTGAAGAGATTGAACAGACTACTCCTGATTGTGCATTCCTAATTATTCCTTTCAGCTGAGTTGCTTAGCCTGTTAACTACTATTAAATTGAAAGGAAATCTCTGAAGCTTGCTGCCCTGGGGAATAAATAAGAATGTGAATTAACCAGTTGTAGGAGCTTGGATCTGTGGAGTTGGGCGGACCAGACAAACCCGAGTGCTGCCTCAAAATGGGAGCCTCAGCTGGTTACAACAAAGGCCATCCGAGCTACACCAGTTGGCTCTCTATTAATAACATCTTTGGACTGGTCTTGCAAGGCACAAGGTCGTGTCTGCTGGGAAACTCATTTTCTGCCACGAACAGGAAAACAGTTCTAAGCGGAAAACAATCCTGTGTTTTGGGGGCTTTGCGGATCTACTGATTTCTTTATATTGTGGAAAGGAGAGCTATTTGGCTCATCGTGTCAATACCAGTCACAAATTGAGCTACTTTTGATCTTGTTAGAGCTTGCCCCATGCTTAATAAAGGAAGTTATGACATCTGCGTCAGGTTCATAAGTTCTTAAGTCATAGGAGCAGATGCAGGTCATTCGGCCCATCAAATCTACTCTGCCATTCAATCATGACTGATCTATCTTTCCCTCTCCATCCCAATCTCCTGCCTTCTCCCCGGAACTCTTGACACCCTTACCATTCAAGTATCTGTCAATCCCTGCCTTAAAAAAATCCAATGACTTGACCTCCACAGCTGTTTGTGGAAAGCAATTCCACAGATTCTCCACCTCTGTAAATAAATTCTTCCTCATCTTCTTTCTAATGTATTGGTTATATTGTAGCCACCTCCAGCAATTCTTCTGGCAGCTTGCTAAATTTTCCGACGACACTCAATGGAAAAACCTGTCCCTCCAGTCCCCTTAAATATTTTGCAACGTTTAAGAAACAATTAGATACATGGATAGGACAGGTCTGGAGGGATATTGGCCAAGCACAGGCAGGTGGGATTATTGTAGATGGGACATGTTTGTCGGCGTAGGCAAGTTTCCACACTGTACAACTCTATGACTGACTCTATAAATATTGACATGGGATAACTATGTCCAGGGCACTTTGAATAATTCCTTTGCCCTTCATCAACTTATTGCAATGGAATCTTTCACATTCTTCTGCTAGGTCAAACTTGTTTTCAAGTCTTATTCCTGAGATGTCATTGCCAACAGTGCCGCACTCACTCTGTACAGTGCAGGGCAAAATATAAGACAACATTAAAAGAAGCTAAGTCCTGCAACTCAGTACTGTTTTGCCATCATGCAACAAACCTGTGGCTCAACATATGTGGGGAAAACCTGTAAGGCTTAACTTTCCTGCCTCTTTTATGAACCCCGGGACCCTATGATGGCAAGAACTTTCTTTTGTGGATATGAGATCTTCGGTGCTTTATTATGATTTTTAGTCGATTCATCTTTTTGCTTTATTTTGTTAATCCGCAGAACAAGGGCTTGGTTGGCCCATCTCTAATTGCCCATCAAATGATTAACTTGTTAAATCATCTGAGAGAAGAAATGTTTGTGGCAGGGCAGGGGGGTGGCAGTGCTTGGGAGAGTGGGATGTTTGGTGAAAGTTGCCATGTTGATTATAACCAGGCTAAAAAAAAATAACATTATGAAGAATGGTGTCACAAACTGACCTTGTATTCCCGGGTATGTGGAAAGTGAAGTTCATTTAAAGTGCTTAAATCATTGGTATATTACTTTTTTTGCAGCAAGGACCATATTTACAATCTAAACTACTTGCAAGGGCCACTCACAAGAAATATGTTTTATGTTAAATGTACAGAACATGTGTGGGTATATTTAGTCATGTTTAAAGACACATATACCATATATTCTGCTGCTTCTTTGCCATTTGCTTGCTGTTCCACTCACTGCGGCCCTCCCTCCACTACTTTGCTCCCCGTCTCAACACCACTCCAACTCGCGCATCTATCTCACCCATACCAGGTCATCTCTGAAACTTGAATCTCGTCCCCAACCCTCTGATCATCTTTCTCCACACCTGCGATTCAGTGGCAGCTCAGTGACCCAGCTGCGGCCTCACATTGCCAGAGACCTGCAGTTTGATCCTGACCTTACGTGCTGTCTGCGTGGAGTGTGCGTGTTTTGTGACGGCGTGGGTTATAGAACGAGTTGTGGGAGGAGGTTGTTGAGGCTGGTACTTTCACAACATAAAAGAAGCATTTAGCCAGGTACATGGATAGATCAGGTTTAGAGGGACATGGGGCAAATGCAGCCAGGTGGGACTAGTGTTGATGGGACATGTTGGTCGATGTGGGAAAGTTGGGCTGAAGGTCCCGTTTCCATGTTGGATGACTCTATGACCCTGCTGATAATTCTGTGAAGCTGTAGCTTAACTACTCTGTTAAGTTTCTAGTACACAGCAGCCTGGAACATTGATTTAGAGGAGCGTCTTTGACTATCAAATGGCAGCTGGGGAATTTTAAATCAAGAAACTGAATAAATCTGGAATAAAAAACTAATATTAATATCAGTGATGGTGAAACTGCCAGATAGTTGTAAAAAAAAAATAATCCATCTGGTTCATTAATGTTACTCAGGAAATGTACTCTTCAACCCAAGCCTGGCATGTGTGTGACTTCAAATCAACCTTGGTGTGGTTGACCCATAACTGCCCATTGAATAGCCTAGCAAGCCCACTGTATTCACTGACTTAGCCCACTTTTTATTCATGCTGAGGATCTGCAAATCCTTTTACACAGATTTGTATGACCAAAAGGCCATAGACAGTACCTCCTCCCAGAACTTCCTGTCCTCGATCACGGAAGTCTTGGAGGACAGCAAGCGGGAGAGTCTGGACCAACCACTGACCCTAGAGGAGCTGACTGGCTCCATCCATTCCTTTGACTCGAGTAAAACTCCCGGAAGCGATGGCTTACCGGCCGAGTTGTATTCGGCTCTGTGGGACTGGATGGGCCCGGACCTGCTAGAAGTGTACAACGACATGCTTCTAGCTGGTAGCATGTCAGACTCCATGAGGAAAGGCAACATCACCCTAACCTACAAGCAGAAGGGGGAGATGAAGGACATAAAGAATTGGAGACCCATAACACTCTTGAATGTAGGCTACAAGATCCTGTCTAAGGCCATCGCCAACCGGGTCAAGTCTGCTCTGGGACAGGTGATCCACCCGGACCAAACTTGTGCTGTACCTGGCAGGAAAATCTCAGACAGCCTAGCGCTGCTGAGAGATACCATCGCCTACGTGCAGGACAGACGGGTGGATGCCTGCCTAGTCAGCTTGGACCAGGAGAAGGCCTTTGACAGGATTTTGCACACGTACATGAGGGACGTGCTCTCCAAAATGGGTTTTGGGGAGGGAATCAGGAATTGGATCAATCTGCTCTACACCGACATCCGTAGTGCAGTCCAAATCAATGGGTGGGAATCAGACAGTTTCCCTGTAAGGTCTGGAGTCAGGCAGGGTTGCCCTCTCTCTCCTGTCTTGTATGTCTGCTGTATTGAACCCTTTGCCGAATCCATCAGGAAGGATGCGAGCATTAGAGGAGTGACACTGCCCGGCAGTGGGGGCATTCAAGTAAAACCTCCCTGTACATGGACGATGTCGCTGTCTTCTGCTCGGATCCAGGGTCGGTCCGCAGATTGATTAGTATCTGCGACCAGTTTGAGTCGGCCACGGGAGCCAGGGTGAACCGCAGGAAGAGCGAGGCCATGCTCTTTGGCAACTGGCCCGACAGATCTTCCGTCCCCTTCACCATCAAGCCTGACTTCTTGAAGGTGCTGGGGATCTGGTTCGGGGGGGCTGAGGTGTGTAACAAGAATTGGCTGGAGCGGATAGCCAGGGTGGGGAAGAAGCTGGAGCTGTGGAGGCAACGCTCCCTCTCCATAACGGGAAAGAATTTGGTCATCAGGTGTGAGGTGCTCTCGGGCCTGCTGTACTTGGCACAGGTGTGGCCTGTCCCTCCTTCCTATGCCACAGGGATCACCCGGGCCGTCTTCCAGTTCATCTGGGGGTCGAGGATGGACCGGGTGCGATGTACAAGTCAGCGGACAACGGGGGTAAAAGCGTGCCCAACGTCGCCCTCATCCTGATGACCACCTTCGTGTGTGGCTGCATCAGGCGGAGTGTAGAGCCAAGGCATGTGGGCACCAAGTGTCACTACCTGCTGAGGTTCTACCTGTCCCCGGTGTTGCGAAGGATGGGCCTGGCGCAGATGCCACGCAAGGTGCCAGTCAGCTGGACACTGCCGCCCCATCTGTCGTCTGTGGAAAGGTTCTTCCGGACCAACACCTTTGACTACATGTCCATTGGGCAGTGGTCAGCACAGAATGTCCTGCAGGCACTGCAGGGAAAGGACTCGATGGACCCGGTGGCGTGGTTCCCTGAGCAGACTGCCCAGCTTGTCTGGCAAAATGCTTCATCGCCAGAACTCACCAACAAGCACCAAGACCTGGCTTGGCTGGCGGTGAGGGGAGCCCTCCCAGTCAGATCCTTCCTGCACCGTCGGAACCTCACTACCAGCGCACGCTGCCCTCGGGACGGCTGCTATGGAGTGGAGACGGTTGCCCACCTCTTTGCAGAGTGTGGATTTGCCCAAAGAGTCTGGAGAAAAATGCAAGGGTCCCTGGTACGCTTTATTCCAAACAGCTCCGTCACAGAGGACTCTGTGATTTACGGACTGTTCCCAGGGACACATTCAGAGACTAACATCAAGTGCTGCTGGAGGGTTATCAACTCAGTGAAAGACGCTCTCTGGTCTGCCCGAGCGTTGTTCACCACCCAGCAGAGCGAGATGTCCGTCGGGGAATGTTGCCGACTGGCCCACTGCAGACTGCAGGAGTACGTGCTGAGGGACGCACTGAAGCTCAGTGCAGCCAACGCCAAGGCACGGTGGGGGAGGGCCACAGTCTAAGGTCCTTCCGCTGCTGGACATGGGGGGCACGGTATGGTGGAGACGCCCCTCAAAATAAGGGAAGGTATCCCATGCTGGGGGGCCACATGAGTGGCACGGGTGGGGGATCGATTCGCGAAATTTGAAAAATGTGTATAGACTGCATGGAGCAATTTGTATAGCCTCCGAAAATGTCGGATGGATTTTTCGCACGGTTGATGTATTGTAAATATTTATTACTTGAATAAAGTCTATTTTGAAATATTAAAAAAGGCCCACTTTTTATTCCGAACAGCTCCGTCACAGAGAACTCTCTGATTTACAGACTGTTCCCAGGGACACATTCAGAGAGGGATATCGAGTGTTGCTGGAAGGTCATCAACTTGGTTGAAAGATGCTCTTTGGTCTGCCTGAAACTTTGTTGGCCTCCCAGCAGAGCGAGATGTCCGTCAGGGAATGTTGCCGACCGGCCCGCTCCAGCCTGCTGAGGGATGCACTGAAGCTCTGTGCAGCCAACACCAAGACTCTGTGGGGAGAACCACAGTCAAGGGTCCTTCCTCTGATGGATATTGGGAGGCAGAATGTGGTTGAGACGCTTCTCCAATAGTCATAGTGGTAGAGTGTGGAAACAGGCCCTTCGGCCCAACTTGCCCACACCGGCCAACATGTCCCAGCTACACCAGTCCCACCTGCCTGCATCTGGTCCATATCCCTCCAAACCTGTCCTATCCATGTACCTGTCCAACTACATCTTAAACGATGGGATAATCCCAGCTTCAACTACCTCCTCTAGCAGCATGTTCCATGTACCCACCACCCACTGTGTGAAAAAATTACCCCTCGGATTCCTACTAAATCTTTTCCCCTTCACCTTGAACCTATGTCCTCTGATCCTTGATTCCCCTACTCTGGGCAAAAAACTGTGCATCTACCCAATCTATTCCTCTCATGATTTTGTACACCTCTATAAGATCACCCATCATCCTCCTGCACTCCAAGGAATAGAGACCCAGCCTACTCAACCTCTCCCCATATCTCACACCCTCTAGTCCTAGCAACATCCTCGTAAATCTTTTCTGAACCCTTTAAATCTTGACAATATCTTTCCTATAACTTGGTGACCAGAACTCAACATAATATTCACTGCTTAAGAATTAACTGCAGATGCTGGAAAATCGAAGGTAGACAAAAGAATGGTTTTGGCTCAAAACAGTGCCTATTTCCTTTGCTTCATAGATGCTGCCGCACCCGCTGAGTTTCTCCAGCATTTTTGTCTACCAGCAATATTCACTGCAACATAACCTCCCAACTTCTATACTCAATACTCTGACTGATGAAGGCCAATGTGCCAAAAGCCTTTATGACCACCTTATCTTCCAGTGACTCGACCTTCAAGGAACCATGCACCTGCACTCCTAGATCCCTCTGCTCGACAACACTCCCCAGAGCCCTACCATTTACTGTGTATGTCCTTGCCTTTTTAGACGGCCCAAAATGCAACATCATTTTAGTGTATTCAGTGCAGAGTTCAGAGTGGTGATGGCCTTGGGGTAAAAACTGTCCTTTAATCTTGTGGTGGGTGATTTGATGGACCTGTAACGCTTTCCTGAGGGCAGAAGGGCAAACAAGTGACATGCGGGATGAGATGAGTCCTTTGGTATGCATAATGCCTTCCGCAGGGAACGAGAGCTATAGATCTCTTCCAGGGCAGGCAGGTGTGTGTTGGTGATCTTCTGGGATCTGTTGATGACTCTCTGAAGAGCCTTCTTGTCAGCCGCAGAACTGCCATACCAAGATACCATGTGTCAGGACACTCTCTATGGAGCAACGGTAGAATGACACTGGCAGCTGCTGTTTATGAAGGAACTGCAGATGCTAGAAAATCTAAGGTAGACAAAAATGCTGGAGAAACTCAGCGGGTGAGGCAGCATCTATGGAGCGAAGGAAATATGCAATGTTTCGGGTCAAGACCCTTCTTCAGACTGATATGAGGGTGGGGGGGAGGGGGTGGGAAGAAGAAAGGAAGAGGCGGAGACAGTGGGCTGAGGGAGAGCTGAGAAGGGGAGGAGAAAGCAGGGACTACCTGAAATTAAAGAAGTCAATGTTCATACCGCTGGGGTGTAAACTGCCCAAGTGAAATATGAGGTGCTGCTCCTCCAATTTACGGTGGGCCTCACTCTGGCCATGGAGGAGGCCCAGGACAGAAAGGTCGGATTCAGAATGGGAATGGGAGTTGAAGTGCTGAGCCACCAGGAGATCAGGTAGGTTAATGCGAACCGAGCGGAAGTGTTGGGCGAAGCTTGGTCTCACCGATGTAAAACAGCTGACATCTAGAGCAGCGGATGCAATAGATGAGGTTGGAAGAGGTGTAGGTGAACCTCTGCCGCACCTGGAAAGACTGCTTAGGTCCTTGAATGGAGTCGAGGGGGGAGGTAAAGCGACAAGTGTAGCATTTCCTGCGGTTGGAAGGGAAAGTGCCCGGAGAGGGGGTGGTTTGGGTGGGAAGGGACAAATTGACCAGGGAGTTACGGAGGGAGCGGTCTCTGTGGAAAGCAGACAGGGGCGGAGATGGGAAGATGTGGCCGGTGGTGGTGGCGAAAATGTCGGAGGATTATTTGTTGTACGTGACGCTGGTAGCGTGGAAGGTGAAGACAAGGCGGACTCTGCCCTTGTTATGAGTGGGGGGATGGAGAGTGAGAGCAGAGTTACGGGGCATAGAAGAGACCCTGGTGAGTGCCTATCTATAGTAGAAGAGGGGAATCCCCGTTCCCTGAAGAATGAGGACATCTCCGATGCCCTGGTGTGGAACACATCATCCTGGGTGCAGATGCGGCATAGTCGGAGGAATTGGGATGGAGTTCTTACAGGAAACAGGGTGGGAAGAAGTGTAGTCTAGATAGCCCTGGGAGTCAGTGGGTTTGTAGTGGATGTCAGTCAGAAGTCTATCACTTGCGATGAAGATAATGAGTTCTAGAAGTGGTAGGGAAATGTCGGAAATGGTCCAGGTGTATTTGAGTGCCGGATGGAAGTTAGTGGTGAAATGGATGAAGTCAGTGAGTTGTGTGTGGGTGCAGGAGGTGGCACCAATGCAGTCGTCAACATAGCGGAGGTAGAGTTTGGGGATAGGGCCCTGGTATGCCTTGATCAAAGATTGTTCGACGTACCCTACAAAGAGGCAGGCATAGCTAGGGCCCATGCGCGTGCCCATAGCTATGCCTTGTATTTGGAGGAAATTAGTCAAATGAAAAGTTGTTAAGGGTAAGGACCAACCGCAACCCCCCTCCCCCCCCCCCCACCCTCACATCAGTCTGAAGAAGGGTCTCAACCCGAAACGTTGCCTTTTTCCTTCGCTCCATAGATGCTGTCTCAACCTCTGAGTTTCTCCAGCATTTTTGTCTACCTACCAGCTGTTGTGGCAAGTTGACTTTCCTCAGTGATCTTAGGAAGAAAAGATGTTGTCGTGCCTTCTTAACCAGGGAGTGCATGTTAGTTGACCACGTGAGATCTGAGTGGGGGTGTGGTGGGGTCCATCCTGACTGACTGCGTCCGGTCTGTAAGGAAGTCCTTAATCCAAAGGCAGATGTTGTGTTCGAAGCCTAGGTCGGACATCATGTGATACAAATAGCAGTCGTGCGTATGCTCCCCGTTGTTCTAGGTGGAGCAGTACAGTATGGAGGGCAGTGGCAATGGCGTCATCTGTAGATCTGTTTGCTCTGTACGCATATTGGCGTGGTTCCAGGGTTGGTGGGAGAGCAGCCTTGATGTGCTTAAGGACCAATCTCTCCAGGCACTTCATAATTATTGGTGTTAGTGCAACCGGCCAGTAGTCGTTGAGGCAGGTTATGGCTGTCTGCATCGGAACAGGCACTATTTCCGATGTTTTTAGACATGTGGGGACCATGCATTGTGCCAGGGATTGATTGAAGATTTTTGTCAATACGTTAGTTATCAGCACAGTCTCTGAGAACCCGTCCTGGACTCTGTCCGGACCGGCTGCCTTCATTCCCTATGTTAATATTCCGGAGTATGTGTGTGTCATCAGCAGTCCGTATGATGAGTGTCTGGCTGTTGGTTTTGGAGCAAGAGTAGAAGGCATGACCGTCCAAAGAAGTGGTTGAGCTGTTCTGCCAGAGAGGCACTGTTGCTGGTGGATCAGTTGGTATTGTTTTTGTAGTTTTTGATGTGCCGTATACCTTGCCATACACGACAGGAATTTGAGTTGTTGAAGTGACTCTTGATCCTTCGCTTATAGGTTTGGCTTTGGCGTTCCTGATGCCACTCTTCAGGTCAGACCTGGCCGCACCATACAGCTCTGTGTTGATGGACCGAAATGCTTTATTGTGGGCTTTTAAAAGGAGTTGGATGCCTTTGGTCATCCATGTTTGTTGTTGGGAGGCATACGGATTTGTTTCGTGTTGGTGACATTGTCTACACAGCTTTTTATGTAAAAAAGTACAGTGGAGGTGTAGGTGTCAATGTCCTTGTCCCAGTCCCAGTCGGTTCGATTAAAGCAGTCCTGTAATTGCCTAGAAGCTCTCTCAGGCCACACCATGCGGAACCTTGTTGAACGCTTTACTGAAGTCCATGTACGCAATATCTACAGCTCTGCCCTCATCACGTCTTCAAATAAAGCAATCAGATTTATGAGACACAACCTCATGTACAAAACCATGCTGACTATTCCTAATCTGCCCTTGCCAATCCAAATGCCTGTATAACCTATCCCTCAGAATACACTCCAGTAACTTTCCAACGACAGATGTTGACCTCACCGGCCTATAGTTCCCAGCATTTTCCTTGCAGCCCTTCTTGAAAAGAGACACAACATTTACCACCCTCTAGTCTTCCGGCACCTCTCCTGTATTTAGGAACAACTCATAAATTTCAACCAGGGCTCCCGCAATTTCCTCTCGAGTTTCCCGTAATATCTTCGGAAGGGAATATGCGAAGGGATTTCATGCCAGGGGGGCACATGGGTTGCAATGGTGTCAGGTAGAGTAGTGTTGACACTATATTGCGACTCGTTGAATGTATGTATGTTTTTTGCTCAGTCCTTGTTTGTTTTTTTTTTACACCAAATAAAGTTTCTTTTGATTTTTTTTAAAGACTGGCCCACTCCAGACTGCAGGAGTCCGTGCTCAGGGATGCACTGAAGCTTGGTGCAGCCAACGCCAAGGCTCTGTGGGGGAGGATCACAGTCTAGGGTCCTTCTGCTGCTGAACTTCAAGAGGGCAGGGTGTGGCGGAGGTGCCCCTCAAACCAGGGAAGGGATATCACCCCAGGGGGTCACATGAGTGGCATGGGTGCCGGGTATAAGGATATTTCTCTACACACTGCCAAATACGTTGCTAATTAATGTACTTATACCCTTTGAAAATGTCGGAAGAATTTTTGCACAGTTCTTGTTTCGTATATTATTCTCAATAAAGTTTATTTTTTAAAGAATCAACGCAAAACAATAAAGTTAACCCTGCAAACGCAACATTCAACACAACAGTTATATATCTAGGCCATGGATGTTCAGACAGACACCAACTTTGCCATTTGAGATAGTAAAGCAATTGCCTACAACCAAACAATGAATTTAAAATCATGTAACTCTGCCCAATCATTGCCTCAGAAGCTTTTATAAAGCCTATATTTCTAACCAGGTTTTCTATCACCTTTCCAGAAAGCACATCTTCCGAGTCTTTGACCATCTTTCGCTATGGTAAAGGTCCATAGGTTGTTGTTTTGTCACAGTGGATGCACACCGATCCACTGTAACACAAACTACCTACTTCAAAGGTATCAAAGTTTTCAAAAGTCTTTTATTGTCACGTGTAGCAATTAAGGTACAGTGAGATGCAAAATGAGGTATGGATGGGGTCAAGTTGCTCCACTGAGCGAAATCCTTCTTTTTCTCAGTCATGATGGTATTCCCTTGAGGGTGAGGATGACTTGTAGGTATGTTACAATACTTACCTTTAGCGGCACTGCAGTTCTGTCACTGCCTGTGTGCGCGACTTTGGCGCCTTTGAGAGGGGGGCGGGTTTAAAATGCGGCATTTCGGAAGCCAATTCAAATCGAACTTGAACAGGCTATTTAGTTGATGAAGAAAAATCGCATCGACTGCCGTTCTCTGAAGTGATTTTTAAACTGTACTTGCTAATTTAATTGCTGTAGTAAATTTTAAACCATCTTCTAAAGCCGTGAACGCCAACAACGGGACAGACCTCGCGTAGGGGACAAGGCAAGGGTCACAGTTTATTTTTTCATTAAAAAGTGCTTCTTAGGATACCTTTAATCAAAATTTCACGTTGCGAGAAGGTGATTTATTCCCCTCGCGTTCCATTAATTTACGGGAATTAAACACTAAATTCCTTCCATTTGGCCTATAAAGTAATGACAATGAGATTTAAAAATCATGATATATTGTGAATTCTTGTGTGAGTGTTATTTGGACACTTAGGTTGTTTAAAAATGTTCATCTTTTCTTAAGAAATTGATAGATGTTTAGATCTAGCAATTGAATTTTGTAATTAACTACAATTGGGTAACTTATTATATGCTTTAATTTCAGGTCATCCAAGTAAGATTGTTTCATTTATGTTTCAGAATACTTCAATCTATAATAACTGAACATTTCTTTCAGTTCTCTTAATTTTTAAGAAAGTTATGGGCTTTTGACTAACCTCGATCAGAGCTTTTGTGTCAAGTCAATGGAAAAGCAATAGGGAACAAGATGCTAATTTCCGAGTATGAAAATGGCCATAACTTTTTTAATACTGAAGATATGAAAGTGAATTAGGTGTCAAATTAAACTTCTTTTTATGCTTTATCTGATGGGATAAATTGCAGACTTGTTTTTTAAAATCTCAAAATTTTGTAACATTGCTATGACTTGCTTCCATTCTGGTTCGCTGGGTTCTCCTACGATTGATGAGAACTATACAAGATCAGTAGGCTCTGCCACAGGAGGAGCAGAAGTCCTTGACTGGAATGTGTTGGTTGAGTTCACGGCTTGCTCACAACCTCTGTATAATCCCACTAGGAAGTGGTCAATGCCTTCCCATAAGCTCTTCTGCAATGTGTGCAATCAAGGGGCAGGGATACCCATTAGTTAGTGAGGACATTGGTACACTGCCCTGCATTCAGGTGCTTGCTGTCGATGTTCTGTGCCTCAAAAACGTACAGGAGAGCAGGGAACAATCTTGCTCGATAGACCATGAGGATTGAGGTCCTTCTTTGAACACTCTTCCTCAGTTGGTAAAAGATTTTCAGGTACACTGAAAGTTGTCCTGAATAATATTACTGGTGCCTTCACCAACCTAACCCCAAGTAGTTCATATGTTCATAGTTTCCAGGAGCAGGATTAGGCCATTCAGCTCATCAAGCCTAATATGCCATTCAAGCATGGCTGATCTATCTTGTCCTCTCAACACCATTCCCCTGTCTTTACTGCACAACCCCTCGAACCCTTACAAATCAAGACTTGGCCTCCACAGCTGTCTGCCGCAATGAATTGAATGTATCCTAAAGGCTCAAACCAGGGTGACTATGGGGATAAACTGCAAAAAGGTTAATCTGATCAAAGAGTGACTGGGAGCAGTTAGAGTGATAACATACTTTCGAGATAACATCGCCAAAAGATGATGGGAGTTGGAAAATGCAGAGCAGGAAGACATGCCCAGCAAGACGTCTGAATGTTACCTTTCTCCAGAAGCGTGATCTTCCTTCTACCGTAATTGATGGAGCCCTCGCGTTCATTTCTTCAACTCTCCACATGTCTGCTCCCACTCTCTCCCCCCCCCCCAGATAGAACAGAGATAGAATTCCCTTGATCCACACCTTTCACTTCATCAACCTCCCATCCACAACACCAAGTTCTGCCATTTCTACCACTGCCACCAGTCACTGATTCCATCTCCACCCTTTCTGCTTTCTGCAGGGACCATTCTCTTTGTCACTCCATACCCATCCCTTCCATTTTCCCTGCACTGGCACTCATCTATCTACTCCAGCTCTGAAGTAAGCATGGCAAGGAGCTTACACTGCTGTTGCTATTGAATGGAAAAGAGGATAAAATGGTTAGGTAAATAGTTTAGATGAATGCACCTGGAGCAGTAGGGTGCTTGATAAAACTTCAGAAGGAAACAGTCCAAGTATCAGTAAAGGGAGAATGTGGCCCTCACTAGTGGTGCCAGAGCAATGGGTAGTGTTTGGTTATCTCTTATAGCAGATGGCTTGAACCGCCAACTAACTCTGAACTGATCGGGCTGCTGTCCGTCCAATTACTTGGGGTGATTGCCAGCTGTACATGCCAGAATCTGCAGCTTTATTGAGTGGCACGATGACAGAGTAAAGCCATTAGGAGCTCTACTTCCTGCAACTCTCAGGGTGTCAGAAGTTATGGGGAGAAGGCAGGAGAATGGGGTTAGGAGGGAGAGATAGATCAGCCATGGTTGAATGGTGTACACTTGATGGGCAAAATGGTTTAATTCTACTCCTATCACTTATGATCTTGTGAGCTCTCACAACATCCTTTTATTCTGTGTCACTCTGGCCAGTAGACACTTTATATAAGGGTACTTCATCTGAGCTCACGTCATTCATTTTAACTTGATTACTGTGAGATTCCACTTACTTGCCTTGCTATTTCCATGACCTCCAATGCACATTCATATTACAAAAGTGAATTCCTTTTTACCTCAATCCTCTACCAATGCTAAAGCCTTAATTCAGTCATCCTGTGGCTGTTACTTGAATTGGCAAACAATTTTCAGGGATTTTGTGTTCTGTAAAAATATAATATCTACTTTCAATGGGGAACCAAAGATGAGCAGAAAATTCTTCAAATCTTCAAATCCATTACTAAAATGTAGCAGGTAACTGGAAAATCAAAAGACGATTAAACATCTTTTGTGAGCTTTATCTAGCAGGAGGAAGTTCTGTAAATACTCGCACCTGAAATATGAAAGTGAAAAGACATCTGAACCAACTTCAGCCAAAAGTGTCCTGATCAATTTAGTCGTTTAGAGATACAGAGCGGAAACTGGCCCTTCGGCCCACTGAGTCTGCATCGACCGGCGATCCCCGCACATTAACACTATCCTCCTACACACACGAGGGACAATTTACACTCATAGCCAATTAACCTAATTACTTGTAGGTCTTTGGCGTGTGGGAGGAAACCGAAGATCTCGGAGAAAACCCACGAGGTGCAGACAGCAGATTGTAGTCGGGATTGAACCCAGGTCTCCGGAGCTGCAAGCGCTGTAAGCAGCAACTCTACCGCTGTGCCACCATTCTGCCTTTCTTTCCAAGCTCCTCCAGAATCACCTACATTGCAGAAAGCAAGGTATCAGCCAACTTGATTTATTCAATTTTATATGTTGTGTGCAGTGGACGTAGCAAAAGGAGCAAACTTCAACAACGTGCCTGCTACCTGAGCTTGAAAACTGCCCAACACTCAGCCTAATCATATCTAATTCTCTATTGGACCTGCAAAAGGGAAATTGGACCCTACTGTGTAGAAGAAGTGGGTTGAATCCAATTCCTGCTCCATCATTACTGAAGCAATGATATGCCTGGTGAACAATGCCGTTCAATGGCATCTGCTCAACGACAATCTGCTCATCCAGTAAAAAATAGAAAACTCTGGAAATGTTCAGCTAGTTAGACAGCGAGTGTGGAAGGGTAAACAATGTTAATGTTTCAGGTCGATGACCTTTCCTACACATCTTCGCCTATGTTTATTTAGCTCAATATTCCATTGCAGCCTGGTCCACATACTGTGCAGGAACAGACCTTTCGGTCCATCTTGTTGGCACTGACCATGACACTGTCTTAACTAATCCCAACAGCTTGCATGTAGATCATAGAACTATACAACTCAGAATGGGGCCTTTGGCTGAAAATGTACATGCCAAACATTATGTCAAATTAAACCGATCTCATCTGCCTGTACATGATCTACAACCCTCTATTCCGTGCCCTTCCATGTGCCTATCTAAATGCCTCTTAAAAACCACTCTTGAATCTGAGGTATTTCTTACCCATTTAGTGCCGACCTGTTCATTTGTTTGTCTAAGGTAGACAAAAGTGCTGGAGAAACTCAGCGGGTGCAGCGGCATCTATGGAGCGAAGGAAATAGGCAATGTTTTGGGCCAAAACCCTTCTTCAGACTGATCTCATTTGTTTGTCTAAATGCTTTTTATATATATCACTATCATGCCTGCTTCTATCACCCACCCATCTACCTCCCAATGCACCCTCCCCCATTCCCAACCCACATCCCCTCCCTGGGCAACACATTTCAGGCCCCTACCATTCTTTATGTAAAAGATTGGCCTCGCTCATTTCTGTTAACCTTTTCCCCTCTCACAGACTGATTTCCTTGGGTATTTGACTTTACCACCCTGGGGAAAAATGTCTGACTGCCTTTCTGTTATTCGCATCATTTTATATACTTCTATCAGCTTATAGACCTCTATCCAGGGGTAGCACGGTGGTGCAGCCGTAGAGTTGCTGCTTTACAGCGCCAGAAACCCGGGTTCGATTCTGACCATGGGTGCTGTCTGCATGGAGTTTGTACGTTCTCCCCATGTCTTGGGTGGGTTTTCTCTATGTCATAGTCATAGAGTCATAGAGTGATACAGTAAAGAACCAGTCCCTTCGGCCCGACTTGCACACACCGGCCAAATGTCCCCAGCTACACCCGTCCCACCTGCCTGCGCTTGGTCCATATCCCTCCAAACGTGTCCTATCCCATGTACCTGTCTAACTGTTTCTTACTCGCTGGGATACTCCTAGCCTCAACTACCTGCTCTGGCAGCTTGTTCCATACACCCACCACCCTTTGTGTGAAAAAGGTACCCCTCAGATTCCTATTAAATCCTATTTCCCCTTCACCTTGAACCTTTGTCCTTTGATCATCAATTCCCCCATTGGGCAAGAGACTGTGCATCTACCCAATCTATTCCTTTCATGATTTTGTACACCTCTATACAATCACCCCTCATCCTTCTGCGCTTCAAGGAATACCCAGTCTACTCAACCTCTCCCCATAGTTCACACCCTGTAGGCCTGGCAACATCCTCGTAAATATTTTCTGAACACTTTCAAGCTTGACAATATCTTTCCAATAACATGGTGCCCAGAACTGAACCCAATATTCTCAATGCGGTCTCACCAAAGTCTTATACAACTGCAACATGACCTCCCAACTTCTAAACTCTTTACTCTAATTGATGAAGGCCAATGTGCCAAAAACCTTTTTGACCACCTTATCTACCGGCAACTCGACCTTCAAGTAACCATGCACCTGCACCCCTTGATCCCTCTGCTCTACAACACTGCCCAGAGGCCTACCATTCACTGCATAGGCCCTGCCCTTGTTAAACGTCCCAAAATACAACACCTCACACTTCTCTGTATTAAATTCCATCAACCAATCCTGAGCCCACTTGGCCAATCGATCCAGATCCTGCTGAAATCTGTCACAACCATCTTCACTATCAGCAAAAGCACCCACTTTTTGTATCATCAGCAAACTTGCTAATCTTGCCCTGTATGTTCTCATCCAAATCATTGATGTAGATGACAAACAGTAACAGGCCCAGCATCGAACCATGAAGCACACGACTAGTCACAGGCCCCCTGTGTGCTACGGTTTCCTCCCACACTCCAAAGACCTACAGGTTTGTAGGTTCATTAGCTTGTAAAATTGTAAATTGTCCCTAGTGTGTGTAGGATAATGGTGGTATGCGGGGATTGCTGGTCGGCTCAGACTTAGTGGGCCTAAGGGCCTGTTTCCAACGCTGAATCTCTAAACATCACAGCTCAGCTTCTAATGCTACAGAGTACATAATACCCGATTGTCTGTATAGCTAATGCACTCCAATTCAGGGGAAAATCCTGGTAAGCTTCTTCTGCACTCTCTCCAAAGCCTCCACATCCTTCATGTGTTGGGGTGACCAGAACTACACACAATGCTCCAAATGTGACATTATTAAAGTTTTACAGCTGCAACACAACTTCCTGACCTTTACACTCATTGCCCCGATCGATGAAGGCAAGCTCACTGCGTGCCTTCCTTATCATCCTATTCACTTGCATTGCCACTTTCAGGGACATACGTCCCAAGATCCTTCTGTACATCAATGGTATTAAGGGTCCTGCCATTTTCCATATACTTTTCTCTTAGAAACATAGAGAATAGGTGCAGGAGTAGGCCATTTGGCCCTTCAAGTCATATATTCAATATGATCATGGCTGATCATCCAGAATCAGTACCCCGTTCATGCTTTCTCCCCATATCATTTGATTCCATTAGCCCTAATAGCTATATATAACTCTCTCTTGAATATATCCAGTGAATTGGCTTCCACTGCCTTCTGTGGCAGAGAATTCCACAGATTCGCAACTCTCTGGGTGAAAATGGTTTACCTCATCTCAGTTCCAAATGGCCTACCCCTTATTCTTAAACTGTGACCCCTGGCCACTCTTGCCAAGATGCAACAACTCATGCTTATCTGACTGAAACTTCATCTGCCATTTCTCCACCCAAATTTCCCTACAAACGATATCACATCGTATCCTTTTACACCTCTCTTCGCTTTCCACAACTTCACTGATTTTTATGTTATCTGCAAACATACTTATCAGACCATCTTTGTTTTCATCCAGATCCTTTGTATATATCACAAACATCAGAGGTCCTATCACTGATCCTTACAGAACACCACAGGTCACAGACCAACTCACCATGGATCTCATGCAACTTTGGAACAACCTACTATGAGGGATCTAGTCAAATGCTTTACTAAAGTGTATGTACACAACATCCATTGCATTACATTCCACAATGGCTTAGTTTAGTTTAGTTTATTGTCACATGTACCAACATACAGTGAAAAGCTTTTGTTGCATGCTATCCAGTCAGCAGAAAGACAATACATGATTACAATCGAGCCATTTACAGTGTAGTGATACATGATAAAAGAATAACGTTTAGTGCAAGGTAAAGCCGGCAAAGTCTGATCAAGGATAGTCCGTGGATCGCCAATGAGGTAGATAGTAGTTCAGCTGCTCTCTGGTTGTGGTAGGATGATTTTACTATCTCTAACCTAATTCTCTAAATTAAACTAAACTAAAAATCATCTTTGTCACCTCTTAAAAAAAGTAATCAAATTTAAAAGACAGAACTTCCCTCATACAAAGCCATGCTGACTTCCTCCACGCTTTTCCAAATTTGAGTAAATTTTAATAAACTAATCTTCTCCAATCATTTCCCTATCATTAACATAAGGTTCCCTGGCACACACGTTTAGTCCCTGTTGCCTTTCTTAAAGAAAAGAACAATACTGACTATTCTCCAGTCTCAATGCCCTCACCTTTTGCTAAAAACGATGCAAGGTTCTCAATCAAGGCCCCAGTAAGCTCCTTCCCTTTGCCTTGACTTGAATTCCATGAATAAGATGAAAATTAACCCCTTTGACATGATGGCAATATTTAACTGATTGTGGTATCCTTGGATAAACTGAAGTCAATAGGACTCAGAGGTGCCGTAATTTGTGAGATGAGCAGACTTGGCACAGGTGAATGGTTATGTTTATGGAGACCAATTGTCTCAGCACCAGGATACTGATAAGGTCTAGCTTACAGGGATCTGATGTGGTTCAGGTGTAAATTCCAAGGTCCAAATATCTTCCGTTATTTCTTTCAATTTTTCCATTATTAATCGAAAATGCAAGATGTTACCAGTTGCTTACTTAATCTTCAAAGCCATTAAGAAATAAAGTAGTCCATGTCTATTTGTGGCAACTTGCAAGAAACATTGAACTATATTCTATCATGGACAGTTAATTATTTTTGATCACAATTCAATTCCTTCTAGAGGACGTCCAGTCCTGTGTGTGTGCATGTGTTGGGAGTGAGGGGGGGGGGAGAGAGAGAAGAGATGGGTGGATGAGGACAGGTGCTGTGGGTGTTAGTGGTGATGCTGTGGTGGGATGCAAGGGAACATTGATCTCTAACGAACCAAACCAGCCATTAACATGTCTTTCCTAAAGAGAATTCTGTAACAATATCACATCTCCTGACTGCCTAAAGCTAAAGCATCTCTAAACTTTCATGGTGCATGTTAGATGAAATATTCTTCATATATATCAATGAGTTTAGCTGCACCTGTATTCAAGAGGTTACATGTGATTTTGGACAACATTCTGTGCTTTATGGGCATTGTGTCCATTGAATTAAGCAGCAATTGGTAATGTCAACAGCGTACATTGCACACATCTTCTCGAAAGCTCTTCAGCCTTGCATGACCATCAATTCCACCTTCTAGAAGGGTAATGCAGAGAAACCAATTAACCTACCAACCAGCATGTCTCCGGTATGTGGGAGGGAACTAACAAAATCTGCCTCTTCACTTCTCCTTTGACATCTTCCATAAAACCCACTTAGTACCAATCATTTTCTCTCTTTTCCCATAATGTTCTTCCTCGGGTTGTTTTAGTTTTTTTTTAATTGGACTTCTTTGAAGTTTTTTTATAATAGTTTAGTTTAGAGTCTCAGCGCGGAAGCAGGCCCTTCGGCCATCCGAGTCCGCACCGACCAGCGATCCCCGCACACTAACACTACCCTACACACACCAGGGTCAATTTGCATTCATACCAAGCGAAATAACCTACAAACCTGTACATCGTTGGAGTGTGAGAGGAAACAGAAGATCTGGGAGAAAACCCACTCAGGTCACGGGGAGAACGTATAAACGTTCTAGTTTAATCTCTTCAAAAGTTATGCACCAAAACCATCAACAGCAACTTGTGTTGTTTAATAGCTTATAAACGTTCTAGTTTATACGTTCTAGACAACACCCGTAGTCGGGTCGAACCCTGGACCCTGGTCTCGAGCGCTGTAACCAGCTACTGTACCGCTGCGCCACCGTGTCGCAAATTGCTTGCAGAGCTCTTCCTTTGAACTATGCTGGTTTTCATGGCGGCGATTGAGACATTGAAGGTTTGTAAAATCATTAACTATAGGGCAGCTTTTAAACTGAAATTAATTACATCCGAAGATGATCGCTGTATTTGATGAGCAAACATTGGAAGTGTTGAATTGGTCTTGAGAAACTGGTCTTTTTGAGGCAGTGCCTCCTTTAGATCCCTTCAGTAGGGAGATCAATACCTGTGATGCGCCAGGGTTATGTTCATTAAAAGTTCTGTTTTATATGTGAAATTCAGTAAAATGGTATTTTCCTACATTACTGGTTTTGGCAATTCAGTAATTTATAGGTGAAAATCCCATTTCCAAACAACCATGATGTAGTTTAGGGTACACAAAATGCTGGAGAAACTCAGCGGGTGCAGCAGCATCTATGGAGCGAAGGAGATGGGCAACCTTTCGGGCCGAAACCCTTCTTGATTTAGTTTAATTAACAGACACAGCATAAAAACAGGCCATTTGGTCATTGAGTCCTCATTGACCATTGATCACTATCAATTGATCATTAGTTTATGAAAATAAACTAAATTGTAAACTCATTCGGACTAATTTTATGCTATTCAACTTTTCTATCCACTTCTACACACTGCGGCCATTTTTTACAGAGGCCAATTAACATGCAAACCGCGCATCTCTGAGATGTGGGGGAAACCCGAGCATCCGAAGGAAAGCCACGTGGTCACAGGAAAAGCTTGCAAATTCCACGCAAGCACCTGAGGTCAGGATCAAACCCGGGTCTCCAGCGCTGTGAGGCAGCCTCTCTACCTGCTGCTCCACTGTTCTTATTCCATTTTATTTAAATATGAATAAAATTATAGCAAACAGGACGGGTACATGGATAGGACAGGTTTAGAGGGATATGGACCAAAAGCAGGTAGGTGGGACTAGTGTAGATGGGTCATGTTGATCGGCGTGGGAAAATTGGGCCGAAGGGTCTGTTTCCATGCTGTATGACTCTATGAATTTAAGTGTGCATTTTCACTTTAATGGCTGTGGTTAATTGTAATATGATTATCGTGCAATTTAAAAATATCACAAATTATTTCACAAAATGCAAAATTTTCAGCGCTGTGTTCCAGAACGGTGAGCAGTGAGGACCAGATGGAGATTTGCAGAAACGTAATCAATTGCGTGTGCTTTATCGCTTTAAGAGTCGGCGTTAGCCTGAATTTCGAGGGAAACGATCACTGTAGAGACTGCAGTGGCGATATATTTGAGATGGGTTGCATTTTTTAAATATGGCAAGTTGGTAACTTCCAAATATAATGACTACCTGTGGACGGGACAAAAGTCCCTACCGAAATAATTTTCAACTGGGTGATTATTATTGCTGTGCGATAAATTGCACCAACATATCGAAAATATGCCAGTAAGTGGCGGTTTGCCATTTCAGTATCTGGGTCATATTTACGCCATCGGTTGTGTTTTATATGGTTAATAAAGTTCATTTCATTTGGGCGGCACGGTGGCGTAGCAGCAGAGTTGCTGCCTTTTATAGCGCCAGAGACCCGGGTTCCATCCTGACTACGGGTGCTATCTGTACGGAGTTTGTACGCTCTCCCCGTGACCTGCGTAGGTTTTCACCGGGTGCTCCGGTTTCCTCCCAACACTCAAAAGACGTACATGTTTGTAGGTTAATTGATCCCAGTTTTTAAAAAAATGTCCCTAGCGTGTGTAGGATAGTGTTAATGTGCGGGGATCGCTGGTCGGCGCGGACTCCTTTCCCCGCTGTATCTCTAAATTAAACCATTTCGGATTCGGGTTTTTGGACCCTGTCTTGGATGTCTGTTGCCGTGTTGCATTTTCTGGCGCTCCTCTTGCAAAGAGGCACACGACCCCCTCCAGCACGGCCCCTTGTTCCCAATGGCAGTTCTCCTCCTGCTAAAAGCCGCCTTAAGTCATAGCCCTAGAGTGATACAGTGTGGAAAGGAATCCAAGTCATAAGCTTTGTCTTTGATGCCCCCATCATCTCTATCCCAATACTCTACCGAGTCCATCCACTTATAGAGTCATGCAGCGTGGAAACAGGCCTTTCGGCCCAACTTGCCCACATCGGGCAACATGTCCCAGATACATTAGTCCCACCTGTCTGCGTTTAATCCATATCCAATCCTGTCCTATCCATATACGTGTCTAACTGTTTCTTAAATGTTGGGATAGTCCCAGCGTCAACAATCTCCTCTGGCAGCTTGTTCCATACACCCACCATCCTTTGTGTGGAACGCGTTACCCCTCAGATTCCTATTCAATATTTTTCCTTTCACTTTAAACCCATGTCTTCTGGTCCTCGGTGCACCTACTCTGGGCAAGAGACTCCGCATTTACCCGATCAATTCCTCTCGTGATTTTATACACAACGTGTGCATCGCGCTTCCTCGCTGAGTCTTTCTGCTTTCCTTTCCCGAAATAATCAGCAGGAGGTGAGAAAGTTTCCTGGTATCCCGCTGAGGCAATGGAGATTCCAACAGTATCTCTGTCAAGAGATCGAGCAGAATCTCTGCTCATCGATTCTCCCACACTGGGCCGCTTTTAAGAGATTTCCAGGATAGCGGTCCACTATCACTCAGATCTACGTGGGCTGCCCGCTCGCACAAAGGAGCACTGGGCTACCAGATTAGTAGGATTAGAGGAGATTCACATATGTCCAGTTCAAGCAATTTGTATTCAAAGCTTTAGTTTACACTTTACAAATGCCACGGAAGGGAAAGTATGGAGAAAGAGTCCCCATCATCTCCAGCTTTCAGCAAGCTGCGAGTGACAGCGCTCCCTCGGCCCAGTTTCTCGCAGCTCGCATCGAAACAGGCCGATGAGCACCAGTCAGAAACGCTCGCCACTGCGCTGGTCAATTCCGACGGGTAAAATGCCATTGACTATTAACAAGGAGTTTCTTTGGGACCTTATTTCCAGAAACATTTTTTTTTAAACGATCGTGGCATGTTTTATGTAGGCTCCCGGGTGTTCAATAATTAAACAAATTATAAAGTGTAAATCCAGGTTCGCCACTAAATATTTTTTTATGCGCGAAATGCGTGAGGCTATATATTTAAGAAAAAACTTAAACTCGCTAATTGTTACATTTTGCCGGATCAAAAATCCGCTGTTAAAGCCCGTTTCAAAGTATAACCAACAAAAATGTGTTCCATTTCCTTCATCTTAATTATCTGAACATGCGATTAGTATTTGAATTATTTTGGATGCAAGTCTATCCACGCTTTTTGGTGAACCAGTGTGATTCGTGTATTGGAATAATGGTTATTTTGATTACTTCTGCATCCAACAGCTAAACGGTTGTAGGAGTTTCATCAATAAACTAACCGTTATGTTTTATAAATATGAAGTTCACAAATACAATAAGAACGTGCGTGTTTTCGGCATCCCGGTCAATATTTCTGCCTTTAACGGTAAAACAAATACGTCCCATTTCCATAAAAAATATCCAGTAGCATAGATTACTGATCGCTGCTCCCACTTATCACTTGAGTGTTTATTCCAATCACCGGGAACTAAAGATTCCAACGAAAACCAAGGTAATATTTCCGAACACACTTAACCGTGGCATTTGTCGTCACCCATGTTCTACTAAAACATTGGCATTCACAATAAACGCCAATGCAAAGAGATCGGTGACGAGTCAATAAAGAGCTCATCTTCTATCTAGACCACAGAACAGGAACCTCGACAAAACATCGTGGCCCAAGGGCCCTCTCCTTTTGACCGGTAGTTGGCAAACACATTAATTTTGAAGAGTGGTGCGTCCAGTAGAACTTTCTCCTTCCGTTAAAACAAAAGTAAAACAGGAATATAAATTAAAAAACTGGTCATTGAACTTTAGTGTCGCTTCTTGAAACCTCTATATCCCGTCTTCTCCGTACCTGGTTTATTTCCCTATTGGTAGCTAGTCGTCTTCAGAAATGACCAATACGTTGACTAACAAGCGGGAGAAATCATTCCTCGCTGTGGATGTGATTGTAAACAAGCTTCCGCAGTTGTTTATAAAGGCATAATATCGGGAAGGATAAAGGTGAAGTTGAAATGAAACTTTAACTCGGCCTACAGTTTCTGCAGGAAACGGTAACACATTTAAACATCATTTCGTTTCATCGCTCAAAGTATGGAATTGTGAATTATGCTTTTTGGATTGCAGTTTTGTACACGGTTTCCTCTTGTTTTCTCCCCCTCTGAGTGTTTATAATAAGAATGAAGGAGAGCCCGAGGGTAATCTGACAGTCAGTCCTATTTACCTCAGCGTGCGCCATCCCTCTAATGATACACTTATACAATTACAACACACAACACACACATAACAAAACGCATCACCTCTTTGACGCGCGCATAAGCAACCAGTTCAAGTCTGACACAGAAACATATACAGACGCAAAGAGAGGTAAACACGCGCAAGTCTATGCTGTCACGACTGCATATAGGATATGGAAACTGTTCGTGGCCCCGAACACTGCAAACTAAGAGCGTCCGCCAAGAACTTCCTCCAATGTATCCACAACCTTGCGAATTATCGATTCTGAAAACAAGTTACAGATCGCTTACGGCCGTGGAAAGGGCGTTCAGGAACCGAAGCATATTTTACTAAACGTTGACGCGCACATTCAATCATTCTGCGAACTCTTTTGATTTTCGATTGCCTTTAATATAAAAGGCACTGCTGACAAAAGAAGAATTAAAAAAAAACAATTAATTGTTTTTCAATAACCAGGGTACTGATTTGGATGGCAACGAGTCAACAGTTTTAGAGACTCAATTTCACCGGGAACGAAGCATGTAGCATATATAGTCGACCCATTGTTGCTGATCAGGAAACTGGAATAAGCTATAGGCAACCATAAAATATAGCATTACGACGTTAAATTAATCTCATCATTTATACATGATAACTATAAACACGAATTATGTGGATACAATATTTTCAATGCCGTTTAAGATTATTCCGTTTATGTTTGTGTTGAAACACTCTTACTACATGCTCCCCATACACTGATACGCATCATGCAACTTATTTTATGCCAAGCATCTTCTGAAAGAAAATGTTTTCGTTTTCACCAATTAGACTCGCGTTTTTGTCCCCCGCCCCCCGCCCCCCCCCCTCTCCCGCCCCCCCCCCCCCCTCTCCTTCTCTCTCCCCCCCCCCCCCCCCCCCGCCCTCCTTTCTCTCCCTCCCCCTCCCTCTCCCTCTCCCTCTCCCCGCTCTGCGCTGATCTGTCGCTGGGAGGCGCGTGCTTTCCCTTTGCTTGAAGCCTTGTTCAGTTTCATCTTCCACATGCTGGCTCTATAATCCCTCCTTTCTTGCCACATTGCCCGTTCCGTGATATGAATTGCTATATTTTTGTGCCGGGGGGTTGTGGGGGGGGGGGCTGTCTGTTTTTCTGTGTTTGTCCAATTGCAAACAGCCATTATCGTACTGTTTCAGGCATTTCACTGTAAAATACATATGGTGAAGATTCATTTTTCCGAAACGGTAGTCGATCAGTTACATATTTTCCGAGTTTGTGTCAGCAATTGCATGTTTTAGTTAAGTAATGGTTATATAAATTTACAATTGTTTTGTTTGAAAATATCCATTGGTGTATTTTTTATAACGTTAAACATATTAGCTATGATATTGAATAAATCTATTTAACGTGGACGTCAAGATTTGATTTGTGATTTAGCCGAATTTGTAATCTTGGTATAAATGGTAAGTTTTAATTTATCTGAATTCCAAACTTAAAGAACTGGGGTCAGTGCGCATACAGCTATTTAAACGTCCACTTGCTGCGAAGTAGCAGCCTCCTCCCCTCTCTCTCTCTCTCTCTCTCTCTCTCTCTCTCTCTCCACATCACCCATGGTAGGGTGTCCCGTAAAGAGAAAGCACAATGAATATGAATAAGACATAGCTAAATGGAACCGTCAAAGCTGCACCGCCCTCTAAGATCTCCACGTCATACTAACAAGACCATTATGTATAGGAGGGAGCTTTTGTTTCCCTGCACTCTGCACCTCTATAAAAAGCTTCTTTTAAAACCAAAATTCGTTCAACATCACAACTGGCCAAGAGGTCCAGCCCGTTCGGGGGAGCGCTTCTGAGTTAATAGGAGACGCCTGTGTGTGTGTTTTTTTTTAGTTGCTTGTTTTTGTCATTGACGTTGTAGGTTGGCAACAAAACAAGATCTCAAGCTATTGACTAGAGAATATCTCATAATAACGAGAGGCAATAAAATGAATTCCGACTCAAGCTCTATGTCTAGCAGAGCTTCTTCGCCAGACGTGGACGATATTTATTTGCGAAACCATCTCCAGCACCAGGATTCCAGGATGAACTCGGTTTCTTCCACGCAGAGCGATCTGCTCCAGCAGCTCGCCAACGAACACAACATCACAGCCCTCAGCAATCCAGATGATAAGGCGGGGGGCAAGTTCAAAGTGAAAAAGCACCTCTCGGAACAAGACCTGCAGAACCTCCGGTTGAAGATCAACGGGAGAGAGCGCAAGAGGATGCACGACTTGAACCTAGCGATGGACGGTCTCCGGGAGGTCATGCCTTACGCCCACGGACCGTCAGTGAGGAAACTTTCCAAAATTGCTACTTTGCTGTTGGCCAGAAATTACATCCTGATGCTGTCGAACTCTCTGGAAGAGATGAAAAGGCTAGTGGGGGAGATTTATGGCGGGCACCATTCTGCTTTCCACTGCGGGACTGTTGGACATTCTGCCGGGCACCCGGGCCACCCCACATCTGCCCACCAGATCCATCCCATATTGAGCAGCGCCTTGACCACTTCCCCTTCCTCGATTTCAGCTTCGCTGCCGGGGATCAGCGCGGTAAGGCCCCATCATTCGCTGTTGAAAACGACTCCGGCGCCCCCTGCACCGTTAGGTAACACCTTCCAACACTGGGCAGGTTTGCCGTGCCCCTGCACCATCTGCCAGGTGCCACCGCCACCGCACATCTCAGCCCTAAGCACAGCGAGCATGGCAAGGCTCTCTACAGATGGTAAAGACTTAATGAAGTAAGGTCTAATTTTGCCAGCTGTGATTGTTATGACAAAAAAAAGACGCCGTGTTGCATAAGAAGACCGATTTTATGCTGCGTTTTTTTAAAAAAGAAAGACTATCAGCTAACTCCAGCGACCAGATCTGATTGCATGCATGCTTGAATTTTTTTAATAAATTGTGAAATTTCTTTTTCCGAAACGATACCTCGTGTAGCCAAGCAAGTTATGAAAAAAGGGCATTTCCTTGTAACAAGGATTTGGCACTTGAGTATTTCTTTGACCGTATAAATAACTACACGTGGGAAGAAGCATGGGAAACAGTGCAAATAGAGTAAGAAACTGTGTGTGTGTGTGTGTGTGAGAGAGAGAGAGAGCGAGAGAGAGAGAGAGATAGACACAGAGACAGTGAGAGAGAGAAAGAAACAGAGAGAGAGAGACAGACAGACAGAATGTGATTTTGTCATTATTAGAATCCCTATAGCGCCAGAGGTAATGAGATTGCTGAAACGTAGTTATTAGCGGAGGTGTGTCTGTGTTGTCCATGTTGCTTGGACCTGCATGGCCTGTGCATACAAATTTGTTGTAAAAGAACTCACTCGTTCTCCAACATTTGCTGCAAAGATTTTGTTACACATCCAAGACAACACCCGTATCTTTTATTTTTGTATTATCGCGATGATTTATGGATATATTTATTAAAGCCCAGTGTCCTTGAATGATCACGTTTGAATAAAAGTCAATTTAAAACGAATTGAAGCAAGAGTTATTTTATATGTTTATTTTTGTGTTGTCGTTTGGCTGCAGGCAATTCGACCGACTCCTGCACGCAGCTTGTCATTGGATTAAACTCCGTGCAATTGACGAAAACTTTTTTTGACGGTGACCTACTAATGTTGTAGAAAATTAGATAAATCACACTGTTTACCTAACTGCATTTAGCGTTTATTGCTACACATTGCAGAATAGAGGATTATGGCTGATATAACGCATGCATTGAAGGTTGCACCTTAAATTTAACAGATTAATTATGCAACATCTTACTTGCAGAAACCTTCCCTGCTAATGCTGCATGTTGTAGCAAATCTGGCATTTGCGTTAAGGGTGTTTTTCAGTGATCGGATAATGGACCGGTGCATTGTCAGTGATAATGATATTTATGCTGTCGCATTGGCGTTTGAATGGTCTCCGTACAAATGGAGCCACACTTGTAAACACCCCTTTATCAAATGTGTTTCTTAAACCCACCGCTGCATTAACAGGTTAATGGACACGACAGAGCGAGCGTGAATGGTGAACGACCCCTGCCCAGATAAACTCGGGTTTTTGATAAATTAGACTTTAATTGGGATTGTACCTGTAACTGATATAACACGCACTCACAGCGACAGTGGACATGATGTTTAAAATGGTGGTGAACCAACTCGCTCCAAACACGCGAAGTTTCCATTCTCGCTTTCAGCTCACCCATGGATCCAGAGCTGCGTGTGTCGCTCGCACGCTTTTGGTGGGAAGTCCACAACATCTGAGATTTCAGAAGTATCGGTTGCCGAAGTCTCCAAGTTCAAGCTTGTCAGCAAGAAGCGAGTGGGAGGCGACAGGTTTCCCTGGTCAAAGGCGTTGCGATGAGTCGCGGAAGAAAGGATACGAATCGAAGGAAGCAGAGTTCTAAATTGGGAGTACATTATGAAACAAAGATTTAGAATAATATCGCACAGAATCTTGCGCCTTTATACATCAACGTTAGGTTTTGCTTCACTAGTTTTACTTCATACCGAGTCTGTTGACTGTAAGTGTTTTGGGCGTAAGAACGCTTCAGCGATTTCTATGATAATAACAACAATACAAGATAGAAAGGAAACAATTGAGTTAAATCAGAACTATTGGAAATTATTATAGACACTGGAGTAATTACTCGGCGGGACAGTGTGTGTGGGAAGGAACTGCAGATGCTCCTATAAGTTACTTCGTTCCTCGGTTGAGCCTGGGATAAATGGAAGCTTAGCCAATGTCTCGGCAATGTTTTAAGATGTTTTTGCTTTTACTATCTCTAAACTCATCCACAAAACAATTGACAAAGGGCTGGTTTAGCAAAACAAAAAAACAATCCGGGCCAAGCATTGAAACCATCAGCCGCGCATTGACAGCTTCCTGACTATCTTGTCTCATGACTAGACACAAAATGCTGGAGCAACTCAGCATCTCCGGATAGAGCAGTTTGTGTCTATCTTCGGTTTAAACCAGCACCTGCAGTTCCTTCCTATACATGTTGTCTTGTCTCATGAGCATCCACTGCCCCAAAACAACTGACTGTGCTGCCAACACAAAGGTATCTTTAAGTCCTAAAAACAATAATCTTTCTTCCCACTCCCCACTGCCAGTCTTCCGGGTTATTTACAAAAGCCTACAGTTCAGAAGCTTTAATACAGTCGTACGGTTTCCGCCTATCCTGTACGCGCACTTGTCCAAAATATATAATAAATATAAAAAGTGATATGTGCTTACGTTTCTGTGTCGATGTAGTTCGGACGTTCAAAAAACTACTTTTCATAAATTGGGTCAGGTAAGAGCAACACAATCCAACACATCATCTTTATTTAACAATTAAGATACGATTTAAAATGTTTCCCGATTGGAAATTAAAGTGATGCAAAATCACACAGCCACGACAATGTGACTGCGAATCGGCTGAACATCGGGGGAGATGAATTGCTAAATCTCGTGAAATTGATTAAATTTCCTGTCTCTTATTTACTGGCTGGACCTGTTCCCTACATTCCGCGCAAGGTTTGGGGAAATCCACGAAAGAGCCAGTAAGCGGAGAATGTAAGTAAATTGTTGCGGGTGAATAATGGGAGGAAGTACTGAGGGGAGTCGGTGGAGTGTACATCACACACTCGTTAGTTGAAGCAACCTCAATGCAAGACTACACATTCCATCCACTTGTTAAGTGGTGCAAATAAAAGAGCGGATTGAGTTCCTGTTGTACGTTTATAGGTTGGAAGCCTCTTGTTTAGTCCCTGTCCCCCCGTCCCCCAGATTTACTGCTAACAATAAAGGCTTGTAATTTAGCATTTCGGTTCGGCTGCAAACAGCACTGAACAGCAGCGGAGGCGCAGAATGGACTGGCAGATGGAGCAAGATTAACTACATGCAAATGTATTCCTTTTGCTTGTGGTGGTGGCCAGATTATTCGCAAATAATTGTCATTTTTACTATCCCCATTTAATTCATAGTTCACCGAAGAAAGTGCCAGCCGTTGGATTAAATCTCGAATATATTGCACGTATGAAATGATTTCAGCGTTTCCTTAAACTATTATTTATTGGATCCCGGAATAATTCCTGTTTCAATGTACATCAGTTCTCGTTTTATATGTCATGAAAAGCAACAGCCAATTAACTAACTACACGTTCCCTAACAATTGGCAAGTGTTTACTTACGCTTAATTAAACACCTTTGTTATCAGAAAATTTTTAAAAATAAAAAATTCTCCAGTAAATAAGTGAAATGAATGTACAGATATCGGGTCACTTTGACTGAAATAATCAATAAAATCACTGCTGGATCGTTGTTCGTTTATTGCTGTTTTCCAGGCAAGGAGTTCTGAAATAAAGTTTGTTTTAAGTTTATTTGTGTTAAGATTTACTGTGAATATCTCACAATCGCTTTAGTTTCACAAATCATTGCCACTCCGAATGGTTACTGATTATTCTACATGCACAGGGATCACTGATCGGATGCTGTCGAATAAATGCTTCTCGTTGACTTTTCATTGAGTTTTCAAATGCATCTCATTGACTTCTCATTGAAGCCGAACACCGCGCTTTTCGATTTTATAGTTTGCTTCTATTGGCGGAACAAATCGCCGGTAAACAGAATTCTAGCTTCCAATTTATTTTAATTGAAGATAAGCCTGATAACCACAAACAGAGTGCCCGATCACATTAACTTAAAGCGCTGGACTAGTGTCGGCCTCGCGTTGATTCAAAACATAGACAGGCTTAAATAAAAACATCCTAACCAACCAGAAATAAATGTTTTGAGACTGCTAAACCGTTTCTCCCCCGAAGATTTAACCTTTTTTTTAAAATCAGTATATCATCGTGGTCAGAATTAGAAAAAAATTGTCGATAATAACTTTTGCACTGAATTAGAAAATACTTCTGTTTTAATTACCACCCCCTGTCCGGTTTCTTTAGTTTACTAGCAATTGTCAAATCATTCCGAATCGTTATCTTAACACACCCATCAAGAAACGTTTTATATGTTTCATGTTTTTCTTTTCTAAATCCTCAGCCGAACAATGTCAACATGGGAGCGAAGAATTTTTCTTTAGTTTTTTTTTAATCGTAGAAACCCCCACGCATCTCACCAGTGGCCACTAAGTAGATAAATCTGCTAAATTAGATGCGAAATGTTTCGCTGTTTTCTCCAAATTCTCAAAGGACACACCTGTTGTCTAAGCAGTTTTTAACCAGCTTGCTAAGCAGATTTGACAGATCAAAGGAATCGAGCGCTACACATGAACTTTAATAATAGAATAGCCCTTAGCAAGAGCTACAGTCAGGCCGTGGCTTGTGCCAGGGACATTAAGCTTGCAATTGAAAATAAATTTTATTTGAATAAGGACCTCTGCCTGATCAGAGGGTTCGCCGACCCTGAAACAAAGGCGGTTAGAGATAACTTATTGACTCAATTGACAGCCTGAATGCAGTTCATTATACTTGCCCACTCTCACTAAATGTGACAGGTTTTAAAAGTGAATTAGGCGGCAGGTGCACAAACCATTTTTCTTTTCTCTTGGGAGAGCAGTGGACCAGATATCACCTGATTCCGTATGTACTAGTGTACGCAGTTCGCGCTTCCTCTTTCCCTTGCCCGCTCCTTAAACGCCGACCAGTATTTCGTGATATTTTAGTTTGTATTTCTCAATACTCGGTTCTTAGTTCCGACGATGTTGCATTTCGCCCCCTTGTTTTGTTGCTGCTGCTAAAGCAGATGGCGTTGGTCACAAATGGCTGTCATTGAGTGCTTGTCTGCCTGCCAGTAACCTATAGTTCAGGGAATCCCTCAGAGAGTGTATCAGCACTCGGTCCACGGATAGAACAATCGACGCCAGCCCACTGCACTTTCTTATGATCCACATGACAATGTTTATTGGGCAGCATATCACAGAAAACTGTTGCCACGACTTGTGCGCTTACTTTAAAGACATCTTGAAGTGTGTTCCGTGATTGTATTACACTTCCTCCCCTCCCCACCACCTCCGCCCCACCTCCCCAAAATAAGCATTTGCACTACACGCGAAAGTGGTACATTGGGTTAACTTTTTGCTGCGTTCTCGCAGGGGCGTTCTCGCAGTTGCTGGATGAAGGCTCCTTTCAACTGACATCGATGTGAGGTGCAAATCAGGGTGGGGGGGGAGGGAGATGGAGGGGCAGAAGCGGCTTCCATTTCAGGACATCACGGCGAACTTGTGGCCCTAATGTCACTTGCAGGACTACATCTTAAGGACTACTGTTCCCAATTTGAAATTTCACGTTTCCTTCTTTCTTAAAAAAAAAGCTGCAGGTGGCTCGCTTAAAAGATCATTCGGTGTTTTTAAGCTTAAACGATACAATTTTTAACAAACACGCAGTAACGCAATTGTACGTCGAAATCTTGTGAAAAGGGTGTGAACAACAATAAGAATGAAACAGTTTGCTTTGGGACTGCTGTGAAGTCGCTACATGTCTGATGTTTTTTCTACTCTCGTTAGCCATCGGCCTCCTCAGCTTCTCAGATTACACACAACGCACAAAAAAAAATATTTCCATGGCGTATCTCTAAAACGAAAACCAAAACCAAATATGCTCAATTTTCCCCTAGTCTCTCAATATCTGTAGGGGAACTGGAGTACGTGTAGGGAGGAACTGCAGATGCTGGTTTACACCAAAGATATACCCCAAATGCTGGAGTACTCAGCGCGTCAAGCAGCATCTCTGGAGAAAAGGAATAGGTGACGTTTCGGGTCGAGACCCTTCATCAGACTGGAGCATATTTAGTTATAGTTTTTCATCTTATATTATTTTCGTCTTATATTTGGGAATGCTGACACAGAATCTCACGCACCTACTTACATCCCAGCATGTTGATCTTAATAAGAGATTATATATAAGAACATTATAACGAAGCTCATTTTCAGTTTAGTTTATTGTCTCGTGTACCGAGGTACAGTGAAAGCCAAAACATGATTACAATCGAGCCATTTACAGTGCAAGGTATGGCCAGCAAAGCCCGGTCAAGGATGTCCGAGGGTCACCAAAGAGATAGATAGTAGTTCAGGACTCCTCTTTGGTTGAGGTAGGACGATTCAGTTGACTGATAACAGCTGGGAAGAAACTGTCCCTGAATCTGAATCTACGCTACTCGAAGTTTCAGTATATCTCACTCGCGTGCAATATTCCTGGACTATAATTTTAACCTGTGAGAAGAAGGAAGGGGGGAAGGGGGGGGGGGGGCTTTCTGAAATATCTTCTGAAACCTGATAAATAGTCAATAATAAAAGGAAGCTACAAATCTGTGAAAAGAACGGTCGCTGAATAATTTCCACTGGTTTTGGTTGATGCTTGGACCACAAGAAATGTCCACTTCGTGCTCTTCGCAAAGAGAGAAATTGCAGCGTTGTGCAGTGACGTGGTGTGGTGCCAGATCTGTTCGTGCCCATTACTGTAAAGTGTTGACTGGAGTGTGTAGTGAGATACAAATGCGCCAAGCCTTGTTTACGGGCGAAGACCTTGGTGGGGTTGTGGTGGGGGCGGGGGGAGAATGGTAGCGAAAATATGACAAAACAATATTTACCGTGCATCTGTGTATAAAGAGTAATGGAGGGTCGCCGTAAGTGTTTGTAAATTATTTATCACTTTGATTCAACAGAGAAACATTTAGCAGACTGTGATAACATTTGGCTGCAGTGCAGAAGGGAACCTGCGTGCACATAAAGTAACTGCAATGAGAAAATGGGTGCGGATGGTAAGATCATTCTTATTTCTACTGATCGACCGATTGATTACTAAAAGGCATAAAAAGCCAAGAGCAGAAAATGAAGAAACGCATGCGAATTTGTTTAAAATGTTTGGATAGTTAAGAGATGGAATGCTTGCAAATGGAATTCGCCAAAGCTTAGACGGGGCAGTGAAGACGGATTTTGCATTTTAAGGAGCAGGGGGAGAAGATAGTGGAGTGAGGTTTCATTCAGTGTTTCAGCAATAGTACTGATCCAAGGGGTCAAATGGTCTAATTTTGTATTGCAGGTTTCTATGATTTGTTTTTAGTTAATCCATGGAACACAGCATTAAGCTGTTATCTATCCTTATATTTGTTTTTGAGAAGGGGGCGGCTAGGCACTTTCCTGAACAGTGAATTTGGCATGATATCACATTGTTATCCAGTAAACCTATTGGAGCCGATGCCTTTCTCCTTTTCTTCATACATCGTCACAGTGTGGGATATAATGATACATCTAGATGAGTAGACGTTTCATTATAATTTGTACAATCTTGATCTCTTTAGACTTTTAGATTAAATCTCTTTAGAATTTTAGATTTTAGAGATGCAGCGCGGAAACAGGCGCTTCGCCTCACCGAGTCCACGCCGACCAGCGATCACCCCCGTACACTAACACCATGGACATTTTAAAAACGATGTTACCGATGCCAAACCTGTACGTCTTTGGAGTGCGGGAGGAAACCGGTGCACCCGGAGAAAACCCCAAGCGGTCACCGGGAAAACGTACAAACTCCGTACAGACAACATCGTAACCAGGATGGGACCCGGGTCTCTGTCGCTGTAATGCCCCTGTCCCACTTAGGAAACCTGAACGGAAACCTCTGGAGACTTTGCGCCCCACCCAAGGTTTCCGTGCGGTTCCCGGAGGTTTTTGTCAGACTCCCTAATGGTCGAAAGTGGTTTCCGTTTTAAAAATCGGTAATTTTTTTAGGTTGCGATGCTAGTTGAAGGTAGTTGCCGGACGACAAAAACTTCCGGGAACCGCACGGAAACCGTGGGTGGGGCCAAAGTCTCCAGAGATTTTTGTTCAGGTTTCCTAAGTGGGACAGGGGCATAAAGGCCCTGTCTCACGGTGCGAGTTGACACACGAGTGACCCAGAGTGACAGACTCGTGGTTGTGTACGATATTCCAAGTTGATGTGCAAGTGTTTGTGGCGAGTTCCCACGGGTATGGTAATCTGCGATGTTCTGAGATCGTCTCCAGAGTTACCAAGTTCCCCTCCCGTTTGCTCTTGAGTTACCAAGTTCCTCTCCCGCTCAGGGCGTGTGTTGTTGCTGCAGTCCGGGATTTGCATTTAAAGCACTCGGTTATCTTCAGCAGTTCAGGCGAGGACAGATTTGGGGGGGTGGGGGGGGGGTGGGGGGGGGGGGTGGGGGGGGTGGGGGGGTGGGGGTGGGGTGGGGGGTGGGGGGGGGGGGGTGGGGGGGGGGGTGGGGGCGAGGGATGGTGGAATTGGGAGAAGGCAAAGACTATGGGTGGGGAGGAGTGAGAGGGGGGCTAGGAACGGCATCTGCGAAACGGGTAGTCAACCTTTAGGGTCCCGGCCCGAAACATCCCTATACATTTTATGATTTCCCTCCAAAGATGCAGTCTCCCGTGGTTTGTTTGCACAACTCTCTCCCCTCTCTCTCCCAACATTAGGGGGGGGGGGGGGATGACAAGATAGTTTAAACGGACCTTACCCCCACTTCATGCTTCTGTTGTGCATAATTCAGCAGTAAAACCTCTCTTCCCCTTACCCAGCGACGCCCGATTCCTCGCACCCCCACAAGTTCACATCGACGAGGGAAGAATGAGCGGGGAGTCTGAAGAAGGGTCCCGACCCGAAACATCACCCATTCCTTCTCTCCAGATGCGATGCCTGTCCTGCTGAGTTACTCCAGCATGTTTGTGTCTATTGTCGGTGTAAACCAGCATCTGCAGTTCCTTCCTACACACCGACAGTGAAGTGCCTCGGCCAAATTAGGAACATTAGGATTCTCTGATGTGAAGGTAGTCTGGTTTGCGTTTCTTACACTTGATCATATCCGAAACTAAAGTATAGATAGACACAAAATGCTGGAGTAACTCAGTGGGACTGGCAGCATCTCTGGAGTGAAGGAATGGGTGGCGTTTTGGGTAAGTCTGAAGAAGGGTCTCGACTCCATTCCTTCTCTCCAGAGATGCTGCCTGGTCCGCAGATTACTCCAGCATTTTGTGTCTATTAAAGAGTTCCCACGGTAGACGCACGGATCACTAAAGTTAACGCACGGGCCACTACGATATAACTCTGAGTTTAAATGTTTCAATTTTAAACTTGACCACGAAATTTGACTCGTGGAAAAAGTCAAACATGTTTGACTTTTTTCACGAGTTCACAAGTTTCACGGGTACCTGCCGTTAGCGCCACGAGTGGACAAGTTGATCGCGCGAGTTCCGACGTTCCCGCTACGTTGGCTGTACGTGATCACCACGAGTGAAAACTCGGGGTCATTCGTGAGCCAACTCGCACCGTGAGACAGGGGTTTAAGGCAGCAACTCGACCAGTGAGCCACCTTGCAGCTCTTACAGTTTGAACATCACATTTTTTAAATGAGAGTCCAGGAAAAAGAGAATACTATTGAAAAATGTACTTTTTTGCTTATTATTCCGATAATTATATATATGATTTCCAGAGTTCCATCCTTTCTAAATTGTTATAAATCTTCAAACTTTGGAAGGTAATCCTGCATCTTTTTTTAGATTGTACTAAATTCTAATTGTGGTCATTGGCTTGACTCTGTAATGTTAATTTACTGCTCTGTCTTCAAAATGTAGATCAGCAATTCACCTTATAACACCATATAACAATTACAGCACGGAAACAGGCCATCTCGGCCCTTCAAGTCCGTGCCAAACAACTTTTTTCCCTTAGTCCCACCTGCCTGCACTCATACCATAACCCTCCATACCCTTCTCATCCATATGCCTATCCAATTTATCTTTAAATGATACCAACGAACCTGCCGCCACCACTTCCACTGGAAGCTCATTCCACACCGCTAACACTCTCTGAGTAAAGAAGTTCCCCCTCATGTTACCCCTAAACCTCTGTCCCTTAATTCTAAAGTCATGTCCCCTTGTTTGAATCTTCCCTATTCTCAAAGGGAAAAGCTTGTCCACATTAACTCTGTCTATCCCTCTCATCATTTTAAAGACCTCTATCAAGTCCCCCCTTAACCTTCTGCGCTCCAGAGAATAAAGACCTAACTTATTCAACCTATCTCTGTAACTTAGCTGTTGAAACCCAGGCAACATTCTGGTATTTTTTTTCAGTTCCAGTTTTTTTTTTTGCCATTCATTTTCTTTAGTCATTTGGGAGTTTAACCCCACAATTCTCTTACAGTGTTGTGGTTTTGATTCTTAACGTCCAAAAACAGGACATTAAAAATAAGTGCTTAGTTTGTGGTAACAAAAGTAGTGCTTCGCCAGAAAGTAAGCTACACGTTTATGTGATAGATAAGGAAGGATTGAAACACATCATGGGCACTGCCATGTACAATAAATTATCATACATTCAGTATCTGGAAGTTTCTTCCTCACTTTATGTTTAGTTTTGTTTAGAGATACCACATGGAAACGGGTCATTTGGCCCATAGAATCCATGCCAACCATAGATCACCCAATGTTATTCCACTTTCTCATTCACAATAGTGGCAATTTATAGAGATCAATTCACCTACAAATCAGCACATCTTTGGGCGGAAACAGAAGCGCCCGGAGGAAACCCACACAGTTACAGGGAGAACGTGCAGACTCCACACAGACATCCCTCAAGATCGGGATCGAACCTGGGTCTTCAGCGCTGAGGCAGCAACTCTACCAGCTGCACCACTGTCTTTGGATTAATTTAATTTTATATGGTAACATCTTCTTGTAAGATTTTTAAGAATCAATTTCATTTACTTTTACATTTTCAGCAAGTTTTATATAGAATTTTTAAAATATAGTGTTTGAATTCTGCTGATCCATCTGCTCCCGACTTTGGTTTTGAAATTTTTTCAAACTTGTTCCTTATAAAGTTTAAAGTTTACCATTATTAGGTTTGGTAATTTATAGTCTACATTGTTGTATTTTAATTTACTCAACCTTCAACTAAAATCGTAATTATCGGTAAAGAATGCCTATGGTCCTCTGAAAGATTAGATCCACTCACATTCCCCAGCCCTCCACCCCATATCCTTCCCTTCAGAAGAAGGTTACACACTACAGTGATCTCACCTATTTATTTCTCTTGTTATCCACTCTTATGGTCTACTGGATTCAGACTGACCATTTAAAAAACAATTAGGATCAATGTAAAATTATTCTTTGTGAAATCTCAAGGCAGCAAAATGGATGAAATGTCACTACGTAAATACTCATGATTACGATCTTTTTGTTTTACAGGCCAGTAGAGATGTCAAATGTTGAATAGTTTCCTCTCACTTTTGGCTCAATACATTAATTCCATCACAGCAAGCAACAATTTCATCAACTGAATTGAAATAATATCATGTCCCTAAGTCATAGGAGCAGTATTAGGCCATTCGCCCCATCAAGTCTACCCCTTCATTCAATCATGGCTGATCTATCTTGCCCACTTAACCCCATTTTCCTGCCTTCTCCCTATAACCCCTGACACCCGTATTAATCAAGAATCTGTTAATCTCCACCTTGAAATGTCCATTGACCTGGCCTCCACGGTCTCTGTGGAAATAAATTCCACAGATTCACCACCCTCTGACTAAAGAAATACTTCCTGTGACAATGTGACAACAGGTGCCATGTCAGTGTGACAGGTACTGATGACTGCCAGCCCCCCAGTAATGATTTATCAAATATTTATATGTGGCTGCAAGAACATTAAAATCTTTACAATACATACAATTTGACCGGCTTATCCACTGATGACGACACTTCATCTTGATGCTTTAAAAATATTGCATTGGCTGGAAAGCACTAACATATGTCCAAAAGTACTTGACAGTAAAGATAACAAGGGACATCCTGAAGTTGTGAAAGGTGCTGTAAAACTGAAGAGCCAATGAGTCACAATGCAGCCTTCAAGCACCAATATAATTTCCATTTGATATTAATGATCATCTCAGCTTCTGTAAGCTGTGAGAGCTAGGTCCCTACTACTTGCTGCATTAAAAACAACTTCCTCACATTGTCCCTGTTTCTCTTGTTCAATATTATGAATCTGTTTTCTCTTATCTTCGGACTGCACTGTGGCGTAGTGGTAGAGTTACTGCCTTAATGAGGCGGAGACGCGGGTTCGAACCTGACCACTGGTGCTGTCTGTTTGGAGTTTGTACATTCTTCCCCTGATAGCATGGGTTTTCTCCGGGTGCTCCGGTTTTCTCCCACACTCAAATGACATACAGGTTTGTAGGTTAATTTGCTTCGGTAAAATTGTAAATTGTCCTTAGTGTTGGCGCGGACTTGGTGGGCCGACAGGCCTGTTTCCGCGCTGTATTTCTAAAGTCTAAAGTAACTTATCATTAAGTGTTTAAGAAGGAACTGCAGATGCTGGAAAATCGGAGGTAGACAAAAAAGCTGGAGAAACTCAGCGGGTGAGGCAGCATCTATGGAGCGAAGGAAATAGGCAACGTTTCGAGACTGAAGAAGGCTCTCGACCCGAAACGTTGCCTATTTCCTTCGCTCCATAGATGCTGCCTGACCCGCTGAGTTTCTCCAGCTTTTTTTGTCTACCTTACCATTATGTGTATACTCTTGCACCTTCACATTTTTTAATCTGCCATATCTAAATCTGCCATTATCTCATCAACACGTCCATGTCTTCCCTCAACTTTCTTGTCCAAAGAGAACAACCCCAGCCTCAGCAACCTAACAGTAAAATACACGAAACTATTCTGATATATCTCGCCTGCAGGCTCTCGTACCTTAGCATTTATTCCTAACGTGTGCTGAGCAGAAATAGATGCAAGATTGTGGCCTAACCAGAGCTGTTATAATGGTTCAGCATAACCTCCATGTTTTTGCACGCATCACCTCGATTTAAGAAGTCAAGGGCGTCAAATTGAAGTAAATTTAACGGTGGCACAGTGGCGCAGCGGTAGAATTAAACCCCTGTCTCACAGTGTGAATTGGCCCACGAGTGACCCCGAGTTTTCACTCGTGGTGATCACGAACAGCCAACGTAGCATGAACGTCGGACCTCGCGCGATCAACTTGTCCACTCATGGCGCTAACGGCAGGTACCCGCGAAACTTGTGAACTCGTGAGAAAAGTCAAACATGTTTGACTTTTTCCACGAGTCAAATTTAGTGTTCAAGTTTTAAATTGAAATATTTAGACTCGTTGTAAGAACGTAGGGCCCGTGTGTTTAACTTAGTGATTCGTGAGTCTACCGTTGGAACTCTTTAAAATATTTCAGTGCCATTCACGCTCGAGTCTTAATCACAAAATTTAATTCACCCTCGACTAAATATTCTTTGTTTTTTTGGTCATTTTCGCCTTATTTTCCCATGTGTACAATTTTATATATAACGTATATCCTAAAAATATGTTAAAAAACTAGGAGTGAAAAAAAAGTTTAATTACCACAGGAGTTGGAAAATCATTCTATTAGAATGATAAAAAAAAAAACATTCCAACGTCTAAACACTGGGCTTCAGCCCAAGCCGACCCTTTCGGGGGGTGATTACTGCAGTTATTTATTGGAAAATTAGCTATAAAAACCATGGAGATGAATCAATGAACATTGAATTTTCCTGACGCGTAGATTTGGTGTTGCGGTCCGGCCAAGAGGAGGTGATGTGGACACGGTTTCAGTTATAGTTCTAGAGGAACATTGCTTTGGATCGATGTCTCTTATGCACTCCTCAGAAGAACTGGGTGTGCTCTTCACCATTATGGCTCCCAGCCTCCAGGTTTCTGATCTGAACAACTAACTTCTTCCCTATTTCTCCTCCACCCACTCCCCATATTTCCCTCTCCTCCTCAGCGCTCTTGTTCACTCACACCTTCCCTCCCTCCCTCCCTCTTGCAGGGCTTGGTTCAAAGGGGGCAACGAGCTAAGCGGGGTCTGAACCCTTTCTAAAAACGAGCGCAAAGAGAAAAAAAAAGTATTGTCAAGCACTCCAAACTTCGTTTAAAATAAGTAAATCCGACCTTGGCTAATAATTTAAAAATAAATCCTTATACAAAACTAACACCCTACAAACTCTCTGTCTCTCACGCTGCCTGTTGCCTTGTGGGGGGTGTGTGTCGGAGAGAGGGGGTGTGGGTGTGGAGGGGACCCGATGTGAATGTTACCACTATAGGATGGCGAGGTTGGGCTCTGAGCAGGAGGGAGAGGGGGGAGAGGGGGGAGAGGGGGGAGAGGGGGGAGAGGGGGGAGAGGGGGGAGAGGGGGGAGAGGGGGGAGAGGGGGGAGAGAGTGTGTGTGCGCGTCAGCAGCAAAGTTATATACAACGGGGGTTCACAAAAGGCTGGAGAAACTCAGCGGGTGCAGCAGCATCTAAGGAGTGAAGGAGATAGGCGACGTTTTGGGTCGAGACCCTTTTTCCTTAAGAGAAACTCAGCGGGTGCAGCAGCATCTAAGGAGTGAAGGAGTGAAGGAGATAGTTGACGTTTCGGGTCGAGACACTTATATACAACGGGCTTGTACGCGCTGGCAAGATAGGTTTCCTTTGTTCACGTCCAGGGCTTCAGAGAGATCGGAGAGAATTAAGCCTCCCTTGCACACCACTCCCTTGCACACCACTCCTAACCCAAGAACCTTGTCACCCCAGACAGATTAATGATGCCCCCGCCCCCCCCCAACCTCCCTCACACCTGGGCACCAAAGCAGCTCAGGAGGCAAACCCTGAGCTCCGTCTCCCAACAATCTGATGCGCATTTTCCCTCTGTAGGTCATATTAATAGATGCAGCTGCGCTGATTTCTATCTTTAACTCAAAGCCACAGGATGGAGATGTTTTCTTTAACATTGTTGCTTTATTAAAACATACCTTCATTCACGGTTGGCTCAAGTGTAACGGGAGAGGAACTTGGTAACTCGGGAGAGCACCTTGGAACATCGCATAAAGAACATGCCCGTGGGAACTCGGTTAAACACTTGACCATAAACTTTGAATCTCGTGCATAACCACGAGTCCGTTTTTTTTCTTTCACTTGGGGTCACTCTTGGGTGGACTCGCACCGTGAGACAGGGCCATTACTGCTTTACAGTGTCAGAGACCCGGGTTCGATCCTGACTACAGGTACTGTCTGTACGGACTTTGTACTTTCTCCCTGTGACCTGCTTGGGCTTTCGCCAGGTTCTCTGCATTCCTTCCACACTCCAAAGACGTGCAGGTTTGTAGGTTAATTGGTTTTGGTAAGATGTAAAATTGTCCCTAGTATGTAAGATAGTGTTAGTGTACAGAGTGATCACTGGTCAGCGCAGACTCAGTGGGCCGAAGCGCCTGATTCTGCGCTGTATCTCGAAAGTCTAAGTCTAAAGTCCAAAATCCCTAATACTTTACTAACTACTTTCTCGATATGTCTTGCCACTTTCAATGCACGTAAACTTCCAGTAAACTATTCCTGCAGCATACCAGCCATTTGTCAACAACTAACTTTATATTGAAGTTTTTGTAATCATCTTTGCATGTGGCCTAGTTAAATGCATCTTAACAATTGTAATTTAATTGAAAGGAATGTAAGGACGATAAGAAATGTGTCCCTTTTCCCATCGAGAGTATGGAGTGAAATGTGACAGGCCTTAGTTGTCTTTTTGATGCAGCTACTCACTACTTTCACCAATTAGGACAATGATAATCCCATCCTTACAGTCTTCAATAATCAATTGCAACTATACTAGATTAGAATGGTTCTTTCGATGTCTGTCATCTTCCAGTCCCTCAGTAGCAATGTTACAAAATTTTGAGATTTAAAAAATCAAGTCTGCAATTTATCCCATCAGATAAAGCATAAAATGAAGTTTAATTTGACACCTAATTCACTTTCATATCTTCAGTATTAAGAAAGTTATGGCCAGTTTCATACTCAGAAATTAGCATCTTGTTCCCCATTGCCTTTCAATTGACTTAACTCAAAAGCTGTGATCTAGAACAGTCAAAAGCCCATAACTTTCTTAAAAATTAAGAGGACTCAATGAAATTTTCAGTTATTATAGATTGAAGCATTGTGAAACAAATATGAAACAATCTTACTTGGATGACCTGAAATTAAAGCATATAATTAGTTAGTTATCTAATTGTAGCTAATTACAAAATTCAATGAGTAGATCTAAACATCTATCCATTTCTTAAGAAAAGATAAACTCTTTTTAAATTGCCTAAGTGTTCAAATAACATTCACACAATAATCCACAATATAACATAATTTTTAAATCTAATTTTCATGAATTTATAGGCCAAATGGAAGGAATTTAGTGTTTAATGCCTGGAAATTAATGGCCATTTAAATCAACTTGCGAGTGGGTTTTAGTGGAATGCAGTGGATTGGAACGTTGCGGTTTGCGGTGAAGTCGGTATGAAAAATACAGCCGGTTCATACATGTTTTTTTGTCCCCTTTTCGCAACATGAAAATGTGATTAAAGCCTTCCTAAAAACCAAGTTTTTATATAAAAATAAACTGTGTAGCTTCTTTTATCGCCTACCTTAGGTCCGTTCTGCTGTCACCGTTCAGAGCTTTAGAAGGCGATTTTTAAACTACTCTTGTTAATAAATAATCTAGCATAGTTTAAAAATACCTTTATGAATGAAATGTCGGAGCAATTTCTCTTTAGCGACAAAATCGCCCGACATGGATCGGCTTGGACTGCCTAGAAAAAAATCGGCATTTTAAACCCGCCCCCCTCTGAACGGCGCCAAAGTCGCGCACACGGGGAGCGGCAGAACTGCAGCGCTGCTAAAGGTAGGTATTGTAACATACCTCCCCTCAGTGGGCAGCACGGTGGTGTCAAGAGTCAAGAGTGTTTTATTGTCACATGTCCTGGACGGGACAATGAAATTGTAGAGCCAGTGCCAGAGACCGGTACTTGTCTGTATGGAGTTTGTACACTCTCCCCATGACCTGCGTTGGTTTCCTCCGAGATCTTCGGTTTCCTCCCACACTCAAAAGATGTACAGGTTTATAGGTTAATTGGCTTGGTATAAATGTAAAATTGTCCCTAGTGCGTGTTGGGTAGTGTTACTGTGTGGAGATCGCTGATCGGTGTGGACTCGGTGGGCCGTAGGTCCTGTTTTCGTGCTGCATCTCTAAACTAAACTAAAAGTCAAGAAACTGCCCTTCCATGTATTGATGCAGACAGAGGGCATGGTGATGCGATCAAGCATATTTCCAGACCCTCAACTAATCAAAATCCAACTCCCACATATGGGAGTCAATGGACACTGTAATCACAGATGAGAAACTTGTTTACACTCATCTCTTGAATCAAAGCATAGTGAGAACAGTCACAATATCCCAAAGAGCTGCGTGAAGTGAGAACTCGGGGGCTTGTACTTTACGACTCAACTATTTCCTACTTTGACCATCTGAGCCATTGAGAGCCAGCCCCACACTAGCAAATCACAGCACATAAAGCAATAAATATTTTAAAAAATGTATATCACTAACTTTGCATTCTACACATTTAAAGATTATGCAGACTTTCCCCCATATATTATCACTTTTAACATTTCAAAATTGATTTCCTTTACTGAAAAATTGAACCTCTAATTTTGGAAAGTTCAAAAAATATATAGGTTTAAATATATCAATTTTATTTTTGCAATTTTGATGACTGCAAAAAACCCATAATTTGATATGAAATAGAAAGTGACAACAGTGTACCTGCAGTTCGATGTAAAAACATCGTTTTTGAACATGCTAATTGAGTGAAAATATACAGATAACGCTGGAAAAAGAAACCTCCTGTTAAAAATATGGCCACAGTTGCTGAATGTAGGTAAGAATTGTGTTTGTAGTGAAAGAAGACCATTACGGACTGAAATCAGAGATGATATCGGAGATTAGATGACCATATTGGCCGAATCTCAAGGGAGGTGTGTGAAATGAATCAGATTAAATGAAATTGATACAGTGAATACTTAATCAAACAGACAAAGGTAGTCTGCACAGCTAATTAGGGGCAAATAGTGTGTCCCTCTTGTACCTCATTTAACTGACAAATTGTGCAGACAATTTTAATGGTAAATCTGTTTAGTAAAGAGATGGCTGATCAACTGACAGCTTGGCAAAATGTGGTTTCTGCAACACCACATGATGCTTATGTAAATGAAGCTGGGTACAGCTGATCTCAAACACTGACAAGATCTGTTTGAACCAATGTCAGATGGGTTCCTACATGGAGTTTATTGTATACTTCCATTATTTTTACTTCCTTTCTTTTAATTACAGACACCTAGGCTAGATTTAATTAGCCTTCTTTCGAATCACATAGCATATAATACCTTTCACATTTTTAAGTGTGTCTCACAATAATCCAACACAGCAAAAACAGTTTATGACGAGTGTATTTATAGGAGTGAAAGCTGTGTCATACTGTGTTTCTTAAGGTCTCTGGTGAATGCAGCTTTACCTCCACTTTGTGTACTTCTTGCTGTTTTTATTACTCTTTGTAAGCCTTTCAGATAAGCTTTTCCTGACCTACAATCTACCTCATTGGAGATGCTCAGACTATCGTTAATCGGACTTTACTGGACTTTATCTTGTTTAAATGTTATTCCCTTTGTCGTGTATAGCCACGTGTAGCCTTTCTGCCGACTGGATAACATGCAACAAAAGTCTCATTGGAGACCCTCGAACTATCTTTAATCCCTTTATCTTATATCTGTACACTGTGTACGGCTCTATTGTAATCGTGTATAGTCTTTTGGTTGGCTGGATGGTACACAATGAAGAACTTATCACTGTACCATATGACAATAAATAAAACTAAACTAAGATTGAATAAGCTATGTACAATATATTATAGAAAGCAGCTGATTTTCAGCCATGGGTTAACAAATGAAAGACTTACTGGTTAAAATGCTGAAACGTACAGAACAGTTTGAGCTGCTTGAGGACAGAGAGGTTAAGGCTTCCACCTTGCCAATGACGCTCCTTGACATCAGTGATGCAGAAAGAGTATCCTGTGCAATGTAAAATGGCTCTGTTGAAACTTATGGAATGAGACTGGCTTGACATCTGATCATGATCTTCCCCAGAAGGCCATCCTACGAGCTGAGACAACTGCCTTCCCAGCAGGTAATAGAAGTGGCTCCTAACTGACTTTCAATCCAAGGATAGACACAAAATGTTGGAGTCACACAGCAGATTGGGCAACATCCCTGGAGAAAAGGAATAGATTACTTTTCGGGTCGAGACCCTTCGTTGGACTGAGAGTCAGGGAGAGGGAGAATAGAGGTATGGGATGGTACAGAACAAAGCAGAACCCGCATCGATGAATCCGGAAAAATGGAGCCCAACATGGTTCATTGTTGGCTGGGGATGAAGTCTGCAAATGCTTCTTGCAATTTATAAAGACCAGGGTATTTAGAAGTAATCAGTCAGTCGAACAGCAAGCAGGGGGAAAGAAAAGGAATTACATTTTTGGGCCAAGGACCCTTCCCCACAACTAAAATATAAAACAAGTTATGTAGCAATGAGGGGAAGAGGTGGTGAGAACAGAGGGAATGTTTGCAATAGGATGCAGACCACATTTGACAAAATAACAATTGTTTTAAAGTTCGGCACCTAGAAACAGAAAAGAGAAAGGAAGCAAACTGACGTTGGTATGGAGACAGAATAAAACCTTTGGATGCACCTAATACCAATTTCCTCTGTTCCCTCTGTCTTTCCTTTCTCTGCAACATAACAAGCTTGTTTGCTCTTTTTTGCTCTTAAGATTAAGGGTACTTGATCAAAACATCAATTAATTTCTTTCCCCATTTGAACCCATTTGCCGTTTGAACGCAAGAATAAGAATTCAATTCATTTGTTGAATTTCAGATTTATTATATATTAACTGTGTGTATTGGGTTTAGGGTTAGGTTTGTCACATATGCAGTGAACAGCTTTGTTTTGCGTGGTATCCAAACAGATTAGATATACTATACATAAATACAATCAAGTTAAACTCAAATACAATAGATAGAGCAAAGGGGATGATACAGAGTGCAGAATTAGAGTGCATGGTTTAAAAGTGACAGGGGGAAGATTTAATAGGAACATGAGGGGTAGTTTTTTCATACAGAGGATAGTGGATATATGAAATGAGTAGCCAAAGGAAGTAATGAAGGCAGTTAGAATAACACCATTTAAAAGACATTTGAATATGTACATGAATAGGAAAGGTTTTGGAGGGATACAATCAATCACAGGTAAATGGAACTAACTTAGATGGGGCAATTTTGTCAGCTTAGATGAGTTGGACTAAAAGGCTTGTTGCTGTGTTGTATGATCTATGACTCATTAAGCCATCTTATAAAGATTCCTTTGATACAATATATTATCTTCAGTTTAGTTCACGATCCACATTGACCGAGTCCACGTCGACCAGCGATCCCCGCACATTAACACTATCCTACACCAACTAGTAGCGTTGTTACAAAACCTACCATTAGCGGCGATCTAGCTCTGCCACAGCCTGTGCTTGTGATTCCGGAGACTTTGGGGGGGGGGGATTAAAATGCAGGTTTGTATTTGTTGCCGAAGAGGGTTTTCCTCGGGCTGCTAGCTGATGAAGAAAAATCATACACGCTTCCCTTCCCAGTTTAAAAAAAAAATTGCAGGATGATGGCGTCGCTGGATTTAACTTAAACGCGACTAAAAACGCCTTCAATGCCTTCAACATCATGGATTGCAATATCAGGACAAAACAAAAGGTATGTCGTTTATTTAACATATTATTTTGCTTTTTGGTGTGGCTTCATTTTAATCTTATGATGCGAAAAATGTCATTTGGGACAACATAGGAACTGGCTGTGTCTTGCCTGCTGACATGGGCTTAAATTTATGGCAATGGCAACATTCCAATCGATCACATTCCAGAGACATCCACTCCCAAGATAATCAAATCATTTTTTGCACAATCATGTCATAAGAACATCTAAATCATCAATATTTTGTGTTACTGTACATCCATGATCAATATTTTCATACTAAATATCCACAGTACGGTTTCAGTCACATGTATTGTACACAAAATAATGATTTTGATTATCTTGAGAGTGAACGTTTCTGGATTAATTTATGGGAATTAAACGTTAAATTCCTTCCATTTGGCATATAAATTCATGACAAAGTGAGATTTACAAATCATGTCATATTTGCCAGAATGGGATCAGTTTGTTACTTGTTATTTGGATACTTAGGCTATTTAAATGTTTTAGCCTTTTCTTAAAAATTGGATAGATGTTTAGATCTAGTAATTGAATTCAGATGAATTTAACATTAGACAAATTTAATTGATTTGATGAAACTGATGAATGAATGTTTTATTGGGTAGATACTATTTGTTTTAGCGTGTATCTGTATCATATCTACCTTTTTTCTAAAACTGCAAATAATGACTTGTTTCTGTTAATGCTGTTCAGTGTTTTTTTCTTTACATTTTAAACAGATGTCTCTGAAGAAGAAATGCAAAATTGTCAATCCAAATGCCCAGCAATAGAGACTGATTTAGACAGCATTCGCAAAGATTCTCTGAATTTGGACTGCACCAAATGTTATGATCTACAGGACATTCTTAATGAGAAAGTAGTGGGCAGAAAGGCATGTCATGAGTGGTTTGAAGACCAAAAACCTGTAGTTTAAAATGCCAAAATTGAAAAGTTGAGGAAAAACAAGGTGTACAGAGTTGCTTATTGGTTACAATCTGAGAAGTATGATGATGCTACTGATTATGATATGCCAATGTGATCTTCTCCATAAAGACTTGGTCTTTTGCTAGAAATTGAAATTTCTTTACCTATCTGTTCGCGACTTACAGCATATAATACACTGATATTAAAGTTCTGATCTTGAGAATATCACATTTTTGAATTTTCAAGGCAGTCTGGGTGTTTATTACTATTTCCGTCACAACGGTCAATTTTGTAATTAGCTACAATTAGGTTAACTAATTATATGCTTTAATTTCAGGTAATCCAAGTAAGATGTTTCATATTTGTTTCAGAATGCTTCAATCTATAATAACTGAAAATTTCATTGTTCTCTTAATTTTTAAGAAAGTTATGGGCTTTTGACTGTCCTCGATAACAGCTTTTGTGTTAAGTCAATGGAAAACCAATAGGGAACAAGATGCTAATTTCCGAGTATGAAAGTGACCATATTTTTTTTAATATTGAAGATATGAAAGTGAATTAGGCATCAAATTAAAGTTATTTTTATGCTTTTCTATGCTAATTTATGGGATAAATTACCGACTTGATTTTTAAAATCTCAAAATGTTGCAACTTCCTATTACTAGTGACAATTCACACATACACCAAGCCTATTAACCTACATACCTGTACGTCTTTGGAGTGTGGAGGGTAATTGAAGATCTCGGAGAAAACCCATGCAGGTCATGGGGAGAACGTACAAACGCCGGACAGCCAGCAACTGTAGTCGGGATCTTCTGTAGAAACATTTTCAATGTATGACCAATACTTTCATTAAAAAGTATATACATACTAGACTCACAGTATCAGTATGCAAGTATAGTTTCCTTTAGTTTTCAAGCATCTTGAGGATAACGCAGTAATAATATCACTGTTTTATGCTACGCTTATGCAGTGTGATGGCAATCTATCGTATTCCTTTGGTAAATCCAAACCACTGGTATAATAGCATGGCATACCTGCTCTTCAGATGTCAATTTTCTTACAATCAGAGCCTTCATGAACATGGGCCTGGGTGGGCTTTCATATTATTTCAGCTCCAGGATAACAGCCGGTTAAGTCAATGTAATGTGGATTAATCTGATTTACCTCATTAGTTGCAGAAGTCTAACATTCCCACCTGGGAGAATAAACTGGCACTGGGAGCACAATTGCTTTTATGTGTTCTGGGTAAAGCCAGACACAGTTAGCACTCCAATTGGAAGCAACTGAGAAAGCCAATCCACATCACCAGGCTAAGCATGATGAAACTTTAAGGGTGTTAAATTTGGCATGACAGATAAAAATGCAGCTAAAATCTGCTTCGTTTGCCTCTAAATAACATTGTTACATCAGTGTGTCAATTAAATTGAACGAAGCCCATGTTATCTCAAGTCCACCCCGTACCTTTCTCATATCTGAATCAGGAGGCTCCAGACTCAAGTCCCATTCTGGAGCTGAATGCTTCAATACAGGCTGACAATCCAGCGCAGTAGTGAGGCGGTCCCACTGTGCAGGAGCTACAGCTGTACAGATCACACCTTAAAATGAGCGCCTGCCAGCTCTCTAACACGGATGAAAGAAAAAATCTCCAAACAGCACAAGTTATCACTCTCAGCCAACATTTAACATTCGATCAATTTTACCAAAATGGATTATTTGGTCTCAGGGAAGAACATAAACAAGAAGTTAAGAAGACTAAAATAGGCCATGAAATGTTCTGGGCAAATAAGATTGAGAGAGTGATCAGCCATGATCTCATTGAATGGCGGTGCTAGCTTGAAGGGCCGACTGGCCTACTCCTGCACCTATTGTCTATTGTCTAATCCTAAAGCATGCATGTCAGTAGCAAGAATTTGGCTAGAGAAATGTCTACTCAAGCACAATGGAAGGAATTTATGTGTAGCATCAGCAGAAGTAGAAAGGTAGAAAAGGTCTGAACGAGTTATTTGCATTGGTATTCTGTGAGGAGAAGGGCATGGATGATGGTGAGATTAGGGATTGGTATGTCTGTGCTGGGTCTTGTCGACATCAAGAAGGAAAAGGTTTTTTGATTGATACTTTGTTATCACATGTGACGTCATAGAAACATAGAAAATAGGTGCAGGAGTAGGCCATTCGGCCCTTCGAGCCTGCACCGCCATTCAATGTGATCGTGGCTGATCATCCAACTCAGTATCACGTACCTGCCTTCTCTCCATACCCCCTGATCCCTTTAGCCACAAGTGCCACATCTAACGCCCTCTTAAATATAGCCAATGAACTGGCCTCAACTACCTTCTGTGGCAGAGAATTCCACAGACTCACCACTCTCTGTGTAAAGAATGTTTTCCTCATTTCGGTCCTAAAGGAATTCCCCCTTATCCTTAGACTGTGACCCCTTGTTCTGGACTCCCCCAACATCGGGAACAATCTTCCAGCATCCAGCTTGTCCAACCCCTTAAGAATTTTGTAAGTTTCTATAAGATCCCCCCTCAATCTTCTAAATTCCAGCGAGTACAAGCCGAGTCTATCCAATCTTTCCTCATATGAAAGTCCTGACATCCCAGGAATCAGTCTGGTGAATCTTCTCTGTACCCCCTCTATGGCAAGGATGTCTTTCCTCAGATTTGGAGACCAAAACTGTACGCAATACTCCAGGTGTGGCCTCACCAAAACCCTGTACAACTGCAGTAGAACCTCCCTGCTCCTATACTCAAATCCTTTCGCTATGAATGCTAACATACCATTTGCTTTCTTCACTGCCTGCTGCACATGCATGCCTACTTTCAATGACTGGTGTACCATGACACCCAGGTCTCGTTGCATCTCCCCCTTTCCTAATCTGCCACCATTCAGATAATAGTCTACCCTCATGTTTTTGCCACCAAAGTGGATAACCTCACATTTATCCACATTATACTGCATCTGCCATGCATCTGCCCATTCACTCAGCCTATCCAAATCACCCTGCAGCCTCCAAGCATCCCCCTCACACCTAACTATACCCCCCAGCTTGGTATCATCTGCAAATTTGGAGATGTTGCATTGAATTCCCTCGTCCAAATCATTAATATATATATTGTAAATAGCTGGGATCCCAGCACTGAGCCTTGCGGCACCCCACTAGTCACTGCCTGCCATTCTGAAAAGGACCCGTTTACTCCTACCCTTTGCCTCCTGTCTGCTAGCCAGTTCTCTATCCACATCAATACTGAACCCCCAATACTGTGTGCTTTAAGTTTGTATGCTAATCTCTTATGCGGGACCTTGTCGAAAGCCTTCTGAAAGTCTAGATATAACACATCCACTGGTTCTCCCTTATCCACTCTACTAGTTACATCCTCGAAAAATTCTATCAGATTTGTCAGACATGATTTACCTTTCGTAAATCCATGCTGACTTTGTCCAATGATTTCACCACTTTCCAAATGCGCTGCTATCCCATCTTTAATAACTGACTCTAGCAGTTTCCCCACTACCGATGTTAGACTAACTGGTCTGTAATTCCCCGCTTTCTCTCTCCCTCCTTTTTAAAAATGTGTGGTTACATTAGCTACCCTCCAATCCTCCGGAACTACTCCAGAATCTAAGGAATTTTGAAAAATTATCACTAATGCATCCACTATTTCTGTGGCTACCTCCTTGAGTACTCTGGGATGCAGACTATCTGGTCCTGGGGATTTATCGGCCTTCAATCCGTTCAATTTACCCAACACCACCTCCCGGCTAACCTGGATTTCACTCAGTTCCTCCATCTTATTTGACCCCCGTTCACTGCTATTTCCGGCAGATTATTTATGTCTTCCTTAGTGAAGACAGAACCAAAGTAGTTATTCAATTGGTCTGCCATGTCCTTGTTCCCCATGATCAATTCACCTGTTTCTGACTGCAAGGGACCAACATTTGTTTTAACTAGTCTCTTTCTCTTCACATATCTTTAAAAACTTTTGCAGTCAGTTTTTATGTTCCCTGCCAGTTTCCTTTCATAATCTATTTTCCCTTTCCTAATTAAGCCCTTTGTCCTCCTCTGCTGGATTCTGAATTTCTCCCAGTCCTCCGGTAGGCTGCTTTTTCTGGCAAATTTGTATGCCTCATCTTTTGTTTTTATACTATCCCTGATTTCCCTTGTTATCCATGGATGCACCACCTTCCCCGATTTATTCTTTTCCCAAACTGGTATGAACAACTTTTGTACTTCATCCATGCAGTCTTAAATACCTTCCATTGCACATCCACTGTCAACCCTTTAAGAATCACCTGCCAGTCTATCTTGGCCAATTCACATCTCATACCTTCAAAGTTACCTTTGTTCAAGTTCAGAACCCTTGTTTCTGACTTAATTTTGTCACTCTCCATCCTAATGAAGAACTCAACCATATTATGGTCACTCTTGCCCAAGGGGCCACGCACAACAAGACTGCTAACTAACCCCTCCTCATTACTCAATAGCCTGCTCTCTCGTTGGTTCCTCCACATGTTGGTTGAGAAAACTATCCCTCATACATTCCAGGAAATCCTCTTCCTCAGCACCCCTGCCAATTTGATTCACCCAATCTACATGCAGATTGAAGTCACCCATTATAACCGTGTTACCCTTATTGCACGCATTTCTAATTTCCTGTTTGATGCCATCCCCAAATCCAATACTACTGTTAGGTGGCCTGTACACAGCTCCCACTAGCATTTTCTGCCCCTTAGAGTTTCGCAGCTCTACCCATATCGATTCCACATCCTCCACGCTAATGTCCTTCCTTTCTATTGCATTAATCTCCTCTCTCACCAGCAACGCTACCCCACCTCCTTTTCCTTTTCGTCTATCCCTCCTGAATATTGAATATCCCTGGATGTTCAGCTCCCAGCCTTGGTCATTCTGGAGCCATGTCTCCGTGATCCCAACTATAGCATAGTCATTAATCGCTATCTGCACCTTCAACTCATCCACCTTATTACGAATGCTCCTCGCATTGAGACACAAAGCCTTCAGGCTTGTTTTTACAACACTCTTACTCCTTATACAATTATGTTGACAAGTGGCCCCTTTCACATCGATCCCTATTACACCTGGCCATACCCTCCTATCCCTTTGTGAGCTTTCTTTCTCGTTAATTCTGGGGTCATTAACCATCCCTTTACTCTCTTTCCCTTTAACTCCGTTCTCGATTATCCCATTTGACACCCCACCCCCCTTATTCAGTTTAAAACTATCCGTGTAGCAGTGGCAAACCTGCCGGCCAGAATGCTGGTCCCCCACCTGTTAAGATGCAATCCATCCCTTTTGTACAGTTCCCCCTTACTCCAAAACAGATCCCAGTGATCTAAGAATTGAAATCCCTGTCCCCTGCACCAGTTCCTCAGCCACACATTCAGGTCCCGTATCTCCCTGTTCCTGCTCTCGCCAGCACAAGGAACTGGAAGCAAACCGGAGATAACAACCCTGGAAGTCCTGCTTTTCAGCATTTTCCCGAGCTCTCTGAAGTCCCGCTGCAAAATATTCATCCCCTTCTTTCCAACATCATTTGTGCCAACATGCACGACCACTTCCAGCTGTTCACCTTCGCCCTTGAGGATTGTCTGCACTCTGTCCGTAACATCCTGGATCCTGGCACCAGGAAGGCAGCACACCATCCTGGAATCCCGTCTGTTGCCGCAAAAACCCCTGTCCGTACCTCTCACAATGGAGTCTCCAACTACAATGGCGTTGCCCGACTTTGGCCTCTTTGGTTTTGGCTCATCAACCCTTTTTGTTTTGCAAGCCAGTCCGCCGCTCAGTGAGATACCGTCTTCTGTCCCGGCAGCTTCCACGTGGGTGAACCCGTTCACAAGAGGTACAACACCCGGGGACCTTTGCATTTCATGTTTTCCTCCCTTTCTCACCGTCACCCACCTTCTCTCTTCTAGTGCCTTGGGTGTAACAATCTTACTGAAGGACTTGTCGAGGAACGACTCAGTTTCTCGGATGAACCTGAGGTCATCCACTTGTTTCTCCAGTTCCCCAACACGGTCCTTCAGGAGCTGTACCTGGATGCACTTCTCACATTTGTAGCATCCAGAGGCACCAGCAGTGTCCTTGACCTCCCACATACTGCAAGCATCACACTGCATCAGCTTGCTTGACATCTTCTTTTGCCTCGGTCTCTCCCTATCCAGTGTTTTGCGCAGCCTCCTCTCCGAAGACTCTCGAGCCAAAGACTCACACTTTACTCACAGGGCACTTCCCTCACTGCCGCTCCCCAAGAGCTGCCTTGCTTATATTGACTGTTCAATTGCCTAATTTACAAACCAAATTCCTCAGTTTTCAACTGTTTTCCCCCTCTGTCTCACTGAGAACTCTCCTCCCACTTGGGCTAGAGCCAATCAGTGCTTTCTCCTGCTTCTCTTTGTTGCTGTTGCTTCAAAATCCACGGGAAGACTGAGTAAAGTCTGCCTGTGCTTTGTCTCTCCTTTTCAACTGCTTTCCCCCTCTGACTCACTGAGAACTCTCCTCCCACTTGGGATAGAGCCAATCAGTGCTTTCTCCTGCTTCTCTTTGTTGCTGTTGCTTCAAAATCCACGGGAAGACTGAGAAAGTCACAGTGAAATTCTTTGCTTTGCATTCCATACACAAAGTATGCAAAGAGTACAGGGAGCTGACAAAGATACAAAGTGTTCAAAGTGTTCAATGTAGTCCCCAATGGTCCCTCTTTGTTCTCGCTGCCCCCACCACCACCACCCACGCAAGGTCCTCCTTTGTTCTCGGCAGGCACGCCCACGACCAGAATAGGAGCCTTGCTGTTCCCAGCAAGCATGCGGCAATGAGTCTTCAGGTTGGGAGTTGGGAGTCCTGAGAAACGTTCATCTCCATAAGACCCCAAGACCTGATGAGATCTATGGCAGGATGCTGAGGGAAGGAAAAAAGGAGGTTTCTGGGGCCTTGACAGAGATCTCTGTACAGTATACTCCTTAACCACAGACGAGGGGCTAGAGGATTAGAAAATAGTCATCATTCTTTTGTTTAAGATGCCAAATAGGAACAAGTAAGGAAATGATTGACTGGTGAGCATTACACCAGTGGTAAAGAAATTATTGGAAAAGATTTTTAAGGCCAGGATTTACTCCGATTTGGAAAGGTGAAGATTTAAGGATATGCCAGCATGGCATTGTGCTGGGATGGTCCTGTCTCACAATTTGGTTGCGTTTTTTGAGGAAGTGACATGGATAATTGATGAGCCTACGGCAGTGGATATAGTCTGCATTGAACTTCAGTAAAGGGTTTGATTGGCTGGGCCATGAGATTAAGTCATAGGGGATCCACATTGAGTTGGTAAGTCGATTTAATCATAGAAGACATATGTGTATAAATGTGTAATATGTGTATAAAATCATGAGAGGAATAGATCGGGTAGATGCAGAATTTCTTGCCCAGAGAAAGTGAATCGAGGACCTGAGGATATAGGTTTAAGGTGAAGGGGAAAAGATTGAATAGGAATCTGAGGGGTAACTATTTCACACAAAGGGTGGTGGGTGTATGGAACAAGCTGCCAGAGGAGGTAGTTGAGGCTGGGACTATCCTAACATTTAAGAAACAGTTGGATATGAACATGGATAGGACAGGTTTGGAGGGACATGGACCCAACACGGGCAGGTGGGACTTGTGTAGCTGGGACATGTTGGCCAGTGTGGGCAAGTTGGGCCGAACACTGTATCACTCTATGGCACTTTGACTCCATGACATATGATAATGATAGAGGAGTATATTGTTTGACTGAGGTCTGTGGCCAATAAGTTCTCCAAGGATCAGAGCTGGATCCTCTGTTGTTTGTAGTTTATATTAATGATTTGGATGAAAATGAAGGTGGACTGATCTGAAGACAACACAAAAATTGAAGACAACACAAAAATTGGTAGAATTTTGGATAGAGAGGACGATTGTCAAATGATACAATACTGTATAGATTAGTTGGAAATTTAAGTAGAGAAATAGCAGATAGAGTTAAATCTGGACAAGTGTGAGGTTTGGGAGGTCAAATGCAAGAGGAAAGTATACAAGTAAATAGCAGATCCTTCGGTGCAATGGTACACAGACGTATATTCGGGCACAAGTCCATAGTTCCCTGAAATGGCAAAAACACAAGTAGATCGGTTGGTAAAGAAGGCAAATGGCATGCTTGCCTTCATCAGCTGTGACATTGGGTAGAAAATATGGGAAGTCATTTTGAAATGGTATAAAATTCTACTTAAACCACATTTGCAGTATTATGTGCAATTCTAGAAAGAGCATGGAAGCGTCAAGGACACCAACGCCTCTATTTCCTTAGAAGGCCCAGGAAGTTTGGCTTGTCCCCTGTAACTCTCACCAACTTCTGCAGATGCACCATAGAAAGCATTTTATCAGGATGCATCACAGCTTGGGTTGGGAACAGCTCCATCCAATTGCAAGAAATTGCAGCAAATTGTGGACGCAGCCCAGACCATCACACAAACCAATCTCCCTTCTATTAACTCCATTTATACCTCACGCTGCCTCAGCAAGGCCAGCAGTATAATCAAGTATTATTCGCATCCTGGCCACTCCCTCTTCTCCCCTCTCCCATCAGGCAAAAAGTATAGAAGTGTGACACTACCAGATTTGGGGACAGTTTATTCACAGCTATCTCATGCAACTGAATCATCCTACCCCAACCAGAGAGCAGTGTTGAACTACTATCTACCTCTCGATAACCCTCGGACTATCCTTGATCGGACTTTGCTGACTTTGCCTTGCACTAAACATTATTCCCTTACTGTGTATCAGATTGCAATCATGTATTGTCTTTCTGCAGACTGGTTAGAACGCAACAATAGCTTTTCACAATACCTCAGTACATGTGACAATAAACTATACTCAACTAAAAAAAGATGTTCACCAGGATGTAGCCTGGATTAGAGGCTGTGATGTCAGAGGTCAGAAGAAGTCAGTCACTCAAACTTTGAAGGCTGAGGGGTGACCAGATAGAAGTATGTAAAATTATGAGAGGCATAGATAGAGTCTACTTCCCAGTGAGGGAATGTCAAATACGGGAGGGCAAAGATTTTAAGACAAGAAAGGAAAATTATTAAGGAAATTCGCTGGGCACATGTTTATAAAACAGTGCACTGTCAGAAGAAGTGATGGAAGCAGATGCAATAACAATATTTAAGGAGCATTTCGACAGACCCATGAACAGGTTGAGATGTGAGGTTATAAACCATGTGCAGGTAGATGGGATTAGTTTAGATTGGTATCATCGCCAACACATATATAATGGGTGGAAAGACCTGTGCAGCACTGTGAATGACCTATGTTTTAATCACATTGCTATTTGGGAGAGTTTCCCGTGTGCAGACTGGCTTCCAAGTTTCTTTCTTTACAACAGTTAATATTAATTAAAATGTGCTTCTTTGGCTGCAAATGTTCCATGTGGACACAGTTCAATATTTTCTTGATTAACAGTATATTTTGTATACTGCAACATAACATGTCCACATGCAGGATACAGAAAGAGGTGTATCATAACTCCCAGTATTAATCTTGCTGTTGCCATTAACTCAAAAAGGGGTATGGTAATAATAGTTTCATTTCAACCTCAATTTACAATGTCATTTTTTGGTTGAACATGAAGATTTAAAATGAGTTCTGCTATACATTCCTATTTAAAAGACTTTTGATTTACTTACACGTCACATTTAAGAAAAGTATAGGTAAAAACTGCAGATGCTGGTTTAAACCAAAGATAAACACAAAATGATGGAGTAACACAGCGGGATAGGCAGCATATAAGAAAAAGTTTGACCTAGATTTGGCTCAGCAGAGACCTGGATTCCTGACTACGGGTGCTGTCTGTGAGGAGTTTGTACTTTTTCCCTGTGACCTGCGTGAGTTTTCTCTGGGTGTTCCGGTTTCCTCCCAAACTCCAAAGGTGTACTGGTATGTAGATTAATTGGCTTTGGTAAAATTGTCCCTAGCATGTAGGATAGTGCTAGTGTATGGGGATCACTGGTTGGCGTGGACTCAGTGGGCTGAAGGGTCTGTTTCTGCGCTACATATCTAAATTAAACTAAACTAATCAGAAAAAGCTGCCAATCTGCGAATAAAAAGCTTAATTCGTCTGAAGCAAGTCTGAACGTGGTGTTGCATTCACAGAACCTGGTAATAGATACCATTGAGCTGATAATGAGGAATAATTGAGGGCTTCAGGCTCTCACACAGCCCATCAAGCTTTACCAAAATGTAAGTGTGTAGCCAGGGGCTAAAGAATAAAAACCAGAGGAGAGAGCCTCAGGCGAGCCAGCCATTGTTCACACGCACTGTACTAAGATTGATCACAGAGGCAAAACCTTTGTCATTCATCAGTACATCAGTGTTACTCATGCAGTCTTGTTTACAGCTGCCACAATGTTTCGTATTGAAATGCTAGAGAGTGAGCTACCGTCTACCTCTTGGAGACCCTCGGACTATCTTGATCGGACTTTACAGGACTTTATCTTGCACTAAACGTTACTCACGTTATTCCCGTTATCATATATCTGTACACAGTGGATGGCTCAATTGTAATCATGTAATGTCTTTCCGCTGACTGGTTAGCACGCAACAAAAGCTTTTCACTGTACATTGGTACATCTGACAGTAAATTAAACCAAACCTAAACTAAACTAAACAAAATATTGTACTTTAGTTTAGTTTCCTTTAGTTTATTTCAGTTTAGGCGAGTAAAGGCGAGTTTGGGCGAGTAAAGGTACAGTGGGCGAGTAAAGGTACAGTGGGCGAGTAAAGGTACAGTGGGCGAGTAAAGGTACAGTGGGCGAGTAAAGGTACAGTGGGCGAGTAAAGGTACAGTGGGCGAGTAAAGGTACAGTGGGCGAGTAAAGGTACAGTGGGCGAGTAAAGGTACAGTGGGCGAGTAAAGGTACAGTGGGCGAGTAAAGGTACAGTGGGCGAGTAAAGGTACAGTGGGCGAGTAAAGGTACAGTGGGCGAGTAAAGGTACAGTGCTTTTGGTTTGTATAATAAAGGTGTAGGTTAAAGGTCAAGAGGGAGCTGCTGTTTGAGTCAGATACCCACTGATTTCTCACGGCAGTTTCTATTATATTATACTGATATCGGATCCAGGGTAAGGCGAGAGAATGTCAGCCAGAGCAGTGTACTGTACTGCATGTCAGATGTGGGAGGTCATGGTGTCGGATGGCCCTCTTGACGTCCACATTTGCATCAGGTGCAGAGAGATGGGGCTCCTAAGGGACCGTATTAGGATCCTGGAGCAGCAGCTCGATGACCTCTGCCTGGTCAGGGAGAGTGAAAAGGTGATAGAGGAGAGTTATAGGGAGGTGGTCACTCCAAAACCACAGGAGAGAGACATGTGGGTCACGCTAAGGAAGGGCAAGGGGCAGAGGCATGAACAAGTGAGTACTCCAATGTCAGTACACCTGGCAAATAAGTACTCCTGTTTGAGTACGGATGGGGGTGACAGCCTACCCGGGGGTAGCGACAGCGGACGGGCCTTCAGCACAGAGACCGCCCCTGTTGCTCCGAAAGGTAGGGAAAAAAAGAGGAGGGCAATAGTAATTGGGGACTCTATTGTTAGGGGGTCGGATAGGCGATTCTGTGGACGCAGTCGGGAGACCAGGATGGTGGTCTGCCTCCCTGGTGCCAAGGTCTTGGACGTGTCTAAACGTGTCCAAGATATCCTCAAATCAGAGGGAGAGGAGCCTGAGGTCGTGGTACATATAGGTACCAATGACATAGGTAAAAAAAGGGAAGAGGTCCTGAAGGGAGGATTTAAGGACTTGGGAGGAGAGTTGAGGAAAAGGACCAAAAAGGTAACAATCTCAGGATTACTGCCTGTGCCACGTGACAGTGAGAGTAGAAATGGAGCAAGGTGGAGGATAAATGCTTGGCTGAAAGACTGGTGCAGAGGGCAGGGATTCAAGTTTCTGGATCATTGGGACTTCTTTTGGGGTAGGTGGGACCTGTACAGTAAGGATGGGTTGCACTTGAACCCGAGGGGGACCAATATCCTGGCGGGGAAATTTGCAAAGGCCACTGGGGAGACTTTAAACTAGAATAGTTGGGGCGAGGGATGCAAATAGCAAAAGCTAGTAGACAGAATGGGAGGCAGGAAACAGAAAAGGGAAGCACTCGGACACAAGAGGAGAAAGAAAAAAAAGGAAATAAACAGAGAATAAGAGATGGGGGGTTTCTTAAATGTGCATATTTTAATGCTAGGAGCATTGTAAGAAAGGTGGATGAGCTTAGAGTCTGGATAGACACCTGGAAGTATGATGTTGTGGCGATCAGTGAAACATGGTTGCAGGAGGGCTGTGATTGGAAACTAAATATTCCAGGATTTCGTTGCTTCAGGTGTGATAGAATTGGAGGGGCAAGAGGTGGAGGTGTTGCATTGCTAGTCAGGGAAGATATTACAGCAGTGCTTTGGCAGGATAGATTGGAGGGCTCATCTAGGGAGGCTATTTGGGTGGAACTTAGAAGTGGGAAAGGTGTAGCAACACTTATAGGGGTATATTATAGACCGCCAAATGGGGAACGAAAACTGGAAGAGCAAATATGTAAAGAGATAGCAGATATTAGTAGTAAGCACAAGGTAGTGATTGTGGGAGATTTCAACTTTCCACACATAGACTGGGAAACACATTCTGTAAATGGGCTGGATGGTTTGGAGTTTGTAAAATGTGTGCAGGATAGTTTTTTGCAGCAATACATAGAGGTGCCCACTAGAGGAGGGGCAGTGCTGGACCTCCTGTTAGGAAATGAGACGGGACAGGTGGCGGAGGTATGCGTAGGGGAGCACTTCGGGTCCAGTGATCACAATACCATTAGTTTCAATATAATTATGGAGAAGGACAGAACTGGGCCTAGGGTTGAGATTTTTGATTGGAGAAAGGCTAACTTTGACGAGATGCGAGATGATTTAAAAGGAGTGAACTGGGACATTTTGTTTTATGGGAAAGATGTAGAGGAGAAATGGAGGACATTTAAAGGGGAAATTTTAAGAGTACAAAATCTTTATGTTCCTGTTCGGTTGAAAGGAACCAGTAAAAATTGGAAAGAGCCCTGGTTTTCAAGGGAAATTGGACATCTTGTTCGGAAAAAGAGGGAGATCTACAATAATTATAGGCAGCATGAAGTAAATGAGGTGCTTGAGGAGTATAAGGAATGTAAAAAGAATCTAAGGAAAGAAATTAGAAAAGCTAAAAGAAGATATGAGGTTGCTTTGGCAAGTAAGGTGAAAGTAAATCCAAAGGGTTTCTACAGCTATGTTAATAGCAAAAGGATAACAAGGGATAAAATTGGTCCATTGGAGAGACCGAGTGGACAGCTATCTGCAGAGCCAAAAGAGATGGGGGAGATATTGAACAATTTCTTTTCTTCGGTATTCACCAAGGAGAAGGATATTGAATTATGTGAGGTAAGGGAAACTAGTAGAGTAGCTATGGATACTATGAGTTTCAAAGTAAAAGAAGTACTGGCACTTTTGAAAAATATAAAAGTGGATAAGTCTCCAGGTCCTGACAGGATATTCCCTAGGACACTGATGGAAGTTAGTGTAGAAATAGCCGGGGCTATGACAGAAATATTTCAAATGTCATTAGAAACTGGAATAGTCCCCGAGGATTGGCGTACTGCGCATGTTGTTCCATTGTTTAAAAAGGGTTCTAAAAGTAAACCTAGCAATTATAGACCGGTTAGTTTGACTTCAGTGGTGGGCAAATTAATGGAAAAGATACTTAGAGATAATATATATAAGTATCTGGATAAAGAGGGTCTAATTAGGAACAGTCAACATGGATTTATGCCTGGAAGGTCATGTTTGACTAATCTTCTTGAATTTTTTGAAGAGGTTACTAGGGAAATTGACGAGGGTAAAGCAGTGGATGTTGTCTATATGGACTTCAGTAAGGACTTTGACAAGGTTCCTCATGGAAGGTTGGTTAAGAAGGTTCAACTGTTGGGTGTAAATGCAGGAATAGCAAGATGGATTCAACAGTGGCTGAATGGGAGAAGCCAGAGGGTAATGGTGGATGGCTGTTTATTCGGGTTGGAGGCAGGTGACTAGTGGGGTGCCTCAGGGATCTGTGTTGGGTCCTTTGTTGTTTGTCATGTACATCAATGATCTGGATGAAGGGGTGGTAAATTGGATTAGTAAGTATGCAGATGATACCAAGATAGGGGGTGTTGTGGATAATGAAGAGGATTTCCAAAGTCTACAGAGTGATTTAGGCCAGTTGGAAAAATGGGCTGAAAGATGGCAGATGGAGTTTAATGCTGATAAATGTGAGGTGCTACACCTTGGCAGGACAAATCAAAATAGGACGTACATGGTAAACGGTAGGGAATTGAAGAACACAGTTGAACAGAGGGATCTGGGAATAACCGTGCATAGTTCCTTGAAGGTAGAATCTCATATAGATAGGGTGGTAAAGAAAGCTTTTGGTATGCTAGCCTTTATAAATCAGAGCATTGAGTATAGAAGCTGGGATGTAATGTTAAAATTGTACAAGGCGTTGGTGAGACCAAATCTGGAGTATGGTGTACAATTTTGGTCGCCCAATTATAGGAAGGATGTCAACAAAATAGAGAGGGTACAGAGGAGATTTACTAGAATGTTGCCTGGGTTTCAACAGCTAAGTTACAGAGATAGGTTGAATAAGTTAGGTCTTTATTCTCTGGAGCGCAGAAGGTTAAGGGGGGACTTGATAGAGGTCTTTAAAATGATGAGAGGGATAGACAGAGTTAATGTGGACAAGCTTTTCCCTTTGAGAATAGGGAAGATTCAAACAAGAGGACATGACTTTAGAATTAAGGGACAGAGGTTTAGGGGTAACATGAGGGGGAACTTTTTTACTCAGAGAGTGGTAGCGGTGTGGAATGAGCTTCCAGTGGAAGTGGTGGCGGCAGGTTCGTTGGTATCATTTAAAAATAAATTGGATAGGCATATGGATGGGAAGGGTATGGAGGGTTATGGTATGAGTGCAGGCAGGTGGGACTAAGGGAAAAAAGTTGTTCGGCACGGACTTGAAGGGCCGAGATGGCCTGTTTCCGTGCTGTAATTGTTATATGTTATATATGTTTAGTTCAGTTAGTTTAGTTTAGGTTAGTTTAGAGATTCTGGGTTCGATCCTGACTATAGATGCTGTCTGCACAGAGTGTATACATTCCCCCCTCACCTTAAACCTATGACCTCTCGTTCTCGATTCCCCTACTCTGTGCGTTTACTCATCCTCTACGCTTCAAGGATTAGAATCCTAGCCTGCTCAACCTCCCTCTATAGCTCAGGCCCTCGAGTCCTGACAACATCCTTGTAAATCTTCTCTGCACCCTTCCCAGCTTGATATCATCTTCTCTATAAGATGGTGTGCAGAACTGAACACAATACTCTAAATGTGGCCTCACCAACATCTGCACAGAATGTATACATTCTCCCAGTGACTGTATGGCTCCGGTTTCCTCCCACACTCCAAAGACGTACAGGTTTGCAGGATAATTGGCTTCCATAAATTGTAAATTGTAAATTGTCTCCAGTGCGTAGCACAGTGCTAATGTACGGACGGAGTGATCGTTGGTCAGTGCAATCAGTGGCACGCAGGGCCTGTTTTCACTCCGTATTTTTAAACTCTAAAGCTAATCCCATCTGCATGTGTTTGGCTCATAACCCTCTAAATCTTTCATAGAAACATAGAAACATAGAAAAGTAGGCCATTCGGCCCATCAAGCGAGCACTGTCATTCAATATGATCAAGGCTGATCATCTAAAATCAGTACCCCGTTCCTACTTTCTCCCAATATCCCTTGATTTTATTTGCCCTAAGAGCTAAATCTAACTCTCTCTTGAAAACATCCAATGAATTGGCCTCCACTGCCTTCTGTACCAGAGAATTCCACAGATTCACAACTCTCTGGGTGAAAAAGTTTTCCTCATCTCAGTCCTAAATGGCCTACCCCTTATTCTTAAATTCTGACCCCTGGGACTGGACCCCCCCAACATCTAGCCTGTCTAACCTCTTAATAATTCGATCCATTCTTTCATCATATGTCAGTCCCGCCATCCCGGTAATTAACCTGGTGAACCTACGCTGCACTCCCTCAATAGCATGAATTGTCCTTCCTCGAATTAGGAGCCCAAAACTGCACATAATTCTCCAGGTTTCCACTACTCTGGCGAAGAGACTCTGTGCACCTACCGATCTATTCCTCTCATGATTTTATACACCTCTATAAGATCACTTCTCCCATAAATGATAGTTCAGTGCTTTGAGGTGCCAATGCAAAGCATAAGGAAACAGGTGCAGCACCTCACATTTTCAGCGTGTTTGATTTCAATTATTCAATGATTTGATGGTTCAATGGTCCTTTATTACCACATGTACCTAGGTACAGTGAAATGCAACCTTGTAAAATCATGCAGCAGACCTCTCCTGGGCAGTACACAAGAGTCACCATGTTTTTGGTGCTGACAAAGTTACAAAAGGCTCATCGAACAATTTTATTCTGCTTGTAGCGGTGAACCAGGCCTGCCACTGCACTTGGCCACAGTTTATGCGTTGAAATAATAGAAACTGAAAATAGGTGAAGGAGTAGGCCATTCAGCCTTTCAAGCCAACACTGCCATTCAATGTGATCATCCAAAATCAGCACCCCGTTCCTGCTTTCTCCCCATATCCCTTGATTCCATAAGCCCTAAGAGTTATACCTAACTCTCTCTTGAAAACATCCAATGAATTGGCTCCACTGCCTTCTGAGGCAGAGAATTCCACAAATAATGTGCTTATTTAACTAATACCAAAAGCTAATTTGCACGCTGTATTTTTTAAATAATGTGCTCAAATTTATGCCTATTTAAATGTTTAAATGTATATGTTTAATTTATACTTTGTTGAAGTACACCCTGCTTTTCATGAACATAACCCCCAGGTAAAAGGCAAGGTGACTGTACTGTAATCAGTCTGAAGAAGGTTCCTGACCCAAAATGTCACATCTATGCCCTCCAGAGATGTGCCTGACCCACTGAGTTACTCTAGCACCTTATGTCATTTCTTCAGTTACCCAAAATGTGGAGTTCACCTATTTTTGCTGCAGGGCAATGAGGTTGAAGGTTGAGGGCCAGGAGATCCACAAAAAGTTGTCAAATTGTTGAAATTTAACTACATTTTTTCAGGTGTCGACGTCCCTTAAACAAAACCCCACATGTTGAACGTACCTCATTTTGTGGGCACACCTCGAGTCCAGAACCTCGGGTCACAATTTAAGAATGAGGGGTAGGCCATTTAGGACTGAGATGAGGAAAAACATTTTCACCCAGAGAGTTGCGAATCTGTGGCATTTTCTGCCACAGAAGGCAGTGGAGAATTATTCACTGGACATTTCCAAGAGAGAGTTAGCTATAGCTTAGGGCTAAAGAAATCAAGGAATATGGGGAGAAAACAGGAACGCAGCACTGATTTTGGATGATCAGCCATGATCATATTGATGCTTGGAGGGCCAAATTGCCTACTGCACCGATTTCCTATGTTTTGCTGCATTAAAACACTGACCAACACAATTCCTGATGGAAGCTGCCTGCACAGATCACAGCCAACATTGATGCCAGGAATTATGAGGAGCCTGTCAGAGCTTCAAAGTGCATTCTCCACAGCAGTCACAGCAGCTGCACAAAGCACTGACGTGGAGAGAATGGAAAACACAGGGGAGGAGAAGACACTGGCCTTCACTGTGACTGACCACATCTGGAATACAGCATAATCCAGCGATTGCATCCACATGCTCACTCCCATACATGTCCAAGCTACTGTCTAGAGGGATCAAAAATTATAGGAGGTGGTTTAGGCCATTTGGCCCATCAATCTACTCTGCCATTCAATAATGGCTGATCTATCTATCCCTCCCAACCCACTTCTCCTGCCTTCTCCCCATGACCCCTTAAGCCCATACTAATCAAGAATTTGTCAATCCACGCCTTAAAACTAGATACAGGGCAGCACAATGGCTTAGCTAGTAGAGCTACTGCCTCACAGATGGATCCTGACCTTGGGTGCTTCTGAGTGAAGTTTACATGTTCTCCCTGTGACCGCATGGGTTTCCTCAGGTGCTCCGGTTTCACAAGTTCCCAAGTTATAGGAGTAGAATTAGGCCATTCTGCCCACCGAGTCTACTCAACCATTCAATCATGGCTGATCTCTGCCTCCTAATCCCATTTTCCTGCCCTCTCCCCATAACCCTTGATACCCATTTGAATCGCCCGTTTCCTCCCATATTCCAGACATGCAAGTTTGTAGCTCAAATGGCCTCTTTAAAATGCCCCCTGTGTGTAGGAATAAGGGTGTAGGATGACAAAGTGGAATAACATAGAACTAGTGTGAGCGGGTGATCAATGGCGATGATGGGTTCGGTGGGTCAAAGGGCCTGTTTCTACACTGTATCCCTGAACTTGCATCTGCCTAAGTGAACCCAATTTCTGGATCAGGCTTTCACATTTATAATTTCCAGGCAGTTGGGCATCGAATGAGCGGACTTTCTGGAGGAGATTTTAAAGGTAGAATGGTCATTTCATTGCACAAAGGGAGGAAAGAGAAGTCATTTTGGCAGTCTTGTGGAAGAATCTGCCTTCTGACATATTCGATTAACCAGCTAATGAGATTTGTCAGAGAAATGTCAGAGATATTTACTTATGTTATTATTTGTGGCAAAAAAGTTTAGAACAAACTTCAAAAAGAGGAACCAAAACATCCCTGGTAGCATCTATAGCCTTAAAATATTCTACATAATTTTAGTAAAGCCAAGTCTTTTAAAATACTAATATTAAATGTACATCAAAAGCCTGATTTGCACAACTTTGCCGCAGAATATGTTAAGCAAAAGGTTACACTGCGTTAGAAAATGCCATCTGCCTAACGTAATTTTAATTTCTTGGGATTTCAGCCAATTCCTAGTGGGTTGCCACAAGATACAGTTAATAATGGCACTAAATTAGTGTTGACCAATAAACAGAAGTGACAGCACCAGTGGTCTAATCCCACGGTGTCATTGAGCAGTGGTTCTGGCCTGTATGTTTTGCATACATAACTAATCACAAAGAAACAAAGAAGTAGATGCAGTATCTGCACCGGCAGAACTTGTTTACAGGGAAAGTCAACAAACTATTTGATCGTTAATCACAATATAAAACCATGATCGTTTGATACAATTGGTTTGGAGGCTAAAATCATTTAATTCTGCAGAATTTTATTTGCACAGTGCTAAATCGTATTGTTGAAGATTAAATATCATTACCTGGTGGATCCTGTGGAATAAAAACATTTTTCGAGTGAGATCTCATTGCAATTTTCACTCTAATTTTTCTTTTAATGGTGGCTCGTGCATTTCTGTTACATTTACATTTATGGTTCAGAGGTACAGTGTGGAAACAGGCCCTTTGGCCTACGAAGTCTGCGCCAATCAGCGATCCCTGTACACTAGCACTATCCTACACACTTGTTCCAACATACCATTTTGCTTTACCAAAGCCGATTAGCCTACAAACCTGTACGTCCTTGGAGTGTGGGAGGAAACCAGAGCATCCGGAGAAAACACACGCGGTCACGGGGAAAACGTGCAAACACCGTACAGACAAGCTCCCCTAGTCAGGACCCAAGTCCGGGTCTCTGGTGCTGTAAGGTAGCAACTCTACCACTGTGCCACTGTGCTGCACCATGGTATTTTTGCAGTATCTCAGCATTGGACGATTTGCTGTGCAACAGCGCAGAGAATCGCGCAGGTTGGCCTGAGGAAAGAGACATTTCAGTGTTGGAACTGCCAATTAAAACTGACAGCATTGAAATCTGTGTTAATGTCTTCAAAAGCTGGGTGAGCCAACAATTAATGAGGTGATTTGCTTGAGCTGAAGCCAGACACACCGCAGGCAAATGTGTATCTTCTCAAATGTAAACACTAATTGTTGTGTAACCCAATAGAATAACAACATTGCAGAAGGAATTGGAGCAATGTATCAACGCACTGCTACTGTTACAGATTTCTCTCAAGTTAGTCCAAACATCTTCTGTGGCCATTAGCCCAACAATGCAGCCTCTCTTGATACCACCCAACCAGAAGTACTGTGTTGCGGAAATTCTGATCCATTCATTTTGCCTCCCCGAAAGGGGAAGAAACTGGCATTTAAAATGAGACTTTAAGAAATGTCACCACCAGTCTGAGTGTGCAGGTTATTCACGAGAGAGTAAAAATAATTCACCAGAGTCTTGTAGAGACAGGCCAAATGTGGTATCCGAATTAAAAAATTATGTTTTGAAAGAAAAATCATGGAAAAAATGTAGATCATAGTACCTAAAATTACGGATACCTAAAATCAGGTTCCTATTAAATCTTTCCCCCCTCACCTTAAACCTATGACCTCTCGTTCTCGATTCCCCTACTCTGTGCGTTTGCTCATCCTCTACGCTTCAAGGATTAGAATCCTAGCCTGCTCAACCTCCCTCTATAGCTCAGGCCCTCGAGTCCTGACAACATCCTTGTAAATCTTCTCTGCACCCTTCCCAGCTTGATGTCATCTTCTCTATAACATGGTGCGCAGAACTGAACACAATACTCTAAATGTGGCCTCACCAACATCTTATATAACCAGCAGACTTCCCAACCTCTATATTCAATGCTCTATTGCAGAAATTGCGATCCATACATTTTGCCTCTATGATAGGGAAGGAACCTGGCATATAAACTGTTTCAGACATTAAGAAATGTCATGTCCTGAATGTGCAGGTAATCCACAAGAGGCTAAACCTAATTCACCACAGCCTTGTAGTTATGGGTCAAATGTGGATCCGGCATTTTCAAATTGTGTTTTGGAAGAAAAATCTTAGAAAAAATCTAGATCATGATACCTAAAACGACGGATTCACAGATTTGTTTTGATGCAAATTGAAGTAATTTATCCTATTGTGTATAGGACGGAACTGCAGGTGCTTGTTTACACCAAACCTAGACACAAAATGCTGGAGTGATTCAGCAGGACAGGCAGCATCCCTGGAGAGAACTAAAGGGTGCTGTTTTGGGTCGGGACCCTTCTTCAGACTTCGGGTCTGAAGAAGGGTCTTAACCTGAAATGTCCCCCATTCCTTCTCTCCAGAGATGAGTTACTCCAGCATTATGTATCTAATTCATCCTATTGAGTCTGTTTGGGCTCTTTGCAGAAGAATGGAGTCTGACCCATTCCCTGAGCTCTTTCTTGTAACTTCACAACCTGTTCTTCCCTATAAATATTTACTAACTCCCCCTTCGAACCTCCATCCAGCATATTTTCAGGCAGCACATTGCCATTCACAAACAGTCACTGCATTAAAAAACAAATTATTTTCTCACATCAGCGCTGGAGTTTCTGTCCATCATTTCAAGTTGAGTTCTCTGGTCTTTGATAGCTCTGCTGACGGGACTCTATTTACACCAACCAAACCGCCTCAGCTACAATGATGTGAATGATGGTGAAAGTACATTACTCTAGCACCAGAAACCAAAGTTGAGACAACTTCTCAACCTAAGGAATTCTTAATTACTGAGCAATTGAGCCACTCAGAGTTCTATTGTTTTCATTCAGTTTTTAGGATAATCATTATTTATTTTTATTTATTGGTGATATCCCTCTGAACTGCTGTTCTTCTGTTTGTATTTTAGGTCACCCATGATATAGCTCACAGATATAGATTGGACTCTTCCTCCTCTTCTGCATCATTCTCTCTCTCTCTGCATTAGTTACATCCATTGCATCAGTATAGTCCCCCACATCAGTCCCTCCCATCTATCACTCCCTCCTGTCTATCAATCCCTCTGCCGCACCAGTCCCTCACTGCATTAATTACACCCACTGCATCAGTTGTCCCTCACCTACATCAGTCCTTCTCCTGCATCAGTTCCTCCTCTGCTTCAGTCTTTGCATTAGTTACACCCACTGCATCAGTATCAACCCACACATCAGTCTCCTTCCGTGCATCAGTCCCCACCCCTGCATGTCCCCTCCCCTGCATCAGTTTTGCCCCTGCATCAGGCCACTCCGCTGCATCAATCTCTTCCACACATTAGACCCTCCCCTCCATCAGCCCTTTCCCTTTATCAATTGTCCCTTACATTAGTCCCTCCCCTACATTACTTCCTCCCGTCTATCAGTCCCACCCTTTCATCAGCCCCCCACATCAGTCCCTCCGGTTCATCAAAGTTTCCGCCCCACATCAGTAGCTGATTAATCTTATGAAGTTCCCATTATTCGGCACGGGCTGGGGGTGGCGTCAGTAGCTGTCAGTAGGTCTGTCCGCTACAACCAAATTCTGTTATAAAGAGATCCATTAAAATGAAGGTATAGTGTACTTTTATTTAGAACACCTGCTTGAAGTGGTAATTTGTTTTATTGTATGATGTCCTTCTGTAAAAATAATTGTATCCAGCTTGAGAATGTGAACGTAATCAGCACAAATTGTACAGTCCTGTTCTATAACAATTTCTGCCTCACATTAAACCAAACAAGATAATTTGTGTTTTATCTCTAGCTGCAGCTAATGACACTGTTTAATCCTACATTCTAGGTTGTGTTACATTTTTCGGAGTACCCAGAGATAAATGATTCAGTGTCAATGTGGATATTGCAACACCGCCTGGGAGAGGATGTTCATACTGGTGACAATGTCATCTGTTCCAGTTACTTGCAGCTTCTGTGTAAGGCAAGCTGCTCAAGTAACTAGGTGTACTTAGAAACATAGAAACATAGAAACTAGTTGCAGGAGGAGGCCATTCGGCCATTCATTGCCAGCACCGCCATTCATTATGATCATGGCTGATCGTCCACTATCAATAACCCGTGCTTGCCTTCTCCCCATATCCCTTGATTCCACTAGCCCCTAGAGCTCTATCTAACTCTCTCTTAAATCCATCCAGTGATTTGGCCTCCGCTGCTCTCTGTGGCAGGGATTCCATAAATTCACAACTCTCTGGGTAAAAAAGTTTTTTCTCAGCTCAGTCTTAAATGACCTCCCCTTTATTCTAAGACTGTGGCCCCTGGTTCTGGACTCACCCAACATTGGGAACATTTTTCCTGCATCTAGCTTGTCCAGTCCTTTTATAATTTTATATGTTTCTATAAGATATCCCCTCATCCTTCTAAACTCCAGTGGATACAAGCCTAATCTTTTCAATCTTTCCTCATATGACAGTCCCGCCATCCCAGGGATCAATCTCGTGAACCTACGCTGCACTGCCTCAATCGCAAGGATCCTCAAATTAGGAGACCAAATCTCCTCAAATTAGGAGACCAAAACTGTACACAATACTCCAGATGTGGTCTCACCAGAGCCATACACAACTGCAGAAGAACCTCTGAAGAAACTGCAGAAGCAACGATGATTGAGGAGGACGGAACCCACAATGGTCCATTGTTGATTGTACTGAAATCCTCTTGTTATGAAGGCCAACATTCCATTAGCTTCCTTCACTGCCTGCTGTACCTGCAAGCCAACTTTCAGTGATTGGTGTACAAGGCCACCCAGATCTCGCTGTACCTCCCGCTTACCTAACCTAACCCCATTGAGATAATAATCTGCCCCCTTGTTTTTGTCGCCAAAGTAGATAACCTCACATTTATCTATATTATACTGCATCTGCCACGCATCTGCCCACTCACTCAACCTGTCCAGGTCCCCCTGCAACCTCCTAACATCCTCTTCACAGTTCACACTGCCACCCAGCTTTGTGTCATCCGCAAACTTGCTAGTGTTGCTCCTAATTCCCTCTTCCAAATCATTAATATATATGGTAAACAGTTGCGGCCCCAACGCCGAGCCTTGCGGCACTCCATTCACCACTGCCTGCCATTCTGAAAAGGACCCGTTCACTCCTACTCTTTGCCCGTTCACTCCTACTCCTACTTAACGCACACATTTGTAAGTTGTATAAAAATTAATAATTTTTGGATGGACATTTTTAGATAATTTCGGAAGTTGTCAATGCCCAATTGGACCCCGATTCAAAATTAATAATATTAGGAATACTAGAACAAAATCAATTATTTACAACAAACCAAAGAAATGTTATCGATTATAGTTTAATAATTGGGAAAAATTTAATATTAAAATTTTGGAAAGGCCCTATAACCCCCACAATTAAAATGTGGACTATGGAAATGTCAGAGACCCTACATTTGGAAAGATTAAGATTTGTCTTAATGGACAAACAAGAACTATTTACTAGAATATGGTCCCCATTCATTGAATATTTGAAGGGGCAAACCGGTTCGGCACGAGAACCTGACTGAAACCCGAATCAAGGATTAGATGAAGAATTACATTTTATAATCCACGGACATATCTCCAATGATGCATAATTAGCTGATTACCCTATTCTCTTTTAATTTTTTTGGATTCTTTTCTTTCCCTCTCTATTATTTTCTATCTATATAAAAAAAAAATTAAATATATAGAAGTACAATTATTATACAATTGTTAATACAAACAATATTAATAATGTATGACTACAACAAACAAAATGCTTTGTATTATGTATTTCTAATAAAAAAATGTTTTTATAAAAGAGTATTTAGGAGAAGATGGACACAAAATGCTGGAGCAACTCAACCGGTCAGGCAGCATCTCTGGAGAAAAAGAATAGATGACGTTTCGGGTCAACACCCTTTTTCACTGAGAGACAGGGGAGAGAGGAACTAGAGATATGAAAAGGTACAAAGAACAAATTAATAAAAGGTACGAAAAGAACAAATCAAAGCCAGTAACGATGATTGAGGAGGACAAAACCCACAATGGTCCATTGTTGATTGTGGAAAAGGTGACAACAAGTGGAAACAAACAGTGAAATTAAGCAGGACGACAGTGAAACTAGTGGGAAAACTAGGGTGGGGGAGAGACAGAGAGAGAGGGATTGCAGGGTTACTTGAAATTAGAGAAGTCAATATTCATACTGCTGAGTTAAGCTGCCCTAGCAAAATAATTTGTGTTTGGCTTCACTCTGACCGTGGAGGAGGGGCAGGACAAAAAAGTCTGTGTGAATGGAGGGGGGGGGGGGGAGGGTAGTAGTTAAAGTGTGTGGCAACCAGGAGATTCCATAGGCCTAGTTTGCTCCAGCTTTTTGTGTCTATCTTCGGTGTAAACCAGCATCTGCAGTCCCTTCGTACACATTTAGAAGAAGCATTTATTATCTATTTTCAGATTCTTGGTACAGAATATGACAAATAGAGATAGAATAGATAAAAAGAGGCCTCTTTTAGCCTCCACATACCAAAATGATGCAAAAATATTGGTGTTATTGATTGATTATAGCAATTAGTCTCTTTAAATGGTCTGCAATAGGTCGTGATCCAAATAAAACTGCAATGCTGGCACACACTTTAAACCATGGATCCAAAGTTACTCTTTCCTGCCAAGAACACATTCATGTCACAAATTATACATGCTCTGTATCCCAAAATTGTAGTACATTCTATATTATAGAACCTTTCAAACCCATCCACAAGATACAGTTGAATAAAACCAATTATTCAGTTATGAAATGAGGTGGTGCAGGGCGTTCGAAGTTTTGTTGAAATGTTTTCAGTATTTGGTCTCTTGAGTGTGGTTGTACCAACTATATTGAGATTTTCACCAATTTCTTCCAATGCAAAGGTGTCCTACCAGCTCACACTGTGGCTGGTATCCAAAAATGATACAGTATCATTTAGTATATCTGAAGAAGGGTTCAGACCCGAAATATCACCCATCCCTTTTCTCCAGAGATGCTGCCTGGCCCGCTGAGTCACTCCAGCACGTTGTGTATAAATTACATTTTGTTTTTCCTTCGATTATCCCCAGCTAGTTTGTTCATCCCATTTCTGTAATACACCAGGACTATGACTGTGTAACTCATTGCACTTACCCAGAAGCAGTGAGCTCTATCAATTTTGTCAATCTATTAAACGTAACCATTTTATCAACTGCAATTAATGCTATTGGAAATTGCCTAACTTAAAACAGAGTTTGGAGAAAGAAGATGATACTAACTTGCATGATATGGAAAATACAGTAATTTAAAAAGGAAATTGGAAGTTAATCTAATGAAAGATGTGAAGATAAATATAAACGGTAATAATAGCCAAGAGATAATTGAAGGATAACAAATTAGAATAAAACAAGCATAAGAAAAGTGTTAAAATATTCATTTCTTATATTAACATTTATTCTAAGTGCAATATGTACTAGTCAAGGTTATAATGTTGTAATGATTCCTGATATTCCAAATATTTAAGTAGAGTGCATTAACATTGGCATATAATTCTGAATGATGCATCGACATTTGGATGAGAACACACAGGGCAAGATTAGCAAGTTTGCTGATGATACAAAAGTTAGTGGTTTTGTAGATAGTGAAGATGGTTGATTTGGATCTGGATCTGGATCAATTGGCCAGGTGGGCGGAGGAATGGTTGATGGAATTTAATACAGAGAAGTGTGAAGTGTTTTATTTTGGACGTCGAACAAGGGCAGGACCTACATGGTACATGGTAAGCCTCTGGGCAGTGTTGTAGAACAGAGGGATCTAGGAGCACAGGTGGATGGTTCCTTGAAGGTCGAGTCGCAGCTAGATAAGGTGGTCAAAAAGGCTTTTGGCACTTTGGCCTTCATCAGTCAGAATATTGCGTATAGAAGGTACACAAAAGGCTGGAGAAACTCAGTGGGTGCAGCAGCATCTAAGGAGCGAAGGAGATAGGCAACGTTTCGGGCCAAAACCCTTCTTCAGACTGAGGGGAGGTGGGGGGGGGGGGGGGGGGGGGGGCAGGGAGAAGAAAGGAAAAAGGAGGAGGAGGAGCCCGAGGGCTGGGGGAGAGCTGGGAAGGGGAGGAGACAGCAAGGGTTAACACAATTGAGAAAATTCAATGTTCAAGCCCAGAGGATGCAGACTCCCCAAGCAGAATATGAGGTGCTGTTCCTCCAAGCCAGTCCATCACGCAACCATCTCTCTCCTACCCTCACCTCTCACCTCCCCTGCCCCGGATCATCTCTACAATTCCATCTACACTTCACACTGCCTCAGGAAAGCAGCCAACATAATAAAGGGCCCATGGACAACCCACCCATTCCCTCTCTTCCCTCTCCCGATGGGCAGAAGATATTAAATGTATTACAGCCCGTAACATCAGATTGAAGATCAGCTCCTTCCTCAGGCTACTGAACACACCTCTCATCCGCCAAGGATGCAGTCCCAATCTCTCAATCTACATTATTGTGGCCCTTGCACTTTTTAAAAAATCTGCATTTTCTTTGCAGCTGTAACTCTACATTTTTGCAATTTGTTTCCTTTTTTTTTGCACTACCTGCTGTACTTGTGTATTGTTTGATTGTTCTCGTGTAGTGTATGTTTGCTTGCATGAGATGCATAACAACGTTTTTCACCATATCTCAGTAACAATAATAGATCAATACCAATATGAAGAATTCAGACAATTCTAAAATGATCAAATTACACACTCATAGTTTATATTATATCATCCATGAGATGAATGCCTGCGTATTTATCCCAGGTATCACACATTCCCTATTTAATACTTTGATATTATATTTTTGTTTCATTGCAAAGTATGGATTATAAACGTGGTTGAGTGTTGATGGTGTCCTGTCCATTGATCTTACTGAAAAGATTGTGTCTTGGGGCGACACGGTGGCGCAGCGGTAGAGTTGCTACCTTACAACTCTTGAGACCCTGCTTCGATCCTGACAACGGGTGCTTGTCTGTACAGAGTTTGTATGTTCTCCCCGTGACCTGCATGGGTTTTCTTCAGTTTCCTCCCACACTCCAAAGACGTACAAGTTTGTAGGTTCATTGACTTGGTATGATTGTAAATTGTCCCTAGTGTGTAGCGATCGCCTGTTTCCACGCTTTCTTAAAACTGATCTGAAAAACTTTTGAGTATTTAAGCCACAATCTCAGCAAGCATTTAGAGGTAGTTTGGAAAATCTGGTGGACGAAACCCATTTTTAACGGTGCATTTCATAACGACTTTCGGCAGAGTTTGGTGTGATGGTTGACGGCGTTCACAGCCCAGATGCTGACGGCTTGATTGACTTGACTGTTGGTGGTGACACTCCAGGAGGTTGTGACACTGATGGAAAGTGATTGATGACCCTGACAAAGTACCCACCCTGGCCACTTATCCATGTGCATCACAGTAGTTTCCCTAGGCCCAGGTTGAGCAATGGAACAATGACTAAAATAAGTATTCAAATGTGTTAAAACAATGCAGTTGGATCCAACCGGGTTTTTTTCCACACAGATTTATATCCACTAATGAGTTGCTAATGTGAAAATAATTTTCTTTTCTGACTGAAGTGCAGGAAATAAAGACAGATGTAGGGAACCTATTGGGCTGATGGGGGCTTTGAAAGTAGTTCAATAAATGTAAAAGAAAAATCTGAACCTTCTGTTTCTGAAGAGTGACAGCAACCACACTTGTCACTTTCACTTGTCAACAAAACTGTCACGCCAGCTCTGAAACAATTTATCTTGGTAAAGAAAGCATCTTAAGTTAAAATGCAAGTTTCCAGTAGGAGATTCCAGGAAGGGCTTGAATATTCCAATAGGAAACAATTCCAGTTGCAGACAATTACATTGTTTGCAGCTGATTACGTGAGACTGCGATACTTGAGAGTATTAAAGAAAAGACTTCTGATTTACTGCCATTTTTCTTCCTGTACTGGGGGTCTTCATTGGGTTTGCTCCACTCATAATGAGCACGGTGGCACAGCGGTAGAGTTGCTGCCTTACAGCGCTTGCAGCGCCAGAGACCCAGGTTCGATCCTGACTGCGGGTGCTGTCTGTAGGGAGTTTATATGTTCTCCCCTTGACCGCGTGGGTTTTCTCCGGGTGCTCCGGTTTCCTTCCACATTCCAAAGATGTGCAGGTTTGTAGGTTAATTGGCTTTGGTAAAGACTGTAAATTGTCCCTAGTATGTATACAGTAGTGCTGGTGTACGAGGTGATCGTTGGTTGGTGTGCACTCGGTGGGCCGCAATGCCTGTTCCCACACTGTATCTTTAAACCAACCTAAATCTTCCTGATATGGTTTACAGCTTTTATTTTTCTCATTGCTAATATTGTCCTTTTCTCTCCTAGGTTACCACTGGTTCTGAAAAAGGCACCACACTCAAAACTTTATGATCAATGGTGCTGCTAGAGATCATAGCAGACTTTACATCATTAATGTAATTTCCATGCATACCAAAATGAAATAACAATAATTTTGTCATCTATCCTGATATGTACCAATACACTAAGGAATCAAATTCCATTCTTTGATAATGGTTTGGTCTTGAGGGGGCCAAAGACTTTAAAGATCGAAGCATTGTCTTAGGAGCTATCAATGCTTTCTATACTGAACATACAAATAGACTGCAGATTTAAGATAAGGGTGATCTGAATGCATAGCTACTTTAGTACTAACCTGGGAATTAGTAATGAGTACATAATTATATATGTGGCTTTATTGGTATAGTAACTACAATACAAGGTTTCACTATAACACGAAGAGGTGAAAATGCAGCTGCGTCATATCTTTAACTGGGATACTGATGTATTACTAATAATTTAGTTTATTTCTTGTAAGATGCTCACCCACTTACTTCAAATATGTAAATGTTGTTTCATAAAATTTAAAAGTCAAGTTTTCCTATGTGAATAATTTCAAATATCTTTTCAAGAATTTAAAATACACATTTAAACACATGTCAACATATTTTACTAATCATATAGGATTTTGTTTTGCAAGATCAGTAGATGGTAATCAGTAGAGGGCGTTAGATGTGGCACTTGTGGCTAAAGGGATCAGGGGGTATGGAGAGAAGGCAGGTACGGGATACTGAGTTGGATGATCAGCCATGATCACATTGAATGGCGGTGCAGGCTCGAAGGGCCGAATGGCCTACTCCTGCACCTATTTTCTATGTTTCTATGTTTCTATGTAATATAACTGTGTAGGAAGGAACTGCAGATGCTGGTTTACACTGAAGGTAGACACAAAACACTTGAGTAACGTAGTGGGTCAGGCAGCATCACTGGAGAAAAGGAATAGGTGACATTTCAGGTTGAGACCTTTCTTCAGACTGAGAGTCAGGGGGTATGAAAAGGTTCAGAACAAACCAGACCTGCACCAATGATCAAGAGCAGATGGAGTCCACAAATGTCATTTGCTGGCTGTGGAAGAGGTGATAATGAAGGAATATATGGATGCAAACAGTGGAACTAGCAGTACGACTAGGATGGGGGGGAGGGGCGAAGAGAGAGGGAGTGCAAGGGTGACTTGAAATTAGAGAAATCAATATTGATACATTTGGGTTGTAAGCTTTCCAAGCTGCCCAATATAACTAAACTATTCCGATAGCTTTTATTTTGCAAGCAGTACTTTACAGGCTTTACACCCTCTTCATTTTCTACAGTCTTCATTTAAGAAATGTATTAACTTTTAGAGCAATGTATTCCTAGGAGGCCTTCCTTCTGGTGAATGTCCCTCATAATTTGTATAACTGTTGTGCATTGGAATTACTTTTAATTTGCTCCATTGCTATCTATTTTTCTCACAGTGTTTTGAGCAACAGTGTTGAGCAACTGAGAACAACATCATACTGAGTTTTCCAGGGTGGCAGTAGATGTAAATTGTGAAAACTAATTTGAGGGGTGGGGTGTGGTTCCTCACACGGTAGTCATATAGGAAATCAGGCAAGGATACTGCACATCCATGTGCAGTTCAATAAGAGCTACAGGCACTGCAAATGCCTCTCATGTGTAAGAAGGAACTGCAGATGCTGGTTGACACTGAAAATAGACACAAAATGCTGGAGTGTCTCAGAGGATCAGGCAACATCTATGGAGAAAAGGAATAGGGCGGCACGGTGGCACAGCGGTAGAGTTGCTGCCTTCCAGCGCTTGCAGCGCTAGAGACCCGGGTTCGATCCTGACGGGTGCTAACTGTACAGAGTTTGTCTCCGTGACCCCGTGGGTTTTCTCCGAGATCCTCAGTTTCCTCCCACACTCCAAAGACGTAAAGGTGAGTAGGTTAATGAGCTTGGTAAATGTAAAGAACTGTCCCTAGTGTGTGCGGCATAGTGTTAATATGCGGGGATCGCTGGTCAGCGCGTGCCTGGTGGGCCGAAGGGCCTGTTTCTGTGCTGTAACTATAAACTAAACTAAATACGTTTTGGGTCAAGATCATTCAGATGAAGGGTCTCGACCCAAAACGTCACCCATTGCTTTTCTCCAAAGATGGTGCTGGACCCGGTGAGTTACTCCAGCATTTTGTGTCTATCTTCCAAATACCTTCCATTTGTGCATTTCTTTCTCATAATAGTGCGTGTGGAGGTACTATAAAAGAGTTTAAATGACTGGACTAGCACCAAGGGACCTGGAATATTAATGAGTTTGAATCATGTCACTTTCGTTGGAAAATTTAAATTCCAGTAGATAAATAATAATCTGGACCAAGAAGGTCTGGACCAATCTTGGAAGATCTGGACCAATAATCTTGACACCACTGAACTGTTGTAAAATCAATCTCATCAAAGAAACTGATCCTGAAGAAGGGTCTCGACCCGAAACATCACCTAATCCTTCGCTCCGTAGATGCTGCCTCACCCGCTGAGTTTCTCCAGCATTTTTGTTTACCTTCAATTTTTCCCGCATCTGATGTTCTATCTTAAACTATAACTTTCCATGATCAGTTTTCAACCCTAATTCTTGTGCTCCCCCAATGTTCAGCGCTGTATCATCTTTTCAGCTTACGTTCCCTGGAATTCCCTCCCTGAGCACCCTCACTCTTCATTTCAGGGTCTTCCTTACAAAATATATATGGGCGAGATTTTGTTCACCTGATATCTCCTCTAGTGATATGGTGTTAAATTCTGTTTGATGATGATGAAGATGATGATGATGATGATGATGCTTCCTGGGACATTTTACAATGTTATAATCACTGATTAATTGCAAGCTGTTGCTGTTATAGCTCCGTGCCTACAACAATCAAATGTTAATGAATTCAGTCATGTCAGGGTCATGTCTGCAGGTTTGATGGCTATTGGGTTACACCAAGATTCAGAGTTCTGAATTGATGTGACTCCACATGGTTTGTTTACCTGACTAGCTCTCTGGCTGTGGGGTATATTCCAATGGAAAATCACCCCCTGCTGTAACTTGGTACCTGTTGGAGTCCCAGTTTCTGACCCTGTTGAGGAGGAAGAGGGATTTGGCCTTGTTGGGACTGAGAGCCAGTTCTTCAAATCCAGGAAGAAGCAATCTTCTTTCAACGTCCTCTTCATCTTCTTTCAATTGCTTTGTTTCCAGGAATCTGGCAAAATGAAAGCTGAAAAGTTGGTTAAGCCAGAGGCTGCTCATCTCATCAAAATATTTATCAAAAAAACTGATGAAAGGTCATTGACCTGAAACATTATCTAATTCTCTCTTCACAGATGTTGCTTGAGCTGCTAAGTATTTTTGGCAGTTTTGAGTCTGATGAAGGGTCTCGACCTGAAATGCCACCTATTCCTTTTCTCCAGTGATGCTGCCTGACCCGCTGAGTTACTCTTTGTCTCTACCTTAAGTATTTTTGACATTTTCTTGTTTTTTTTTTCATTGATATATTTGATCTGTTCGCCTGAGTTTTGATTGGTTTCCCACTCACTATCTCAACTGCACTAGGCAGTCAGGTCCAATATAACTGATGTAGACTGAGAGACTAAGAGATTTAAATGTTTTTATCATCTTACCTAACCACAAAACAGAATAAGATGCAACATATATCTTATTACAATAAGCAATCCGACGAAGAATACAATATTTTTGGCATTCTGAACTGGATTTGAACATGGGTTCTAGAGTTGAAAGGCAAGTGTCTTACCACTCCTTTGCACCCAGTGCTGGGTAAAGCCTCCCTTTAAAGTGGTTTCCTGCACCCCATGAGACACTAGCATAATCCCTCTTACATTACAGTACTGCTATGAAACTTGATGTCATTGTGTGCATATTACAATATAAATGTGACACAGGAGGATTCGCGTTGAATTGTAAAGGCGGCTTTCTAATCGTGTACTAAGTGTTTAGAAAGATGTTGTAATCAGTCACAGCGATGGTATTGATCTCACCGGAATCTATGTACATTAATTGTTTGCATAAAAATCCCTTCATCAGGATTTGTCGCGTGATTGTGACTTACCACTGCAACTGCTCTCAGCTCAAACTTCCCCATGCGAACAAGTGCACTGAGTGAACCGTTTGACCGTGAATAGTTCCAAGGTAGCTGCAGCCATCCATGACACCTCATTAATTCACTTTTACAATTGCAGTGAGCAATTGCACACTGTGATAAATCTACACACGTTCGTATGGGAAAATATGCAAAAGGTGACAGCTGTAAAGGCAGGAATGGTGTTGTCCGATAGACAAAACATCCAGAAGAGCTGGATTATCCAGGCGGAGTTTGTAAAAAAAAATGTAGGAAGGCACACATGCAGGATCAGAATCATTTTTGGCATAAATTATTTATTGTCCTTAATTAGAATATCTTAATGTTATGATCGGAAAACGATGAGAATATTCAATTTCCCAAATCAAAGCTGCACTCCTGCCACATTGAATATGTTCAGATAAATACAATATATTTGTCAAGAAATATCTAAAAGTGCACATGCGGGGCTTTTTCTAGATAAAATGGTCTTTCAACAGTAGATAAATTACGCTGATGGGTTGTAAATGAAAGATGAAAGAATTGGGCCAACCTACAGCATGAGTCCGCTTTTTATTTACTGTACTTTCATCTCTTTACACGCAAGTGCTTGTGAACCCATTTCATATGTTCGCTGAAGAGAGGCAAAGCAGCACAAAAGGTGTGAAATCGAAGCTGTCTGATAACTGGATGTGGCTGATTAATAGAAATTTCTCGGTGAGGCTCCTGCAGCTCAGGGCCTGAGCCTTGTGGGGGTGACTGGAATGGAGCAGCTGTAGAGACATCAGGAGCAAGGGGGACAGCTTGACCAGCCCTTCCATGGTAAGCACAAGTAGACGGACAAATAAGCTCTTTAGCTTACAGCATTAGCAAGAGTGACAGTGAGCCATGCTAATTGGTCTTTAGCATACCAATAAAGCATCAGTCCCCTGCTTACTCCGCCGGTTTAGAAAATGATTTAAAGCAGTTCAGTCAACTTTGTTTAGATATACAATTCCCGTTCGATTAAGCAGCTTCAAAATTGATTTAAGGCTGAATTTGCACTGTTCTCTTAAATTAACTGTTCCAAATGTAAAATTGAGTTGCTTGTTTGAAACCCTTTCTCAGTCTTTTTTCAAGGCAGTGGGAAAACTTTTAATTTCAGGTGCCCAAAGCATTGACGAGTGTTACAGGTTTATGTTTTACTTTCTGAAAGCATACAACGAGCAATTTACAGTTGATCGTCTTCATTTAAATGAAATGTAACGTTCTCTGGCATTTCTGATGTAGATTCATGTGGAATTCAGGGACAGTTTCACCCCAGCTGTTATCAGGCAACTGAATCTCCTCTCCGAAGATAGTTACAAAAATCTGGAGTAACTCGGGTCACGCAGTATCGCAGGAGAAAAAGAATAGGCGACCCGAAATGTCACCTATTCCTTTTCTCCAGAGATGCTGCCTGACCCACTGAGTTATTCCAGCTTTTTGTGTCTATCTTCATTTTAAACCAGCATCTGCAGTTCCTTCCTACAAGAACAATCCACTCATTAGCTGGAGTGTGGTCCTGACATCGCATCTACCACATTGGAGGCCTTTGAACTATCTTTAATCAAACTTTATCGGAGTATGCTTTGCACTAAAAGTTATCTCCTTTATAATTTATATGTGCACTGTGAATGGCTTGATTGTAATCACCTATAGCCTGTTCCTTGACTGGATAGAACGCAAACGAATAATTTTCACTGTACCTTGGTACACATGACAATAATAAACTAAATTAAACTAAACAATTATATGAAGATTTTCATTCCATCTTCAAGATGTCTCATTGCTGATAAGAAATCTCATCATCTTGATTTCAAGGGAATTGCTTTAAGGAGATGGAATGCAAAAGCTCTACCTCATCGCTGCCTTGCTGACCAATGTGGGAAAATTGCCCTGTGATGAATGTTATAACCACTTTTGCACTGATAAATTTCACCATAAAAGTCAGAACTTCCCGTTTAAATTTTTATAGCAATTTAGATTTGAAATAGCACAGTTAGAATGTCAGTTGCTTTTTATTAACTGGGTAAGTTCTCACCTGAGTTAGTTATCCAGAGGACATACCAAAATATTTATTTAACTTATCAACAGGTAAATCTTTTACAGCCGATTAAAATTCTTTACGCTGTTCAATGCTGTCACAGGAAACCATTGTGCAGGGTGGGATGGGGAGGGGGAGGGAAACACTCTTTGCAATAACACCAGCTGTAGCTTAAATTATCACTTCACAACCCGATGACCACAGGATGATGCCATCTAAATTGCTTTGGTTTCAAATGTACCTAACGATGACAGAATAAAACACAGCCAAGGCCCGTGAGAAGAGAACTGGCCACCACTGTTAAACAGCGAGTGGGTGCTTAAAAAGGCCGCTCGACTACAGGTCAAGCTCAGAGGTATCTGCATGCAAATGCATTGCTTTAAACGAGTTCAAAGGAAGGCATCAAAGTAAGTGTCCCCAACCTGACATCAAGATAAAAATAATAGCGACCTAGCAGTCAGAGGCAGACTTTTCCAATGCTGAAACTAAATCAAAACTTTCCCAACAATGGGGACCTTGTGACATTGATGTATATTTGTAAAGCAAAAGGTGACAACGTGAGGAGGGTCATTCGTTCTCTGTGCCAAAGGACAGCATCCGAACGTCCCAGAAAGGGAGCAGTCAGTTTAGCAGTGATACAGGGAGCGCGGTGTAAGCCTGATAGCAAATATTTTCACAACATTACGAGCTTAAGGCATCAATACATCTATGGGTGCACAAGACACGTGGCAGAAAAATCTGAAGGGTGTGAAATTGGCATGATTAATAATTAGAATTATTAGCACATATGCCAGCTGCTCATGTATGGGCTAGTCTTTGATTTATGGCATCATGAGATTCTATATCAGTAGTAGCAGAAAGCCAGACTATAAAACTCTAGGCATTTCTCTCTCAGGCTCTGGGGTATCTTTTCCACCTATGCTCTCTAGACTAGACTCTGTTTCCTTTTAAATTTTGCTTTTTTTTAAATAATCATTTTCGCCCGGCTTATGGGTTACATGAACCGGGTTTTTTACTGACGGAGGGCGGATGGGGGAAGAGTGGGATCCGGGATGATGTTCAAGCTACTAAAAGGGGCTGGCAGACTCTCACTTCAAACTGTTGCCAGGCTGCAAACAAGTACTTCATGGGAGATAGAGGAGGTGCAAAAGGAAAGACCATTTACATTAACAATAGAAATAATAGCTGATACCACAGGGGTTGTAAACAAGGGCATTTTTTTTCCAGCGTTAGTTTGATGCATTTATTAAACTGTCACTATATATTTATGTATCAAAGTACTTATATATCAAAGTAGTTTCTCACTCTTAGAACGGACAGTATCATTTTATCACCCCTGCAGTGGCCAAGCAATTCCTCTTGGTTGTATTTCAAAACTTAACAACAAAGAAATCTACATGACATGGTGTTTTCAGCCCTGCTACATCTTTATTGGGTTACAATTATTCAAATCAGTTGGGAAGCAGTAAAAAAAAAATTAAAGATGGGTAGATCTGGTTTAGAAAGTAATAAAATGTCGAATTTTATACCTGCAAAAATTGCGATTGGGAAGGTTATTTTTATGCTGATTTTGGATGTGATTTAGCATTAATGCTCTTCAAAATCTTATGCATAGTGCTACGAGGCAACATAAAACATCCAAGACAACTGCAACTTGCAAAGGGAGTTCTTGTTCAAAACTTTATGAAATGTAGGTCTTTACTATGCAGTTATTGCCTTCAAGAGGCATTTGGGGATACCTGCAACACCAAAAGAGATAATTGTGGATGATCCTGCAACATATCTGCAAAGTAGTGAGAAGTTCATGCTGGTTTGGTTTTCAGATTTCAATCCCTGATTGAAGTTGCTCCGTTGTATGTCTATGCAGATTCCATTTGCATTGTGTCGACCCGCAGTGAAATGTGATATTCTGACCTTCCATTTTACTGAATATCTTTCCTCTCCCTTCACGAATTGACATAGGGGATCAGAACATAAAATGGACAAATTTAGCAGAGAGGAAATTCAATAATGATCGAAAATATGAAACATATAGACAAAATATATAGAGAAGCCGCTTCGATTTATGTTATGACTGAGGACTAGAGAAGACAAATGTTAATTGATTGTCAAAAGGACTAAATAGACAGAAATAATTTTTTTTCACAGAATAAATAGTTACAACCTGAAATGTACTGTGTGATAGTGGAAGAAAATTCAACGCAGTTTTCAAAAAGGAATTGCATAAATACTTGAAGGTAAAGATAATTGCAGGGTGTGAGGAAAGAGGTGAGAAATTGATCTAATTGAATTAATCTTACAACAAAGCTGGCACTGACACGGGCTGAGTGGTCTCATTCTGTGCTATAACATTTCTTTGAGTCTATGAAACAGGATGCTATGAACGTAAAGCAACATTACCGACATGAAACACATTACAAAACACACCAACAGAGCTAACATAACCTTGTTGGAAGATTATATTTTGATTTGTGTGGTAGTATAAAATGAATAATCACAAATCAACAAACAATTTTATAAATGATCAATTTTTGCTTTAATTGAAGGCGACAGATATAAAAATCAAGACAAATGTGAATTGGGTCACCAACATATTGCTTCCTGTTTTACAGTGCTGCTCAAAGCCAAACGAGGTCATCAGGGAGATGGGTTGGAAATAGGTGTTTCATGGGTGCCCTGCTTATTTGAAAGTTCGTACTAAGCTCATAAGCCAACAATTCACACAATAACATCTCGTGGAAATATATCGCCAGTACTTCATCACCATGGAGTCGAAATTCTGTATCTCCCTACCAACAGATTGTGCAAGTACCTTAAGAAAGCAGCTCACCACCACCTTCTCAAGGAATGAACAATAAGTGCTCACCATATTAGTGATGTCCAGATCACCCAAACATTGGTAACAAAAATGTCATGGTCCTGATTGCTGATCATTTTGATTTGAACACTGGAAATACTAAGCCATATATATACAGTATATCAGGTTGACCACAAGTGCTGAGTAGGCACATTTTCTGTGCAGCGCTAAAGTAGGCTCCTCTCCATAATGCCATGAAATTGCTGTGCCTGGTGCACAGCAGCATGTTGAGGATGAGTTAGGGATCAAGGGAGCTGGCAGATAGGTTCTTCAATGTGAAATTGGAGAGACCTATGGAGGTCCATAGGGGGAGGGAGAATTCTGTATATTCCAAATGAAAGAGGCCATTTCACCTTCCTCAGACCTCCGAGCCTCCCTCCTGTTTAGTTTAGTTTTTAGTTTAATTTAATTTAATTTAATTTAGTTTAGTTTAGTGTAGTTTAAACTCCCTCTTTCAGTGACTGCTAAATGGGGAGCGGTAAATTATAGCACGACGTGAAGTAATGTCTTCATCAAATTCATAAAATGTGGATCTTAAATATTGTTAACACCCTGGTAAAGTGAGCAAAGGAAGTACCTTAATGTGAGTAAGAGTTTTAATTAGAGATTATAATTGATATGAACGCTGTGTTTACTCCCACACATCAGGTTGTTATGGAAGTGGGCATCAGAACATGAAACAGTACAGAACAGGATTAGGTTATTTGTCAAGTTAAACTAATCTAATCTGTCTGTACACGATCCATATCTGTCCATTCCTTGCACTTCCATGGGGCCTCTCTAAAAGCCCCTTAAACATCACTATTGTATTTAGTGCCTAGCCACTATTGTTTCAGTTGAATGCTGATTTCCAAAGTGCTGCTCAGACAATAGACAATAGGCAATAGGTGCAGGAGTAGGCCCTTCGAGCCAGCACCGTCAATCAATGTGATCATGGCTGATCATCCCCAATCAGTATCCCGTTCCTGCCTTCTCACCATATCCACTGACTCTGCTATCTTTAAGAGCCCTATCTAGCACTCTCTTGAAAGAGAACCGGCCTCCACCGCCCTCTGAGGCAGAGAATTCCGCAGACTCACAACTCTCTGTGAGAAAAAAGTGTTTCCTCGTCTCCTCTTATTCTTAAACTGTGGCCCTTGGTTCTGGTCTCCCCCAACATGGGGGACATGTTTCCTGCCTCTAGTGTGTCCAAACCCTTAATAATCTTGTTTAAGAAGGAACTGCAGATGCTGGAAAATCGAAGGTACACAAAAATGTTGGAGAAACTTAGTGGGTGCTGAGTTTAATAATTTAATCCCTTAATAATCTTATTTGTTTCAATAAGATCCCCTCTCATCCTTCTAAACTCCAGAGTATACAAGTCCAGCCCTTCCATTCTCTCAGCCCCGCCATCCCGGGAATTAACCTTGTAAACCTACGCTGCACTCCCTCAATAGCAAGAATGTCCTTTTTCAAATTAGAGGAAGGTTCCTCAGGTTCTTATATGATCACCAGCAGACATGTTAAATAGCAATCAATTACTTAACAGGTCTTCAGGAGGCTACAGCCACCTTCAATTATTTTTCCCAGGTAGAATCTTGTGCTAACTATGAGCTAAACCCATCATCTCAACAACTCTGAAATACCTCAAATAGTCTGTTAAAAATGATTTGCAAGACCTACCACAGCAGCAAGACAAATAATTTAAATTCAATGTTATTATGCATTAATTTTTCAGTTATTTCCCCTTCTTCAATTCTCATATTCCGTCTCTTGGACTATTAGCTTTGGGTCAGTGGTAGTCCACTTTCCACTGTGTTATCACTGAATAGGGAGGTCTCGGATTCTAGCCTTCACTCTGTAGATTGGAGGCATAATCCACCCATATGCAGTAATAAGAGCCCAAACCACTCTACCTAGTTCCTTCTGGGTGTGATGGCAAACGTATGCATTTTCCTGCCTTCTCAGGTGCATGTAAGAAATCCTGTAGCAGTACTCGAATAGCTTGAGTAACATCATGCAAATATTTCTTGCTTGATCATCGTTATTATCTGGCTGCTTATTTGCACTATTGTTCTTGGAACTTTAGACTTTACTTTAGACTATAGAAATAAAGCGCGGAAACAGGGCCTTCGTCCCACCATATCCGCGCCAAACAGGTATCATGCTATACACTAGCACGCTCCTACACACTGGGGACAATTTACAATTTTTTTTACCTAAGCCAATTAACCTACAAACCAGTACGTCTTTGGAGTGTGAAAGGAAACCAGAGCACCCGGAGCAAACCCATGCAGTCACTGGAATAACACACAAACTCTTGACAGAGAACACCCATAGTCAGGATTGATCCCGGGTCTCTGGTGCTTTTCGGCAGCATCTCTACCACTGGGCCACTGTGCAACCCTTTTCTTGGGTACAGTGAATGGTTGTATAAGTGCAGGCACATTGTTCCATGATAGTATCGTCACAGTGGTCAATAAGGCTTTCGGCACATTGGCATTCATCAGTCATTGAGTATAGAAGTTGGTAGGTCATGTTAGAGTTGTACAAGACAATGGTGAGGCCACATTTAGAGCATTGTTTTCAGATGTAGTTGAGCAGGAAAGTGTACAAAGGAGATTTACAAGGATGTTGCGAGGACACATGGACCTGGGCTATAGTGAGAGGTTGAGCTGGCTGAGACTTTATTTCTTGACAGGCAGGAGAATGAGGGTTGATGTTATAGAGGTTTATAAGATCATGAGAGGAATAGGTAGGGTAAATGCACAGAGTATTTTACCCAGTGTAGGGGAATCAAGAACCATTTTACATTGGTTTAGGTGAGGTGGGAGGGAAGATTCGATAGGAACCTGAGGGGCAGCTTTTTTACACAAACGGTGTTAGGTACATGGAGCAAGTTGTTGGAGGAGGTAGTTGAGGCAGGTATTATCACAACATTAAAAAAAACATTTGAACAGGTGCTTGGATAGGATAGGTTTAGAGGGATATGGTCCAAATGTAGGCAGTAGGGACTAGTGTAGATGGAGCATGTTGGGCCGTGTGGACATGATGGGCTGAAGGGCCTGATTCCATGCTCTAATTCAGCTGCTGATTTTCTTATCATTACAACACTAGCTACATGCCCAAAGTCGTGTGTTAGAATGGTCTGGAGACATGAAAACACCTAATAAATGCATGTTTATTTCACCTTCCTCAGGATTAGACATCATGCAATAGAATCAATACACCATGTGTTATAGATTTTTTGGCAGGCAAGTAAAGAAAATAAGTGATATTGTAATGAAGAAAATAATAATGATGAAGACTTTAACATATAATTTTATGCACATTCTAACTTCTTTAATGACTCACATATTTAATTTGTTAGACCATTTAAACTTCTAACACATTTTATACGAAGTCTAGAAATTTAAATGGACTAACAAATTAAATATGTGAGCCATTAAATTGCAAGTGCAGGGACTTAATATGTTGGCTCTATTGGTTGCTCAATTTGCCAGCGTTGTAGAAATTATCTGGGTGCAATGAAGGCCACTTTGTTCCCTGATTTGTGCGCAATGCATGGGTGGACATTTGTAGCAGGAGTGATGGAACCTGCCATATTACCAGAGACATGGTGGCACTTTCACCCCTGGAAATATGGAGGGTTGGCAGATAATTATGGCAGTCATTGTGAAAAGCTCATTTAACAAAAGCGCTGCCAATTGAGACCTCGGCGATGCAGCTAATGCCATTCATTAAGAACATAAAACAGAATCCATCAGAAGGAAAGAACCCCATCTATAATGGTTAAAGAGATGATTAGGTTCCTTCAGATTAGTGGCTGGTTTGGGTACAGTGATATTTGATACTTACAGATATCCTTCGAGCTTGCAAAGTTGACAGGAAATGTCAGACAAGGAAGATGGACAAAAGTGCTGGAGAAACTCAGTGGGTGAGGCAGCATCTATGGAGCGAAGGAAATAGGCAACGTTTCGGGCTGACACCCTTCTTCAGACTGATGTAGGGTGGGGGGGGGGGAGTAGAAAGGAAGAGGAGGAGCCAGAGGGCTGAGGGAGAGCTGAGAAGGGGAGGAGACAGCAAGGGCTACCAGAAATTGGAGAAGTCGATGTTCAAGCCACTGGGGTGCAAACTGCCCAAGCGGAATATGAGGTGCTGCTCCTCCAATTTCCGGTGGTGCTCACTCTGGCCATGGAGGAGGCCCAGGACAGAAAGGTCAGATTCGGAATGGGAGGGGGAGTTGAAGTGCTGAACCACAGGGAGATCAGGTTGGTTAATGCAGACCGAGCCGAGGTGTTCGGCGAAACAATCGTCAAGCCTACGCTTGGTCTCACCGATGCAGGTGAACCTCTGTCACACCTGTAAAGACTACTTGGGTCCTTGAATGGAGTCGAGAGGGGAGGTAAAGCAACAAGTGTAGCATCTCCTGCGGTTGCAAGGGAAAGTGACCGGGGAGAGGGTGGTGCGGGTGGGAAGGGAAGAATTGACCAGGGAGTTATGGAGGGAGCGGTCTTTGCGGAAAGCAGACGGGGGGAGATGGGAAGACGTGGCGAGTTGTGGGGTCACATTGGAGGTGATGAAAATGACGGAGAACTATTTATTGTATGTGACGGCTAGTGGGGTGGAAGGTGAGGACTAGGGGGACTCTGCCCTTGTTCTTAGTTGGGGGGTGGGGAGAGAGAGCAGTGTTGCGGGGAATTGGTTGCGAAGAGACCCTGGTGAGAGCCTCATCTATAGTAGGGGAGGGGAACCCCCGTTCCCTGAAGAATTAGGACATTTCCGATGTCCTGGTGTGGAACATCTCATCCTGGGAGCAGATGCGGCGTAGACAGAGGAATTGGGAGTAGGGGATGGAGTCCTTACAGGAAGCAGGGTGGGAAGAAGTGTAGTCTAGATAGCCATGGGAGTCAGTGGGTTTATAGTGGATGTCTATCACCTGTGATGGAGATAGTGAGGTCAAGAAATGGTAGGGAAGTGTCGGAAATGGTCCAGGTGTATTTGAGTGCCGGATGGAAGTTAGTAGTGAAATGGATGGTCAGTGAGTTGTGTGTGGGTGCAGGAGGTAGCATCAATGCAATCGTCAATGTAGCGGAGGTAAAGGTTGGGTATGGGGCCCTGGTACGTCTCGATCAAGGATTGTTCAATGTACCCTACAAAGAGGCAGGCATAGCTCGGGCCCATGCACGTGCCCATAGTCTTGTAGTTGGAGGAAATGGGAGGAGTCAACCGAAAAGTTATTAAGTGGAAGGACCAGCTCTGCTAGGCGGAGGAGGGTATCTGTAGACTGGGATTGGTTGGTTCTCCGGCCGAGGAAGAACCGGAGGGCTTTGAGACCCTCCTGGTGGGGGATGGAGGTGTAGAGTGACTGGACGTCCATAGTGAAGATGAGGGGATGGGGGCCTAGAAAACGGTGAGGTATGTGGAAATAAGTTTGGTGGGGCACGAACAGGCAGAGACAATGGGTTTACCAGGAGAGTCAGGTTTGTGGATTTTGGGGAGAAGGTAAAATCGGGCCATGCTGGTCTGGGGAACAATGAGGTTGGAGGCTTGGGAGGGCAGGGAGCCGAAGTAGATGAAGTCGGTGATGGTGCTAGAGATAGTGGCCTGGTGCTCGTCAGTGAGGTCATGGTCCATGGATAAGTAGAAGGAGGTGCTCGAGAGTTGATGCTTGGCCTCAGCTTTGTAGAGATCAGCGCGCCAGTCTACCACGGTACCTCCCTTGTCAGCGGGTTTGATAACCCAATCTGGGTTGCGGAGTGAGTCGATGGCTGTACATTCAGGGGGGGGAGAGGTTAGAGTGAGACAGGGGAGTCAAGCGGTTGATGTCCCGCCGGCAGTTTTGAATAAAAAGGTCTAAAGCCGGAAGATGTTGAGACCTGCCTTAAATCCACTGTAATGCGTAAATCAGACATGAGCATGAGAATGCAGTGTGGCTAGGAGACATTTCAGGTGCCACAAGCAAGGTGACATGCTAGAAAACGAATAATTGGGATTCAGGGGCAAGAATGAAGAAGTTACTGAACTGGAGAATGTTTTAGATACAAGGAAAGGTAATTGATAAAGTTGCTTGTCATTCTCTGCAATTATCAGTCTAAAGATAGATCCTGACTAGAAACGTCACCTGTTCCTTTTCTCCAGAGATACTGCCAGATCAGCTGAGTGACTCCAGCACCTTATATCTTTTTTATGTCAGGGTGTAAATGACCACCTGCAGTTCCTTGTGTCTCTCATATTAATTGTTATTTATCCTCTTTCTTAGTAGGATATACTTGCTATCATTACACAATACAGTCATCAAAAACTTTAACTGACAAGAGTTTGTAGCGTTATGGAGTCATACAGCATGGAAACAGGCCCTTTGGGTCAACGTGCCATTGGCAACCAAGACGCCCCATCTGTACTGCCTGCCTGCTTTTGGTCCATATCCCTCTAAACCTTTCCTATCCATGTACCTGTCCAAATGTATTTTAAATGTTGTTATCGTACCTGCCTCAATGACCTCCACTGGTAGCTCATTCCATATACCCACCACCCTATGTGTGAAATAGTTGCATCTCAGGTTCCTATCAAATCTTTCTTCTCTGACCTTAAACCTGTGACCTCTGGTTCTTAATTCCCCTTATCTGGGTAAAACAAATCTCCCATACCTATTCCCCTCATGATCTTATACACCTGTATAGGATCATCCCTATCCACCTGCGCTCCAAGGAATAAAGTTCTAGCCTGCCTAACCTCTCCCTGTAGCTCAGGCTCTTGAGTCCTAGCAACATCCTCGTAAACCTTCTCTGCACCCTCTCCAGTCTAACAACATCTGAATACAATGGTGGCTGATTAGGAAAAGGGGAGATGCAACGAGACCTGGGTGTCATGGTACACCAGTCATTGAAAGTAGGCATGCAGGTGCAGCAGGCAGCGAAGAAAGCGAATGATATGTTAGCATTCATAGCAAAAGGATTTGAGTATAGGAGCAGGGAGGTTCTACTACAGTTGTACAGGGTCTTGGTGAGACCACACCTAGAGTATTGCGTACAGTTGTGGTCTCCAAATCTGAGGAAAGACATTCTTGCCATAGAGGGAGTACAGAAAAGGTTCACCAGACTGATTCCTGGGATATCAGGACTTTCATATGAAGAAAGACTGGATACACTCGGCTTGTACTCGCTAGAATTTAGAAGATTGAGGAGGGATCTTGTAGAAACTTTCAAAACTCTTAAGGGGTTGGACAGGCTAGATGCAGGAAGATTGTTCCCAATGTTGGAGAAGTCCAGAACAAGGGGTCACAGCTTAAGGATAAGGGGGAAATCTTTTAGGACCGAGATGAGAAAAACATTTTTCACACAGAGTGGTGAGTCTCTGGAATTCTCTTCCACAGAAGGTAGTTGAGGCCAGTTCATTGGCTATATTTAAGAGGGAGTTAGATGTGGCCCATGTGGCTAGAGGTATCAGGGGGTATGGAGAGAAGGCAGGTACAGGATACTGAGTTGGATGATCAGCCATGATCATATTTAATGGCGATGCAGGCTCGAAGGGCCGAATGGCCTACTCCTGCACCTATTTTCTATGTTTCTATGTTTGTAATACTCTGAATGTGGCCTCATCGATGTCTTGTACAACTATAACATGACCTCCCAACCTCTATACTCAATACTCTGATTGATGAAGGCCAATGTGTTGATAGCCTTCTTGTCCAACCTATTGACCTGTGACGCCCCTTTCAAGAAGCTATGTACCTGCACTTATAGATTTTGGATTTTTATGGCACTTACAGATTGTTTGCGCACAGATAACACAGACAGGGAAACAGGTTGCATTACAGTGCAGTTTTCGAAGAAATATGGACCACTATGATTTTAAAAATCCGCTTCTGGTCACTTAAATCCAAACTAATATTCAATGACATGCATATATCCTCTGGTTCATCACTGGCCGCAAGTTTCAAAACAAGCCACATAACAATCTTTAGCAATACCACAACCTGTCAAAGATCATATAAGGATGTAACAGGATTCATGGAACAAGCACCTTTTATAACCAAACTGTGCTTGAGAACTTCAAATGTTTCCTATTGTCTTTCTGCACACAATTTTGTCAAGGGGGCTGGATACTGCTAGTGAGCATCAATGGGTTTGCAGCAGTGCAATAATAGGCTGGGCATATGAATACAGCATTACTACATAATTTCATATTCCACTTTTAACACCAACAGCTGTGGCACTGGGATAACTGTATCAGCATTGTCATTGCAGAGCTTTTCAGCAAGCCTCCTTTATTGGGGAAATATGAACAAGCATGGACAGATGTGGATGAGCAGAATGTAGTGTCTATCATTTCAGAAATAAACAATAAATTAATGGGTCCATTAATCACCATCAAAACTGTATTGGCTGTGATGATAGGCAAAGAGAGCTTATCTGAATTTGTCTGTCCGTAAACCTGTCCGGATTGTAATGCAATTACCACCCTGCCTGCATCTGGGGCACTTCTGGGGCGATTTTTGATGAAATTAAGTAGACAAGCCATTCAAGCGTATAATAGATATCTAAATCACGACAAACATGCAATAGCAGGACATTTACCAAAAGGAGATAATTTTAAATAAACTGACATAGGAGGGAAAGTTGTCAATGTTTCACCCCACTTTTTTGTACAAAGCCAACACTTTTATTTACTAATATTATTTATATTTACTTCTGGTTGCTTCAATAATCTCATAAACATGATACTGCATAGATTTAAATTAAGCATCATATGTGTGTCCTGACTCATCAAAAATCAAATCTGATTCCCCCCCTCCAATCTCTGTTCTAGCAATGCAGCTGAGGACTGGAGTGTATATTAAATACTGCGGTATGTTTTGTTCAATCAACCAGGTTATATCAGGCACCACTGTGTGGTTCAAACATGTACCTATAATTGCATTATACCCCTGTGATTGTCTTACCTGTTACAGGTTAGTGAGCTGTACTCTTTCACATGGGCGTGAGAAAGCTGGGTTATTATTTAAAAAACAATCCATTTATTTTTCCTAGCGCATATTTTTAACTAAATTATATGCCAAAATAATCTTAAGCGGCACCTCAAAAGTTCTCACAGCTGTAAGCAATATTACAGATAAATATCTGCCCGTGAAAATACATTGTTAAAAACACTGGCGCCCAAGCAAAGCTGTAGATAATGAAAATATAGCATCGTACTGTTGGCAATTTCATTATTTATTGAAGACTTAAGGATGCCAATAATGACATGTATACTGGCCACTGAAACCAATAATTCTTAGGCCGGGTGCCAGTACCATTGTGTTCTCCAGACTATTATGACTACATCACTGTCCTTCTGCCTGTACTAAGGAGCTTGGCCCTGTTTACAAAAATGCCTCGGGGTGAGGAAAGCTGCCGTTCACGGGACTGTGCCTGCGGGCCGCCTCATTCTACCTGACATCCCTTTGCAGATGGGCTTTTCCCCAGGTAGTCCTGGCAAAGCTCTCTCCATTAATCATTGCTTAAACCACTCTCAAAGGAAAGACCTCAGGTTAGTCATCATTTGAAAGCAAATTGGGTGAAAAATAGTGCTGGCAATCAGAAGGTTATGTTGTAATCCCCAGTGAGACTCGAGCAAATGCAAGAACCAGACTCTTCCTTGCAAGCAAGTAATCTGTCAGTCAGTGAACTACATCATAATCCAGTTTAATATCATAACAAACAATACAAATTACAACTTGATTTACTTTCCTTGTCCCTTGATTTATTTTGCTTTGAAATATACAGAGCCAAGGGACTATGTAAAAGGAAACAAAAAGGGTAATTTATATAAATTGCGGTAAACCTACCTAATAGATCTGGTGTAGTTTTAAATTTAGATCATTCTTATTTCTACTACATTATGTATGTACAAGGCTCTGCAATCAGGCTAAATTCTGAATCTGAACACGAGAGCTTACTTCAACATTTTTATCAACAGAAGCTGCATCTAGCTGTGACGATCAAGAGGCAACATCCATCGATTATAGCTAGCGAAATAAAACTAGTTACCCTTTGAAGGCTGTGATTGAATCGGTACACCTTGCCCCAAGACATTACAAGACTGATTGAATGAAAGATACAGCATTGAAAAAAGCCTTCAACCAACCAAGTACACTTCGACGTTCACGTTAGTTTTCTTCACACCCAGTCTGAAGAAAGGTCTCAGCCTGAAACGTTACCAATCCACGTTCTCCAGAGATGCTGCCTGACTCGCTGACTTACTCCAGCACTTTGTGTTTTTTTCTACATTTCCCAGTTTTACATTCACTTCCTTTACACTAAGGCCAATTTACAGAGGCCAATTGCCCTTTAAGCCTGCACATCTTTGGGATGTGGGAGGAAATCGGAGCACTTGGAAGAAAACCCACAGTGTCACAGGGAGAATGTGCAAACTCCACACAGACAGCACCGGAGTCGGGATCAACCCGGGTCTCTTGTGCTGTGAGGCAGCAGCTCTACCAGCTGCGCCACTGTGTCATCCAATATATTTTCCTACATTTATTTTGCAGCTGTTCTGTGTTATTCATAGTTTGTTATTCTGTAATAATTGCCATTTTATTCTAACATTTCACATTAACCAATTGAGGATGTTTGATTCGCACATTGCATACCTTCCTTTGAATGGTGACAATGGTTCGATTGCTCACACTCACTTCAGAGTCAGTTAGTTGTGTGCTTAAGCCCTACTCCAATAGCTTTAGAACAAAAAAAATGTTTCAGCCCCAGTGTTCAACCCTCCCTCTCCAAGGGAGATATGAAGGATGTTGTATTGAGAAGAACAAGGGACCCATCTCTGGTGTCACAGCCTATGTTACCAAATGATTCATGAATGCAGTCCCATGATTAGTTTAGTTTAGTTTAGTTTAGTTTAATTTAGAGATACAGAGCGTAAACAGGCCCTTCTGCCCACCGAGCCCGCACCGACCAGCGATCTTCGCACACTAACACTACCCTACACACACTAGGGACAATTTACACTTATACCAAGCCAATTAATCTACAAACCTGCACATTCTTGGAGTGCGGGAGGAAACCGCAGATCCCGGAGAAAACCCATGCGGTCACTGGGAGAAAGTATAAACTCCGTGTTTAATAGATGTTAATACATTGATAAAAATACATCTATTGATGCTCCTGAACACATCGTCAGTGATGTAACCTGGGGTCATTGGGTGTTTCGGGTCTTTCAACATCAGACACCCTCACCCAGGCGACCCAGCTGTGGTTGATCAGACCACGACTTGTATTCAGGTGGCATTCGCTCCTCCCCATTGACCACCTCTCCTGATCCAGAGCCATCTCGAAGCTTTCTCCGCTGCTTCTGTGGTGTTCTTGATGGCTCTTCTCCTCTCCATTCCGTTGCTGTCAAGGCTTTCTAGAGCGATTGCCCTGCAAAACCTCTGCAGCCAACCTCGATGGGCATACACCTTGCCTTCCAGCCTGCTTAGGGCTATCTATGTTTAACAAGGTTAAATGTGTAGGAAGGAACTGCAGCTGCTTGTTTATATTATTTTTTATTTTATTTTTTTTTTAATTTGTTTTATTAGAAGTAATCTATTTACAATAATGTAAACAGCTTTACAAACCTCAACTTAATTACACATTTTTTAAATAACCCATTGACAGTTATCATCTTCTATTTTTTTGGAAATAAAGAAAATAATAGAATAGTTTTAAATCAATAAGAAAGTGATTAAATAATAATTTGATTATATAGAAAAGAAGAAGAAAATAGAGCAAGGAAAAAAGATTATAGATTAACAAAAAGTGAAAAAATATTATATTTATATATATATATCAATGAAAATCAACAAAATATATTGTATCTAAAACTATTACAAATAGTAATATCAATGAAGACATGCCTATTAATCCTAGTATAAGAATCAATTATTCTCATCAAATCCCGCTGGGTACCCGTCAGGCTGTGACGTCAAGAACAGCTACTTCTCTAGATACTGTATATATGGAGACCATATTTGTTCGAAGATATTATATTTGTCCAATAGGACAAATCTGATTCTTTCTAATTGTAACGTCTCCAACATCTCTGCTGCCCACATTTTAATTGTGGGGGATAATGTTCCCTTCCATGCTTGTTTATATTACCTGTAACTATAGACACAAACTGCTGGGGCAACTCAACAGGTCAGGCAGCATCTCTGGAGAAAAGGAATAGGTGACGTTTTTCAAGATTAATGCCATTTGAATGTTGCATATACAAAAACAAACTACAATATTATGTTTGCCAGAAATCCTAAATCCAAACAGAAGGTGATGGTAATGCATAGCATCTCAGGCAGCACCTATGAGAGTGAAAGAGGGTTAATGTCTGAAGAAAGGTCCCGACTCGAAACGTTACCTATCTATTTTCTCTAGAAATGTTGCCTAACCCACTGAGTGACTACAACATTTTTTGGTCTATCTTTAACATTTCAGGTTGTTGGACTTATGTCCAACCCAATACGATAGAAATGTATGATGCATCATAGTAGTTACAAAGTTAATTTTCAGGTGTAGATTATGAATGGGTGACCATGGTAAAGGTTAGGAGAACTTGGCTGAACTGACATGGATAAACAAACACTAAAATTAGACTGTAGCGTAGAATCTTGTAATTTGTTTTTTCTCTAGGTGACTATGGACGATTCCAAAAAGGCAGATACATTTTCAGATCAAGTCAGACTTTGAATGTAAGATTTAAATTGGCTTTCATTCAAATGAGGCCTGAAATTCATTCATTACCTGTAATCCTCACTTGAGGGTGAGGGAAGAAATATCAGAGTCTCTTGCTAAATATTTTCAAATTTTCAAATCCACTTTCACTGTAGCTCTGGTACCAAAGGTCGAGCAAGATGTTAACGTGGTGATGGGTGCATTATTTGTTCATTAAATTTTTTTTAATGCATAGATTGATCAAGGACTGTCTGTGGGCAACTGTTAAAAGAAAGTAATGTTTGATCGAGATATTCATTTTATTTCAAATGAGCATACCAGGATGGTCGAAAAGGGGAGTATATTTGATGGAGATAAAATAATTCAGTACATGGTCCCACAGAACAGAATGATCCAAGAGAAAGTGGGGTTTGTTAAAACAATGGTCTCAATTTCAGAAAGCTAAAGGTAGTTATTGGAGTTGCTGTTTCTCTGTTGCTGGAGAGTTTCACAGGCCTCAGTACTGAGTCAATTCTGTTTGATGGTAGATAGCTATGTGTAGGACAAATGTAGAGGTCATGATTAAGATGCGAGGTAATGATATCAAAGTCGGGTGTGTGGTGAGTCTTCAATGGATTTAGCACTGGCAGAAAAGTGGTAAACAGAATGCAGATTAGAGAAGTGTGAGATAATGCATTTGGAAAAGCCAAAGTCCACACTGACCATCAACCACCCATGCACTAGTTCTATATCCTACGCACTAGCCGCAATTGATAGAAGCCAATTAACCTACCAACCTGCATGTCTTTGGAATGTGGGAGGAAACCGGAGCACCCGGTGAAAACCCACGTGGTCACAGGGAGAATGTATAAACTTCACACAGACAGCACCCGTAGTCAGGAATCTGGGTCTCTGGAGCTATGAGGCAGCAGCTCAACAACATATAATATAAGGGTGTTCAGACGAGGACATTCTTGTATTAAGTACAATTGGAGTCTCCGCCAAAATACAGTTCTAGTCACCAAACTGCAGAAGTTATATGATAACAGTGGGTAAGGAAATTGCCAGTCTCAAGATTATCCTGGCTTGTTCCATTTTTCCATCAGAAAAGGATCGAGTGTAGATTTATTCCAGGTGTGTAAAATTATCAAAGGGATACAAGATGGAGTGGTCAGTTAGTGTGGCATATATTTAACAATATTGGTGGTGGGAGATGTTTTTTCACCAGTAGTGGGGGTGGGGAGGAAGAGGGGATGGAGGGTTCAAACTCAGTAGATGAAAGATTGGTCATGGCAGAACCTATCATCATATTTACAAATTATCCAGATAAGCACGTGATGTATCTCAGCCTCCAGGGCTACAGACCAATAGCTGGAACGTGCAATTAGTCTAAGTAGTTCTTCCTTGTGAACATTGAAAAGATGTGTTGAATGTCCTCTTTTATTGCCACATAATTCTGTTATTTAATTACCACATTTCCCTTTGTATCACTTTGTGTCCCTTTACTCTTTCTGCTCCTCTTTTTTTCTACGTTTCAAAAACAAAATTTTCTCCCTTTTCAGTTTTGCCAGAAGGTTGTCAGCGTGAAACAGCGACCATTATTATTTTGCTCTACATTTGCTGCTTCGGCTGCTGAGTATTTCATCATCTCTTTTTATCATATGCAATATTCATATTTTTCCTGAGCCGATAAGATACAGGAGAAAACATATAAATAATATACAAGAAAATTTGATAAACAGCTGTGAATTACAAGACAATAGTATAAGCCGATATATGGATTAAAATATAATCGTGGGTTCAGTTCATGCACTTGCCTAGGTTCTTCCCTATGATTTCTAATATATTAAAATACAGAATTTTGGGGTAAATTTCGCCTTTTGATTTTAAAAGCTGTTTATTGTGAACCTATTAACAAATCACCAAATGTTAGCTTATGTCAGATGCTAAATAAAGTATTGCATCTTTGCTATGAATCTATTCAGTTTCCTTCAATTTTAGCACAGTATTGGAGAATATTTTTATTTATATTTAAACCTTCTGAACTAATTTGTTCAAAGGGACATTAAAATGCTCGATAATCTATTCATAATTTATTAATCTATTAATGCTTGTAAGTTTCGGACCCAAAATATTCCAAAGATGTATGGCTTTGTACGGCCTGTTTTTAAAAATGTACCTGATGTATAGGGAGTGATTGAAAAAGTGGAAAACTGGGAACTAGTGTGAATAGTTGATTGATGGTTGGCATGGACTCAGTGGGCCTTTTCTATGCTGTATCTCTAAACAAAACTATATATAACTTAATAACCCTGTAGAATTTGATATGATCATGCAAACTTGCAATAAAGCATGACATTAGTCATCAGGAGATTAGAAAAAGCATCTTAAGAAGCAGCAAAATGCCCCCTCCCCCTTATAACCATATCAGAAATAATATTCCTATCCATACAATGACTAAACCAATTCAGCTGTAAACTGTGAAATCCAATAACCTATTGTGACTAGGTGAATACAAATATAATTATTCATTATTTTGAGACATCTCTTACAAGAACAACATGATAGTTGTTTTTCCACCTTTATTTGTTCTTAGGTTGGATTAAAAATAAAGAGGACTGTAAACAGAGCTTATGAATTATATTTCCATTCATATATACTACATATACATTACCATTTACATTTGCCACTCGCTTCTAATTAATATTAGCAACCTATAATTAGGTTGTTGTATACTGCACATGTTTCTTCCTGAATCATAACGAGAAATTAGCCTCATATTTTCCCATAAAACTAAGAAATATTGTACCCGTGGAGTCTTCCCTGGATGAGTATGTACATAAATTGATGTCAAACGGCAACATTTGAACAAAATTCTTTTGTTCTCCTTCCGTGTGGTGCTGCGCTCTGAGAACAAAGCTGGCAAAGCATTGTTTCTCTTTTACAATATGTATGATGCACATATTTAAGTCCTGGTTTTCAATCACTGATGTGACATCTGGTCGGAGTTGGAAACAGTAGCTATTGAAAACACAAACCCATAAACAATATGGATAATTGTAAATGACATCTGCGCCGCCGCATTTACGAACGTTTCATACAATAAAACTGATATAAGGTACTATAGGGTGGGTATCGATTAATTCTAGACAACAGATTTTTAAAAAATCCACCCGCATTAATTCACTCAGGGTGTATTATGATGTGCTCTCCTGTATGAAGTGTACAGCAAAACTTGCACTTACAAAGTGGTCTATCATGTAGTTTCTTCAGCAGACCACAAATTTATTTTAAGAGCAAAACATAAAGTGCTGGAGAACTCAGCAGGTGTGGAGGGTCCGAAGAAGGGTCTCGACGCAAAAAGTCATCTATTCCTTCTCTGAGGCACTCCAGCATTTTGTGTCTATCTATGGAGGGGATGGTTAGGCGAGGGTCCCTTCTTCAGACATTTTTTAAAGGGCTCGGAAAGATCTATATTTTCACTTGTATTTAAATGTTGTTACGAATATAACTAGTAGTGTGGGAGAAAATTCCATAAGCCATAATTGCCCAAACATACATACCAAAAAGTAGAAATGTAGAAAGTTACAGTGTGTAAAAAAAAGATATTACGAGCTTTGTAGTCTCCTTGTACCAATCTAATGCCAAATTCAAAATTCGATCTATATTTTGAAAATGAGCTAAGCAAAAAGTAGCATGTTCTCTAGAAAAGCCTATCCTAAAATAAATGATTGGAAGGGTGTGATTTTCAGTCAGGAGTCTGTATCACTCTTCCCTTTTCTTTTATCCATTCATTTTTTACACCTATTTCTTCTTTCACCTTTTTCTTCACATATTCCTTCTATCCAGAGATGCTGCCTGACCCGCTCAGTTACTCCTGTATTTTGTGTCTATCATCACTCTTGGTGAAACGGTTAGCAAACCTTTCGTCACTTTGCAGAATTGATGAATAAAACCACACCAGGTTTTTCAACACCATCAGAAAATAGTGAAAGTTGAGAAGATTACTGTTATTTTACAGGTGAATTTGATTGGACTGTTTCCTTTGATATGTAACAAAATCTAAGAGGAAATAAAGATCAGTTCAGCGGGTCAGGCAGCATTTATGGAGAAAAAGGTGGGTGTCAGTCTGAAGAAGGGTCCCAACCTGAAACGTCACCCATCCCTTTTCTCCAGAGATGCTGCCTGACCCGCAGAGTTACTCCAGCATTTTGTGTCTATCTTTGGGATAAACTAGCATCTGCAGTTCCTGATGCAGTTCCTGCAAAACTGTTTTGGCCATTCTCCAATCTTCATCTTGTTCAAAGTCACCAACTTAAATCTGAAAAATTAAAACAGAAGTTTCATGCTTGTGATAAAGCAGATTAAAAAAATCTTTTCTGCACACTACAAAGGTTACTGTGCCATTGCTGTCAAACATTGCTCAGCGGTAGAGTTGCTGCCTTACAGCGCCAGAGACCCGGGTTTCATCCTGACTACGGATGCTGTCTGTACGGAGTTTGTACGCTCTCCCCGTGACCTGCGTGGGTTTTCCTCGGGTCCGCCGGTTTCATCCCACACTCCAAAGATATTGTAGGTTATTGGTTTCCGTAAAGATTGCAAATTGTCCCTAGTGTGTTCGCTAGTGCTGGTGTACTGGATAGGATAAAGATTGTAAATTGTCCCTAGTGTGCATAGGATCGTGCTGGTGAACGGGGTGATCGCTGGTCGGCGCGGACTCGGTGGGCCAAAGAGCCTGTTTCCGTGCTGTATCTCTAGATTAAACTAAAATTGTGCCAATGGACATCATCAAACGAGAGATTGAACGATAAGTGTACTAAGAATTAGGTCCAATGTTTGCTAAATTAAAAAATATATATATATATTTCATTAAAACATTGTATTCGAGTATGTTTCGTGAGTGAGAAATCCTTTCGGGTTGTTGAAGATGTTTGAAGTACCTGGCCTAAGCAGGCAGGCAGACAGACACCCATCTGATTAGTGGTGTTTAGACGCCGTATTGCAGTCAGATTTCCCTCGGTCATGCCAATCAGAAGGGCAAGGTGTTGAGTTAGCAAGGCCGCCGTTGCAATCGTACAGCCTCAATATGTTTGTTCTTCCCCCGCAGTCCCCCAGAGATAACCTGCAGCCTGCCTCAACCATCATGCCGGATTATTAGGTTGACTGCACCGGCGTGGCAACCCAGAACAGCGGCTATCAGCGGCAAGATTTATTGCTTCATTTGACAAACAGAGATTTGCAAACCAAGCATGACACTTCGGGGACCGAGATTTAGCACCAGGACACAACCGAAGTTTTCTAAATAAAAAAAACGCCACGAATCCAGTCTTTCGTCCGGCTGCATTAGCATAGAATGGCATCTGGCTTTCACTGTAAACTCCATGTAATAATTTAAAAAAGCAGCTTTGATCGCTCTCATACGTTTCCTTAGGCAGCGCAAGGAGAACAAGTAGCCAGTGAGACTCTATGGAGTGAAAAAGAGACAGGACTCCCGGTGTAAGTGTGTCCAATATGGTTTTCTTTCCCATTCTCCACAGTGAAGGGCACAACATGGGGCTCTCATCTGTCACGGAGGCCCTGCTCTACCTGCCTCCTCTCTGAATCTCTCAGCTGCCAGCTCAGGATGAGATCCTCTGTCTGTCTCCACATAAAATATTACACTGTCATCTGCTGACCTGATTGTGGTCCTACTTCAGAAATCAAAGGATCGACACTAAACAAGATGTCAAAGATAAAAGCATAAGACGGTAATTGTTCCCTATTGTCCACTTAGGATTCAGTCCTCCTTTAAGAAGGATTATGCATAATAGATCACGGATCCCGTTTTGATTCAGGGTCCTGTGTTCACCGTTTTTAAAATCTCCGTCTATTTTTTTTACACGTGAAACATTGGGGGTTTGAATCATATCACAGCAGAACAAATGATTACAATGGGAGACAGTAAAATGGACTATATTCAAACCAAGGATACCAATAAAAAGTGGGGTGGTATAATTGGGGATTCGATCTGAGTGACCCTGGGAGCCAACGGTATGAGCTTTGTTACTAGACCTTGCCATTGGCTCATGTTTAAGGGAAGGTGAGAGTAGTCTAACCTGGCTCCGTGCTCTCGGTGCCAGCGAGCAGTAAATGCACGCTGTGCCACAAGTGTCTTCACATAGTCAGCTGACCGCTGCTAATTTGGTAAAACTTCAGAAAGGGGAGAAAAAAAACACACCATTGAAATGATGGCTGGTAAACCTATAAAGAAAGATAGAAAAAGGATACTGTCGGTGCTCGTTAATGGAAGATTAGCTGAACCAGAGAGAAAGACTGAGCATCTCAATGATTTTATATCAGGAATGAGGCGTAAAAAGGAGAGGGCAAAAGAGAATGTAAACAGCAGAGGAGATGGGGGCGGGGGGGTGGGGGCTGTAGTAAAGGACTTGTTTCACGTTGTGTTTTGCTCAAGATCCCAGCATCTGATGTGCCTTCTTATGTCTGTGTTTGATTTTGCAATAATCTTGTAATCTTTTGTAAATTTGTCTCGATTTCACGTCGAAAACGCTGACTCCCATTCTCTGTCTTTGCACCTTAGAACACTTTGGCAAGGATTCACCACATGATTTATCTCGCAACCGACCCCGGACGCAGGTAACAGGCCGACTGAATTCATTTCAGCCGACCATTTAACTTGTTTCCTAAATTGTTGGATGGATTTCCTCCCCACAGTGTCCACTTTTATCATGGCTCGGTTCGTGGAGAAAGAGTGAAGTAAATGATAACGTGAACAACACACACGCCCAAGACGCGTGGAGATGAACAAGCACTCAGGAAGTTCTTGCTTTGATGCGCGGAGGCGATCCAATGCAGAGAGCGAGGCCGGCGGTGAGTCTCTGATTGCAATTGGCAGTGCAGTTATAATTAGACATTGAAGTGTTTGCATTGAATTATTTCAATGTCACTTTGCTGCTTTTTTCCCCCCTCTCTTTTTCCAAAACAAAAGATCGCATCTTTACAGTCACAAAGCTAAAGTTAAAATTAACAGCTCGCCATTAGTTCCGCCCTGACGGATAAAAGCGAAATATTTTCAGGTTGACTGAAAGTTTAACTTTGCTAAACTATTTATTTTGCAGAAAATCCACCGTGACGTGACACGCGCGTAAGAAAGAAATCCCATCGCCATTTAACAAATTACTTGTTTTTTTCATCTTCCGGAGGGTGCGAAAATGCTGCGATCCCCGCCTTGTTGTGGCGTTTCTTCATTTGTGCGAAATTAATAGCGTCAGTAAAAAGGACTGAAAGGATGAGATTAGTTAGTCCTTTGTGTAGCCGGGACAGTCTTTGTAAAAAACTTCACTCGGGCCCATTGAGCAGAATACAGCGAGAATACAGAGGATTAAAAACCACCGATATATGGCCATTTGTTAAAGTGAGGGGAAAGACAGACAACAGGCGCATCTAACATTAGTCGATAGTCTTAGAAAATGTATCATAGATCAGTGCTTCATCATATTTTTAAAAATCATAATAGGAATTTAGTTTAGAAATCAGTAGCAAGTCTGTTTATATTTTACACTATTCCCGTTTAAAAACAGGGAAAACATAACTTTGTCCATTCTTTCTGTAGTATCTGTAGACCGGAACTAATGTTTTAACACTATCGAGATATAAACATATTTTACAGGTTTAGGAACACGATCGTGCAAAGTTAGACATTTTAGGGTGTGACGATTTTAGTAATATTAGTTAGAAACAGTAAGGAACCGCAGACGCCGGTTAACCAAAAGCGATACAAAGTGCTGAAGTAACTCAGTGGGTCAGGCAACATCACTTACTCCGGAGAACATCCTTGACCCGTTGAATTATTCCAGCACTTTGTGCCTTTAAAAAATATATATAATAATATTAAATTAAATTAATATAGTTAAAGGCATACGCTTCAAGGACGGGTGCAGGGATACCGGTTACTTTAACTTGAAGCGCGCGGTTCGTAATATGGTCAAAGGAAAATAAATGCATGATATGAGTTAAAATTAGAAGTTATATATTTAACTGGTTGACGAGGAGTGGCAGGTCACAAAGAAAAGGGGGTGTGCAGGGCTGATATGAAACGAAGCCATTTCTCTCCTGCCATTATATTTACACCGTGTCTCACACACAACAATGCCGTTATTTACTGCCCCTTGTCCTGATCACGTTAATATTTTCCAGTTGGCCTGAGCTGGTTTGTTCAGACCCTGTACCCTTGAATCCCTCCTGAGTTGCTGCCCATTATCTCCACCCCCGCCCGAAAGTGTTCAATCACCCAACAACTACCCTCCCAGTTTATCACACGGGCGCTTTCCAGGAAATAATTCCAAAAGAACAGCAAAGATGAAACGAAGGGGGGGGGGGGGGGGGGCACAATTAGGAAACAAGCGACAGATCTTTCAAGCTGAAAACCTTAAGCCAATTGCAGCAGTTATATTTGATAATAGACACAAAATGCTGGAGTGACTCAGCGGGACAGGGAGCATATCTGGATGGAAGGAATGGGTGAACGTTTCTGGTCGGGACCCTTCTTCAAGCTATTCGATAATTGTGTAATATTCGGTAGTTCAAAATGATCACCAGTTTTAAAGAGGGGGGAAATAAATCAACGGATAAAGGTGCTCAGAATCTGCCCACCGCTACATTATTTGTCAAGAAGCTGAGATGAACCAGGGCATGGCGTCCACTGAAATTTACTTGACATAGTATGTTTGTTTCTTTCAAAACAGGTATCGAGTTTCATGTTAGACACAATATTGTAATTCCAGCAATCTAGGACAGACTCGGCGTGAGAAGACACGGGGCTCCGAACTTATACTTAGATCCTGATAAATTGCGGCGTGTTTTCTGTTTTCCCAGGTCAGTGACCAGGTCTCGGCTCAACTCGCCACTGCCGCTTCCCCGGGGCGGAGAGGGCGCGTCCTTTCATATTGCCTCCGATTCAAAGCTAAAGGTAGTGTTGCAGCCCGGCCCTTTCTCTGGCCCTAACTGAGGTGACAAGCCACTCGGGGTAATGGATTGCTGTCCCGAGTCTGAACCCACTGCCCAGCCGTGCATCAGTTCCAGAAACCCCCAGCAATTTCTCACCCCCCCCCCCACCCCACCCCCACCGGCCCCTGCCTCTCACCGTCCTATTCGTTTTTTGTGCATCTGAATGTTGCGATGGCAATGACTTCAATATTACCCCGTCACCTAACGTTATGTTGCCGAGATATATCTATCTATCTGTGTGTATGTGTTTGTTGCATCCCGCAAGTTTACGTACAATCTCCGGGAGGGAGTGCCGACTTTTGCAGTTTATTCAGGTGGAATTAGAACTGAAATTCTCCACCTGGTTTCGGATATTTCAAAACTGAAATTATCGCAACGAGTTTTCAAACGCACAGTTTGGAGCACAGGCTCCACTTTCCTCGCCTCTTCCTGTCTTAATCCGAGGTTTCCCCATAAATAAATGTCTGTTATTTTTGTGTGCATTTGTTTCTACAAGTCGATTTTTGTTTTGACGTTGAATCAAGGAAGTAACTCAGCGGGTCAGGCAGCATCTCTGGAGGCCACGGATAGGCGCCGTTTCAGACCGGGACCCTTCTTCAGACTGTCTTGATGTTTTCGGACGATTGTATTGCATTTAAATTAAAAACAGCAATAGTTCACAGTTTGAAAGAGTGTTTAAACCGTTCACTTGTTTAGCTAACCCCCTCTTAGTTTGCCTCTCATTGTGCCTCATTTATTTATAGTTTTTAATTTTTTTTTCTTTTCGCGTCTCTAATTGGGACGCTTAAATGGACCAATTCTGGGTTAATTTTCGCGACTGAATTTAATTTGATTAATTTGGTCTTGGTAAGATTGAGCCACCACTTTTTCTCCTAGCCCATAGCCTGTTTCCTTTACTGTCGTTACTTGTTTGTATATCTTTCATCTATTTGTTCCATATCTCTGTATCTCGCCGTCCATATCTCTCGTTTCCCTTTCCCCTGACTATCAGCCTGAAGAAGGGTCTCGACCCGAAACGTCACCCATTCCTTTACTCCAGAGATGCTGTCGGTCCCACCGAGTTACGCCAGTTTTTTGCGTCTATCTTCGGTTTAAACCAGCATCTGCAGTTCCTTCTTATACTTTACATTTGGAATCACAACATAAACAACGGAAGTCACACGAGTTACCGCATCCTTAAATCTTCGGCTCAGCGTTTGGAAACTGGCCATAAAACTTGTTGTGGCCCTGCAAGGTAGAAAAATAATTTATGGAAAATGGGGATATGCTTCACTTTCCATTCAGATGCCATATGGCAACCTTTCTCCAACACTGCAACCAAATTCAACGAGTTTTGGAAAAAAGATCTTTACAAAAGTGATTTCAGTGCAGTTCCACTGAAAGTGATCCATGCAGATGTAGCCCGGTGCTACTACCCAAAATACACGACATGCTGGAACAGTGGGAAAGGGTCAGGAGAAAAATCAGGATGGAAGTGATGTCATAGCTTAGAAGGCGCTCTTTTAGAAAGGAGGTGAACTAGCCAGAGCCTAATTAATCTGTGGAACTCTTTGTCACAGAGGGCTGTGGAGGCCAAGTCAGTGGATATTTTTTAAGGCAGAGATAAACAAATTCTTGATTAGAACGGGTGTCAAGGGTTATGGGGAGAAGGCAGGAAAATGGGATCAGGAGGCAGAGATCATTCAAGATTGTTTTATTGTCATATGTCCCAGATAGAGCAATGGAATTCTTACTTGCTGCAGCACAACAGAATATGTAAACATAGTACATAAATGGGAGAAAAAAGTTCAGTGTGTATATATAGACATACTCCAAAAAACAAACAAATATAGTGCAATAATAATAGTCTGTTGTAGTTTGCTTGAATGACAGAATGGACTCGATGGCTGAATGGCCTAATTCTACTCCTATAACATGCGAACTTGTAAATGTAATCTGCTAGTGAAAAGTCAATGGTTTCCCCCAGGTGTACACCTAAGCTATTTTTTTGGCCAAAGATGGTGCCAAGGCCAGGTGACGCTGCGTGCTGGTCCAGATGGAGAATTTGCTATCATTCTTTACAATCACTCCACACCTTTAAATCTTTACTTCAACAGCAGCATTTCTTACACTAACTATGCTCATCTTACCCCATTGGAGACCATTGAACTATCTTTAATGGGACTTTACTGGGCTTCATCTTGCACTCAACATTATACCCTTTATCCTATATCTGTACACTGTGAACGGCTTGATTTGTAATCATGCATAGTCTTTTCGCTGACTGATAACACGCAACAAAAAGGTTTTTCACTGTGCCTCAGTACACATGACAATAATAACTAAACTAAACTAAACCAACTTACGCTTGTACAGATTCTGGTGTATCCACTCTGGATATTGTGTACAGCTGCTTTTATTTTAGAGTTCCAGTAATATTTTAAATATTTATTTGCAATATTTTTCTTCGCGTTTTCCCTACAAAATAATGAATAATATGTCGGGAACATGATTTCTGCTTAAGATGTGCCCAGGAGAACACAGTGGTGCAGTGGTAGGGTTGCTCACAGCACCAAGGACCCGGGTTCAATCATGAGCCAGATCAATGGTTCCTGCAAACAAAACTGGTGCAATTTACAATATTACCACTGAGGTAGGAAAGTTAATTCCCCCTTATTTATGTTTATTCACCTTTATTTTTCCCCTTTAAGCACACTTTACAACCAAATGCAGAGAGTTAACTTAGGCCGGTCAGCATGGCTTTGTGAAAGGGTGGTCTTGCTTGACAAATTATTTGAAGAAGTAAATAGCAGGACAGACAAAAGAGAGTCAGTAGATGTTGTTTACTTAGATTTTCAGAGAGCTTTTGATAAGATGCCATACATTAGGCTGCTTAGGAAAATGAGAGCCCTCGGTATCAGAGGGCAGATACTAGCATGGATAGCAGGTTGGGTGGATGGCAGAAGACAAAGTGTGGCCAAAAAGGGGGCTTTTACAGGTTGACTGCCAGTGACTCGTGGAGCTCCGCAGGGGTCGGTGCTGGGGCCACTACTCTTCACGTTGTATACTCATGATTTGGACGAGGGGATTGAAGGCTTTGTGGCAAGTTTATGGATGATAGGTGGAGGGAAGTGGTGCAGAGAAAGCAGGGACTCTGCAGAAGGACTTGGACAACCTATGATGAGTATTTGTCGGCATTGGGCCTGTACTCGCTGGAGTTTAGAAGAATGAGGGGGGACCTCATTGAAACGTACAGAATAGTGAAAGGCTTGGATAAAGTGGGTGTGGAGAGGAAGTTTCCACTAGTGGGAGAGTCTAGGTCTAGGTCATAGCCTCAGAATTAAAGGATGTTATTGTAGAAAGGAGATGAGGAGAAATTTATTTTGTCAGAAGGTGGTGAATCTGTGGAATTCTTTGCCGCAGAAAGTTGTGGAGGCTGTCAGTGGATATTTTTAAGGCAGAGATACAGTAGATAGATTCTCGACTAGTACAGGTGTCAGAGGTTATGGGGATAAGGCAGGAGAATGGGGTTAGGAGAGAGAGATAGATCAGCCATGATTGAATGGCATAGACTTGATGGGCCGAATGGCCTAATTCTACTCCTATTCCTTATGACCTTAATTTCATCCACCAGTGCCACATTGCCAAAAGTATTGTCTTTTTGGTGGTTACACATGACATTAAAGTTAAAGATGAGAACAGCCCAAACCCTGATCTACCTAACAGTTAATGGAGATGTGTATTTTATCCCATCAATGTGGCTTGAGTTTACAACTGGATGATCATAAACCTAAAGCAGCTCTCTTTCTCCTTCTACACTTGGTGCCCAATGTGTTGGGTATTTTCAGCATTTTAAGAAATTTAATTGGTATGTTTACTGACCTTGATCATAATTGTCATAACGTCATAAGGTCATAAGTGATAGGAGGAGAATTAGCCCATCAAGTCTTCTCTGCCATTCAATCATGGCTGATCTATTCTCCTTCCTAACCCCATTCTCCTGCCTTCTCACCATAACCTCTGACGTGTACTAATCAAAATATATTTATCTCTGCCTTAAAAATATCCACTGACTTGGCCTCCACACCCTTCTGTGGAAAATAATTCCTCAGGTACACCACCCTCTGACTAAATACATTTCTCCTCTTTTCCTTCCTAAAAGAACGTCCTTTAATTCTGAGACTAACCTACTCATTCCTGGGATCATTCTGGTAAACATCCTCTGGACCCTCTCCGGAGCCAACTCAACCTTCCTCAGATATGGTGCTCAAAATTGTCCACAATATTCCAAATGCAGTCTTACCAGCGCCTTATAGAGCCTCAGCATTACATCCCTGTTTTTGTATACAAACCCCCTTGAAATAAACATTGTGAGGTCATTATGCATTTATTGTCATTGCTTACAGATCATCTACATTTCAGTCATGGATAAGCCTCAGTTTCACTGTCCTGTTATCGAGTTATAGTCATACAGCATGGAACTCGGTCCTTCAGTGCAACTCATTTATGCTGACCAAAGCAACCATATGCGCTAGTCCCATCTGCCCATGTTTGGCCCTTATCCTTTTAAACCTTTCCTATGCATGTACCTGTACAAATGCTCTTTAAATGTTGTTATTGTACCTGCCTCAACTATGTAATCTGGCTGAAGATAGACACAAAAATGCTGGAGTGACTCAATGGATCAGGCAGCATCTCTGGAGAAAAGGAATAGGTGATGTTTTGGGTTGAGACCCTTCATCAGACTGGCTGCTTGATCCACATGTCATCTTCCTCTACCTGAAAATGATTCAGGTTCCTATTAATCTTTCCCCTCTCAGCTTAATTAAGCCCTCTCATGCTTGATTCCACAACCCTGGGGAAATGTCCAAGACTGCTCAACCCCTCCCTATAACTCAGTCCCTCAAGGCCTTGCAGCATGTTCTTTACTGCACTTTTTCCACCTTAAGTTTGGAGCAGAACTGGCAGCTCAAACTGGCCATCTACGAGGTGCCATGGACCATAACCAGGAGCTCAAATTCACGCCACTACAAATCACCTCTTGGCTTTGCATAGGCCTCACTCTACCATTACTTTCAAGCCAACACTCCAGCTAAGGATGGAAACAAAATGCTGGAGTAACTCAGCGAGTCAGGTAGCATCTCAGGAGGAAAGGAGTGGGTGATATTTCGGGTTGAGACCCTAGCTAAGGGATCTACTCTGATTTAATGTAGAGTGCAGGAGAACATGCACGAAGCAGTACAGGAATACCGGAAAAATGACGAGGAGCAGTCGCATGAATCTGCAACACAGCATTGCATATGTGCTGAACTGAAAGAGACAGCACATGATCTACAGACTTAAGCAATCTCAATAGCAATAAATAGATCTGTTTTCTTAACATATTGAGTTGTGAATGCAGGTGGACAATGAAGCATCAATCAGGAGATGGAGGATCTATAGAAAAATACATCCTCAATGATGGCAAGCCCAGCACCTGAGTAAAGACAAGGATGGAGCATTTTCAACCAGATTCAGCCACGTGGCAAATAGATGACTCTTAGTCCGAAGAAGAGTCTCGACCCAAAATGTCACCTATTCCCTTTCTCCAGTGATGCGGCCAGACTCATTGAGTTACTCCAGCTTTTTGTGTCTATCTTTGGCAAATAGATGATCCAGCTTAGCTTCTTCTAGAGATCCCCACCAGTGCAGAAGTTTGTCTCTGGCTGATTCAGTTCAATCATGATACAGCTGCGAGCACTGGATACATCTCGGGCTATGGGATGCAAGTACCCATTGCAAGTACTGAAGCTCTCTGCTACTGATCAAGCCCCATCACTACCCAATCCATCCAGTATAGTTACAACACTATACTGTTGTATACAACACTATACTGTGTGTTAGTGTTAGCCCAGAATGTCCCATTCACAAAAATCCAATCGGACTAATTACCAGTTATCCTCAATCATCAGTCAAGTAGTGTACTTTGGCATTGACAGTAATAAAAAGACGCACTTCCTCACCAATAACCTGCATACTGATGTTGAAACAAGGAACTGCTGATGCTGTTTTACAAAAAAGGACACAAGGTACTGGAGTAACTTAGCAGGACCTGCTTGCTAATGCCCAATTTGGGTTTCACCAGGACTGTTCAACTTCTAGAGGTGAGGTGAGAGTAACTGCTGACATCAAGGCAGCATTTGACCAGCCGCAGCATCAAGGCACCCAGGTAAAACTCAGATCAATGGGCATCAAAGCGAAACATATCGAGTGGTTGGAGTTATACCTCACATAAAGGAGGATGATTGTTGTTCCCAGATATCAATCATCGCTGCCCCAGGACATCACTGCCCAAGGTCCTTCGGACCCTGTCAATGATGGTATTTCTACCCTAAGGTTCAGAACTGTGGCGATGTTTGATGATGGATTACACAATATTCAATTCTATCTCCAGAATCAGGGACCATTTCTTCTCAGCTGTTAACAGGCAACTGAACCATCCTATCAACAACTGGAGAGCAGCACTAAGCTACTATCCACCTCACTTGAAGACCATTGGACCATATTTAATCGGACTTTACTGGAATTTATCTTGCACTAAACTTTATTCCCTTTATCATGTATCAGTACACTGTGGATGGCTCCATTGTAATAATGTGTAGTCTTTCTGCTGACTGGTTAGCATGCGACAAAAGCTTTTCACTGTACCTCAGTACACTTGACAATTAGCTAAACTCAAACTAAACCCAAACCATTTCAGCAGTTAATATAGTCCATATCTGCTTGCAGCATGTCTAAGAGCTGATGACCTGATAAATTAAAGTAACATTTGCACTACTTAAATTGCCATGCAATCATCATCTCCAATCTGAAAGAATCAAACCCACCCACCCTTAATATTCATTGAAAATATCACCATTGTGTCCCACACCATCAATATCCTGGGAAACATCATTGACCAGACAGTCAAATAAACCAGCCACATAAATACTCTGGCCACAAGAGCAAATTGGAGGCTATGTATTCTGTGGCAAGGGAGTCACCCCCTGACACCCCAAGAAGATTGTTAAGGTTGGACACACTAGAGGCAGGAAACATGTTCCGATGTTGGGGGAGTCCACAACCAGGGGCCACAGTTTAAGAATAAGGAGTAAGCCATTTAGAATGGAGATGAGGAAACACTTTTTCTCACAGAGAGTGGTGAGTCTGTGGAATTCTCTGCCTCAGAGGGCAGTGGAGGCAGGTTCTCTGGATGCTTTCAAGAGAGAGCGAGATGGGTCTCTTAAAAATAGCGGAGTCAGGGGATATGGGGATAAGGCAGGAACGGGGTACTGATTGGGAATGATCAGCCATGATCACATTGAATGGCGGTGCCGGCTCGAAGGGCCAAATGGCCTACTCCTGCTCCTATTGTCTATTGTCTATTGTCTGTCTACCATCTTACAAGGCATAGATTGGAAGCCTCATTGAATATTCTCCACTTCCCTAGATGAATGCAGCTCCAACAACTCTCATGAAGCTCAACACCATTCAGGACAAAGCACCCCATTTGACTGGTACCCAACAATCCCAATTTATTTCCTCCACCATTGGTACATGGTGGCTGAAGTGTGCACATCTGCAAAATGTAGGGTGGTGAATCTGTGGAGTTCATTGCCACAGACGGCTGTGCAAGCCAAGTCATTGGGTATTTTTAAAGCGGAGATTGATGGGTTCTTGATTAATAAGGGCGTCAAAGGTTACGGGGAGAAGGCTGGAGAATGGGGTTGAGAAGTAAAAATAGATCAGCCATGATTAAATGGCGGAGCATAGTCGATGGGCCAAATGACCTAATTCTGCTCATTGTCATATGGTCTTTATGGTTAGTTGAATGACCGGTTGTAGCTTAGTTTAGTTTAGAGATACAGTGCCCACCAAATCCACACCCACCAGCAATCCCCACACATTGGCACTATCCGACATTCCAGTGACAATTTGCACTTATACCAATCCAATTAACCTACTTACTTGTACGTCTTTGGAGAGTGGGAGGAAACCGAAGATCTCAGAGAAAACCCAGCCGATCACGGGGGAAGCATCCAAACTCAGCACAGACAGCACCTGTAGTCAGGATTGAACCCGGGTCTCTGATGCTGTAAGGCAGCAACTCTACCACTGCGCCATTATGCCACTCTTGGAGGCATAAAAACCTTTACTTTTAATTGATTTCTGTCTCCTCATGCCAGCGCCACCCAACATGACCACATGGAAATGTTTCAAAATTCAATGCTGCTTAGTTGGCACTGCTTATAAGATGTAGTGCATACATAAGTTTCAGGAATGTCCTGCACCAGTTCAAATCGCACAGGTTACTCATTCACAACAGATCCAGTACAGATTTTGTTCTGGATCTATTGTGGTTGAATAACCATATAACCATATAACAATTACAGCACGGAAACAGGCCCTCTCGGCCCATCCAGTCCGTGCCGACCATTATTTTCCCCTAGTCCCATCTACCTGCACTCAGACCATACCCCTCCATTCCCTTCCCGTCCATATACCTATCCACTTTACTTTTAAATGTTAAAATCGATCCTGCCTCCACCACTTCTGCTGGAAGCTCATTCCACTCAGCCACCACTCTCTGAATAAAGAAGTTCCCCCTCATGTTACCCCTAAACTTCTGTCCCTTAATTCTCATGTCATGCCTCCCCACAAAATATTTTCACTACTTTATCCAAGATATGACACTGCAGTATACCTATGACTGTCCTTATAACAGTCCATACATTATTGTTTGACATTGCTGATAAAATATGATGAATTTTAAAATTTGTGCTGAGTTCCTTGCGGCATTGTAATTTTGGTAATGCGAATAATGCTGAACTATACACGACTCTAGATTAGTTTCATAACATTTTATTATCATATACTGTTATGGAGCTCATTTTAAGCTTCAGATATAGGTTTATATGTAATCAGTTTTGAAAAATACTGCAGCATTCAATCGTACAAACTTTACATATCAATAAAGGGCTTTAACCATATAAATTGTCATTTTTCCCAGGCCTATCTGGTATTTCGTTCAAACCATCAAAGTAAGATATGAAGGATCTTGAAATAATTCTTGAGTTATCAGAACAAAGTAGGTCCACATTTTACTTAAAATATAAAATGGTAAATGTTTAAAAAGAATAACCATATAACCATATAACCATATAACAATTACAGCACGGAAACAGACCATCTCGGCCCTTCAAGTCCGTGCCGAACAACTTTTTTCCCTTAGTCCCACCTGCCTGCACTCATACCATAACGCTCCATACCCTTCTCATCCATATGCCTATCCAATTTATTTTTAAATGATACCAACGAATCTGCCGCCACCACTTCCAAGATATGGAATAAAGCAGAACCAAAAAGAACTGAGGGATGCTGGGCTACTTTGTAAGAATAAATTGTTAGCAACTGGCAAGGCATGGTGGCGCAGCGGTAGAGTTGCTGCCTTACAGCGCCAGAGATCCCGGTTCGCTCCTGACTACGGGTGCTGTCTGAACGGAGTTTGTACGTTCTCCCTGTGACCACAATGGTTTTCTCCAGGTGCTCTGGTTTCCTCCCACACACCAAAGATGTACAGGTTTGTAGGTTAATTGGTTTCTGTAAATTGTAAATTGTCCCTAGTGTATAGGATAGCGCTAGTGTACGGGGTGATTGCTGGTCAGCCATGCCTCGATGAGCCGAAGGGCCAGTTTCCATGCAGTATCTCTAGAGTAAAGATGATGTATTTTTAAACGATTTGCTCTATTATGTTTAGAATTTATGAGAAAAAATTATCTTACCTAATTTTACCAAAATTGTAGCATCTTATAGTTCTGAAAATGGAGGAGTGCTTCAGCTCAATGAACTGCCTTAAAATACCTCGGTTGTAAGTACATCAAGCCAGTTGGTTCTGAACGACTGGTTCTTAAACTTTTCACCTCTTTGTAATTGTACTCTAAACTCATTTTCCAACCACTTTTCCTTAGATCAGTTCAAGTGGGCCTGAAGTCTGATTGATTCTGACATGAACACTCTTGAAGTACTTCTAATGGGACTCTTTTGCATTTTATTCCTTTGAAACCATTGCAGTGTGTTTACTGGTATTTACATTTCGTGGCCTAAAAATGAACCATGGAAATTAGAAAACAAACTCCTATTCAACATTTCATGTCAAAGGTGATGGCCATGCCTGTGTGTTGTCTGTGGGACAAACATTTTCTGTGATCTTCAGGCCTCTGTTCTGCAGTGTTGCACTCTCCCCAGTTACATACCTGTCTGGGGGGAGTGCTGCAGCTTATCTTGTCAATGTGGGAAGTCCTAGACGATGCCATCAAACTGATGGATGGCAGAGATGCTCCTTTGACACGCGCACAATGGCATTGGCAGAGAAGAAAGAAAGTGAGCCATTCTTTAAACAATGTTGCTTTTGAGTTGTACAAAATTCACACTCGCTGAATGAAACAGTTGCCGTGTTCCGAAGTTCACTTTGTACTTCGACCTTCAAGGGGAGAGAGAGAAAAAAAATCACGCAAGGCTCCTGTGCAAGTTGCAAAGTGCTTAATTTAGTTAATTTAACCATCAGCTACACTGAGCACATAGACTGCTGCAGAGTGCACCTGTTAGGCTCTGTAGCGTTGTGCCTCCGGCTGTTTGCTTTTGTTTTCAATCACAATTGTGGACTGTTAGTACTGTTGCCTGATTATCGCAGTTATCATATAAAACAGTCATTAAGGACTAATGTGCACCTGCTATAGGAAATGCATGAATCAAGTATGGTCTCATTTCATTCCCTGCTGCACAGATTCATAGATTTCACTCATTGAATCCCGACAATGCACTGGGCAGCAGAAGATAGGTCGACACATACCTTTTCTGAAATAAAACAGATTTCAGACGTTTAATATATATGTTCCAAGCTCTCAGTACGCTAACTTTCTAGTCGTCAAGTCTCAACTCTTTCAGAGTTCCATAACCATAAGACTGGGTAGCAATTGGTGGCATGTTTAGGTGGGTACGAATGTTAACTCTGGGATGGGTGAAAACCAGTAGGAGAAGTGCGGTAAAAAGGTAGACGAGAGAAAAAAGAGCTTTGAAAACAGATCCTCTAAAATTGTTGTCAGGGCCTTGACGACGTATGAATGGAATGCTGTTTCATTTATGTGTTCCTCTTCAGAACTGGAGATTTCCGACAAGATAGTGCATGAGCTTTCTGAAAGGGGAAAGCTTTTTGTTTTTTCACACAAACATGCTCAGACATAGCTTTCCTTTCAGCTAATTAAACCGTTTTGAAGGAAACTGGTTAAACAGTGACATCTTTGTGGGGAGCCTCGGAATAAATAGCGCAATATAGAAGAGGGGACATTTAAAGGGTGACTTCTGCCATTGTCTGTGCTGGAGGAATCTTTTCTACTTGGTCAATGCCGCCAGAGTGACCTTTCACAATGGAGAGAATTTGAAGCCAATAACCTCGAGAGATGCCATTAAGAGGACAATCTCAGAATAACATTTCATGGTAGGGAGCCAAGCTTGCTTTCTCTCGGCTCATGATGCTTTCAACATTTCACATGCATGGTTGTTTGCTGTTTGCATGGTGTTGGTGACCAAACAGTTTCAGATCATTTTTCACAGCTTCCGCGTCTTTTTGAAGTGTGTGTTTAAAACATGACAGAGTTTAAGTACAATCAGACACAATCTGCTTCGCATAAATCAGGCGCTTTTAAAAAATGTTAAATTTAAATCTGCAAGGACTGGAAATAAAATTAAACACTTAACCAAAATTTTGAGAGATTATGCATTATGCATAACAAACATTATTCACATAATATATATTTAGTCAATGGAAAATCAGAACTTTTGTATGAAATTTATCAAAGTACTTGTTTCAAAGAATGTTAAGATTTTATTCTTGTTTTATCTTTTCCCTACAGCTTGTGGTCTCAATTACATGTTTAACTCGACTCAAACAAGAATGTTCCAATTTCACTGAGAGAATAAAATAATAATTCTCTATTTTGCTCAAATTGGCAGAACAATCTGAAACCATAGACATCAGCCATCTGAAATTAGAGTAGAATTGCAAACTGTACTGACAAAACAGAATGTTAATATGTATTAAACAGCAGGGAAGTCCAAAATAACACTTTATTAAAATTAATTGGTAAAAAGATAATTTGCCTGAACCTTTTCAAAAACCTGTGAGAAATGTGGAAACAAGGAACTTCAGATACTGGTTTATAAAAAAAAAGGCACACAGAGCTGGAGTAATTTAGTAGGTTCATGTTCATAAGCGTTAGGTGCAGAATTAGTCCATTCGGCCCACCATTCAATCATGGCTGGTCTCCCCTTCAACCCCATTACCATGCCTTCTCCCCATAACCCTTGACACCCATACTAATCAAGAATTTATCTATCTCTGCCAAAAATATCAATTGATGGCCTCCACAGCCTTCTGTGGCAAAGATTTCCACAGATCCACCACCTTCTGACTAAAATAAATCCTCCTAATCTCCTTCCAAAAGGAACATCCTTTTATTCTGAGGTTATGACCTCTGGTCCTAGACTCTCCCACTAGTGGAAACATCTTCTCCACATCCACTCTACCCAAGCCTTTCACTATTCGGTAAGCTTCTATACTGCAGCTAGTCGAGGCCATGCACCTAGGGTCAGGCTGCATCTCTGGAGAACATGATATTTCAACTTTATCACGCCTCGCTCGACTGAAGAATACATTTCAACATTTGCAAACTATTCCTGGTAAGGTTGTGCATTGCAGGAATTGTCCTGGAACAGTGGGAGGACCAAAAGGTGCTGCTGTTCTGTGTCAGGCCTGTAGCGTATAACAAATTCATCATGCCAGCTTTTAATCTACTGATTTGTTTGAGGAGGTAGGTTAGGTCCATGCTTTCTCTATCTTCATAGGAAGCTGCTTAGTCACCCTGATACCTTAACTGACCCCATCAACAAAGTCTCCAGGTCATTCCTCCCACACCTCCTTGATTGATTTTGCCTGTACAGAGTTTACTACTTCTGTTGAGAGAAACCCCTGCATCTCTTTGGGCATTTTCCAATCTCGATATTGGTACTGGTTTATTATTGTCACATGTACTGAGATATAGTGAAAGGCTTTTGTTTGCATTATATTCAATTCTATTGCATCATGATATTCATGAGTACAATCAAGTCATACACAATTACAACAAGTAGTGCAAACAGAAAAAATACCAGAATGCAGAATATAGTTTTACAGTATTGTAGCATTACAGTTCCAGAGAAAAATTCCAAGTGTGGAAGAAGCTGTTCCTGAGACTTCTGACCTCACAAGAGGGGAGAAGAGAGAATGACCGGGGCAAGAAAGAGAGTTAATTTTGTTGGCTGTTTTCCAGAGGTAATATGAAGTGTAGATGGAATTGGTGATGGGAAAGTTGGTCTGTGTGATGGACTGGACACCTCTCTGCAATTTCTTGCAGTCTTGGGCAGAGAGGACCCAATATCTGCCCACCTCTTCCTCTCTGCTATACAAACCTATACACCAAAATGGGCCAAACCCAGGCAGGTGGGGCTCGTGTAGCTGGGACATGTTGGCCGATGACTTGGGCTGAAGGGCCTGTTTCCACACTGTATCACTCTATGGCTCCATCAGCACGTTAAGCACAAAACACTTGATCCCCTGATCGAATATTTGATGCAGATTATGAAAAGTCAGGGCCCCAGCAGAGGTTCTACTAGTTGTTCCCCGCCAACTTGAAAATCACACATTTATACCTACTTTCTGTCTGTCCATCTCAATTCATGTCCATCTCAATTCTATGTGATCTAGTTTTGCATTGCATCCTCTTGATTTATATCTTAATAAAGTCCTCATGAAAGTGCAAATCCAGGAAATACACATTCATCCAAATCTATTCTGCTCATCCAACATCAAAAAGACCCTTAAGCAGATTTATCAAATTGACTTCCTTTTCATAAATCTCAAGTTGGTTCCTCCCAGACTAATTAATATTTTTTAAGTGTCTTTTTGATTCTTCCTTAATATGAGCTTCTAATAATGTCAGGCCAACAGATCTGTAGTTCCCACATTTCTCTATCCTTCATTTCTCATATAATGGGGTTACATTTGCTATCTTCCCATCTTTGAGGACCAACTAGAATCGATGGTATTTTGGAAGATTACATCCAATTATTCCACTGCAAATCTTTGTTAAATTAATGCATATTGATACTTATTGAGGTTTACCATACAATTCTTTGGCTATCTGTATAAAATATATAGTCTGATTCTTAGATAGACACAAAAAGCTGGAGTAACTCAGCGGGACAGGCAGCATCTCTGAAGAATGGATGACTTTTCGGGTTGAGACCCTTCTTCAGTGTGATTCTTAATTTGATGAAGTGTCTCGACCCGAAACATCACCCATTCCTTCTCTCCAGAGATTCTGCCTGACCCGCTGAGTTATTTCAGCATTTTGTGCCTATCTTCAGTGTAATACAGCATCTGCAATTCCTTCTTACATTTATAAAATATGTATCTGTAAGCAATTTGCTAACGGTCTCCATCATCATGGACAGGGAGTTCACTGACTGCTGGTATCAACACTTTGCAGAACGAGATGCCATTTTAACTCCTCGACTAGATTACTGCCTTCTAATTGTTCCCAGAGAACCATTATTCCTGATTTATTTTCAGCAAGGAAACAAAAGTACATTGGGAATATCTCTTCCTCCAAAGCAATCCTATTCATTTAGGAATATAGTATTCTTACCATATACTTTTGTGTTGTTGCTCCATGGACTTAAATTTTCCTGCAATTATTGAAACACTAAAATATTGCCTAACTCCATCAAGGACCACTATAAATAATGCCCACTGAACACTTTATTTCAATTTCCTTTAATTATAAATGCACATGGTGGGTGTAGTTATTCTGAAATTAAGTTTTCGAAAGATCCTAGCCCAAAATATGAGTTCCCTCTTTCAGGTAGCTGCAAAGTTATCTTCACTGATTATTGTGGTGTACCGTTAGAGCACTGAGCATGAATGATTGTTAGATTCTTATCATTGAGAGCTGGAAGGTAAGATGAGGATTTTCTGTAGGGTTGCGATTCAACTGGGTGAGACTTTCCTGCTAAACTTGCACTTTTTGCATGCAGCATGATTTTTAAAATTTGAACAATTTATCATTGGAATTCCACTAGACGGAAGAACAAAGTAGAATGATTTTAGAGAACATGAGGGTATATTGGAGAATATGGTATGCTTACTTTATAGATCAGGGGATTGAGTATAAGAGTCAGGAAGTCATGATGTAGCTTTATAAGAATTTGGTAAGACTCATTTGGAGTATTGCATGCAATTAAGGTGACCCCATGAAGGTCTTGGAAAGGGTGCAGAGGAGGTTTATCAGGATGATGCCTAGATTAGGGAGTAGTAGCTACGGAGAGAGGTTGGACAGGCTTGGATTGTATTCTCTGGAATGCCAAATATTGCAGGGGAAGTTGAGAGAAGTGTATAAAATTATACAGATAGGGTGGCTTGTCAGAACCTTTTTCCCAGTGTGGAAAAATAAATACCAGAGGGCAGAGCTTTAAGGTGAGGGGGCAAAGGTTAAAGGAGATGTGTGGGGCAGGTGTTTTACACAGAGGGTGGTGAGTGCCTGGAACACGCTGCCAGGCATGCCAGATGAGGCAGATACAATAGTGGCATTTAAGAGAATTTTAGGCAAGCATATAGATATGTAGGAAATAGAGGTATACGGATTATGTGCAGGCAGAGTTGTTCTTCATGGCATGGCATCATGGTTGGTACAGACAGTGTGGCCGAAGGGGCCTGTACTTGTGTTGTACTGTTCCATGTTCAATGATGTTGCGAACCAAGAAAAGAACAGGAAATAACTGTTATGGAGTCATAGAGTGATATAGTGTGAAAACAGGCCCTTCGGCCCAACTTGCCCAAACCGGCCAACATGACCCAGCTACACTAGTCCCACCTGCCTACGTTTGGTACATATTCCTCCAAAATTGTACTATCCATGTACCTGTCTAACTGTTTCCTAAACATTGGGATAGTCCAAGTCTCAACTCCAGCTTGTTCCATACACCCACCACCCTTTGTGTGAAAAAGTTACCCCTCTGATTCCTATTACATCTTTTCCACTACATCTTAAACCTGTGTCCCCTGTCCTTGATTCACCTTCTCTGGCAAGAGACTCTGTGCATCTGCTCCTCTCATGATTTTATGCACCTCTATAAGATCACCCCTCATCCTCCTGCGCTCCAGGGAATAGAGTTGCAGCCTACTCAACCTCTCCCTATAGCTCAGACCCTCTAGTCCTGGCCACATCCTCGTATGGATTCCATGGACTCCATGAAAATATCTATATTTTACTCTGGGTGATGATTACTAAGTCAGTTTGTGAATTTTGTATTTATTTTCATACACATGACTGCCTAATTCTTCATATGGAATAATGGAGTCTTCACAAAAGTCTGAATTAAATTTATCTTTTCTGTCTCTGCTCATTTCACCAATTTGTCTGGTACTCCTGATATTTGTTACTATAATTTTCATTATTTGTTGCCTTTCCAGATTTTGTACCATCTGCATGCAAGTTTTGAGACTATACCTTACATTACAAAATCCAGATTGTTAAAATATGTTACAGAGCATTTTTAGTCCCAGTGGTGATCCAAGGGGAGCTTCATGATGGTCTCTTTTCCATTCTAATAAATAACTACTCAGCTTCACTCTATTCCATTTTTTAGCCATGTCATATCTGCACAATCTTTTAACCTTATCACCTCATGTTGATTATGCAGCTTTCAAGCTTTTGAAAGTCCATATACATCAACAGCAGTAATTCTTTAATTCTCACTGAGAGTAATAGAGTGTCATAGTCATACAGCATGGAAACACGCTCACCCAATGTGTCCATGCCAAATATGCCCCATCCATGCTAGTCCCTGCTGCCCATATTTGGCCCATATTCCTCTAAACCATTCCTATTCATGTACCTGCCAATATGTCTTTTAAACATTGTTATAGTATCTGATCTGTCTCAACTACCTTATTTTGCAGCTCGTTCCATATACCCATCAGTCTCTGCGTCGCAAAGCTGCCCCTTGGGGTCATAGAAACATAGAAAAATAGACGCAGGAGTAGGACATCCGGCCCTTTGAGCCAGCACCACAATTCAATATGATCATGGCTTATCATCTAAAATCAGTACCCCTTTCCTGCTTTTTTTCCCATATCGCTTGATTCCTTTAGCCTTAAGAGCTAAATCTAATGGGCCTGTCCCACTTAGGTGACTTTTTAGGCGAGTGCAGGAGACTCTGCGCTCGCCACATGGTGGCCACATGTTCGCTGGTGGTCTCTGGCGAGTCTCCTTCATGGTCACGAGGAGTTTCCACATTCTGCGAACTAGTTGCGGCCTCAGAATGGTCGCTGCAAAGTTTTGAACATGTTGAAACTTTTTCTGCGACTCGCCATGGAGATATTCGATAATCCTGTAGTCGTAGGTGCAGTTGTAGTGGGATCGCCATGTAGTTATAGGTAGTCAAGGTAGTCGTAGGTAGTTTTAGTTAATCGCCTTTGCTGACCAGTCATTTTCATTGGCTCATTGGGGAAACAAAAAGGTAAGCAGGAGTTTTCAGGACCAAGGCTAAGGTAATGTTAAATGTCCGCCAGACTTCACAGCTGTGCTTCTCAGGCTTATTAAAAGTTGTCTGGCTTCTTAAATGTTGTCTCCACTCCTACTCCCCCCCTTCTCTCCCCCCCTTCTCTCCCCCCTTCTCTCTTCCCTCCCCCCCCCCTTTTAAAGGACTTACCATACACTAAATTACAGCGCCAACCTTCCTGTTCATCGCGGTGTGTGTCTGTATCACCTTAGCTTTGCACCGTGCGAATTTCAGACAGCTCTCCCCCCACTTGCCCTGACCCCCACCTTTGCGATGTGTTTGTGTGTGTGTTCCACTCTGACAGTCACCGTTCCAGTTCCCGGTTTCTCAGGCAACTTGACAGTCGTCGGCAGTCCGCTGCAAATTCGCCTAAGTGGGACAGGCCCATAACTCATTCTTGAAATTAAAGAGATTTCATTAAATCTTTCCCCTCTCACCTTAAACCTATGTCCTCTTGTTCTTGCTTCCCCTACTATTGGTAAAAGACTGCGCATTCACCCTGCTTTTCCCCTCACGATTCCCTGATTCTTCCCTATTGCCTACTCACAAACCGCAATAGTTAATCAAATACAATTTGCCTTAACAAATCTTTGCTGATCTTTATAATAATCCATATTTTTTGAAATGTCGATTACTTTTGCTTGGATTTTGGCTCCGAAAGGCTTCCTTACTACTGATGTCAGGCAAGAAGTTGCTGAGTGCAGCCATCTGTTTAATGTAAGCAGAGATTTAACAAGTACAATATTCCAAACCTCTGTCTCAATTCCACATCTAAAGAGATTAGGAAAATTGTGGTCAAGGTCTCTGCACTTTCCATCTTTCTTTCCACCAACAAACACTGCGACTAAGTTGTGCCAACTCTTAAATGCTTCCATTATTTTTGCTTCTTTCCTATTTCTCTACCGCTTCTGCTTTAACTCTGCCATTTATAGCATTTTTTTCTGCAGTGTTGGATTTATTCCTAAAGGACCTGTCCCACTGTACGAGGTAATTCAAGAGTTCTCCCAGTTGCCCCTGATTCGAACTCGGAGAATTACGGTAATAGCCGTTCGTAGGTACTCGGGGCACTCGTGGACATTTTTCACAGTGCTGAAAAACTTCACGGGTTACCGTGATTCTCGAGTACCTGCCGTTAGCGTTACGAGCTGCTACGAGACATTCACGAGCTCCGACGTAGCCGCTATGTACATTCTACGTACTTACCATGAGTTTGGTTTTTTTTTGTACTCGGGAGAGCTCTTGAATTACATCGTACAGTAGGACAGGCCCTTAAAGATTCCTTAGGAACATTAGGAAGATTCCTTAGCCTCACAGCGCCAGAGACCCGGGTTCGATCCTGACCTCAGGTGTCTGTGTGGAATTTACACGATCACCCCGTTACCACGAGGATTTCCACGTCTAGATTCAGGGACAGCTTCTTTTCAAAAGTAAAATCATTAATGTTGAATTAAAAAAGTAACCTCTCAAACACATGGCAACTTCCTTTTGTTTCCTAATATTTAGTTTAGTTTAGTTTAATTTTATTTAGTTTAGTTTAGTTTAATATAATTTAGTTTAGTTTAGTTTAGTTTTGAGATACAGAGTGTAAACAGGCCCTTCGGCCCACCAAATCCGTGCCAATCAACGATCATCCATACTAGATCTATCCTAAACACTAGGGACAATTTACAGAAGCCAATTAACCTGCAAACCTATACAAACCTGGAGAAAACACAGGTGGTCACAGGGAGAACATGCAAACTCCGTACAGGCAGCACAGGGAGAAAGTACAAACTTCATTCAAGCAGCATGTACAATCTTGGCCTCATTGATTTCCCGGCACCTCGCATTGGCACAAGGCCTCTCGAACCATCAGAATCAATCAGGGCAGATGATCAAGGGTTGGGGGCATAGTGGGACATGCTGAGCACCACACATAGAGAACTACTATGTCTCCCTTTCATAAAGTCATACAGTGTGGAAACAGGCCCTTCGGCCTTACTTGCCCACAACGCCCAACATGTCCCATCTACACTAGTCCCACCCACATGCGTTTGCCCATACCCCTCTAAACCTGCCCTATCCATGTACCCGTCGAAATGTTTCTTAAACATTACAATCGACCCAGCCTCAACTACCTTCTCTGGCAGCTCATTCCATACACCCACCACCCTTTGTGTGAAAAAAAGTAACCCCTCAGGTTCCTATAAAGTCTTTCCCTTCTCACTTTAAACCTATGTCCTCTGGTTCACGATTCCACTACAAACAGGCAAGAGACTCTGAGCGTCTACTTGATATATTCCTCACATGATATTGTACACTATGTACACTTTCCTTATGAGTTTCCTCATCTCTTTGGTAACCTTGTATACAGTTGTTTGGCAACAGTCATAGGGAGACATTTTTTGAGGTCTGATTTCCTTCACAGGAATAAGCATGGTAAAGATGTGGCATTTGGGGGATTTTTATGCTGTTTCCATGCACAGGTCCCATCTCACAACCTGTGATTCTAGGTGTAACTTATCATCTGACTGTTTTGACATATTCTGGACCTGTTCCATGACTATTTGCTGGGAAGAGAGCTAGATAGGGCTCTTAAAGATTGTGGAGTCAGGGGATATGGGGAGAAGGCAGGAACGGGGTATTGATTGTAGACAATCAGCCATGATCACATTGAATGGCGGTGCTGGCGAATGGCCGACTCCTGCACCTATTGCCTATTGTCTATTGTCTATAATCTAATTTGGTATTCAAGCTTTCTGCTGCACATATTAAGGGTGAAAATTCAAATTCCCGTCATATGTTTTTCTCTCCTAGACCACTCTGAGATCCTTAATAATTTAATTCACTGAATGACTTCTGGTAAATTAATCTGTCCAAGACTGCTGTATACTTTACTGATGTTTCTAGCTGAGACTGTCATTCAGCATAAAGTATAAATCACTAGATCACACGTTAATTATTAGGAACTATACTTAAGAATTCAGCAATTAGTTTAGTCTTGGTTAATTATCGGTTGGAAATTATAATAATCGGAAAAGGCTTAACACATTCGTATAGCTCTAATTCTGCAATCAAGTCTCTCCATAGTCTCAGCTCATCAATGTAACCTGAATCAGCCCTATAACACTCTCATGATCTCTGCATTCATTCAATTGTAGGATCTCCAATTTTCTCTCTTCCACCACTGGAAGCCATGGTGTCGGATACCTCAGGTCCAGGCTCTGAGTTCTGATCCTCAACATCGCCAACTCTATTTTAAAATCCTCCATAAAATCTATGTTTCATCATGCATTTGGAGATTCCTGCTAAATCCTGTTGAATGCATATTCATGCAAAAATACCTTGGGATATTTTATAAGAGGCAAGAGTGTTTAATTATCATGTGTGCCGAAGCAGAACAATAAAATTCTTACAGCACCACAACAGGTTTATAAACACAGTACTAAGTAGATAATACTAGACTAAGCATCACATGGGAGGGCTGGTCCCCCAACGCAATATTCCACCTCTCCACCAATTCCAATATTGGTGGCTAGTGGGGGAAGGGTGGGGGGGGGGGGGGGGGGGTCTTTATTGCTTGTATGGGTGTTGTGGGCTGAAGGGACTGGTTTCCAGAGGGCTAGTATGGACATTGTGGGTCAAATGGATTTTTGGGCTGGCGGCTCAGTATATATGTATATGTGTATGTGTTTAAGTATTAAGTATAATTTTTATGTATGTGTTTAAGTATTAAGTATTAAGTATATATTAAGTATACACACACACGCACATATGTATATATAGTTCAAGTTCAAGTTCGTGAGTTTATTGTCATGTCAAGTCAAGTCACATTTATATATATAGCACATTTAAAAAACAATTCTCATTGACCAAAGTGCTTTACATTTGTTATAAGAGTAGTATATACAAGCAGGCTACATACATATATACAAATAGCCCTTGCTCAGAGGACTTCAGGAAAAGCTTGGGAGAATAGATAAGTTTTTAGTCTAGACTTAAAGGAGTCGATGGCGGGGGCAGTTCTAATGGGCAGGGGGATGCTGTTCCACAGTCTAGGAGCTGCGACCGCAAAGGCACGGTCGCCCCTGAGCTTATGCCTAGACTGCGGGACATTCAGCTCGAGTCGGCCGAGCTGAGGGACCTGGAGGTGGTGTAGTGGGTGAGAAGACTTTTAATGTAGGTGGGTGCAGGCCCATTGAGGGCGTTGTAGACAAAGAGGAGGGTTTTGAAATTTATTCAGAACGGCACTGGGAGCCAGTGGAGAGAGGCCAGGATCGGAGTGATGTGGTCCCTTTTTCGGGTGCCCGTCAGGAGTCTCGCTGCGGCGTTTTGGACCAGTTGCAGGCGGGACAGGGAAGATTGGCTGATGTCAGTGTAAAGGGAGTTGCAGTAATCTAGGCGGGAGGAGATAAATGTATGGATGATCTTTTCGAGGTCATCAAACTGGAGGAATGGAGAAACTCTTGTCATGTGTCATCTTGTATATGTATGTATATATGTAGGTATATATGTATATAAACCTCTCGCTCCCCCATCTTGCAGAGACTGACTGAGGCACTCAACACTTCCGGGTTTTATAGTCCCTCCGGAAGGGGCGTGGCCTTCAGGAGAGAGAATTTCAACATTTTTTAAACACTAATAACTCTTTTAATTTTCATTGATGGGAGAAATCCTCTTGTCCTGCCCAGCGTAGGGGGACTCTGAGTAAGATGGCCAAAAATCACAGCTTTAAGTGGCAGTGATTTTTCTAAAATCAATATAAAGCGCAAACAGGAAGTGGTCATGATTAGACTTTTAATTATATAGAAGGCAAGGCAACTTTAATTAGGCAAGGCAACTTTAATTAGGCAATACAGCTTTACCATTTCCAAACCAAAGGCAACACAGCTTTAGCATTTCCAAACCAAAAGCAACACAGCTTTAGCATTTCCAAACCAAAGGCACCACAGCTTTAGCATTTCCAAACCAAAGGCAACACAGCTTTAGCATTTCCAAACCAAAGGCTACACAGCTTTAGCATTTCCAAACTATATTTTCAAACCACATTAAGGGCACTGACAAGTCAGTAAAACCACTCACAGTTTAATAGACATGTGTGCAGTGTTATTCACAGCTCAGACTGAGAGACGTGACCCACTCACTCCCCCATCTTGCAGAGACTGACTGAGGCACTCAACCCTTCTGGGTTGTATAATCCCTCTGGAAGGGGCGTGGCCTTCAGGAGAGAGAATCTCAACATTTTTAAAACATTAATAACTCTTTTATTTTTCATTGATGGAAAAAATCCTCTTGTCCTGCATGGTGGAGGGAGACTCTGAGTAAGATGGCCAAAAATCACAGCCATAAATGGCAGCGTTTTTTCTAAAATCAATATACAGAAGAACAGGAAGTGGTCAAGATCAGACTTTTAGTAATATAGATAATAAAATAACAAAAAGAAAGTTAAATACATAAAAAGAAACCCAATACAGTGCAAAACAAAACAAATCCCAAAGCCCCTAGTTCAACCGAGACATTTTGTGGTTCAAAGTTTAGTTGGAGTTTGTGGTGTTCAGTAGCCTGATGGTTGTTGGGAAGAAGCTGTTCGTGAACCTGCATGTCACAGGTTTCAGACTCCTTCCCATATGTTCTTCTTCTTCTTTCATGTGGCATGCACAGCCTAAAGTTGTTGGACAACTTGTTCTATTTAATCTCCCATTTGTGCACGTCGAGTTGATTGCATTAGTCGAAACAGGGCGGACCACGTGAAGGTTGCAATCTTCCACCCCATATGTTCTTCCAAATGCCAGCAGTGAAATGAGAGTGCGGTGTTTGTTGGTGAGGGTCCTTGATGACGATAGCTGCCTTTTTGATGCTGCGATTAAGATCCCTTTAATGGTGGGGATGTCAGTATCCATCATGGACGGGGAAGCGTCCATCAATTTTTTGTAATCTCCTTTATTTCTTCATTCATTGTCCAAGTTGCCAAACCAGGGGGTAATACAACCACTCAATATGCTTCCTCCTCTACACCTGTAGAGGTTCAAGAGAGTATCCGGCAACAGAGTGAAGGGCCTGTCCCACTTGGGCATCATGTACGCATCACGCAGATGGCGCACAAAGATTTTGTACATCTCAAAATCCTGGGGCGCTGAGTGCGACCGCATGTCACTATCTACGTCACCACGCACCATGCGCAAGTAATGCACACTACACGCGCATCGCGTGCGCGGCGCAACGCGCGCGTCGGCATCGTGACGTGTAAATGATATAGCGTAAATTGTCGCAAATGATGTCCTAGTGGGACAGGCCCTTGAATCTCCTCGATCTTCTAAGGAAGTAGAAGCGTTGATGGGCTTTCTTTAAGATTACGGCAATGTGCTGGTTCCAGGATAGATCTTCTGATATATGCACTCCCAGGAACAGGAAGTTGTTGACCCTCTCTACCACCAACCCATCGATGAAGACAGGTCTGCGGATCCTCAGCCTTCCTCTTCTGAAGTCAACAATCAGCTTCTTGTTGAGAGCAAGGTTGTTGTTCTGGCACCATTCAATCTGACAATTGATTTCTCTCCAAGACTCTGATTCATCATTATCCATGATTTGTCCAACAACGATAGTGTCTTTAGAGTTAAGACTTTAGACTTTAGAGGTAAATCCTAAAACCGGCCCTTTGGCACACCGAGTCTACACTGACCAGCCATTACCCCATACACTACACACTAGGGACAATTTACAAATTAACCTGCAAACCTGTACATCTTTGGAGTGTTGTCAGTGAATTAAAAGCTCATGTTGAAACATAGAAACATAGAAACATGGAAAACATAATAAATAGGTGGAGGAGTAGGCCATTCGGCCCTTAGAGCCAGCACCACCATTCAATATGATCACGGCTGATCATCCAAAATTTTGCTTTCTCCCCATATACCTTGATTCTGTTAGTCCGAAGAGCTAAATCTAACTCTTTCTTGAATACCTCCAGTGAATTGGCCCCCAGAGAATTCCACAATTCACAATCTGAAGATGGGCTTCGGCCCAAAATGTTGCCTATTTCCTTCACTCCATAGATGCTGCCTCACCCACTGAGTTTCGCCAGCATTTTTGTCTACCTTGAATATGTGAAAATGTTCTGGACTCCCCCAACATCGGGAATTTTTTGTGTATTTAGCCAGTCCAATCTCTTAAAACTGTTATGTTTCTATAGGATACTCTCTCATCCTTCTAAATTCCAGTGAATATAAGCCCAGTCGATCCATTCTTTCATCATATGTCAGTCCCGCCATCCCGGGAATTAACCTAGTGAACCTAAACTGCACTCCCTCAATAGCAAGAATGTCCTCCCTCAAATTAGGAGACCCAAACTGCACACAATACTCCAGGTGTGGTCTCACCAGGGCCCTGTACAACGCCAGTAGCACCTCCTTGCTCCTATACTCAAATCCTCTTGCTATGAAAGGCAACTTTGTGAAGTGGCGGCGCCTAACAGCAATGGCTCAACTGCAGTCCGTCTGTCTTTTATAAAATGTTTGTCCCATTAGATGTATGTTTTTGGTTCTAATTTTTATTATTATTTATTTATTTTTTAGCTGTGTACATGTGGGGGTGGGGTGGGGAACCGTTTAATCTCTTCCCTGTACGGGGATCCGACTTTCTCCCTGTCGGGTCTCCGGTGCCGTTGGGCCTAACATCGTGGAGCTGGAGGCGGCCTCCAACCGGAACAAACTTGAGGGCTCCAGTCGCAGAGCCTGCGGACTCGCCATTGCGGAGCTGGCCGATGTTGGAGAGGGGAGAGCTGTGGTGGCGCACGGCTGCAACCCGACTTCGGAGCTTCGGAGGCTCGGTGGACAGGAACTTCGGGAGCTCGCAGGTCCCTGGTGGGAGACCACTTTTCGGAGCTCCCGCAATGGCAACTTCTACCGCCGGAATCGCGGGGTTTAAATGAGTCGGAGCGGGGCCTAATATCGCCCCGCGCGGCTTAAACGGCCGCGGGACTTACCATCGTCCGCCGCGGACTTTAACATCGTGAGCCCCAGTCGCCTCAATGTTGCAGGACTACTGGACCGCGGGAGAAGAACAAAGCGAAGAGATAAGACATTTGCCTTCCATCACAGTGAGGAGGTGTTGGACATTTACTGTGATGGATGTTTGTGTAAATTGTGTTACATGTGTGTCTTGGTTTTGTTGTAATATCATGACTGTAGGAATGAAATTTCGTTCAAACATTGTCTTTTGAATGACAATAAAAGGCATTCTTCTATTCTGTCATTTGCTTTCTTCACTGCCTGCTGTACCTGCATGCTTACTTTTCTTTTCCTAACCTAACACCATTCAGATAATAATCTGCCTCTTGTTCTTGCCACCTAAGTGGATAACCTCACATTTATCCACATTATACAGCATCGGCCATGCATCTGCCCAATCACCCAACCTATCTGTTACCCTGGAGCCTCATAGCATCCGCATCGCAGCTTACACTGCCACCCAGCTTTGTGTCATCTGCAAACTTGGATATGTTACATTTAATTCCTTCATCTAAATCGTTAATATATATCGTAAATAACTCGGGTTCCGGCACTGAGCATTGCTGCACCCCACTAGTCATTGCCTGCCATTCTGAAAAGGACTTGTTAATTCCAACTCTTTGCTTCCATTCTGCCAACCAGTTCTCTATCCATGTCAATACCTTACCCCCAATACCATCAGCCCTAATTCTGCACACTAATCTCTTGTGTGGGACCTTGTCAAATGCTTTTTGAAAGTCCAGATACATCACATCCACTAGCTCTCCCTTATCCATTCTATTTGTTACATCCTCAAAAAATTCCAGAAGATTAGTCAAGGATGATTTCTCCTTCATAAGTCCATGCTATTCGCTGATGATTGTTTGCTGTACAGTCCAATTAAGTCAGCTGATGATAAAGATGCTCTCCAAAAATACCTTGATACTATGGTTGAGTGGTCACAACAATGGGGCATGCTGTTCAACCCTTCCAAATGTGAAACCATGCGTGTCACAAGGAAGAGGAATCCAGGCCAAATATCATACAATATCCTTGGTGCCACCCTTGAAGAATCCAAACATACCAAGTATCTTGGCATCAAATTACAGAACGATCTACGTTAGAATGGTCAGACTCATCATGCAACAGTGAAAGCAACAGGTGTCCTAAATTTTCTGAGACGCAACTTTCATCATCTTTCAACTTCTATCAAGGAGAAGTTATACTTCACCCTCGTTAGACCACATTTGGACTGTGCAGTTGCAGCATGGGATCCATACACAAATCGAAACATTCCTTCCATCGAACATGTCCAAAGACAGGCAGCTCGATTTGTTACAAATACCTATGAGAGAGAAGCGAGTGTTACCAAACTTCTGAATTAATTGGGGTGGAGCCCTCTCCAAGACAGACGTAAAGTTCACAGTTTGACCTGTTTTTACAAAATGTTAAATGGTCAGCTCAACATATACCAAACCCAAACCTATTAGGAGCAGACGAGGGCATTCGATCCAATTGAGATACCAGCTACCAAGACAGATGTGTACAGCAATTCATTCTTCCCCCGCACAATTAAAGCATGGAATAGTCTTCACCCTACCATAGTTACTCAACCAGATGCAACTAAATTTAAGGTAGCTCTTCTTCTCCAAGAATCCTTTTTTGCCTAAGTCCACCCTCCGCCACCTCCAGTTTAAATTCCCTTTGATACATTTTGGAGGACCAAGAAGCAGGAACCAAGATGCTGACTTTGAACGATCCTGTCACTGCTTTCCAAATGTCCACACAGTCATGGTTTTAGGGTGGCAGCACAGTGACGCAGCTGATTGAGTAGCTGCCTCACAGTGGCAGAATCTTAGGCTCGAGCCTCACTTAGGAGAGTTTGCCGACTGTGTGGAGTTTGCCTGTTCTCCCTGTGACTGTGTGGATTTCCTCCGGATGCTCCGTTTTCCTCCCATGTCCCAAAGACTTGCAATTGTAGGTTAGTTGGCCTCTGTAAATTGTCCCTGACATGTAGGGAGTGGATGAGGAAGTGGGACAACAAAGACGACAAAGGTCCGATGTCGGGCCTCCAGTCCCGATGTCGGAGAGCCAACATCCCGGCGAGCGGGCCTGAGCAGCAGGCTGCCCGTAGCGGCGAGTGCGGAGGGCACCAGAGGCCCCGACAATGGGTGAACATCGAGGAAGAGACTGACTTTGGTGCCTTCCCTCATAGTGGGAAACTTTTGATTTTGCTGTGTGGGGATGTTTTATGTTTAAATCTATCGTGTGTTGTCTTCTTTATTTTAGTGTATGGCTGTATGATGATCACATTTCACTGTGCCAACTGGCACATGTGACAAATAAATGTATCTTGTATCTTGTATCGTGTATCTTGTACCTAGTGTGAACAGGTAATGGAAGGTCGGTGTGGACTCCATGAGCTGAAGGGCCTGTTTCCCTGCTGTACCTCATAAACTAAACTAAACCAAACTAAAGTAAGTCGAACTGAGGACTGAGCACATAGCCTAGAGGTGCTGCTGTGCTGATGGTGATTGAGGAAGAAGTGCTATTGCTCATAAATACTGATTGTGGTCTGTCAATGATGAAATTGAGGATCCAGTTGCAAATGGATGCACAGCGACCCAGTTCTCTAAGCTTGGCAACTAGTTTGGAGGTGATGATAATGTTCAACGCCGAGCTGTAGTCAATGAACTTCAGCACGGTGGGCCGAAGGGCCTATGTCCATTCTGTAAGTCTAAAGTCTAAAGTTTAAAGTCAGTAGCATGTGTGGGGGGATGGAAGAGCACTGTGAATATCTACTTAGTAGAGCATTGTTGTTTTTTTGTGAGATATGGAGCTATGAACATGGTTTTTAAAAACACCTATAAATCTTCTGCTTGTTAAGAGAGCTGCCAGAGCATTCCCAGACATTGCGTGGTGCATTTGTTCACATACATGCTCCTTATGTGTCCAATTTTTTTGGTTTCTAATGAGACCGAGCGCAGTATGAAGTTACAAAAATGTCTATTCCGAAAGATGTTCTCTGACCACCTGCCACCATTGCTACATATTTGCATATTAACTACAATGCTTTACTCTACAGAAGCCATGTGTTATCATAATGAAACATCATTTAACTAAAGTGTTTTGTGCAGTTTCACCCGAGACAGAACATGAATAATAATACAGAACAATTAAAGGGCTACTTTTTACATTTGTTTGGCAGTTAAAACATGGACAACTTTTAGTTTAATGTCACATTCAATAAGACCATACTGAGGTAATAAAATGGGATGTTCAGTTCTATCTCCTCTTAATAGAACGAAAATAATCTTTTTTTTTTTCCATTTTGGCAGCGAAATGCCCACGCACATTGCTGCGGCGTCTGTAGCAGCATGTGTTTCTAGGATTGTTCTGGAAGAGAAAATGCCAAAACAGCAGGGCGCAGGAGATAAACAGGCAATTCGTGACTCATTAAAAAAGCCAACAGCAGCCAACATTGTGGAGCATGCAAGGACCCAGATCCAGCTCAGCCATAAACTTTTTTCCCACCAGCTGGACCTAGCATCTGTCAGAGTTTGGAGGGCAGATAATCTGGTACAAACGATTTCAGTGTATTGCATTTAGAAACCTGCCGGCCTGCATAACAGTGCTGATTGGGAACCCAGGGAACTCTTTAAATGATGACACAGCTTCTCGATGTGATGTTATAATTATTCCTATTAAAACATTTTACCACCTGTTTCCTTTCTCCGACAGTACTTTAAAATGTTATTTCGGAAACAGAATTCACAGCGGTGTATTCTGCAAACATGATTACAGTAGGTTCTGGAAAGGATGTCTCCTCCGCCCGCCATTTTGTCTTTGACTGTGCTTGATGGGCTTTATTAACGCTGTACCCAATCTATTAAAAAAAAACCTAACATATGGTTAACCATAGCTCTGGGAAATGGGAAAAAATATATAACAAAGTTCAGAGCACAATGCACTAAAGACATCTCTTAGTAATATCCAAGCTTCATTTATTCCCTCAGGGCACATGCTCGGCCCCAGCACTCTTTGAGAGAGTCATGAAATTTCTCTCCCAGAAAAACTGCTCAGAAGCCAGTAACAAATGTTACATTATCAACCGAGGATTAAAGCTTGCGTACTATTGCCAAAGGTTGGGTCCCAGATGTCTCGGCGAGTAAGATTAAAAATCTGCTACATCACGTCCATGAATTTCAATATTTATAGCGTTCAATAAAATGTTTCACTGTCAAAGGGAGATATGGCAGCTCACTCCCTTGCAGCAGATGGGATGCAATATGGCACAGTTACATGGACCAGCTGTGCTGTGCAGGATTGAATGCTGGTCGGAGGCAGAAGACAGACAGCACATCTGGATTGCTGACAGACTGGCTGACATATCCATTGAAAAGTTTGTTGCACTACACCAATCAACGGTTTAAATGGGCTCCTCCGTTTACCTTCCCCGTAGCAAGAGGCACCATTAACATGAACATCAATGGTTGTTATTTGTAGGAAGGCACTGCAGATGCTAGTTTAAACTGAAGATAGACAGAATGCCGGAGTAACTCAATGGGAATGGGTGACGTTTCGGCTCGAGACCCTTCTTCAGACTACTCAGGGGAAAGGGAAAAGAGAGATATGGACAGTGATGTGGAGGGATATAGAACAAATGAATGAAAGATATGCAAAAAAGTAATGATGATAAAGGTTGTTATTTTCTGTGCCTGGGCTTTCTCTGTATGACATTGTGTTGTTGGGTAATCAGTCGGGTGCATTGGCATTAACTAGTTTAAAGATGCAATGTCCTTGTTGTAATCCTTCTGAGATCACAGGCTGTAGATTACAGTTTCAGTTTTAGGGTATCATTTGATGATATTTCCTCTATTTAAAATGTTCGAATGATAATGGCTTCTGCTGTACCTTTTTATTTAAGAAGCAATTTACTACATACAACTTATTAACAAGTTATCAACTTAAGGAGAGAAGCCAGCTAGCAATATCTTGACAAACCTAAATCTGGCAATCTTATTGTACAATGTAGAATACATACCAAAGAACAGTAGAGCATAGGAACAGGCCCTTTGGCCACAAGGTCCATGCCGAACATGTTGTCAAGTGAAACGAATCCCCTCTGTTTGTATGTAATCAATATCTCTCCATTCTGTGAATATAAATGAATGAATGAATAGGTTTATTGGCCAAGTATGTTCACATACAAGGAATTTGCCTTGGTGCTCCGCCCGCAAGTGACAACATGACATACAGTGACAGTTAGGAATGACACATAAAACATTAATAATAAAACATTATCGATTAAACATGAGAAGTAAATAAAATACCAGAACAAAAGGAGGCTACAGATTTTTGGCTATTGAGTAGAGTCACTACTCATGGAAAAAAGCTGTTTTCATGTCTGGCTGTGGCACCTTTGACAGTCCAGAGTCACCTTCCAGAGGGAAGTGATTCGAAGAGTTTGTGGCCAGGGTGAGAGGGGTTGGAGATGATCTTACCCGCTCGCTTCCTGGCCCTTGCTGTGTACAGTTCGTCAATGGAGGGAAGGTTGCAGCCAACAATCTTCTCTGCTGATCAGAATATTCGCTGCAGCGTCTGATTGTCGTTCTTGGTGGCTGAGCCAAACCAGACTATGATGGAGAAGGTGAGGACAGACTCTACGATGGCAGTATAGAATTGGACCATCATTGCCTGTGGCACATTGTGCTTCCTCAGCTGTCGCAGGAAGTACATCCTTTGTTGTGGCTTTTTGGCTGTGGAGTCGATGGAGGCCCCCCATTTAATATCCATGTTCCTACACAAAAGACTCTTAAATGCTACTGTTGAATCTGCCCCCACCATCTCCCCTAGCAGCGCACTCTGAACACCCACTATTTTCCGTGTAAATAAAACTTGCCCCGCATTTCACTTTTAAATTTTGCCCCTCTCACCTTAGACCTATGTCTTCTAGACTTTGACATTTCCACTCTGGGAAAAAGGCTTGGACTGTCTACGCTATCTATGGTTCTCATAATCATTTACACTTTTATCAGGGCTCCTCTGAATTAAAGGACGTTCTTTTAGGAAGGAGATGAGGAGAAATTTATTTCGTCAGAGGGTGGTGAATCTGTGTAATTCTTTGGTACAGAAGGATGGGGAGGCCATCAGAGGATATTTTTAAGGCAGAGATAGATAGATTCTTGATCAATACAGGTGTCAGAGGTTATGGGGAGAAGATAGTAGAATGGGGTTGGGAGGGAGAGATGGATCAGCCAAGATTGAATGGCAGTGTTGACTTGATGGGCCGAATGGCCTATTTCTACTCCTATTCATTATGACCTTATGACCCTTAGCCTCCAACTTTCCAAACGACACAATTCAAGTTTGCTATAAATGACAACAAAGTGTTATGACCAAAATTGTCAAACTTTTTTCCAGTTTTCAGTTTCTTATCCTATGAGTAAATATATAACTAAACAGTTAGAAAAGATGAACTTCACATCAGGGTGAGGAATCATGCCAGGAGGAGAGCTATGCAGCCTAGTTTGCTGCCTAGTTTCTTTTCTCCAGCTGTAGGTCTTCGTCTTGCAGATTAGGAGACTGCAAGTACATATTGAAGTACCTTATAAATATGATGAGCATTCAGACTCTGGGTGAAAAGATGTTTATCTCATCCCTTCTACCAACAACCTTTAAATTAATACCCCCAATATATTGGCCCATTACGGGAAATGTCTTGGTTATTCCTTCTTCTCCCTGCTCCCGTCAAACAGAAGGTACAGAAACTTGAAAGTGTGCACCATCAGACTCAGGCACGGCTTATTCCCCTCTGTTATCAGGCTTCTTAACGGTCCTTCCATTAGCTGGGGGTACTCTTTGATTCACCTCTACCCCATTGTAGACATTAGATGGAACAGATGTGTTACAATGCTGAGAACTACATTCTGCACTCTGTATCTTCTCTTTTGATTTATCTATTCTGTCTGAGTTTGGCATGATTGTATTTATGTGTAGTATATCTGATTTGAGAGGGCAGCATGCAAAATAGAGCTTTTCACATTACCTCAGTACACATGACAATTATAAACCTAAAGCCAAACCTAAATCCAACATTTCTATCCAGTCTCTTCACTAATTCCATATGTTTCATTATGTTACCTCTCAGCTACTTTGTTCCAAAGAAAACCTGATATTGAGTTGAAACATTAAGCTGGAAAGGGGGCCAGAGAAGATTTAAGAGCCTGTCCCACTTAGGCGATTTTTTAGGCAACTGTGGCAATGATCACTGTCGTGACTTGACGCCGGAAATGCACCCACCCCACGATAATGTCCATGACAAGCTACCACCTAGTCCATGTCAAGCTACGTCAACCAGCGACACAATTCCTCGTGACTCGGGATGTCCATCTACGACCACACCTACGACAACCTTATACCAGACAGGTGACAACCTACGACACCCGAAGTCAACCGACAAATTAAGACAAATGAATACTTCTCTTAACGCCGGAACTATCGCCGGTTGACGTAAGATTACGTAGGTTATCGCCAATGGAATTCACTGAGGTCATGACCCCGCGACATCCAACGTCATCCTGGCAACATCCTGGCGACAACCTACAACAACCTATGACAGGACTTATGACAGGAGAAGACACAGGCGTCACCCCACGTCACGCCGCGACCATGTGGCGACAGCCTATTTTTCGACTGTCGCCAAATAAATCACCTAAGTGGGACAGGCCCTTTCCGAGAATGTTGCCAGGACTCGTGGGCCTGAGCTCCAGGGAGAGGTTGAGTAGGCTGGGACACTATTTCTTGGAGCGCAGGAGGATGAGGAATGATCTTATAGAGATGTATAAAATCATGAGGAATTGATCGTGTAGACATACAGAGCCTCTTGCCCAGAGAACATGAATCGAGATCCAAAGGACATAGGTTTAAGGTGAGACAATTTTGTCTGTACTCAGCCACAATTCTTTGATGTTTGTCCCACAGTTAAGCTAATTATAAAGCAAGGCGAATGAAGGACCAATAGGGGAAAAGGAAAACTTAAATCTCACATAAAACTTATAGAACCCAGAACCTTATTGCAGTGGGGACAACTTGCAGCAAATATTGTTCCATATTGGACAAAACAAGAGCTACTTTGGTTAAACTCTCTTCCCTGCTCCATAGAGCTGTGAATCGTGCATATATCAATTGTTTTTGACCCATTTAGCAGTTCAAAGTAGGTGAAACTCTAAAATGACCTCCCAGATTGAGGAGGAACAAGACTGTATAACATTATGAGAGGAATAGATCGGGTAGATGCACAGAATCTCTTGCCCAGAGTAGGTGAATCAAGGATCAGAGGACATAGGTTTAAGTTGAAGGGTAAAAGATTTAATAGGAATATGAGGGGTAGCTTTTTCACACAAAGGGTGGTGGGTGTATGGAACAAGCTGCCAGAGGAGGTAGTTGAGGTAGGGACTATCCCAACATTTAAGACACAGTTAGACAGGTACAGGGATAGGATAGGTTTGAAGGAATATGGACTAAACGTGGGCAGGTGGGACATGTTGGCAGGTGTGGGCAAGTTGGACCGAGGTACAGCTAAAAGCGTTTGTTGCATGCTATCCAGTTAGGGGAAAGACAATGCATTATTACAATCGAGCCATTTACAGTGTACAGATAGAGATTTAAGAGTGTGGGTGATTGCAATATGTGATTGTAGATCTGCTTCTGTGGCTAACATGGCAATAGTCGCCTGGGTTGGGCGCCATCTTGGAAGCGGCAAGTAATGAGAGGGGGAATTTCCCTGTGGGTCTTCTCATGGCAATTCATGGACTTCTTCCAAATATCCATGAAAGAGAGTGATTTAAGTGGATGGTCCCAGGCAAAACATTTTTGGATTCCACGAAACAACATCCTTCCAAACCCAGTCAATCCTTTTTGGTTTGTTGCCGGTCGCTGGCTGAAAAAATGTCTCCTTTGCCTTATAGTCCAATTACTAACTGAAAGGCCTCGCACTAACCTGCTGGAAAGTGGTAGGTTTCGCGGGTTTTGCAACAAAACAGAAAGGAAATCATTGACGTTACTAAGACAGATTCAGCAGCAGGGGCCAAAAACCTTGCAATATTCACTTGATTCAAAGCCACACTTTTGTGAGCCTTTTTATAAAGATTAGTTCCTAACACGCAGCATCATTATAGTAAAGCACACCATACACTGTACCAATGATTTTTAAATGTATGCTCTTCTGCTGAAATTAAAAATAACAACAAAGAAAAATAAATCAAGGTTAAAATTAATTTAATGAACTCAGCTAGAAACTTTATCTAGTGGTAGGGGACTATTGATGATGAAATTTGCGGCATGCAATTGTCCAGTGAGGTTATATTCTTCAGTACAGTGACTGGGAAGCAGCAATATCAGTCAATTTTCACTCCCGATTGTTCTGCACTGTCCTCTGCTGGAGAATGCCTTTGTATACAGATATCTAAGGATGGGGTTCCATCAGAGGCAAAGGGCAATTCCTGGACTAATGCTCTTTGTGAATAGTCACTGTGTGAAAATAGATTGAGGTCTGCTGTGATACCTTAAACAGATGATTAGTCTGACGATGCTCACTGCAGGAGCTCATACTTCATGTATGTGCCCTGCTGAGCAAGGTATCAGAAGTATTGTTACCTGCAGTGAGGATATGAAGTATTGTTACCCGCAGTAGGAATACCTTCAGGAATTGAGAAAGGGGACAGATTGAATGGAAACTGAGTGTCATTATCATTCAAAATGTACATTGGAAACAGAAGTTGAAGTAAGAGTCCAAAATGGATATTTGAAAGCAGAGGTAGAATGATTCTTGATTAGTACGGGAGTCGCGGTTATGGGGAGAAGGCAGGAGAATGGGGTGGAAAGGAAAAGATAGATCAGCCACGATTGAATGGTAGAGTAGACTTGATCGGCTGAATGGCCTAATTCTGCTGCTATCACTTGTGAACTTATGAACTTATGGAGAAAACTGATCTCGTAATCACGCTCTGTAGAACCGCGTTTCCTCAGTGGATTATGTAGATGAACTACGTAAATCGCCAACATCGATTCTTTGTATAACTGAAGATAGACACAAAATGCTGGAGTAACTGAATGGGACAGGGAGCATCTCTGGAGAGAAGGAAAGGACGACGTTTCGGGTCGAGACTCTTCTTCAGATGGCCCATTGGGGGTTCCTCTGATAACAGCCCTGTGGAAATTCAAGGCAAGTGTATCATCTGCCACATTGTGCTCCATGTCGCATTTCAATATATGTGAACCACAGAAAGCATCCACCTGTTATGAATGTGAACTTTGGGTCTTCTCTACTCCTGAAATTACACAGGCCCGATAATCTGGCTACATAACTTGCTCCCTCATGAGTCAAATGTTCAAGTCTTCTCTTTATCAATTACATATTTTATTGTCCTCAATACTGTTGTAAAAGTATATTGAAGATACACTTAAAGAGTAAATTGAATCTTTCAATTTCTTTTGAAAAGCAATCTGATATGAAGATTACCACAATCGTAACTACATTTCAATGGAATTTGAATAGTAAAACACATGTCAAAACCAAAAAAGTCAAATACTTCATTGGTTGTCAAGTGAACTGAGTCCGCAATGAACACCAAATGAATGATTTTCTTTCTTAATGATTTCTTGCTTAGAGTAGAATAATGATTTCCTCTTATGCATTAGCTATAACCAATTTGCATTTCACTCTCTCTGCGAGTGCATGGGTTTCCTACGGATGCTCTCGTTTCACATCCCCTCTTCCGAAAAACGTGCCGGTTTGTAGGTTTCCCCAACTCTGAGCAAGAGGCTCTGTGCAGCTACACGATCTATTCCTCTCATGATTTTATAGCTGCTGTAAAACAAAAACTATTCTTAGTGTGTCTGGGGAGTGGATGAGAAAATGGGAAAACATTGAACTAGTGTGAAAATGTGATTAATGATCAGTGTGGACTCAATGGGCCAAATGGCAGCTTTTCATGCTTTATCTCGAAGACTAAAACTAAACTATAGACGGGCGTGCATACACGTACATAAAGGAGAGTTGGCATTCAAAAGGTAGATGCTTCTTGTATCGATTAGCGAACAACTGAGGGAGCACATGCTTTGTTCCATCAATAAATTAATAAGTAGTTAAAGAGGAGAATTTTCCTTGGCCTGATCCTGCTTTGTTCAAATGGACATAACAATATGAAGAAGCACTGCTCCATAGTTAATAACTCTCTCGATAGGAACAGTCTCACAGGTCTACAATCACTTACTCACCCTTGTAACCACACCCCCACCGTTGGTTCCTGGACTTGACATTGCCAATTCTAGATCTGTAAACAACATCCACTCCCCCCCCCCCGCCAACCCTCCCCCCTCCTTCCCCCCTCCCTCCCCCCTCCTTCCCCCCTCCCTCCCCCCTCCTTCCTCCCTCCCTCCCTCCTTCCCTCCCCTCCGCAACTATCGTTACCATGACCTATTTCACATCTTGTGATCATCAATCCCTGAAATACCTTCACCACACCCCAATTACCAACCATCTGTGATCCTTCCATGTAATCCTGTCCAGCTCTGTCTTCAAAGACATCCCATGATGAACCACCAACTGAGTCCACAGTCACTACCAACAGACGGTCACTAGTTCCCCATCTTCATGATCACCTCCTGGATTGATCTTACAATCATCAAAACCCCAAAACCGCCATTCTGTCATGATCAATGACCTACCCCTCGCCTTCATCAACTCCAAGCCACCGACCCCAATAAATGTTCAGAAGTTATATGAGCAGAATTAGGCCAAGTCTACTCTGCCATTCAAACATGGCTGATCTATCTTTCCTTCTCTAACTTATTCTCCTGCCTTCTCCCCATATCCCCTGACACATGTAACCATAGACACTCTTGTACTTTCTCTGATCTCTTTATCATTGACACCCATCACACAATTCTCAACACCTGATCATCACAGATTCATCCAGGCAAACGATGATCACCGGACAATCTAACAATCTGCAACTCTCCCAACAATCATGATCCCCCTACAAATCACAAGGATTCATAAAATCATGTGATTGGAGTAGAATTAGGCCATTCAGCCCATCAAGTCTACTCCGCCATTCAAACATGGTTGATCGATTTCTCCCTCCTAATCCCATTCTCCTGCCTTCTCCCCACAACTTCTGACACACTGGAGAAAAGGAATAGGTGACATTTCGGATCAAGACCCTTCTTCAGACTGCTTTCCAAACATGGTCGTAGAGCTGGCGAGCAGGATGAATCACACAGAGGAAGCAGCAAGAGAGGATGTTGTAGAATTCTCATCGGGGAGAGGAGGAGAACTTCTTCAAAGTAGGCATACCTTGGGGAGAAGGTAACTTCAGTCTTCAGTCTGAAAAAGGGTCTCGATCCGAAAAGTCACCTATCCCTTTTCTCCAGAGATGCTGCCTGACCTGCTGAGTTACTCCAGCTTTTTGTGTCTATATTTAAATATTTTAATAGACTTGTTTCTCTGAATAATGTATTTTTTCCGTCTCAACCATGCTTGCTAGTACCATCATGCCTCACCGATCACACGTAGGTCTCTTAATTTTTCTGGTGACCTCTCTTAATTTTTTTTGCTCAAAGTCCTGCATTACCTGGTCTCCAAGATAGATGTCACTCTTGCCTATGTATCATGAAGTACCTTTATTTCTTTCAGCTTTGCAGCTTCACCCTCCTCTTACTGTTCCTATTCTCAAAAGCAATGGTCTTCTATTCAGTCCGTCATTTGCCATCCATCTCTCACATCTCACCTATCATCATGATCATTGTCTGAAAAAGGGTCCCGATCACGAAACGTTACCTATCCATATGCTTGCTGCATGACCCGCTGAGTTACTTGAGCATTTTGTGCCCTGCCATGGTAAAATAGCATCTGCAATTCCTTGTTTCTACACCATGATTATTGTCTTCCTGTCTATTGTTGATGTGTCTTGATCCTCCATTGTTTATCCCTAGCTCTCCTTGTGCCTCTTTATTAAAGTAGGTTCAAGAAAAGGAGGCAGATAAATGTTGCCAGATTGAGCATCAGGGTTAGAGGGCAGAGAAGGTATAGGGGAGATATCAAAGAGTCAAAGAGTCAAAGAGTCAAAAGAGTTTATTGCCATGTGTCCCTGACAGGACAATGAAAATCTTTCTTTGCATAACACAACAGAACAGAGAAGGCATTAATTACAATTATATACGTAAATGCACACATTAATTAATAAATTAATAAAGTGCAAATAACAGATGGAGGGATATTAATGTTCAGAGTTCCGAGCCAAGTTTAATAGCCTGATGGCTGTGGGGAAGTAGCTATTCCTAAACGGGGATGTTGCAGCCTTCAGGCTCCTGTACCTTCTACCCGAAGGTAGCAGCGAGATGAGTGTGTGGCCAGGGTGGTGTGGGTCCTTGATGATGCTGCCAGCCTTTTTGAGGCAGCGACTGCGATAGATCCCCTCGATGGAAGGAAGGTCAGAGCCGATGATGGACTGGGCTGTGTTTATTACTTTTTGTAGTCTTTTGTATCATGATAAGGGATTGGGGAGCAAAGATGGGACAAAAGCTATCGATTCCCATGATTTTTTACGTTTTATGGACTTGGCACCCTGTAATTTTGACTCGGCTCTATCATCTGACATCCCCTTAGATCGAATCAAAACAAAACTACATGTGCTGGAAATCTAAAATAAAAGCACAAAATTAAAATACTCAGCAGGTCAGGCTACATCTGTGGGAAGAGAAACAGTCAATGTTTCAGGTCGAGGATCTTTCATCAGGGAGCCTGATGGAGGATTTCTGGCCGGAACTATTACGTCTGGTTCTCTTCCCACTGACGCAGTTTGACCACTGAGTATTTCCACCATTTCCTGTTTACATTTTACCAGTGTTTTCTTTTGGTAGACTGAAAGGTGCCAGTACACACATCAATTAAAAGGTAAACCTACATTTATCAACAATTTTTTCCATTAATATACCCCCCCTATATAAAAGTATAAAATCAGCACATGTTAAAAATTAAACAGATTAAAATAATACGTAACTATACGTTTAAATGGTTTGAAAATTTGAAAATCAAAGTTCATAACATTTAGTGTCACAAGTACTTCATACTGACATGTACTGTAATTAAATAACTATGGCATTTTATTCTCAGTTTTCTGTAGTATACTAGTGACAAGGAGAAAATATTAATATTAACTTAGCTGTTCTTTCCCCTCTTTTTTTTATGCAAGTTAGCATTTACCCACCAATCCTAAGGAGCTATGAGCCATGGGAAGTTTTTTCCCCTGAAGAGCACTTTGAACTGCATCAGAGTCTGACCTTGGAACTCTGAGTCGGTAAGGCTCTTAGCCTATTTGCTATTCCCACCCACTCCTACTTACAGGAGATCACCAACATTGGGTTGTTAGAGAAATTATAACAATGTATTTATTCAGCGTATTTCAATGTAACCAATATCCTAAGATGCTTCACAAATTTTGATTAATTCACATAGAGGAATATTAGGAATGGTGTGCACAAGTTTGTAAATATAGGTTTAGTTTAGTTTAGTTTAATTTAGTTTAGAGATACAGCACGGAAACGGACCCTTCGACCCACCAAGTCTGCGCCGACCAGCGATCTCCGCACACTAGCACTATCCTTCACATTAGAGACAATTTACAATTTTTACCAAAGCCAATTAACTTACAAACCTGTCCATCTTTTTGAGTGTGGGAGGAAATCGGAGAACCTGGGGAAAACCCACATGGTCACAGGGAGAAAGTACAAACTCTGTACAGACAACACCCATAGACAGGATAGAACATGGGTCTCTGGCACTGTAAGGCAGCAACTCTACTGTTGCGCCACCGTGCCGCCCCTTTAGTTGCTAGGTGTGAGGATTACCTCGTCCAATTCCAATGGGCATGTAGGTCCAAGGTTTTGTCGTACAAAGGATTTGTTCACAGGATAAGGGTGTCACCAGAAAAACAAAATAAACAATTGTATTTTCAGTCCCAGTATGCAACATAGCCTGCATTGATGAGTCTGGAACTCCATGTAGGTTTGACCTGGCAAGGATGGCAACTTTCTATCCCCAATCCCCACCCTGAAAACGGAGTAGTTTAATTTAGTTTAGTTTAATTTAGTTTAGTTTATTGTCACGTTTACCGATATACAGTGAAAAGCACTTGTTGCATGTTAACCAGCACAGATACATGATAAAATGAATAATGTGAATGGCGTTTAGTGCAAGATAAAGTCCAGTAAACTCCGATTAAAGATAGTCTGAGTGTGTTCAACAATCTGGTGGTTTCATGATCACCAGTACTGATGCCAACCTTTTAATCTCAAATTGATTTAATTATTTGATTTTTAATTCACCCGATATCCTGCTGAGATTTGAACATGTGTTTTTAGATTCAGACTACCATTGAGTACCTTACCACTATACTATCATCATACCTCTATGGTGGAAGTGCAATCAAATCTTCAATTATTTTTGATTTTTTTTCCCCATAATATCTTCAGAACCAAATATAAATTGCAACAAGACCAATAGAAAGAGGGCAAATAATTCTGTCATTTTATTTCTCTATTATCTTCAGAATATCATTCTGAAATATTTCAGAAAAAATTTCTGAAATATCTTTTCTGAGGTTATTTAAATCTGACATATTTATGCAGACTGACTCATGAAAGACCCAGAGGGTGAGTGACTTCTGGGCATCTGCTCAATGGAATGTGACAGGCACACTCACCCAGGCTGGGAGCAAAGGGACCAAGAGACCATTTTAAGGCCAGAGCCTCAATTAAATAGACCCAGCGAACTGCAGCCGCCAAAGTAGCATGCTGATGCAGCTTGTTGAATCCGGGAAAGCTCAAAATGGAGATTGTTGAGAGATACCTGGCCAGCAGGTGACCAGGTCCAGTTGAAGGATTTCACGATGGCAAAAAATCTTGGAGTTTAGGGAGTCCGTGAGGCAGATGCAGCCCAGATTATTTCTGAGGATCCCGCAAGAATGCCCATGACCTTTGCAGCTCCACGGACATAATTTGAAAGTCTGAAGAAGCATAGAAACATTTAATATAGGTGCAGGAGTAGGCCATACGGCCCTTCGAACCAGCACCGCCATTCACTATGATCATGGCTGATCATCCAAAATCAATACCCCGTTCCTGCTTTCTCCCCATATCCCTTGATTCCTTTAGCCCTTAGAGCTAACTCTCTCCCGAACACACCTAGTGAATTGGTTCTACTGCCTTGTGTGGCAGAGAATTCCACAGATTCACAACTCTCTGGGTGAAAAAGCTTTTCCTCATCTCAGTCTTAAATGGCCTACCCCTTATTCTTAAGCTGTGACCACCTAGTTCTGGACTCCCCCAACATCGGGACCATTTTTCCTGCATCTAGTCTGTTCAATCCTCTAAGAATGTTATATGTTTCCATAAGATCCCCTCCCATCCTAAATTCCAGTCAATACAAGCCCAGTCGATTCATTCTTTCATCATATGTCAAAATACTGTGCTGTTACCCAACCTTCAATGCATCTTTGCAAGGAATGCTGTTTGTGTCAGCTGGGGGGGGGGGGGGGGGGGGGGCAGAGGAGTAAAACATCGCAATGCAAAAGTTTTTTCTCTCCATGTTTCCTCTGGATTTTCTATTATTGAGATGTTTTTCGACTGTGAGGACAATTACAAAATATTTATTCTAAGTCTGCCGTTCCCTTATTTTCCATTATTCAGCCTAAGTTTATAGCTTAGACGGTGGTAAGGCTTTGCGCTCCACAGGATCAGAGCCAGCTTCTGGAACTGGCTGCTAAAGGAGGTTTGGGTTAATATATATTTTATTGTGGGGAACTGAGCAGCAGGTCAAGCTGAAGACCTTCTGAGTTGGTGAGGTTTTTTTTTAACATGAAATGCAGGCAAGGGTCAAAGCAGGCTATCTTGTTTATTCATGGAAGAGACCCTCAGATATTAATCAACAAAGAGAAGGAAGCTTTATTGCTTCAGAGAGTGTTTCTGTAGCAGATGTGCCGCGAGAGAGAGAAACTGAAATAGAGTCATAGAGTCATAGAGTTTTACAGTGTGGAAACAAGCCCTTGGGCCCAACTTGCCCACATCGGCCAACATAGCCCATTTACGCTAGTCCCGCCTGTCGCTGTTTGGCCCATATCCCTCAAAACCTGTCCTGACCATGTGCCTGTCTAAATGAAATATTGCAATGTTTTACAGCATTGGTCTGGAAAAATTAATATTTATTACTTAGCCAGGTCTTGGACATGCATTGGAAATATTACCACGTGAACTGATATCGCCAGTAGAGCAGACTAATTGAAAAAGGATACAATCCAAGCCATTGTTGTCCCAACTATTCCACAGAACCTCTGTCTCCCACCATTTACTTTCATGATATATGAATAACTATGTCTTTTGTCTGGACTCCAATTCCAATATTCTTTAGAACGTGCATCCATAGATCCTCAATTGTTAGAAAGACTTTCAAGATTATTTGAGTTACAAGACACAAGATTACAAGATGATGGTCTGAAGAAAGGTCCTGAACTGAAACGCCACCTATCCACATTATCCAGAGACACTGCCTGAGCCTCTGAGTTACTCCAGCACTTTGTGTCCTTTTGTCTAAATGAGAGTTGTGAATGTGTGGAATTCCTGCCACAGAGGGCAGTGGAGGCAAAATCACTGTATGGATTTAAGAGAGTTAGATAGAGCTCTAGGGGCTAGTGGAATCAAGGGATATAACCATATAACCATATAACCATATAACAATTACAGCACGGAAACAGGCCTTCTCGGCCCTTCCAGTCCGTGCCGAACATTTATTTTCCCCTAGTCCCATCTACCTGCACTCAGACCATACCCCTCAATTCCCTTCCCGTCCATATACCTATCCACTTTACTTTTGAATGTTACAATCGATCCTGCCTCCACCACTTCTGCTGGAAGATCATTCCACACAGTTCCCCCTCATGTTACCCCTAAACTTCTGTCCCTTAATTCTCATGTCATGCCCTCTTGTTTGAAATCCCTACGCTCAATGGGAAAAGCTTATCCACGTCAACTGTCTATCCCTTTCATCATTTTAAAGACCTCAATCAAGTCCCCCCTTAACCTTCTGCGCTCCAAAGAATAAAGACCCAACTTGTTCAACCTTTCTCTGTAACTTAGTTGCTGGAACCCAGGCAACATTCTAGTAAACCTCCTCTGTACTCTCTCTATGTTGTTGACATCCTTCCTATAATTAGGCGACCAAAATTGTACACCATACTCCAGAATTGGTCTTACCAATGCCTTGTACAATTTTAACATAACTTCCCTACTCCTATATTCAATGCTCTGATATATAAAGGCCAGCACACCAAAAGCTTTCTTTACTACCCTATCTGCATGCGATTCCACCTCAGGGAACTATGCACAGTTATTCCTAGATCCCTCTGTTCCACAGCATTCCTCAATTCCCTACCATTTACCATGTACGTCCTATTTTGATTTGTCCTGCCAAGATGTAGCACCTCACACTTATCAGCAGAAAGCTCCATCTGCCATCTTTCAGCCCACTCTTCCAAATGGCCCAAATCTCTCTGTAGACTTTGAAAATCTACCTCATTATCCACAGCACCACCTATCTTAGTATCATCTGTATACTTACTTATCCAATTTTCCACCCCATCATCTAGATCATTGATGTACATGACAAACAACAGTAGACCCAACACAGATCCCTGAGGCACCCCACTGGTCACCGGCTTCCAACCTGACAAACAGCCATCCACCATTACTCTCTGGCATCTCCCATTCAGCCACTGTTGAATCCATCTTGTTACTCCGCCATTAACACCCAAAGCTTGAACCTTTTTAACCAACCTTCCATGAGGAACCTTGTCAAAGGCCTTACTGAAATCAATATAGACAACATCCACTGCTTTACCCTCATCAATTTCCCTAGTAACCTCTTCAAAAAATTCAAGAAGGTTTGTCAAACATGACCTTCCAGGCACAAATCCATGTTGACTGTTCCCGATCAGACCCTGTTTATTCAGATGCTTATATATATTATCTCTAAGTATCCTTTCCATTAATTTGCCCACCACTGATGTCAAATTAACAGGTCTATACTTGCTAGGTTTATTCGTTGAACCCTTTTTAAACAATGGAACAACAAACGCAGTATGCCAATCCTCCGGCACTATTCCCGTTTCTAATGACATTTGAAATATTTCTGTCATAGCCCCTGCTATTTCTATACTAACTTCCCTCAATGTCCTAGGGAATATCCTGTCAGGACCTGGAGACTTATCCACTTTTATATTTTTCAAAAGTGTCAGTACTTCCTCCTCTTTGAATCTCATTGTTTCCATAGCTACTCTACTTTTTTCCCTTACCTCACTGAGTTCAATATCCTTCTCCTTGGTGAATACCGAAGAAACAAAATTGTTCAATATCTCACCCATCTCTTTTGGCTCTGCAGATAGCTGTCCATTCTGGCTCTCTAATGGTCCAATTTTATCCCTCGTTATCCTTTTGCTATTAATATAGCTGTAGAAACCCTTTGGATTTACTTTCACCTTTCTTGCCAAAGCAACCTCATATCTTCTTTTAGCTTTTCTTATTTCTTTCTTAAGATTCTTTTTTACATTCTTTATACTCATCTAGCACCTTATTTACTCCATGTCTCCTATAATCATTGTAGATATCTCTCTTTTTTCGAACCAAGTGTCCAATTTCCCTTGAAAAAAATGGCTCTTTCCAATTTTTACTATTTCCTTCTCTTCTACATCCTTCCCATCAAACAAAAAGTCCCAATTCACTCCTTTTAAATCATTACGCATTCCCTCAAAGTTAGCCTTTCTCCAATCAAAAATCTCAACCCTCGGTCCAGTTCTGACTCTCTCCATAATTATATTGAAACTAATGGTATTGTGATCACTGGTCCCGAAGTGCTCACCAACGCATACCTCCGTCACCTGACCTGCCTCATTTCCTAACACGAGGTCCAGCACTACCCCTTCTCTGGTCGATACCTCTGTGTATTGCTGCAAAAAACTATCCTGCACACAATTAACAAACTCCAAACCATATGGGGAGAAGGCAGGCACGGGTTATTGATTGGGGCCGATTGGGGCCGATCAGCCATGATCACAATGAATGGCGGTGCTGGCTCGAAGGGCCGAATGGCTTCCTGGACCTATTTTCTATGTTTAACATCTGTAGATTTTTGTTTCCACTATAAGATGATTCCCTTTATTAACCAAGACATAGAATATAAGAGCAGGGAGACTTCACTACAACACTAGGCTGGACCTCACTTTAACAATTATACACAATTAGTGCAATCATATATCTTTGCCCATTTAATGGAGAAGATGCCATGACTGGTCTGTTGAAGAGGGTAATATCAAAAAAGTTAATATTTTGGTTTGGGGGTTAAACAAATAATTCATAAAGTAAGAAATGAGTTTGAATAGGTTAAATACATTAACTCGACAAAGCATTGCAATATCCTGTAGAGTGAATGGAAGGGAGAGAGGTTGTGGGCATGCCTGCAGCAGGAGGGTGTAGTCCTACATGTGATGCCTGGAGCTTGCCATCGTGTAAGTGAATGAGTGAGCAGGTGTCTGTTTGTGAAAAAGCACAAAAAAAGTGTATGCATTGTGGATTACGACAGGATAGTCCAGCTTACATCTCAAGCGTCAACTTTTAATATTACATTTTAAGATAGAAACCACGCAGCATTTACAGATGCTGTTAACAAGCATCCTTATGAACAGATGGTACTTTAATACTCCCCATGAACAAGAGCTGTCTCTCCTCTCTCAACTGAGGTGGCCAGCTGCTAAGTTGCCAAAGCAAGGATAAAGTTTTGAGTTTGGTGTGTCTATCTGGACCCCCAAATATCACTTGTTTCAGCAATGAGCCATGGAAATGGCACTTACATCCATCTCCGACATTAAAATTCAGGTTTAAATTTTCCACGTACAGAACAGAAAGCAGCTCACTCAGAATTGCTTCAGACAGGCTCAGCGGGCTGCAGTGCTGCAGTTCCGCTAGATTGGCCCCGATGTCCAAAGTGGAAGAGGATGGAAAATAACTTATGAGTCCACTCAAGGATTAAATGTGCACGTTTCTATTGCCACAGACAATGCTTCGGGTAGTGCTCTTCCCCAATAGGTGTTGACTTCTGCGCCACACAATAAAGGGATGACAGCGGTCCACAGAGTGTGACGTGCGTGTAGATCAAATAACGAATAATCAGAACTGCAGCTGTCCATCAGGCAGTCTCCACAGCAGCACAAGTGTCTGGACTCAACATGCAACTGTCACAGGCTGGTGGGCAGTGGCATTTTCCCACCTTGTAGGAGGTCGAGGGCCACCTTAAGAAAGCAAAGAACAAGCACAATACCAATCCAACATGGACACAAAATGAATCACAATGTGCAAACAGTGTTTATGGATGTCCTATCTGATATTCACTGCTATGTTAATCTCTCCCATCAGGCAAGAGGTAAAGAAGTGTGAAAACGTGCATGTCCAGATTCAGGGACAGTTCCTTCCCAGTTGTTATCAGGCAACTGAACCATCCTACCACAACCAGAGAGCTGTCCTGAACTACTATATACCTCATTGGAGACCCTCGGACTATCTTTGATCAGACTTTACGGGCCTTTATCTTACAATAAATGTTATTCCCTTTGTCATGTATTTGTACACTGTGGATGGCTTGATTTTAATCATGTATTGTCCTTCCGCTGACTGGTTAGCACACAAAAAAAGCTTTTCACTGCACCTCGGTACACATGGCAATAAACTAAAGTCAAACTGAAACTCAAACAAGGAAGATTGCACAGGGTACAGATATATACCCACTTTCTATTCTCTGAGTTGACAATAAATTAGTATAATTTTGGAGTCAGGTTTCAATTTGCCTTCATGATCCATCTATGTCTAACCGCTCAGCATGGCAGTGATATATTGCTTGATCTCCTCACCATCTGTGAAATCCTTCTAAATCGACTTTTCAAGACAACTTTCCCACTTTAACAACACACTTTGGTTCTTACAGGGTATAGTCCTAGAGCTGTAGAGGCATACAGCGTGGAAACAGGCCTTGCTGCCGAACTCGTCCATGCTTACCAAGATGCCCCATCGACAGGGCCTGTCCCATTTGGCCGTCATTTATGTTACTGGCCGGTGGTGACTGTTGCGTGCGTCATCATGCGTCCTCATGCGTCAGCACAGCCGTCTGGAGCACGTGCTGTCATTTGAATACCCAGTGGAAAGTTGTTTCGTGTATAATACTGTATTTTCTTTCAAATTATCGTGTCATTCAGAAAATTGGTCGCTTTGGGTTATGTTTTCATCCTCCCCCCCCCCCCCCCCCCCCCCCCGCAGAATATACATGTTTGCTCCATGCTCAGTACAAATGGTGTTGGTTCCAATCGCCGAATTGCGCATGGTTCCCCGCACTGAGGTAATGGCTAAACACCTATTAATTCAGTGACTTTTGCGCATTCCCTTGGGGGTGTGGGATGGGGTTCGAAATGACGAGAACTTAACACATTGTGAGTGAAGCTGGAACAAAAAATAAATAAACATTTAAAATAATCAGAGCCAACTCAGCGTATAAGCAAAATATCGAATATTGTTCTTTGACTCCCTGACCTTGCATTAACATTGAACCTTGCATCGCAAACTCAATTATCGGTGCAGCCGCCCGTTGAACAAAATGTTTAAAACTCTATAAAAGAGTGTCAAGTGTCTGAATATTCGCAATTTTTAATGAATCATTATCAGCATCAAACGTCGCAGATCTGCCTACAGCAATAAGTGACCTACATGTATACAGGCAAATGACTCAATAGAGATGACATTCTCTGGGAACTTTCTGATTGCAAACTTCATCGCAAAATGAACTTACGTTCCACCATCAAAAGCATGTACAATCAAGATATTCATGATAGTTGATTCGTATACTACCGTACTGCGCGTACGAGGTCAGGATGTCAGCATGCGACCGCAATACGTCCGCGTGCGTATGCAATACGTCACACCGGAGGCGCGCAAAGATTTTGTGCACTACAAAATCCTGGAGTGCAGGGCGATACCGTGCGCAACTCCATACCCCTTTCCATGCGACTGTCCCGCGCCGCCCGCACGCTACCCATGCATCTCAACGCGACGACGAGGTTGCGTAAATGGCGCACAAATGACTCGCAAGTGGGACAGGCCCTTAAGCCTGTTGCATTTGCACGTAATAAACATAAACAGTTTTAGTAAGACTTGGGATAATTCAGATGCTCTCTGAATATACGTCATTCATGGTCAAAAGTTGAAGTTGTGTCTGGGTGTGAGTAGCAGCATGTAGCATTTTCTGCTATCACCCAGAATACAATTCTCAGCCGATGACAGGAACTGCAGATGCTGGTTAATACCAAAGATAGGCACAAAATGCTAGACTAACTCAGCGGGTCAGACAGTATCTCTGCAGAACATGAAAGTTTGAAGAACATGGAGTCTGAAGAAGGGTTCTGAGCTGAAGAGACGCCTATCCATGTTCTACAGGGATGATGAGTTGCTGCAGCATTTTGTATCTATCTTTGCTACTGCTGGAGGTTTGGTATGTATCCACAGGCCCTACACTGTGCAATTGTTGCGTCAGATTAGTCATTTACAATTTTAAGACAATTAAATAAATATGTGCGTATTATGGGTTCTGTGCCATGGGGAACATATATTCAAAGCTCAGTTGTATGGTGGGAGCCAGGATATGTATCAGTACAGTAAATCTATGGCCATCATTTAGATGAAGGGATTAAAAGTAACATTAGCAAATTTACAGATGACACAAAGCTGGGTGGCAGTGTGAACTGCGAAGAGGATGCTATGAGGATGCAGGGTGACTTGGACAGGTTGGGTGAGTGGGCAGATGCATTGCAGATGTAGTTTAATGTCGATACATGTGAGGTTATCCACTTTGGTGTCAAAAACAGGAAGGCAGATTATTATCTAAATGGAGTTAAGTTTGGAATAGGGAAGCACAACGAGGTCTGGGAGTCCTTTGTCATCAGTCAATGAAAGTAAGCGTGCAGGTACAGCAGGCAGTGAAGAAAGCGAATGGCATGTTGGCCTTCATAACTCGAGGAGTTGAGTATGGTAGCAAAGAGGTCCTTCTGCAGTTGTACAGGGCCCTAGTGAGACCGCACCTGGACTATTGTGTGCAGTTTTGGTCTCCCAATTTGAGGAACGACATCCTTGCCATTGAGGGAGTGCAGCGTAGGTTCACCATGGTAATTCACGGGATGGCGGGACTGTCATTTGTTGATAGAATGGAGTGGCTGGATGTGTATACTCTGGAATTTAGAAGGATGAGAGGGGATCTTATTGAAACATATAAGATTATTAAGGGTTTGGGCACACTAGAGGCAGGAAACATGTTCCCGATGTTGGGGGAGTCCAGAACCAGGGGCCACAGTTTAAGAATAAGGGGTAAGCCATTTAGAACAGAGATGAGGAAAAACATTTTCACACAGAGAGTTGTGAGTCAGTGGAATTCTCTGTCTCAGATGGCGGTGGAGGCCGATTCTCTGGATGCTTTCAAGAGAGAGATAGATTTCTTAAAGATATTGGAGTCAAGGGATATGGGGAGAAGGCAGGAACGGGGTATTGATTGTGGATGATCAGCCATGATCACATTAAATGACGGTTCTGTCTCGAAGGGCCGAATGGTTGATGCAGGGTTCAGAACTGTGTCAACCCATGTGAATTCCGGATGTTTTCCATTAATTGTCCTATCCATGTACCTGTCTAATTCCTTCTTAAACATTGTGATAGTCTCTGCCTCAAGTACCTGCTCCGGCAACTCCTTCCATACGCCCATCACCCTTTGCATGGAAAAATTACTATTCAGATTCCTATAAAATCTTTCCCCTTTCACCTTAAACCTATGTCCGCTGGTTCTGGATTCCCACACACTGGGCAAGAGTTTCAGTGTGTCCACTCAATTTTTCCTGATTGATAATTCTCAGTTTATACTAGTAGCTAGGTCATGCCTCCATATCCAAGTCATGACCTTCCAAAGGAACAGGATGTTGTAAATCTAAAAGAATCACTGTTAATAAAACAGCACATAAGCTGTTGATACCAGGCAGGTTTAACATTACGCACAGTTTTCACTGCAATTTTCCCAAAATAAAGTTGTGGATGAAATGCAGGTAAATGGGATTAACATAGATAAATGCAATGTTCAGCATGAACATGGTGGGTGGCAGGATTTGTGTGATGTGGCTCTATGCCTTTTGAGATTCATCCTTTTACCTTACCACCTTCATGTAGATAGCACGACTGCGGAGAGAAGTTGGCTGTCATCTGAAGTTTTCCAATATGGGGGGTACAGTGGTGCAGCAGTAGAGTTGCTGCCTTACAGCACCTGAGATCTGGGTTCGATCCAGATGCGTGAAAATTGTGTGAAGACGGAAGTATGTACTTCATAAAGTCATAATCATACAGCATGAAAACAATCTCTTCGGCCCAACTAGCCCACGCTGACCAACGCCCATCTACATTGGTCCCACCTGCCTGCATTTGCCCCATATCCCTCTCAATCATGTTGCAGTTCTACTCACCCATCAGTTAAACACCATGGAAATTCTTCACAAGTGCGGGACAAGGCTGAGCAACAATCTCAATTGTTCAGCCAACATGTCCCAAGGCCACTTGAACAAATCCTTCTTGTGATCTTGCCTCTCCTCCTTTGTCAGCGATATCAGGTCTATAAACCTGAACCTGTGCAAAAGCTGGGGAACATACCCTGTCCATTCTACTTGTTTGCTTGTATTTATGCATTGTATATCTGATCTGTTTGAGTAACATGCAAAACAAAGCTTCTCAGTGTACCTAGGTACACATGAAAATAATTAACTGAAACCCAACGCTAGAGTTACTGACGCTCCATTACAATGTGCTGGATTTGATTCAGACCTCAGTGTGGAGTTTTCACATTCTCGAAGTGACTGAGTGGGATTTTTCTGGGTGTGCCTGTTTCCTCCCACATCCCAAAGACAAGTAAATTGTTCGTTTAGTTAGTTTTTTGTTCATAGATACACCGCGGAAACAGGCCCTTTGGCGCACCAAGCCCACGCCAAACACCAATTTCCGCACACTAACACTATCTTACACACACTAGGGACATGAACATCCGGGGGAGCTGCATGATGGCTGCCTCTGCTTACAGTCTGTTTGTTTTTCTATCTTTTTTAATTTTTAGTTAGTTTAAAGGATGTTTTGGGGGATTTTTTTCAGTATTTCATGTGGGGGACAGGAATAGGGTATGGGGGAAACCATTTTTCAGTCACTTCCTGGCGAGGATGTGACTATTCTCCGAATCGTGCCCTCGCCCCCCTCCTCACGGCCCACCAACTGGATTGGCGAGGCTTTTCCTGCCGGGAACCGGACCACAGCTTCAGCAGCGGCGGCGCCGCGCTGGATACATCGCGGAGCGGGCGATGCCTTACCTGGGATTGCGTTTGAAGCTCCGGAGTGTTGGGCCTGCTGCATCAACATCGCGGAGCTGGGGTTTGCAGAGGTCCCAGTGCGGGCGGCGCTGACCAACATCGCGGAGTCCTGGGACCCTTTGCCGAGGGCCGCCAGCGTTGAATCTCCGCCCAGCTCGGCCTGTGGACTTCGGGAGCCGTGGACTCCGGTAGGAAGTGCCAATTCGGAGGTCCATTGCTGAGGATGTTCTTCCATTCCGACGTCAGAGTTCCATTATCCCGGCGAGAGGGCCTGAACATCGGGCCGCTCGTAGTGGTGACTGCGGGAGGGCTCAGGAGGCCCCGACCACGGGTGAACATCAAACAACATCAACAAGGAGGTTCACTGAACTTTGGTGCCTTCCCTCACAGTGGGAAACTGTGATACCGCTGTGGTGATGTTTATGTTATAGTCTATCGTGTTCTGTGTTTTTATCTATCTATTTATTTGTTTATTTATCTATCTATTTATTTGTTTATTTATTTATTTTATTTTATTTGTATGGCTGTATGGGAAAAGCATTTTATTGTCTCAGTACTTGTACTCTGGACAATGACAATAAAGTTGAATCAAATCAAATCAAAATCAAATCAAATAATATTACCAAGCCAACTGGCCTACAAACCTGAACATCTTTGGAGTGTGGGAAGAAACCAAAGCACTGGGAGAAAACCCACGCAGGCTATGGGGAGAACGTACAATCTCCATAGTTCATATAAGTGAGACAGGAGCACAGTCTGCACAACTCATAGTGTAAAAGTTGCCAAGTAATAAACCAGGTGAGTTAGGAGCTTGTGATAATGCTTATTGCTTTTGCTCATCTTTGATTTCTGTAATCCTCGCGAATGAGTCCTGGACATTTGAGGGCAGCACAGTTGCACAGTGGTAGAGTTGCTGCCTCACACCCCTCGAGACCTAGGTTAGATCCTGACTACAGGGCTGCCTGTAAGGAGTTTGCCCATTCACCTTGTGACCGCGCGGGTTTTCTCTGGGTGTTCTGGTTTCCTCCCACACTCCAAATATGTACAGGTTTGTAAGTTAATTGGCTTTGGTAAAAGTGTAAATCAACCCTAGTGTGTGTAGGATAGTGCTAGTGTACGGGGCAATCTCTAGTCAGCACAGACTTGGTGGGCCGAATTACCTGTTTCCATGTTGTCTGAAGACTAAAGTCTAAGGATTTTAAATACATAGAGGGCCTGGTTTCTATCCTCTTTCTCTGTTGAATTTGCCAACAGGAGTTGAGTTAGACACAACACGCTGGAGTAACTCAGCGAGACAGGCAGCATCTCTGGAGAGAAAGAATGGGTGACGTTTCGGGTCGAGACCCTTTTTGAGTTGCTGTCATTTGTCTTGATGATTCTTATTAACAAGAGCAATTACAGGAAATTGGCACCTGCCGATTTCTGATTACAACGGGATTTGTCTCGGCGTTCTGGATCCCAGCTCTGGCCATAAACTACCCACATCTCCTGGTGACACCTGGTGCTTCGACACTGACCCCAACTCCAATTGCACATGCAGCCCACACTCCAGACACTGGCTCCAGCCACACCCTGATTATTTATTTCACTGCTTGCCAGCATAAAACATCAAACAAAACACATTTCATTTCCGGTCTGATGAAGAGCTCTGACCCAAAATGTCACCTATCCATGTTATATTCATAGAGTCGTACATCATAGCGTTGAAACAGACCCTTCAGCTAAACTTGCCCAAGCAGACCAACATGCCCAATCTACACTAGTCCCATTTGTCTGTGTTTGGCCCATATCCCTCTAAACCTATCCTATCCATGTACCTGTCTAAATGTTTCTTAAATGTTGTGATAGTCTCTGCCTCAACTACCTCTTCTGGCAGCTTGTTCCATACACCCAACACCCTTTGCGTAAAAAAGTTACCCCTCACTTTCCTGGTAAATCTTTCCCCCCTCACCTTAAACCTGTGTCCTCTGGTTCTCGATTCCCCTGAATGATACTATGACTCCTTAACATAGATAAGTGATGTTTGTGGTTGGAAGCCAGGGTTCTTCAGGGATGCTGCTTGACCAACTGAGCTACTTTAGCATTTAGTGTCTTTCTACATTTCATTTTAAATTAGATTCACTGGACACTATATTAGAGGACACTGGCAGAATGCACTCTATGTACCAATGCATGCTGCTATACATGGTCAACTCTATGAGTGTGCAACCAGTGGATAGTAAGTCAACAGATAATGAGTACAAAGTGTATAATTCTATTACATGTGTTCCCCGTGTTATGAATGAGCAACTTAAGGACATCCACACATACAATCGACCATTTGGGAAACCAACGTGATGAGTGGGAATGGATTTGCTGGCTGCAGTGAGGCTGTGAGAGAACGGGGCAAGGGTTGGCAACATAGACAGGTTGGTTAGTAAGTTTTCAGATGACTCCAAGATTGCTGGGGTCACGGATCTCAAGGAAGCCTGTCAAAGTATACCCCAGGATATAGATCAGTTACAGAAATGAGCAGAGAAATGGGAGGTGGAGTTTAATCTGAGCAAGTGTGAGGTGTTCCATTTTGGGTGGTCAAATGTAAGGGGAAAACATAGAATTAATTTAGTTTAGTTTAGTTTATTGTCATGTTTACCGAGGTGAAAAGCTTTTTGTTGCGTGCTAACCAGTCAGCGGTAAGACAATACATGATTACAATCGAGCTGGTCACGGTGTACAGATACTGTACATAATAAAGGGAATAACGTTTAGTGTAAGATAAAGTCCAGTAAAGTCCGATAAAAGATAGTCCGAGGGTCGCCAATGAAGTAGATCGTAGCTCAGGACCACTCTCCAGTTGTTGGTAGGATGGTTCAATTACCTGGTAACACTGGGAAGAAACAGTCTCTGAATCTGGAGGTGTGTGTTTTCACACTTCTGTACCTCTTGCCTGATGGGAGAGGGCAGAAGAGGGAGTGACTGGGTAATGGCATGACCCTTAAAAGCATTGATGTACATAGGGATCTTGGGGTCCAAGTGAGCTAGATAGGGCCCTTAAAAATAGCGGAGTCAGGGGTTATGGGGAGAAGGCAGGAACAGGGTACTGATTGGGGATGATCAGCCATGATCACATTGAATGGCGGTGCTGGCTCGAAGGGCCGAATGTCCTACTCCTGCACCTATTGTCTATTGTCTGTTGTCTATTGTCCATGATTCCCTGAAAGTAGCAACAAAAGTAGATAAAGTGGTAAAAATGGCACATGGTATGTTTGCTTTCATAGGTCAGGACATTGAGTATAAGAATATAAGAGTCAAAAAGTTATGATGCACTTTTATAAGGCTTTGGTATGGCCACATTTGGAGCATTGCCTGCAGTTCTGGTTGCCCCATTACAGGAAGGATGCTTTGGAAAGGGTGCAGAGGAGGCTTTCCAGAATGATGCCTGGATTAGCTGTTATTAGCAATAGGGAGAAGTTGGACAGATTCGGATTGTTTTCTCTGGAATGGCAAAGGTTGTGGGGAGACCTGCAATAACGTTATGAAAGGCGTAGATGGAGTTGACAGTCTAAACTTTTTTTCCCAGAATGAAAAATATGAAATACAAGAGGGCATAACTTAAAGGTGAGAGTGACAAAGTGCGGGGCATGTTTTTCCACAGCGGGTGGTGAGTGCCTGGAATGTGTGCCAGGGGTGGCGATTGAGGCAGATACCATAGTGTCAATTACAAAACCTTTTGATAGGCAAACAAATAAGCAGGGAATTGGAGGGGGAGGTTTGGGGGGGGGGGGGGGGGGGGGTGGCAGAGGATTATGTACAGATAGATAACAGATGGTCTTGATATCATGTTTGGCACAGACATTGTGGGCCAAAGGGCCTATTCTTATGCTGTACTGTGTTACAAATGCAAATGCAGAAGACAGAGGCAAGAGATGCATTTTTATCATAATTTCCCTTTAACTCTCAAGCTACTTAACATTATTCTATTTCCATTATGAAACTCGCACTTTTGTGCTGCGAATGGACGTGTTGTTCACTTTAAATATTTGGTCTCATTTCAGCACCCATTCTAATCTTTACTATTCTTCTCATACCTATTCACTTGGGATTCAGATGAAAATTGATGACAATATTTTAAAGGATTTGGATTATACATTAATCTATCACTTGCACAGTCGTGATATTTGGTATCTGATTTTGAAAAACACTGCATATATTTCCAATAATTATTTGTTTAACACTTTCAAGACGGTAAAATATAGGATTCTTCAAAAGCAAACTTAGATAAACACCAAGTCAAATAAGTAATAAAATTATGAGAAAGGAATGAATAAATTAAAAGGGCATTGAGAGAGCCCATCAGAGGGTAAAACAACATTAATCAATAACATGCTCCATATTCCATTGTATTAAAGGCATTCATTGTTCAGGTCCAAAGATTTAGTAAGTCACATCAATGTTGCACTTGGTGTTCATACAGTTTGCCCCTGCACATGTGGATAAACTCTTGTGGTGCAAAATACTGTGCATTGGGAACTAGTGGAGCCAGGAGCTGCCTTTAGATTGACAGCAGAAAAGAGGATTTACATTGTGTCTATGAATGCTGAACCTTCACATGAAAAAACTTCTAATGGCCCCAGACAGAAAGTCCTGACCTTTTCGACAAGACTGATTTGACATGGGTAAAAGTTATCTTCATCTCCCTCCCTTAACAGCTTTACCTAGGAAACAACCCCTTCATCACTTCCCCAAACACAGACATACAGCTACCCTCTGAGCAATGAAGGGTATTTGAAAATAAAAATACCTTAAGCTTCAATTTTGTTTTGAATAAATACAATAGGTTTTTCAATGCCCTTCAGGTCTAGAAAGTTTCTTTTTGTACCTTTTTTGAATGTAATGGTCATGAATCAAGGGAGCAAACTTTCTATTGCTGAGTGCAAAATGTAATACTGATACCAGAACGAAATGCAAACCAGTTAAGCTTAATGCACAAATAATAGCATTGCCACATAATCTACATTTTGATGCACATGTGGTCCATTCATCTGCAAAATGTGCTAGAATGAGCAGTACTTGGTAACTGCAATTTGTAAAGCTTAATAATACACCAGAAAACAGACAAAATATTCTGGCAATAATCTTGGCACTTCTCATGTTCAGATCGGTCAACTTAAAATAAAGGATAGATAGAGTTGGACCATCTAAAACAAACCAGGTGAATGAGAGGACTGCATGAGCTCTCCATGTGGAGTGCAATGTTTCTCCCCTTGAAAATGACCACAAAATAAAAGCTGGACATTCATGTTAAGTTTGACAGGCATATTAAAACTGAACTGAGTACTAAATTAATATTATTTTCAAAAATTGCTTTTCCTGACATGTATATGATAACCATATTTTTTATAAATGTAAAAGACTAGGTTTTATTTTATGCTATTGATTAATGCACTAGAAAAACATAGGTGAACCATGAACTTGATGGCATAGTAGCGCAGCTAGTAGATCTGATCCTGCCAGATGCTGCTAGATTTGATCCTGACAGATGCTGTCTGTGTGAAGTTGTCCGTTCTCCCTGTGGCTGTGTGGGTTCCCTCCTGGTGCTCTGGTTTCCTCCCACATCTCAAAGATGGGTTTGTAGGTTAATTGGTCTCTGTGAAAATTGCCCCTAATGTGTGGTTAGTAAGTTAGAAAGTGGGATAACATAGAGCTAGTGATGAACAGGTGATGAATGGTCAGCATGGACTTGGTGGGCCGAAAGGCCTCCTTCCATGCTGTATCTCTGAACGCTGAATTCCAAAAACCTGAAAAAGTTTGAATGAATCTAACGCGTTGTCATTCTTTACTGCAGAATTGAATGTGTCAGTTTTCACAAATTTTCACATCAGAAAAAAAATTACCATTTCAACAGCTGAAAATGAGGCCAATGAAAAAGAACAGTGGCCCACAGCAAGGATCACTCGGCCTGGCAGAAGGACTACCTAGAATGCAATTTCCCATTTACTGCTGATGCATGTTGAATTTCAAACAACTCCCATTCCATCATTGCTTTTGACACAACCCATAAAATCTCATTGTGAATGGGACTCTTACAAAGTATGCAGCTCAGTTATCATTCTGATAATTCTTCAATGTACACTTAATCTACAAAACAAAATGTCTGTAGCATTTGGTTTGCACCCCGAATATAGCACCCTGTCTCACCTACATAACCTCCTGTTCTCTGGGGTGAAGTGAGAATGCCATTGCTATTTTACTTCCGAGTCACGTGAGTGACTATGTGAAGAACCCCGTACAGCCATTGGTACGTCATTACATCAGATGCTTTGGTGTAGTCGGCCGGTTGGAGCAGCAGAGCTCCTCCAAGCGATAAGTTTAAAACGGAAGGTAAGTTTTCAAACTTTTTCAGTATTCATTTTCTGTAGCAGCGGTTGTCGTTACTCCATTCAGTGATGTTACAGAAAGTGAAGAAGGTGTCAGCGAGGCGCTCCGGAGCAAAAAAGGTCGATGACCAAGATAGCATTGTTAGTGGAGGCCCGCTTAGCACACCAAGTCCGACGGCAGCTATGGAGCTAGAGACACCGGACCCGCTGCCTGTGAGTAGTGTAGCCTTGCCAACAGGGCGTAAGGCTACTGTAAAATCAAATAGGCCCGTGGACCCAGAGTCGGGCCTGGAGGTTGTAGCTTCAACAGGAGAGACCGTTTGCTCATGGCTCTCCCAAGTCAAGATTTTATTGCAAAAAATGCTCAACAGGGACGAACTCCGTGAGGAGGAGCGGTGCCCACGCCAGGCTAGTGGAGAGCCTGTGCTCACAGCACCTTTAACAAGGCTGCAAGAATATCCTACCTTTCAGGAGGAAATTCAACCGGTGCAGTTTGCTGACACCGAATCAGTGGTGGAAGAGAGCAATAAGGGAGTACAGCTGGAAATTATCCCTAACATTGCAGAACATTTTGCAGCGCCTAGAGAGGCAGGAGAGCCATTAGGGGAGGAATTGGCTTCAGCTATACATTATATGCTCTCTCACCAACTACAGGAATTGGCCATGGATGAGGCGGCTAAAAAATATGAAGCCCCTATCAATTGTGGCTTACTTAAGGTGCCAATGGTAAACCATCAGATTTGGACACAGTTGGGGGTGTCAGCTAGGGCTCAGGAATTAAAATTTCAGAAGGTGCTCAAGCTACTTTCAGCAGGGCTTACGGCATTTGCCGTGATAGTGGATAAAGGGCATATGTCTGAAGCCCATCAAGATGCACTGGGACTCCTCTGTAGCGCTTATTTCGAGATAAATAAAATCAGAAGAAGTGCCAGTTATAAATCCAAATCTTGCGGCTTTGTACAAGCCGCCCAGCGTACAACCACCCAATCTTTTATTTAGAGTAGATCTCGCCAAGCGAGTTAAAGGGTGTCATGAGGATGCTAAAACGATGGGCCTCATTAAGCCGGGTGGCAAACTGGGGAAGTGGATTTTTCCTTACCGGCTGGGTACCAGTTCGGATGCAGGGGAAGGAACCAGACATTCAGGTCTACAATATCAGAATCGGCAGGCTGCCACTAGTGTGAAGGGAAGGATGACTTTTCCTACAAAGGGCAGGAGCCAACAAGCTCAGCCAGGACGTATGCAGGTGAGAATAATGCCTCTTAAAGAGAATGAATCAAGTAACATAGATGTTAAAATTGGGGGAAGATTACATTTGTTTCTCAAACAATGGCAGGAGTTAACATCAGATTCATTTATACTTAACAGTATTGAAGGGGTAAAAATTGAATTTTACTCTAATGAGAGCAAACTCCACCTAATCAACATGTTCCAAGTCGGAAACTTATATTTTCAGAAGAAGAAAATGTGCTCGTACAAGCAGAAATTAATACATTACACAAGAAAGGGGTGATTGAGAAGTCAGTTTGTCAAAGTCGTCAGTTTGTGTCAAGTATTTTTCTGAGGTCTAAAAAGACTGGGGGTTGTCGAATTAGTTTGGATCTGATGAGTTTGAACACATATGTTTGCTATAGACATTTCAAAATAGAACCTTTTTCCACGGCCAAACATCTTGTTTCCAAAGGGTGTTATATAGCCAGCATTGATTTAAAGGATGCATATTATTCAGTGTCTATTCATGGTGATGATAGGAGGTATTTGAAATTCATCTGGATGACTCAGTTGTGCCAATTCAAAGCACTGCCTAATGGAGTAACTTCAGCTCCTAGATTATTTACTAAATTGTTAAAACCTGTTCTAGCATTACTCAGAGCTCAGGGGCATGTGGTAATGGCCTATCTAGACGATATTTTAATTGTTGGAAAGACTCAAGCTGAAGCTGAGTCATCTGTTTCAATTGTTAAATTAACTTTTGAACAATTAGGGTTCGCCATTCATACAGATAAATCTAAATTATCACCAGTTCAAATCATTGATTATTTGGGATTTACCATTAATTCAAATCACATGTTGGGAACTTTGCCTAGGGACAAATTGCAACATTTAATTGAGGATTGTGTTAATCTCCTTGGAGAACAACGGCCTTCAATTAGACAAGTAGCCAGTTTAATTGGTAAATTGGTGGCTGCTTTTTCAGCTGTGCAGTATGGTCCTCTGCATTATCAACAATTACAACGATCAAAACAACAGGCATTGAGAACACAAGTGGGCCATTTTGATAGGCCTATGCAATTGTCAGCTGCGGCAATTTCCGACATTCAATGATGGATTGTACATGTTTCCCAAAGGTCTAGGAAGGTTTTGGTGGAACCACCTTCCATAACATTATAGACTGATGTAAGTGCGCTGGGTTGGGGTGCAACAGATATGTGTTCCGGTTGTGGAGGCAGATGGAATACTGATGAGACATCCCTTCTTCAATTAAGAGGGATCAATTATTTAGAGTTGTTGGGAACCTGGTATGGGCTTAAAGCTTATTGCTCGACCAGGAGGGACTTGCATGTGCAGGTTCAGATTGACAACACCACAGCAGTGGCATATGTAAACCACATGGGTGGAGTCAAGTCACAGTCTTGTGATAGACTGGCTAATCAGATCTGGAACTGGTGCATTGACCAAAATATCTGGCTTTCAGCAATATATTTACCAGGTAGATTCAACACAGTAGCTGACATTAGGTCATTCCAATTCAATGATAACACAGAATGGATGTTAAATCAAGACATATTTAATCAAGTGATTGCTCAGTATAGAATGCCAGATATTGACTTGTTTGCATCTAGACTAAACCATCAGTTGCCCAGATATGTTTCATGGGAACCAGATCCTGATGCAGCAGTGATGGATGCATTCTCACTGCATTGGGGTGGAATGTTTGTGTATGTATTTCCTCCATTCTGTCTCATCAGTAGATGCTAGCAAAAGCTAGCAGGAGTTTTGGTAGTGCCGGATTGGCCTACACAAGCATGGTTCCCCTCGTATTGCAAATGGCTAGTCAGCCTCACATGATTATTCCCAAGCATAAAAAGCTACTGGTAAATCCAGTAACTGGGGATCAACATCCTTTACATGATCGTATCGATCTGTTAATTTGCAGATTTTAAGGAGGCCATACCTGGGGAGAGGACTGTCTGATCATACTGTGGATGTTCTCACGTCAGCCTGCAGGGATAGTACCCAGAAGCAGTACATTACCTCGATAAGGAAGTGGGAGGAATTCTGTCTGCAGCAGAATATCTCATATCAAACTGCAGGGATCACAGACGTATTGGAGTTCTTGTCCACTCTTTATTTTGATCAAAAATTAAGTTATAGTGCGATCAATACAGCCAGAAATGCTTTGTCTTCTTATTTACCCATGAATTCAGAGTTACATTCAGTAGGGCCACATCCGTTAGTTTCTCGATTTATGAAGGGAGTTTTCAATTCTAATCCTCCTAAACCCAGGTGTGCTGGTATTTGGAATGTGAGTGAAGTTCTTATGCTTCTTCGCCAATGGGCTCCTGTTGCAAGCCTATCTCTAGCCAAATTAACCATGAAGGTGGTCATGCTTATGGCGTTGGTTTCAGCCCAACGTGTGCAAACATTGCAAAAGCTACGGCTAGACAGAATGCATGTATTGGCAGATGCCATTATATTTTATGTCTATGATTTGCTTACACATAGTAGAATAGGCATGACAGGATGTAAGATTGTGTTTTCAGCATTCCCCACATATGCTCGCCTGTGTATAGTTTCACATTTATCTCGTTACATTGAGGCCACCAGAGCCCTACGAGGAACAGAGACTGCATTATTTTATAGCCACAAAAAAACACACAGTAAGATGTCGGTGCAAACAATTTCAAGGTGGCTAAAGCAGGTTCTAGGAAGTGCTGGGATTGATACTGATAAATTCAAATCTCATTCCACCAGGGTGGCATCAACTTCCGCGGCAAGGGCGATGGACCATATCCTCGCGGTAGCAGGATGGTCCAGTGAGCTGACCTTTCAAACATTTTACCACAAGCCGATTTCAAGACTGGGGGTGTTTGCTGATTCTGTTTTGAGTTCTGTTATAGTTTTCCCCTGAGTTAGAGGGGTTTGGTATGGTTTCGTTTGTAAATAAACTGTTAATCATTTAACAAATGTTATTATTGATGCATTATTGATTGTTAACGACTTTTGAGTCAGTCGATGCAGTGTGAACGCTGGATTTGGGTCTGTGGCATGAAATCACAGTGCTTTGAAGTGTTCACATAGTCACTCACGTGACTCCGAAGTAAAATAGTAAGATTAAACGAGAACTTACCAGTTTTAAGTTTGTTCTTTATTTTATGAGGAGTTACGATGAGGGATTATGTGCCCTCCGCTCCCAACCCTCATAAATTTCATCTGGTAGTTCTAGTCTTTGTTATCTTACCATTATACTTCAGTCATTGTTACCTGTGATTTCACTCCGCTGCTTTGAAGATTGACGCACCAACAGCTGTACAGGGTACTTCACGTAATCCCTCATCGTAACTCCTCATAAAATAAAGATCAAACTTCAAACTGGTAAGTTCTCGTTTAATCTTACTATTATAGCCCACTTGGAGTGAACAGTCTCAATTCTGCAAAGAGCTATGTCAGCCTCGATAATAATCAGCACGGGAGCACCTCAAGGCTGCGTGCTCAGCCCCCTGCTGTACTCACTCTATACTCATGACTGCATAGCCGGCCACAGTGCGAAATCTATCATCAAGTTCGCTGAAGAACACCAGTGGTGTCGTCAGCGAACTTGATGATAGAGTTCAGAGTCAGAGTATGTGTCAGAGTATAGAAGGAGATCGAGCAACTGTCCATATGGTGCCAGCACAATAACCTGGCCCTCAACACCAGCAAAACCAAGGAACTGATTGTGGACTTTGGAAGGAGTAGGATGGGGACCCACAGTCCCGTGTATATCAACGGGTCGATGGTTGAAAGGGTCAAGAGCTTCAAATTCCTGGGCATGCACATCTCTGAAGATTTTTCCTGGTCCGAGAACACTAATGCAATCATCAAGAAAGCACATCAGCGCTTGTACTTCCTGAGAAGATTACGGAGAGTCGGTTTGTCAAGGAGGACTCTAACTTCTACAGGTGCACAGTAGAGAGCATGCTGACCAGTTGCATCGTGGCTTGGTTCGGCAACTTGAGCGCCCTGGAGAGGTAAAGACTACAAAAAGTCTTTGGCTCTGACCTTCCTTCCATTGAGGGGATTTATCGCAGTCGCTGCCTCAAAAAGGCTGGCAGTATCACCAAAGACCCACACCATCCTGGCCACACACTCATCTCCCTGCTACCTTCAAGTAGAAGGTACAGGAGCCTGAAGACTGCAACAACCAGAAATAGCTACTTCCCCACAGCCATCAGGCTATTAAACCTGGCTCGGACAAAACTCTGATTATTAATAACACGTTATCTGTTATTTGCACTTTATCAGTTTATTTATTCATGTGTGTATATATTTATATTATGGTATATGGACACACTGATCTGTTTTGTAGTAAATGCCTACTATGTTCTGTGTGCTGAAGCAAAGCAAGAATGTCATTGTCCTATCAGGGACACATGACAATAAACTCACTTGAACTTCATATTTGGTTGCCCCAAAGTGAAAGTATTGGAGTAGATTATCCCATCATTCATGGCAAACATTTCTGCCTGTGCCCCTGCAAAGTTGGCTGCCTTTGGATGGGCATGTTAAAACACACTCATCATAATATGCATCACTAAACTGTTTGCAAAAAAAAGAATTTCACTGTACTTAGGTACACGTGACAATAAAAAACCTTTCAACCACTGAACAAACTTGCTCATCTTTAATATGCAATGATTACTGGGAAAGGCACCAAGGCACCTATTGGTAACTGACTGCCCACCACAACCCCCTCCCTTCAACCTGATAAGGCAAGAAAGCTGGACTGTCACAAACATAAATCAGAAGTTTTTCATCAGGTAGTTTTCTGATTCAGGCCCATCACTGCTCATGTACCATTAGGCAGCTATGCACATTCTGTGAAGACTATGCACTGACTGGCAATATCATCTGGGTTAAAAAAAAAACAGTTGCAACTTGAAGGAGTTATAGACATCATGTTGTAGCATACTATTAGGTTTGGGGTAAGTACATGAATGGCTGCATTCAAGAGAGGATGATATTCTTTACAGTACATTGAAGAAACCAAAGAAGTTATGATTGCTATACACAAAGTGCTGGGGTAACTCAGCGGATCGGGCAACCTCTTTGGATAACATGGATAGGTGATGTTCTGGGTCAGACTGATTGTTGTAGTGGGAGGGAGAAAGCTGGAAGAGAGGTGGGGGTAAGACAAAGCCTGAATGTGATAGGTAGATACAGGTGAGGGGGTATTGATGGGCATTTGATGAATTTATACAGAATAAGCTGTGGCTGGTGATTATGACAAAATATATATATTTCAGATGCCCACTGTCAATGGTTGGAACCACCTGTAATACAAACCTACAGACCTGTGGTTACTTTAATAGCCATTCGTAAATAGATTTAGTTTTTAGTTTTAGTTTTTAGTTTTAGAGATACAGCGTGGTAACAATCCCTTTGGACCACCAAGTTTGTGTATATCTTTCTCTCGATAATATATATCCAGTGATCTCATCAGAGGCACACAGCTTCCCAGAAGATGTGTATAAGGAAATCCCCAGATAGTTTTTGGATAGCAAAAATGTTTAGATTCACTTAAGCCAAGCCAAGGTTTATCAATTAAATGCTTCCACTATGTAAGTGTGTAGATTGGTCATCTCCTACTAACCAATTGTAGTGCTTGTTAGTAGTTGCTCCGCCTAATATGCAATTCATATTACCAAGATCTTGCTTACGTAATTCAGTCTCAGTATCTGCTAGTTACTGTAACATCCTGCAGACCAGTGCTGTAAGTGGACTTTAATAAACATGTGTTGTATCTTGATGTGCGTCCGACTCGACTCATTACAAGTGACAGAAAATGTAAACTGGCAATTTGTCAGAACTTTATCAAAATACCGATGGAGACATGGTAGCTTCAGATGCAAACAGGTTAACATCCAGAGTATTTTACCCAGGGTAGGGGAATCAAGAACCAAAGGACATGGAGTTACGATGAAAGGGACCTAAGGGCAATTTTAAGTTAATAGGAACTCAAGGGACAATTATTACATTCAGAGCATTGTGGGTATATGGAGCAAGCTGTCAGAGGAGGTAGTTCAGGCAGGCACTATAACAGATTTTAAAAGACACTGGGCAGGTACATAGAGGCCTGGACAAAGTGGATGTGGAGACGATGTTTCCACTAGTGGGAGACTCTAGGACCAGAGGTCATAGAGAACATACTTTTAGGAAGGAGATGAGGACGAATTTCTTTCATCAGAGAATGGTGATTCTGTGGTATTCATTGTCACACATGGCTGTGGAGGCCACGTCAATGGATATTTTTAAGGCAGAGATAGATAGATTCTTGATTAGTATGGGTTTCAGGGGTTATGGGGAGAAGGCAGGAGAATGGGGTTGTGCGGGAAAGATTGATCAGCCACGATTAGTGGCAGAGTAGACGTGATGGGACGAATGGCCTAATTCTGCTCATATCACTTATGAACATGAATTTATACATAGATTAGAAAGGTTGAGAGGGATAAGGGCCAAACTTGGGCCATATTGCTCAGCATGGGAAAGTTTAGCCGAATGGCCTGTTTCAGTGCTGCGTGACTCTATGACTATAATTTAGAAAATATAAAAGAAGATTATAAGACTAGGAAAATAATTTATATTTGATAAAGAAAATGTTAAAGATAACAACAACTCTTCAATAATTATATAATTATTTTCATAATGAATAACTTTTGGGCGGTCACGGTGGCGCAGCGGTAGAGTTGCTGCCTTCCAGCGAATGCAGCGCAGGAAATGCAGGTTTGATCCTGACTACGGGTGCTGTCTGTACGTAGTTTGTACGTACTCCCCGTGATCTGCGTGGGTTTTCTCCGAGATCTTCGGTTTCCTCCCACACTCCAAAGACGTACTGGTTTGTAGGTTAATTGGCTTGGTAAATGTTAAAAGAAAAATTGTCTCTTGTGGGTGTAGGATAGTGTTAATGTGCGGGGATTGCTGGTCGGCGCAGACCCAGTGGGCCAAAGGGCCTGCCTCTCTAAACTAAACTAAATTAAACTAAAGAAGTAAAGAAACATGCGTTGATTATCATTAGTTGTCTTTTCAAGGTCTGAGTGTTTCTGGCAAGGCCAGCTTTTAGTGTCCATCCCCTTTGCTATTGTGCATGTCATGGCGAGCTATCTTCTTGAACTACACGTGTCCTTCTAGTGAAGATACCCCCGCAGTGTGTTAGGGTAGGGAATAGCAGGTTTAGAATAATGACGGTAAATAAATGCTGTGATTTTTTCCAGCTCAGGATAGAGAACAACTTGGAGATCTGCAGGTTGTGGATCTTCCATGTGGTGTAAGTCCTTGTATTACCTGGTGGTAGAGGTCATGGGTTTGGAAAGCACTGTTGGAATCACCTGGGCAAGTGTGGCAGTGCCTTTGTGGATTGTACAGTCTGCAGCCACTGTTCATCAGTGGTGACAGAAGTAAATGTTTAAGGTGGTGGATGGAGTACCACACTAATATTATGCTTTGTCCTGGGTAGTGTCAAAACTTTTCAATGTTTTGGAACTAACCAGGCAAGTCGAGTATATTGCATTACACTGCTGACTTGAGCCATAAGACCATAAGACATGGGAGGAGAATTAGGTCATTCAGCCCATCGAGTCTGCTCTGCCATTCGATCGTGGCTTATCTTTATTTATCTCACAATCTTGTTCTTCTTTGATGCCCTTACTAATCATGAGCACACCAATGTCTGCTTTAAAAATACCCAACGACTTGGCCTCCACCGCCTTCTGTATCAATGAATTCCACAGATTCGCTACCGTATGGCTAAAGAAATTCCTCCTCATCTCCATTCTAAAGGTACACCCTTTTATTCTGTGGCTGTGCCTTATGGTCCTGGACTCTACCACTACTGGAAATATAATCCCCTCATCCACTCTGTCTCGGTAGGTTTCAATGAGAACCCCCTCATCTTTGGAAATGGGTGTCAGGAAGTGTGTCAATCGCCTCAGCAGACTAAGCATCTCATCTACTCTTGTAGCCATGGTGTTAACATAGCTGTTCTTAGTTGAGATTCTGATCAGTAGTCACTCTCAGAATGTTGATTATAGTTGGATTTGGTCGTGGTATTGCCACTGAATGTTAAGAATAGGTGATTGGACTTTGCCTTCTTAGAGATGGTCCTTGTCTGGCACTTTTGTGGCATGAATGTTGCTTGCCACTTTCAGTTCACGTAGTTGCATGGACTGGCTCTCTTGCTATGGAGTTGTGGATGAAATTGATAATTGTGCTTCCCCATTTCCCACATATTACAATGAAGTGGCTCAAGACAGACTCCTACACAGCGGTTGGGTAGGGAATGCCAGGATTTAGACCACTGATGGTGACTAATGCTGAGATTTTACCAGATCGTGATAGAGAACGACATTACCTTGAGGAACTCAATGAATGATTGCCTGGGGCTGGGATGGTGGATCTTCAACATTCACAACTATCTTTCTTTGTCCAAGTGGTTTGCTTTTTATGCTCTTTAAATTCAGTTTAAACGAGGACTCCTTGATCAGTTGGTCAAGTGCTGCTTTGATGCCAAGAAAATTCACCCTCTCCATCTCTGGAATTCATCTCTTTGGTCTATGTTCAGAACAAGGCTGAGGTAAGGTTTTGTGTCAAGAGGTTCTGGGGATTGGTGAGCAGTTTATCCACGAGTGCGTGTACTTGAGAATATTGTCGAAAACACCTTCCATGACTCTAGCCTTTAAAGATACAATGCGGAAACAAGCCCTTCGGCCCACCAAATCTGCACTGACCAGCAATCCCCGTACACATGCCAACAGTCTGTCTGTTCTTTCTTCTTTTTGTTATTTTTAGTATGTGTTAACAAGTATATTTTAGTGTTCCTTGGTTTGTTTTATGTGGGGGGGGGGGTTGGTGGGAAACTTTTTTTCAATCTTACCTCGACGGAGATGTGATTTTTTTCCATATCGTATCTCCATCCCCACTGTGGCCTAACATCGTGGAGTTGACGGCGGGCGCTCCAAGCCGCGGGAATCTGCGGGACTTTAACATCGTGGAGCTTGTGATCCCATTTCCGGGAATCAAAGTTCCAACCGCGGCCTCTGTGGACTTTAACTTCGTGAAGCCCGCAGTCTCTGGTAAGTAGAGGCCAACCCGGGAGCTCCATGCCGCGGAGATAGTTTCAACCGTCCCGATGCAGAAGTTTTGATCACCCCGACGGGGCTTCGATCGTCGGCTGCAGGGGCTTTGATCGCCCCGACTGCGGATGGTTTGACTGCTCCGACCGCGGGCGAACAAAGAGGAAGAAGATTGAACTTTATTTCCTTTCATAGAGAGGAATGTGGTGCGATGTTTAGGTTAACTTTTATGTGGTTGTGTATCTTGTTGCTTTTCACTTAGTATGGCTGTGTGGTAACGCAAACTGCACTGTACCTTAACTGGTACATGTCACAATAAACTGACCTTGAAACCTTGAAACCCTATCCTACACACTAGAGACAATTTACAATTTTACCAAAGCTAATTAACCTACAAACCTGTATGTCTTTGGAGTGTGGGAGGAAACTGGAGCACCCAGAGAAAACCCAGCGGTCACAGGGAGGATGTGCAAACTCCATATAGACAGCACCTGTAGTCAGGATAGAACCCGGATCTCTGGAGCTGTAAGGCAGCAACTCTACCGCTACCGGGTGCCATGGGTTATAGGGCAAAGGTAGGAGAATGGGGTTGAGAGGGAAAGATAGACCAGGCATGATTGAATGGCAAAGTAGACTTGATGGGCTGAGTGGCCTCATTCTATTCCTAGAACTTATCAAATTATGAACTTATGAACCTTAAATGAATTCAGATCATTTAACAAAATAATTTGGAAAACCAGCTCACTCTTTCAAACAAAGAGAACTAGTTATAATTTAATAGAACAATATATACCCGAAATAAAGTTAAATGCCCTAAGGTCATTAAGGAAATGTGCTTTTCAAATGATGAATAATATGAAGGATAAAAACTAAAGATGGTATACTATAACTCATGCAGATTCGTAGCAGTTTTACGATCGTAAAAAGCCATTGTTAAATCTATGTAGTTATATAATTCACCCTAACCAGCTTCTGAACCGAGCAAGTCACAGATGTTTGTAAAATGGACATTTCACAGCAACTCACCAGTTGAAACATGTTCAGAAATGGGTCAGCTTCTCTACAGAGATGTCCAACAGGCTGGGGCAAGCATTCACCAGCAAAGGGACTATTTATGGAGCTGACAGAGATCAGATGTGGCCCTGGAAAACATAAACATTTTAAATATTTGCAGTTCTTTTGCGGGAGAGTTTCTGCACATAGCTTTTTGATGGGAGGTTGCTTACTGCCTGGGAGGAGAATTTAGGTATCCGTCTTTGGAGTTAAACAGTTTTTTGGCTGAAAGAGGCAGAGTTAACAGTTGCATACTTAATGTTGCACCTTAGAATTGAATTAGACAGTACCTGATCACTCAATAAAGGACTGCAAACATCTTCTGCTATTAGACTGGAACCTATCTGAGGCAAGAACCTGCCAGACTGCAGTTGGGAATCGCTTTTTGGAATAAAGTTCAAGTAGCTTCAAATGATGCAATTGTATGCAAGTATAATATGGTAGTACTCATACTACTGCGCAATTACTTGTTTATTCGTAAGTTCACCCTTCGGAGATACCAACTGCATTTCGTTGTCTCTGTATTGTACGCTGCACAATGACAATTAAAGATTGAATTGAATATGGAGGTAGTTTAGGTTTGTATTTGTTGGTTATGTAGTGAGAAGAGCATGTGAAATCAAAGAAGGAATATTTTGGCTGAGAAGGCTTTTAACAAGATTTTTATTTGCGTGGCACACAATTTCTTTGCATGCAACGCACAGACAATGATGTGAGTTTGTTTGGTTCTCTGCTTACATCCAATGGAAGTAAAATAGTAGAATAGAGCAAGATGCAATAGTTGCATAATAAATAATGGAAGTATTTTACAGAACTGAATTAAAGAAAAAATACAGAGAGTTGATTTTCCCTTTCTTCTGGACATCATTACAGCAGAATTGAAACAATTGTGCCATGTCTTTGAATCATATTATAAACAGAGATTCAATCATTCTATATTTGTGAACTGACACCAAAAAAACTGCCTAAAATGTTGCATATAATGTCAGAAGCATTTCAGTCAGACCTAGAGAATTGCATCCAGGATTGTGATTTTTGCCTCATGTCTGAAATTGCCAGGAGCCTGAACATTATACAGCACATAAACAAGCTGCACTGATGCAGTGCATGTCTTTATTCTGAAATAAAGATCGACAATTAAGCTTCATGTTTCTTTACTCAGCTTTTTATTCCTCACAAAGCTTTCACGCTTGATGCCTTTAGATGTGCTATAAAGAAAGCGAGTTAACATTAAGGGCTCCTGTAACAAGCATAGTGGAGTATTTGTTGTTTTTGCTAAATCAAGGTATTCACACCCAGTGTTCAAGCTATCAGTTTGATTTATTTGTCCACAATGACCCATATTGAGCCTTTAATTATCCTTGTATAATGTTTCGAGAGTATCATGACACACAGATAAAGACAATTGGTAATGTTCAGTCAACCAACTGTTGACCTGATGGCTAAAATGATGACTGTGGGCCAAGGGTCACTTGCCTTTTGAAAAACCCATTCTATTCTTTAGTGGCCTAGCTGGAGTCTCTAAGCCTAAACAAAGCTGACGGAGTAGTCAATCTGCACAGCAAGGAGCAAGGTGTGACTCTATTCCCTATAAAGTGCCATACCATATAATTCAAAATTCTTCAGTGGATGGAAAGCTGAAGGAAGAGTGGAAATCACGCCCAGGTCTCAGTCTGCCAACTAACCTTTCTTCTTTCAGTCACATACTGGCTGCAAAAACTTCTAGGACTTGCCTCTTTCAATACTGTCCAGCTGATAGTACACCTAAATTAAAGATGACTTCTTTCTTTGCAATTCACAAACACTTTAGCAACATGCTTAATATCAAACTAGAACTCCTACTGTTTCCAGTTACCTGGGAGTCTAGGTCCTGTGGTTTGAATAATGTTTTACTTACAAAAGGAATGACAGCAGAAGTGTGGAGAGACAGATGGGGCTTCCTGCAGCCCTAGCCTTTATGGTTCAACTGATTCATTTTCTGGTTTTGTCTTTTCTTAACAGTAGAAAAAGTCCCTTCACAAATCTGCTTGAATATTTTTGCTTTGATGAACGTGCAGAGCAGTTTTTAATCATGTAAATAATTGACTAAAAACCACATCAAGTATGATCCCCTCTGCTCTGCTGGAAATAGCTTACAGAGCACACAGTCATTGACTGGGTATAAATTATTGCAACAAGTCCTGCCACACACTTGCCAAATCATTAAAAGTCTTTGCTCAACTGATTTGTGTGAACAATTGTGACCACCATTCACTGAGAGCCGTACAATACAAGGCTTGATATGCCACTGGATTTTACTTTTCATTCCCATGTTCTGGGCTTGTTTTCTACAATTGTGTTAGATATTTAGTGAAATTTCAACACTTTTTAATGCATGTTCCATGTCAGTGCGGGCATTAATTGATAGTACACATCTTCCGTCATAAGATTCAAATGTAAACATCGTCATGACTGCAAACAACCTTTCACAGAATACGGAAAATGCATGGGAGAGGTTTCTGAGTGGTAAATGGGTGTGAAAGTTTGAATTTCAAAGTGTGACCACTATCTTTGCTTGTGTCAAGGCAACACTGACCGGTGAAGACAGTGAACATTGAAATATGTAGATAAGCAGATTATTACCATCTGTGGACATGACTGCGGTTTTTGTCCGCACTGAATCGAGTATTTGCTGATGATCCCCAACAATTGTTGAGACTTAACCAAGTAACTCAGATTGAAGATAGACACAAGAAGCTGGAGTAACTCAGCAGAACAGGCAGCATCTTTGGAGAGAAGGAATGGGTGACATTTCGGGTCGAGACCCTTCTTCAGACTGGTTAGGGATAAGGGAAATGAGAGATGTAGATGATGATGTGGAGAGATAAAGAACAATGAATGAAAGATATGCAAAAAAGTAACAATGGTAAAGGAAACAGGCCATTGACGTAGGGCCAGGTGGATTAGGGGTATTCAATCCTAGTTCCACAGATTGCTGAAAATTGGTCTTGATCTGTGTTCACCCCATCCTGTTCAGCTTCCTTCCTGCAATCTCACCAGATACATTTTTGAAAGCTGTTATTGGTGTGACAGATAGCCCAAACTTGAGCCTTCACCTATTATGCGCATTATCCATACCATACCATATCATACCCAACCATACCATACCCTGCCATTCCGTAGCGTACCGTATACCGCGCTGTACCGCACCGTACCATACCGTACTGCACCATACTGTACCATATCATACCATACCATACCATGCCGTACATTGTGATGGAATTATATCGGTGATGTCCAAGGGGTTCAACATCAGTCAGGTCTCCAGACTGAAGATGTGCTGACGATTGAGCCCGAATAAATTTCCTGGCCATTTATTGTGTCATTAGATCATCTCAGATGCTAATTAACCTCACTTTGTAAATATGTTATAAAACATTATTACAATGGTTCTGAGGACATATGCACTGGTTGGTGTAGCTGCCATTGCAAGATAATACAGAACTCAAATGAAAGATGAGTTGAGGTTGAGACCCCAATCTACCAAGAAAGGAGAGGGAGAATCATAATACTCCTATTGTCCAATTGCTTTGATTGTGAGTTTGCCATGATGTTGGATAATGGCAGAATTGGACTTTCCTAAGTCCATGAAAAATGGTGAGTTTCTAGAGTGCTGCCATCCATTGAGAAACTTTGTTAAAGAAGGAACTGCAGATGCTGGAGAATCGAGGGTTACACAAAAGGCTGGAGAAACTCAGCGGGTGCAGCAGCATCTAAGGAGCGTCTGAAGAAGGGTCTCGACCCGAAACGTCGCCTATCTCCTTCGCTCCTTAGATGCTGCTGCACCCGCTGAGTTTCTCCAGCTTTTTGTGTAACCCATTGAGAAACTTTACCAGGAATCGGCACCTTCAATCCAGGACTCGGTATTAACTGTTTATTTCCTCCTGGGCTGATAAACAATTGAGTAAAGATTCGGACCTGAAACCACAGGACATGGATCAAAAACAAGAGGGCACAGATTTAGCATGAGATAAAGGAGTTTTTAAGAGCATTTGAGGGGAAAGTTATGTTTCTACAGTGTAGGTGCTGTCTGGAATGTATTACCAGAGAAAGGGGTAGAATCAGATACAGGTATTCGGCTTCAAAAACATTTAGACTGACAATTGAATAGAGAAAGGCATAGAAGGATACGGTACTAATGCGGGCAAATGGGATTAATGTAGATAACAAAAAGGTTGTGTGCTGAAGGCCCATTTCTGTGCTGTTTAAATACGTGACCTTGTGAAACATTGTGATTCAGAGAGGTTCTCCTGCACCTCCGTTTCAGCAATTCCGAGCAAAGTATAAATTGCTGCTGTAGAAATAAATAGAAATAAAACAAATAATGTATTGTTAATCAGGAGTGAAATCATCTCAGAACCTGGCATGATTTTCATAAAAGTAGCACATAAAACTTGGAGACCTGAAGCCACAGAGAGTGGTGAGTACTGCCCAGTTCATTACAGGCTGGTCACTTCCTTCCATCCACTCCATCTTCACAGTGCATTGCATTAGAAAGAATGGAAGTATCATCAAGGATGCCCACCATCTGGGACATTCACTTTTCTTTCTTCTACCTTCTGGGAAAAGATACAGGAGCTTAAGAACTCAGCTGTCCGGACTTAAGAACAGCTTCTTCCCAACTGCTATCAGTCCCCTGAACCAATCATGTATTTCACATCCCCTTCCCAGAGGTGCTGCCACATATTCTTACTCTTAACACCACCTCATTTGGTTGTTCCGTTATTGTTCTTTAACTCTTAAGGAGTTGAGGAGGTGTTTCTTTTGTCAGAGGGTGGTGAATCTGTGGAATTAATTGCCACAGAAGGCTGTGAAGGCAGTCAATGGATATTTTTAAGGCGGAGATTGATAGATTCTTGATTAGTGTGAGTGTCAGGGGTTATGGGGAGAAGGCGGGAAAATGGGGATGAGAGGGAGAGATAGATCTGCCATGATTGAATGGCAGAGTAGACTTGATGTGGCCAATGGCCTTATTCTGCTCCTATCACTTATGAACTTATGAACTTGTTTTGGACTATTTCAAATTGCAATAAAATATTGTACTATTCTGCTGCTTCAACTTATTGCATTTAATGTTGTATTGATAATTCCTTTATGTATACTGTTTACTCTGTGTAAACTAGGAGTTTCATAGCACCCTGGAACATATGATAATAAACCAATCTGAATTTAATTCTGACTGCCTAAAGTAGTTTTTAGTATTAAGGATGTTTTTTATTCCACAATTGAGCGTGTAAATACACATGAACATTCATTTTCAAAACCTGGTTTAATTATTTTTTATTTTATTTTTTTTTAAATTATGCAATCTTTTATCTTGAAAGAGTTAATGCCTCTACTATACAGATGAGAGAGAAATATATCCAGTAGCATTGCCCGTGGTCTACCCTGCCTCATATTCTTTAACCACAATTTTTTTTACAAGTTGCAGTTTAAGGTTAAAAATTCACTACTTGTATCATTCCGAAATGTTCTGCTTCCAAAGAGTTAACGTCCACAAAGATGAGAAAATAACCATTCAACAGCGACCCTATGTATTCGTAGCTATGAAAGCTTTGAGCAGCTTCCCTGGTTCAGGTCCAGTGAAATCCATATTCTGTGTTCCTTGTTGCCACAGCAATAAGGTCTGGAAAACAGCATGCGGAATCAGCACTGATGTCTAGCAGAAGAATGGGGAAAGCCTTGAATGTTCATGTTTGATATTGTCTGAAAAGTTGCCCATCATGTTGCTGCTTGGAAACCCTGGCAGTCGGAGATGACACGGTCCGGCTTCCCTATTAGGTCCCCTGCGTTCACACAACAATATGAACTGCAGGCTCCCAGCCAAGCACATACACTTGCAAACTGCCGCCAGTCAGTTCCCAAGGCCAGAGGCTGGATACCATTGACAAAGGAGATGTGAATCAGGGCTTAGCCCAGCTCATTCTCCCTGCAGAGCAAGTGGCGCTTCTCATGGAGTTCTATAGGGCCGGACCTCCTGTCAGCTTTGGGGTGTTGACTGCAAAGAGTAATTTTATATTCAACGGACTAATATTTTAAAGCAACGGGATTGAATGTGACTTTGAAGTAATGAAGCCGCAACATCTTTCGTGCATGCTCCATTGCATCGTCAAAGAACTGAGACTGAGCCATGGGATTCTCTACCTGCTTCAAACCATGTTTTTGTTTAAAAAAAAATTGTAAGTCTGGTGTGGTCTCTGATTTTAGTCATTTTCTGGTCAATTGCTGGATATTTGCAGTGTCGTTGCACCCACGGGCTCCAAATTCAGAGTATGTGACTGGTACAGTTGGAGTCATGTAATATAACCTTGTGCAAAAAGACCCGCCATGTTATTTGACAAAACGATTCTGAGACAAGCATTGAAGTTTATTTCTGAACTTAAATTCATTCCTTTTGTATTTTATAACATCAATTTTCAGATCAAGGATTGGTTATGTCAGCTTACTTTTCCATTTTGCACAAATGCATGATTGAAATGTCATGGGCAAGTTCTGGGGGAGGGAATGGGGCCTAATGCTTTTGCTGCCATTTTTCTACATTTCTTATGCAACCTGATTCCTTTATATGCTCAAATCACTTGCTTAGATTATCTGTAAAAATCAATGGTGTGCAATGATATCAAAACATTTCCAAAAAAAAAATAATCATCCCCAAGCACAATTTACTTTTTTTCTCACTTGTATTCCATATTTGTTCCTAACCATAATCCACAGTTTCTGTTTTTATTCCAGATTTTCCAACATGTGCAGTATTTTGCTTTTATTCTTAAAGCAACATTTGCCTCATAATCTATGTTAAAACAGCCCTGGTGGAAATACTGAATCCTCATGGTACACAAGAAGGCTTTTCCATGTACTGATATCCACTAAATTACCTCACCTCATCTCACCTTTTTCCCATTGCCCTTGAACAGTATTTACCTTTCTGCTGATTCAATTTCCTTTTGAAAGCCCTGATCAACTCTGATTTCAAATTGAACAGATACTCTTTATGAGTGAAAAACCTTTGTGGACATTTAATGTCACTCAGAGCTTAAACCCACCACAGTGATTACATCCTGCCGATAAGATACAATCGGGAGCAGTCAGAATGTCAACCATTTAGTAATGAAAACTCAAGCAACGAGCTGGATTTCATCTTTCTGAAATTGTAAAAGCATCTATTTTCTCCCACATTCATGTTTCTCCCCCTTTATTGCTATGAATTTCTGATCATAGCCACTCTAACACAATGAGAATGTTTTTCTCATTGCCCATTTGTATTTTAAGTTTACGTTCTATGATTCTTGAAACATCTGCTAATAGAAAACAGCCTCTCTCACTCTATCTGATCTAAAGCAGCGTTGTTCTTGCACACCCCCACCCGATCAATTAAGTCGCAGAACTACTTTTCATCCACCTGCTAGTGCTCAGAGCTGTGCTTAATAAGGATTGTATTTTAACACAGGCCATCTGTAACCCATGGTAAACCTGCCTCATTGCCAAATCTCGAGGCCAAAATGATTTGCTGGTAAAGTGTCACCTCAAGTCGACGGCACACAACAAATTGATCACCCAATATTTTTTAAAAGCCGTTTGGTCAAATGTTCATAGTAAATAACATGTAAGATGCACAAGATAGTAGCAAAAGTGGTTTACAGCCATTGATGATCATCCTCTAGTTGAAGGTCTGCTGAAGTAAATTATATCTCCATCCTGTCCATCACTGAATTTGAATGGGGTCAAGGAAAGAGCATTCACGTCACAGCCCTGTTTTTACCGATCTTTCCACCAACATGCACAAGAAGCACAAGAAGCGCAAGACAGACACCATTGTATGCAGATGCCGAGAAGTGTGTTCAGTTCTGGCAGAACAACTTCCAATCTTGTGTGTGGACTCGAAGAAGAAGAAGACCAAATTTGAATCCTTCTACCTAAGGATTATTGAAATGATAATACTCGATGTTATCCAGATGCAAGGAAATTATCATCATTATGCTTGGAAAGAAAAGCACAAAGTTCTGGAATAACTCAGCGGGTCAAGCAGCATCAATGGAAAACATGGATAGGTTGATTCCACATAAATCGATGAAAAGGACAGATGCTGCCTGACCCATTGAGTTCCTCCAGTACTTTGTGTCTTTTTTTTGTAAACCAGATCTACAGTTCCTTGTATTCTTCATTATGCTTCCATTTACTGTAACTTTTTTGGACACTTTGTCAACTTCAGGAACAAGACTAAAATCCCATCAAAGAAAACTGCATATTTATCAGTGGAAATATTTCCTGTTAACTAGGTTCTGTTTAAAAGATACTAATGCACATACATATATGAGTTCAAACATTTCTCCCATCTTGAAGCAGAGCGTTCTGCTTGTATTTTGTTGCAGACAGGCCAATAAAAACTAAAATGATGAATTTATATTTGATCGCGACAATGGTTATCTGACAGACAAATTACATTAAAAGGTGCTAAATGTATCGCGACGCCGAACTTCAAACCAAGAAGCAGACAGTTCAGAGTTAGTCTCAAGCTGGACTTTTCCACACACTTCTTGAAGAGTTTTTGACCTGTGCTACTGATTGATTCACTAAATGCCACCATGGGCAGCTGACCTCAGGGCGATCACACCTCCTCCTCTCACACATCCTTCTAATGAGCAACCGTACTACAAACGTTTTGAAGCGACATATTGATTCTTTCATCTGACAGCCTTTATCTGCACCTTTTGGGGTCATTTGGTAGATAGAACTGACAGGGTTGTTGCTTTATCACGACTGGGAAATGCAAAGGGAACAAACTGAGTGTGGTAACAAATAACACAGAAATAGAGTCACATTCAATTTAAACAAACACTTATTACCTTTTTGCGATAGAGCCAGTATGGAACAAACTACGAACATCTCAGAAAATAGTTAAAAATTACAGTTGCCTTTTCATAATTTTAGCATTAATTTTTGTAAGTAACCAATACTCATGTTAAATCAAAGTCTCGTCAAATGTGGTCGCCAAGTGCATTTTAGTTTCCATTGCACAATTCTGTTCTCCCAGTAGGGGCTAATCTTGCAAGGAATGAGCATCAGGAAAAAATGTTTTAATTCCAACAAACTCTCTGGGAGCACAACTTCTTTTTGTGCGTGTCGATTAAGGAATTAAAGCTGCAACAATCAGTACTTTAGGACCATGGCACAGTGTGGGACAGAAGTGTGAGGAGCAACGGATTGGTGAGCTCAAGATTCATAGTGATGAAAGTAAATATGTACCTCAATTCTCACTCTACCCTTCCCCCAACATGCACATGGATCAATATAGACCCTTTGGCTAGTCACATTTGGCCCATAGCCCTCTTAAACCTTCCTAGCCATATATCTGTCCAAATAATTTTAAAAGTTGTAATTGTACCCATGTCCACAGCTTCATCCGGCAGCTCTTTCCAGATATGGACTACCCTCTGAGTGAAAACGATGGCCCTGAGGTCCCTCTTAAATATCTTTCCTCTCACCTAAACCTGTGCCCAATCGTTTTAGAATCCTCTACTCTGGGAAAAAGACTGCGAGCGCTTACTTTATCCATGCCCCTCCTGATCTTGTACACCTCAATATGGTAACCGCTCCGATTCATGTGCTCCAACGAAAAATGTCCCAGCCCATCCAACTTCTCCCTCTAGCTCAAGTCCGCATGCCCGGGTAACATCGTGGTGAATCTCTTCTACAACTTTCCAACTTAATGACATCCTTCCTGTAGCTGGGCGATGATAACTGCACGCAATTCTCCTAGTGTGGTCTCATCAATGTCTTGTACAGCTGCATCATGATGCCCCAACTTTCCCAATGAAGGCAAGCATGCCAAATGCCTTAACCGCATTGTTCACCTGACTTGTCATTTTGAGGACAAATCACAAGTTTACAAGTTATAAGAGTAGAATTACGCCATCCATCACATCGATTCTACTCCACCATTCAACCATGGTTGATCTCTCCCTCTTAATCTCATTTTCTTGCCTTCTCCCCATAACCCTTGACACCCATTCTAATCAAGAATTTGTCCATCTCTACCTTAAAAATATCCACTGACTTGGCCTCCACAGCCCTCTGTGGCAATTAGTTCCATGGATTAACTACCCTCTGACTAAAGAAGTTCCTCCTCACCTCCTTTCTAAAAGAGCGCCCTTTAATTCTGAGGCTATGACCGCTGGTCCTAGTCTCCCCCACCAGTGGAAACATCCTTTCCACATCCATTTCATGTCTTCTTTTTTGCCCTTCTGATTGCTTTCTTAAGTGTAGTCCTCATTATACTTATACACTTATTATACTTGCAAAGTGGTTCACTTGATCCCGATTGCCTAAATCTGACATATGCCACCTTTTTCCTGACCAGAGCCTCAGCATCTCCCGACAACCAAGGTTCCTGAAACTTGCCAGCTTTACCCTTCACCCTATCATGAATATGGCTATCTCTTGCTATCTCACTTTTGAAAACCTCCTATTTGCCAGTCATACCCTTACCTATAATATGACCCTCCTGCCTAGTGCCGTCAAAATCAGTCTTGACCCAATTCAGGGCCTTAATTTGTGGTCCAGTCCTATCCTTCTCTGTAACTACTTTAAAAATGATAAATTTATGGTCTCAATGTGTTCCCCTACTGACATTTCAGTCATTTGCCCTATGTTGTTCCCTAAGAGGAGGTTTAGTGTTGCACTTTCTAGTAGACCCGAGTACCCCTCAGTATATTGATAAAGGAAGCTTTCTTGGCCAAATTTAACAAATTCCACCTCCCCTGAGCCCTTTACACTTTGGGTCATCCAATCATTTTTTGGGAAGTTGAAATCTTTGATACTACTGCCCTATTGTTTTTACAGCTATCTGCAATCTCCCTTCACATCTGCTCCTGTAATTCATGCTGACTATTGAGAGGCCTGAAATACAATTCCATCAATATAATCATTCCCTGCTTGTTTATAGGTTTTACCTATTAAGCCTTACTGGACGATCCCCCAGGAATAGCCTCTGGATGTGGACAGGATGTTTCCACTAGTGGGAGAGTCTAGGACCAGAGGTCATACCCTCAGAAGAAAAGGACGTACCTTTAGGAAGGAGATGCAAAGAGGAATAGTAAGATTGAACGAGAACTTACCAGTTCGAAGGTTGATCTTTATTTTATGAGGAGTCGAAGTGAGGGATTTCGTGAAGAGCCCGCCAGCGCGCATGCTCGACATACTTCAAAGTAGCGGCGTGGAATCACAGAAACCAACAATAGAAATGACTTTGCATAGTAAGATTGAAGTGACTAAGATTACCAGATGAAGGTGACTGAGGGTTGGGCGAGGAGGGCACGAAATCCCTCACTTCGACTCCTCATAAAATAAAGATCAACCTTCGAACTGGTAAGTTCTCGTTCAATCTTACTATTTCATTTCGGAGTCACGTGAGTGACTTCGTGAAGACTTCAAAGCTTCTGTGATTACACGCCCTGGACCACGTCCATGCTGACACACCACTACCAGGGATGGATGGGAGGAACAAACTTGCTCAATAGTTCATACTGCAAAACAAGAGCATATTTATTAATAACAAATCAAAACCCCTCATGCGGGGACATCTCCACGTTCTGAACCTGCATTCAGCATGGCTTCTGCGAGCTGTAGAGGAGCAGCAACAGGCTTGTTATAAAAACGCTGGAACACAGCTTCATTAGCCCATCCTGCTGTGGCGAGAATTTGGTCCATGGGCACCTCCATGACCCTCGCCGCTGACGTCGATGCAGCCCTGGTGGAATGAGATTTGAACACATTAGTGTCGATACCTGACTTACCCAAGACGACTCGAAGCCACCTGGATATCGTCTGGACTGTCACTCGATGATGAGGTCTCTTATGAGTGACAAGCAGGTATCTCTCCATTCCTCTGATGCGTGCCGTCACCTTGACATAGTGGCGGATATGTGAGGCTAAACATAGCCTAGCATCTGCGGGGTATGCCGGGAACTTCAGCTGCAGCCCTGTGCACCCAGGTCTATGCTGCTTTAGTAGCTCGTCAATGAAAAAGACTACTTCTGTAGGGGTAGAAGTCATTCTGTCGACACAAAGTTTGTGTAGTGTCTGTACCCTCTGAGCTGAAGTCAGCGCTAGTAACATCACCAGCTTCATGGTGAGTTGGTCCAGTTGGAGCCCTTCCATGGGATACCACGTCCTGAGCAGGGTTAATACGTCCCTGACATCCCAGGTGATATTATAGCGTGGTGTAGGCGGATTCATATTGAATATACCCCGCATGAGTCTGGACACTAGCCTGTTGGATCCTACCCCAATATTGAGGTAGAATGATAGCGCACTTCTGGCGCTGTTGATGGCACTGTAACTTAAGTGTTCATCATGGTGCATGGAATCCGCGAGGAATTCCAGGACGTCGGTTATTGTCACGTCATCGTACGTGATGCGAGAGCGGCTGCAGTAGGCTTCCCACTTCTTAATATGCGAGCGGTATCTTCGCCTTGTGGACTCTCGACACGACGCCCCGATGGTATCCATGGTCCGAGCCGAGAGGCCGTATTGGACTAACGGCCTGTTCAGAACCTGCAAGCCAACAGATTTAAATAGCCGTGGCAGGGATGTGGCTCCCCTGAGACAGGGTGAGTAACCAATTGTGGGCAACCCTTCAAAAGGACCCAAGGTTCGTTGAGCATGTCAAAGACCACCGGATACCAAGGCTGTGTGGGCCAGTCGGGTATAATAAGGATGCCCTTGGCAGCATCTGCCTGAATCTTTCGCAATACCCGACTGATGAGGCAAAACGGGGGGAAGGCATAGAAAAACCAATTCCCCCAGTCCAGCGAGAATGCATCTAGCGCTATTGCCCCAGGATCTGTTTCCCATGAAACGTAGGTTGGTACCTGATGGTTCAACCGTGACGCAAAAAGGTCAATGTCCGGTTTACCAAATTTGGCTGTGACTTTAGAAAAAGTCTCAGGATGCAACATCCATTCAATATTGTCATTAAATTTGCGTGACCTGGTGTCCGCCACAGTATTAAGCTCACCTGGCAAATAGGTAGCTGAAATCAAAATGTCTCTTTGAACACACCAGAGCCAAATTGAGTTAGCCAATTTGTCACACGAAACTGACCTGGTACCACCCATATGGTTTAAGTATGCCACTGCTGTGGTGTTGTCTATTTGGAGACGGATATGTGCTCCAACAAGCTTGGAACAATACGCACGAAGTCCGTGGAATGCTGCCAGCAACTCCAAATAGTTAATCCCTTGAGTCAACAACATCGTCGATTCAAGGGTGTCCCATCTGCCCCCACAACTAGAGCAATTATCCGTGGCTCCCCAGCCATTGGAGCTTGCATCAGTCTGCAAATATACCACCGGATTAGCCTCCCTGATAGGCTTGAATGAGCTGCTAATGTGACACACCCACCATTGCAACTCATTTATCGCTTCGGGCGGCAGCTGCATGGACCGATCATAATGACCAGCGTTCTGTTTTAACGCAGCAATTTTAGCTCTTTGCAAATTCTGATAATGCAAAGGTCCATATCGCGCTGCCGGAAACAAAGCTACAAGCTTCCCAATTATTGTAGCTGAATGCCGAATCGATGGTATATTGGTGCGGATTAAATCTAGACACACCTGGGTAACCTCCTCAATCTTGTTAATTGGAATGGTAACCCTCATGCTCATAGAGTTCACCGTGAACCCTAGGTAATTAATCACCTGGGCAGGGCAGAACTTTGATTTCTCTGGATGGACAATAAACCCTAATTGTTGAAATATATTGACAGCAGCTGCAACACCCTGTTCAGCCAATTCCAGGGTGTGGCCCACAATTAAGATATCATCTAAGTAGGCCATAACTATATGGTGTCGTTGTCTCAAATAAGCCATAATTGGTTTCACTAATTTAGTGAACAATCTAGGGGCTGTGGTGAGCCCATTAGGCAAAGCCTTGTACTGCCAGAGTTGCCCCATCCAGATGAATTTCAAAAACCTTCTGTCGTATTTCAGGATGGATACTGAATAATATGCGTCTTTCAAATCGATGCATGCCATAAAGCAACCATGAGAAATCAATGATTTGGCTGTTTCAAACGTATCCATTTTAAAATGAGTATATGTTACAAAAGTATTCAAACGGGTTAGATCAATAATGACACGGCAACCTCCATCCTTCTTAGGTCTGGTGAATATATTCGAAACAAATTCAACTGGCTCATGCACCGCTCTCTCAATCACTCCCTTCTGCTCAAGACTTAAAAGTTCCTTGTAGCCTGCTGCCTGTTCTGCAGCAGATAATTTAAACGTTCGAGCGGGCATGTGCTGGGATGGAGGAATGTCGCCATTAATAAACTCAATTTTATGCCCCTGAATATTCTGCAACACATACTCGTCACCAGTAAAATTACCCCATGCACCCAAAAACAACCGAAGGCGACCACCAACATGTGAAGTTAAACAAAGAGAAAAGAGAGAACCAGACCCCCTCACCTCCGTGGTTACCGGCGGTCCTTGACACGCAATGGGTGGACGTGGAGGTGCTGGGTTGGCTTGAGGGCGCGGCGTCTTCGTTTTCCACCAGGGTCTCTGCCGACCCTGTCCTAAAAAAGACCCCTGGTGCTGGGTCTGATGTTGCTGTCGTTGTGGAGCTTGAGGGTGGGTCCTCGTCGAGGTACTAGCAGACCCTCGTGATCGAATGTATGGAGACTTTGAGCCTGACGGTGCGGGGGCACTCTGAGAGCGCATGATCCCCACCGTTTTGGCTTGTTCGTCAAGCTCTTTGACTCTCTTCGAGAGGTCCTCCCCAAAGAGCTGACAGGGCGGGGGCGGCAGCGGTGGCTTGCACAATCCGGCAAACTTCGGATTGAGCGCTGGGCGGATGCTGGTTTTGCGAAACCCGTTGATTTCGTGCTGGGTCGCGCACAGGAGGGCCAGAGCATCTTCCTGGTCCAAATTCAGTTCGTCCCCATCCACCGACCGCGCAAAGGCGGTAATACCGGCCGTGAGGAGCTTCAGGATCCGCTGCAATTTTACCTCTTGTTGACGGATAGCCGCACTGATGTTGCCCCATATCGGCGTATTGACCACAGGCACGTTGAGGGAGTTGCAATTGGATGGAGCCTTGTGACGGCTCATTGCCTGAATGAGGACTTCTTCCTGTAGTTGCTGGTTGTTAAGAAAGTCCACAGTGGCTGCCAGCTTTTCGTTTAAAGGAAGTCCAGATGAATGTGGGGCCGCAAATTTGGTCGCCACATCCAGAAGATCCTCCGCTGGCACCTCCAACGGAGATGGTATGGGATCCACCAAAACCTCCTCCTCCTGCTGCTCCAGGCTGATGGTAGAGGCTGGTGACGACGCCCTGTGCCTGTTGCTGCCCTGCTGTTGTTGACTTTGAAGCAGGAGCTCCAGCAGCCACTCCATACGGTCAATACGCCCTTCACCCTGAACACTCAGGTGGTCGGAGTCCTCCGGCTCTGAAAAGAAAACCGGGCTCCTATCATCGGCCCGCACATCATCGAGGCCCTGCCGGTGCCGGTAGTTGTCGCTAACAGCCGCCGAGGCGAAACTGCGCGATTCCCGCGCGGGCATGTTCAACCGCCTCCGTTTAGCGGGAGCTGAAGCCGCTGCCACTAAGGGCACTTGCGGCGTGGTGTCGGCATCAGCCGAAGCATGGCTGCCTGAACTTTGTGGACTTTGCCGACGCATGGTCTCGCCCACCCATCCATGGGGGGCTCGGCGACCGTGACGAGACCCGACTCAACCGACCCGTCCCGGCGTCGAGAGTCGGGGTGTGCCGGCTGGACCTCACAGCCGCCCCGGGTCTCGCCCTGGAACCTGACCGCACCTCCGTGTCAGGCAATGCCTTAGCCCTGGTAGGGTTAGGCTTCTGGGCTCCTGCCCTTCCCCTACTCGGAGGGTTGAGTGGAACAGGCCGTGCAGCCGCACGCACCCTGCTCGAGGTCACCAGCGAGCCCGCTGATGACCTGACTGCCATGGCAGGGTCCTCCTGCTCTGGCGGCACACCACACTCCTCCTCATCGAACTCCTCCGAGCTGTGGTGTGCTGGCGGATCTGGACCTGTAACCACAGGGCTTACCCACATCTCCGCCTGAGTCCCGGCCTGCGTTGCAGGTACTGCCGATGGTAAAGGCCCCGGAACTGTTGACCGGCGAACTCGTCCTGACGTCCTCCGGCCCTTGGAACTCCCATCCATGTCCTTGCTGCAAGACATAACCAACAACAAGGACCACCAACTAAAGGTAGAATACTCACCTCCGTGGCCCCTTATGAAGGGCTGGCGAGGAGCGCGCTCCACCGCCAGCCGTCGCAGCAACGCGGTACGACGATATGTCGAGCATGCGCGCCGGCGGGCTCTTCACGAAGTCACTCACGTGACTCCGAAATGAAATTACTTTAGTCAGAGGGTGGTGAATCTGTGGAATTCATTGCCACAGAAGACTGTGGAGGCCAAGTCAATGGATATTTTTAAGACAGAGATTGATAGATTTTTAATTAGTATGGGTGTCAGAGGTTAATGGGAGAAGGCAGGAGAACAGGGTTGAGAGGGAAAGATAGATCAGCCATGATTGAATGGTGGAGTAGACTTCATGAGCAGAATGGCCTAATTATGCTCCTATATGAACTTATGAATATGCGTTTTGAGCACTGTGGTTATGTCCTCCCTGATCAAAAGGCAACCCCACCACCGCTCCTCTCTTTCCTGCATCTTCATATTGCCTGTAGCATCTGTACCCTGGAACACTGAGCTGCCTGTCCTGCCCTTCTCTCAGCCATAAACCATCGGTCCTTCCTCTCTCTTTGCTATACAACCACCTGTCCTGTCTGGCTCATCTTACTATTTTTGTTGACAGCATTTTCCCCCCGACCTCTCATCTGCCTTCTTTCTGTTCTGGGAACTCTTCCCTGCCAATCCGGTCAAACCCTCCCGAGTAACACCAGCAAATCACCCTCGCAGGATAATAGTTTCCCTCCAGTTCAGGTCAACTCATTCCTCTTGTACAGATCTCCGCTGCCTCAGAGAGATCTTGATGATCCTAAAACCACTACTGCAGCTTTACAGTGGCAGAGACCTGGGTTTGATCCTGACTGCGGGTGCTGTCTGTATGAAGTATGGACATTCTCTCTATGACCATGTAGGTATTTTCCCGGTGCGCCAGTTTCCTCCCACACTCCAAAGATGTTCAGGTTTGTAGGTTTGTAGGTTAATTGGATTCTGTAAATTGTATATTGGCCCTAGCATGTAGGATTATTTTCTGTACATATGACAATTAAATACGTTTGACTCTTGAAATGAGGGGCAATTTATTTACATAGAGGATTGTGAGATTGTGAAATCCTCTACCTCAGAGAGCTGTGGATGACTAAATATTAAATATATTGAAGGATAATATTCACAGATTTTTGCTTACTCAGATGGGGGAGATGGGCAAAGACGGACTGTCAGATGACCTCAAATGACATTATTGAATGGCAGGCCGACACCTTCATTTATCATGTCCTTATTGTCAAGCTCCTCGATCTTGTCATTGTACAGCTAGGCAAGAGCAGTTGCACGATAAACCATTATCAGTTAACAAAATGTCTGATTATTTTCCTCCTCCTGTCCATCATGAATGAAAATCAAGTGGATTCCATTTCCACGGCAGCTGAAACTGCCTGCTCTAAGATCAGCATCTTACTCTTAGAATATCATAAAATTTGGGTTGACGGTACACCACTTTTGAGGCATGTTGCACGCAATGGCATCCCAGATATTTTGTTAATACATTTAAAGCCAAAAACAAACAAGACAATGTCTCTATGCAGGGAAATCTTAGAATTATATCCAATCCCTCAACACCTAAAAAATATATTTTTCTAAAAGATAGCAAAATGGCTCCAACCTTGGACACAATAATACTTGTAATTATTTCATAACTGAATGAATTGCCACCCTGGATGACATTACAACTCAGGCACAACTGATAAATTATGGCAGAAAGCAGAACATAATGTTATTTCACTGCCAACTTTGTAATTGTACTCTCCTTTATGTGTTATTAAGAGAACTGAAGCTAGTGATAGTCACAATTTAAAGTAATTCCATTTGGTTTCTTCATCAGCACTATTAAAATTCTAGCAATGCTTAACTACAAATAGGAGATGAAGGAAAATATGCTGTGATTTGCTGTGGCATGGAATTTTCAGCATTGTATTGATTGATAACGTACGATTAAAAAATTGAAAGAAAAGCCTCACATAAAGTCATTTAGTAAAATATGGTCTGAAGTAATTTATGACACTGAAGTAAGTTGGTGTTGGAATGCCTTTTCCCTGTGATCCACCCATGAATAACCCTGAGAAAGTGAATAGGGAACAGACTGAGCTGGAGACAGACACAGGCAGAAACAGGAGACAGGGAATGAATCTGTGTGCCCCTGCTTTACACTCCCTCTTGTTTCCACCGAGATGTCACAGAGTGACCATGGGATCAGTTCACAGCTCAGCATGGGGACTCAGTGCAACTCAGTGCAACGTTATGTGTGACATGATATCTAACAATTCCCATCCGTGGCAACAACAGAAGAATGCTGCTCAGCCTAGCGTGCAACAAAAATGTATGAAATCGCATTTAAAAAACAAGATTTCTTGGTCTGCAGAGAGAAAGATTCTTTTATTTAAAATTCTGTTAAAGCCTCATTGGTAATGTGGTTCAGGCAGGATAAATAGGTAACTCCACCGTATCATTTCAGTAACATTGAGCAAAAGCACGTTTTGACTTTGCATTTAATGGTGATCTTTAATTCTCCTTATCAATTTTCAAAAATAACATCCTGGGGTTGTGGAATGCAATCACAGCAGGAGTGGGTTTTGAATAAACGTTTCAGCACTTAGTTTGTCTTCTAAAGAAGATACCAAGTATTGGAATTTTATGTTGTTGCCAGTAGTGTAATATCAGAATGTCAACATGAAAAGGAAAATCACAAATGCCAAATGTCTTATGTACTGTAAATACATGGCATGATGGAAATAACTGCAGATCAGGCAACATTGAAAAAGGGCAGAATAATTTAAAGTTTTGGGTGCATTATTTCATCAAGACTATCTTTGCCAATTGACCCCAAATAAGCAATTCTGATGCATGAAAACAATTGTGCATAGTTTCATGCAATTATTTTTTAATGCCCAAGCAAAAAAAAAGTTTTTTTTACAGAACTATTAACAGGTATCAAATGGTGAGCAAGCACGCTGGATTAGTAATTTGATCATTTCAAAAGTGTATTTTCACAACAAATAGATTAAAATATTAACTGGGCATTCCAACTCACAATTGGAAACAACTAAACAGTTTTTGATTTTTTATAAACAAATTCAATTTTTTTTGTTGATTTAATGCAACCCTTTGCAGACTAAAGCAAATGCATAATTTTTACTAAAGCACGTGCAATAAAAAAAATAATGACAAATTGCAATAACCTCTGTATAAATAACCGTTCAACCTAAGGATAAAAAGAAAACTTCAATATTATAAATTATCAATTAAAATAAAAATTGGCATTTTCTGTTCCTTCTTCCGTTACAAATATATCAGTTTAACATTGTATTGCTTTTGGTTCTAAAACTGTTTTGATGTTGGTTGTTTATGATATAACTGCAGAACTTGTGTCTGTGAAATATTATGGGAAGAACCCATATTGCCAATGATGTTGGCATTGAACAATTTCAACAAGCCAGACTTCTTTGCATCTATAACCCTGAATGTTCAGCTGAAGTGCATTCCTTAAATTTCCATTTTAATTACATGTTTTTGGCATTATCTGTATATACAATTTAACAACATCGCAGTTCTGAGATCCTGGAATTAGCTTTGCAATCACCAACCTCAAGAATATAAGAAATTTGTATGGATTATTAATTCTGCTTTACTGAAAACACAAATGTGAAACATTTTAAATCACTATTACTGTGTAATGAAAGATATAGTCTACATTCAATTATAGAACTTCAAAAACAGATCTGTTTGAAATTACTGAACTCAAGAAATACCTTCCAAAAAATATTCAAAAGAGGGGTAGGGGGAGTTTTCAAGACTCAAGATATACCTTCCAAATAGTACTTTTACAAAATTATCTACATCTTAGATGAAACCAAATACAATTAAATGATTATGGATTAATATAATTGATCTGTCCATTCAATTGCTGCTAATCCACAAAACAGATAAACCAACCAGAGAAAAAAATAAGTACCAGCAGGAAAATGTCAAATAATGGTTATAGTGGCTCCTCTCTAACATAGTAGCTGAACACTTTAATCATCTCATTGATTAGGGAAGCTGAAGACAATGGCATCAGAACCATCCTGTCATTTAGGCAGGTTTGGGTTTTTATTTGTTGGATGTGTATGTGTGCCTTGATTTTGGCTGAGGTAAACACATTCCAAATTCTGGTATCAACAAGCATAAAGGAGAAATCCGCGATATTAAAGAATAAGCCTGAGATCAAGGGGAGGAGCCGAGGCAATGTCTTGACAGTCAGGAGGGATCGAAGGGGTCATGTTGGCCGGGATGTAAGGTTGACAATTCTTTTTGAACAGTGGTGCACTCTCAATCAGCAGAACAGAGGAGCGACTAGTAACCACTTCCTGCAGTGTAAGTGCTCAATGAGAATAGCTGAATTTTGTACTCTTTGCAATGAAGTCTATCAAAGGTCAAAATTGTCTTACAGATTTCCACGCAATATCGCAACCAAGTGCTCCCAAATCAGTTTTAGCACAAGAAGTTACGTTATTTTAAATCGGTCATCTTAAATGTTACCAGTTATTTTACAACTGTAGTCATTTAGTGTTAGATTGCCATTCAGGCATCTGTGCAGTTAGAGAGCTGGAAAGCAATTACTCAGTCCTGCCTCCAGCTGGTCACAAAGGAAAATGAAACTGAAACTGTATTCTGGATAAAGACAGATTGTTTAAAAAAAACGGAACTTACATTTTATAAAGAGGCCCATGTAGGTGGTGTCCATTGAATCATACGTTTCAGAAACAATCCCTCGGCACCAAGCCCACACTGACCATCGAGTGTCTATTGTGCTAATCCCATTTGCTCCATATCCTTCCATCCCCTGACAATTCATGTGCTCAACCAGGTACGTCTTCTTTGTTGTGAGAGTACCTGCCTCCACCATCCACTCAAGCCATGCTTTACTGATTCCAGTTAGAGTCATAGTCATGCAGCACAGAAACAGGCCCGGCGGACCAGCTCATCTATGCTGACCACACTGCCCCATCCATTTACCTCTCCAAATATCTTTTAAATTGTGTTGTTGTACCTGCTTCAACTCCTTCCTCTGCAGCTTATTCCATAAACCCACCACCCTCTGTGTGAAAATGTTGCCTGCAAGCTTACTTACTTACTTACTTCCTATTATGCCTCCTGGCATGTAGGGCTGCAACGAAGGTCCTCCACTCCTGTCTGTTCTGGGCTAGTTTCTGGACACCACCCCCAGGTCAGGTCCATTGTTTTCATTTCCTCCTCTACAGTTCGACGCCAGGTGGTTTTGGGTCTCCCTCTTTTCCTTTTCCCTTCCGGTGTCCAGTGCAGGGCTATTCTTAGGAAAGCTGGGATGCTGTCTGATTCTCTTCTCAGTATATGGCCAATCCAGTTCCAGTGCCTTCTCATAATGATGGTGTCCATGCTCTCTTGTTGGCATTGAGCAAGGAGATCTTGGTTGGATATGGTGTTTGGCTAAAATATTCTAAGGATTCTTTTCAGGTTCTTAGTATGGAAGCTGGTTGATGTTGCTCGCTGTCATTCTCCAGCATTCTGAGCCATATAGTAGGGTGGAGAGGACACAACTCTGGTATAACTTCAGCTTGGTCTTGGTGCTGTATTGCTGGGACCTCCATACATTGTTTAGCATTCTGAAAACATTCCTAGCCTTGTTTAGCCGGTTCCTGATGTCATTGTGTGCTCTGCATCGTGTCTGACTTTGCTACCAAGATAGGTAAACTCCTCAGTAATGGGAAGATCGTTTCCATTCACTTGGATTGTCAAGGGGTTTTGGATGTTTAGTGTCATTACTTCAGATATTTTCTGGTTTATCTTCAGGCCAATTTGTTGTGCAAAGTCACTGATACGGGATGTTGCCTGCAAAGATTCCCAATAAATCTTTCCTCTCATCTTAAATCAATACCCTCTAGTTCTTGATTCACCTGCCATTTAAAGAACACACTGTGCATTCAACCTATCTATTCCACTCATGATTTTATACACTTCTACAAGGTCAACCGAAAGTCTTAGCTTTCCTAACATCCTTGGGCCTCATAGCTCAGAGCCTTAAGTCTGGCAAAATCTAGCTTAATATTATCTTTCCAAGAGTATGGTGTCCAAATCTGAACACAATCCTCCATGTGCAGCCTCACCGATGTCTTGTGCAACTGTAACATAATGTCCCAGCTTCTGTACTTAGCTCCCTTACTGATGACGGTCAGCCTACCAACAGCCTTCTTCGCCACCCTTTCTACCAACTAGGTGAAAGACCTTTCCTCAGATCTCCTCTAAACTGCCAATCCTTTAGCTTAAGCCAATTCTCTGTGGTTTTTAATATCTCTGCAATGGAGAAAATGTTCTTAATGCCTAACCCCCCCTTGTTTTTTCCATTGTAGTCATGGCCCTGCACCTCAGCCTCTGCCACACCAAGGTTCACAAACCCAGCTTGTCTCTCTTCAAAACTGAAACAGGCAACACGCTGGAGAATCTCTTCTGCACCTTCTCTGGTATAATCATGTTGACATTAGTGTGGTGACTAGAACTCCATACTGTTCCCTTTGTGTGGTCTAGCCAATGTTTCCTACATTTGCTCTTATAGTTATACCAGCTACTTGACTTCTACTCACCTTATCTATTTGTTCTATCACCTTTATGTAACCTTAACTTGTACATCAAGGTTCTGCTGTTCCTCGCTACTACCCAGGACCCTATTAGTCATGGTATATTAGTCCATATTAGTCCTTCCAAAATGCATCAGGATTAAATTTCATCTGACATTTCTCTGCCCATCTTACCAACTCATCGAGATCATGCTGTAGCCTTGGACTACCTCGGACCAAAGTTAAAGTCTCCTGGTACTTAGTTATTGACTTTCTCTTCTCTGAACAATTATTCCAAGCCATTCGCATCTCCCTGGTAATCATCACCATTACAATGCAGATTTACATGTTTGCCAAGGCTTCAGGTGATTCTTGGTTCTCTGAGCAAGAGCCCAACTTGTGCTATTCATAAATAATTCTGTCTGCTATTTGTACTTCATGACTATTAAGAGGAAGTAAAGCTGAAATCATAACTATTCCTAGCATGAACTCATTTGGCCAAATGGCCTTCTTCAGTGTTGTAGCTGTCTATGCTTCTAACAAGAGTCATGTAACTCATTTTACTTTTATCGTTGACCATTTTTTGCGTGAATTTAACTAATGATGAACCGAGTAAGTTAACTCGCCCTCATGTTAATAATCATTCAAAATTATTATTTCATACATTTGCACAACATCACCTTTACCTCAATGTACCAAGTGACTTGAACATCCATGTTTATTGATCCAGATCTATGTTTGAGTCTGCAGCAGCAGAGCAAGTTCAACAATTATTTATATTTACTGGGGGGTTTTGGTATATCTTCACTTTTTCTCATTTTGTACTAATACTCCTGGATTTTTATTCCATCAAACATTTAAACATACATTTTAGTTAATCCAAAATCTTGTGGAGATGCAGTTTCTAGGTTTTACATTTTGCAACCCCAGGCATGCTAACAAATGGACCATATTAACATATTATGGGTGTTACATATGAATGGAAACAATTAATTTTAAAAAATTGCATAATTTAGCAGAGAAAGGCTTTGCTATAGGAGTCAATGGAACAGCGGGGAATTAAACAAGTGTCTATGCAATTGAAAGAAAATCACCTTTCAACATTCCCTAGAACGAACACTGCACAGTGCTCTATCAATAAGCACTGTATTGCCAATGTCAATCTCATGCCTGCTGGTGGGAGGAGGATGTGCTTCTATAGTCCTGGAGGTACATTGGCACAGTCACTGGATACTTAAACATCGCTTCTGTTGTTCATCATCTTGTTTAACCTAAATACAGTGTGACTGCCCCCGCATCAATAATGAGAAATCTTTCTGTGAAATCCATCCGTGAAATTGGAAAATGGGATGTAACTAAAGCTTTGCAACACTGGGTTATCTATCTGTATTCATCTGAAAGTACACTCTCACAACTAATTAAAAATGTCAATTATAAATGATTTTTTTTTAAAATAAAGACATTATTACCATGCAGTGGCTGCTGTACTGATTGGGGTTGTCAGTTTTCCCCTGTTGCCAAAGCTAGGCTTGGAAACAGGATGTTACCAGCCTCGTCTCTCAGTGATCACTGCTGCCCATTGTTACACATGGAGCAGCGGTGAGAGCTAGATGCCAGGACTAGGTGAGGAAATATCATTTATCAGAACATCCCATAAAGATGGCAGTGCCTAGCAAGAGGCCAGCTGGCACACGGTGTGTTATAAAAGAGACATTTGTGTCCTTTAACCCTCCATTGTCAGGCAGAGATTTGAAACTTGGTTTGTAAATGTGAAGAGCAATATTTTCAGCAACATATACCCTAATTAATGGTCCAAACTTGTATTTGTAACGTGGCTTTCTCCCAAAAATGAATAATTTCATTCCCCTTTGTAAAACAGCAATAATCCTCCTTTAGCAAACTTTACCTTTATTATTAACTCAACACCTACAAAAGTTAGTCAGTGTTATAAAATCAATGCTGAGCAATTGAAAAGTGACTGAAATTGCAGGTTGAAAATGTAATTCTTTAACCACAATGTTTCTTTACATCCTAAAGATACAAGTAGAACTTAGAGAAACTGCAATAAATGTCATGCTGACCTTGGAGATTGCTGGAAATAGTGCTTGTTATAATTGTTAAGCACATCAAGATGCAAGCAAATGTCCCATATTGTTGTTCACTGAGTGTACAAAGGGATGTGGAGAAATAACCATAGTCTGATTGAATGATGGAGCAAGCAACCAAGGTGCTGAAATGTCTGTTCTCATTCTTTTGTTTCTTTCTATGCTTCAACGACACTGGGGCAACTATTGATGGTTAACTTTGCATTTGAATCCTGCTTTTTGAGGGCAGGATTCCAGGTAACAGCAGTCCTTGAGCTCCACAGCCAGGAGAAGCAGCATGAAGCACCAGTGCTGGTATTTTTGTGCTAATATTTTTGACTGATGCAAAACAATGTGCTGCAATTGTAGTGGATGGATATTAAGTCTAGACACTAGAGCAAGTTTGTGAAATAAAATGCTAGTAGCATTAGTTGAAAATTGAAACATGGTTCTCATTCTATGCCTGCCCATTTCCCTCCAAAGATGCTGCTTGATCTGTTGAGTTCCTCCAGCAGTTTGTTTTTTGCTTAATATTCAATGACACTGACCTCCCAGTAGTTAAGTAGTTTCTGAATAACCTGTGCTTACTGTGTGTGTGTGCATATGCATGCGTGTGCATGTGTATTAAGTGGTGTCTGAATAATACAGTTTCGTCAGTTTAGTTTATTGTCATATACCGAAATACAGTGAAAAGCTTTTGACCTGTAGCCAGTAAAATACCTTGTATCACCAACTGTATGCATGTGTAGACCAGCATGTTGTTGTGTGTGTTTATGTGTGTGTGTGTATGGGTGGGTGTGTATGGGTGTGTATGGGTGTGTGTGTGTGTGTGTGGGTGGGTGTGTGTGTATGAGTTGGTGTGCATGTGTGTGTGTGTGTGTGTGGGTGCGCGTGTGTGTGTGGGTGCGCGTGTGTGTGTGTGTGGGTGGGTGTGTGTGTGTGGGTGGGTGTGTGTGTTTATGGGTGGGTGTGTGGGTGTGTATGTGGGTGTGGGCGTGTGTGTGCGTATGGGTTAGTATGCGTTTGTGTGTGTATGTGTGTGTGTGTGTGTATGGGGGGGAGGGTGGTGCTTGGTGGCTAAGACATCATGAAACGTCGGAGTAGAGAATCACTGAGTGACAGAACAACCAAGAACAAATGTTAACATACTAATGTTTTCCCCCAACTTATTGCATAAATCAAACATTGAAAATGCTTATATCCTTTACAGTGATGTGATCATCAATGGCAATGACCAGCATTTACAGCCTACCACCAATCCACAGAAGGAGAGGAGTCCATATCTGCAATCCAAATTACCTCACGTTAAAATAACCATGAAACTGAATTTCATTCAGAGCAGGAAAAAACGCGTTCATAAGTAGAAACATAGAAACATAGAAAAATAGGCGCAGGAGTACGCCAATATGATCATGGCTGATCATCGAAAATCAGCACCCCATTCCTGCTTTTTCCCCCTTGATTCCATTAGCCTGGCCTGAGCTAAATCTAACTCTCTTGAAAAAATCCGGTGAATTGACCTCCACTGTCATCTGTGGCAGAGAATTCCACAGATTCACAACTCTCTGGGTGATTCACAACTCTCTGCATCATTGTAAAACATGATTCTAGAGCCTGAAATTATTGCAGTGCTTGTTGTACTGTTGGGCAATAGAAGTTCAATTTTACTTCGGAGTCACGTGAGTGTGACTTCCCCAACGGCACCTTCAAAAGAGGCTTCAAGGTAAGTTTAAACTAACCATGAGCTGGTTAGTCCCTGTGAGGAAATTATTTACTTACAGGAACGATGGAGTCGAAGAAAGGGAAGGCGAAACAAACCTCCAAGGGCCACGGGACTTCGGAGGGAAGTCAGCGGCCGCTATCCTCGGAGCTGCCCGCAACACCGGCGGTACCCGCTTCGCGGGCCGGGAACAAATCGTGGAAGTCGGGGAGCCATGTGCAGTTGACAGGGCCCGACTCTCCACCACAGCAGACTAAGGAGCTGCATGTTGGTCGGAGCACCGTGCAGGAGCAGGGTAGGATAGACCCTGACTCCCTGCCGCTATCGCCCAAACAATTAAGGGCTAGCGGCAAACAGGTGCGTAAAACCATGCCACGGTCAGCGGCACACACTGTTTCCCGGAGAAATCTGCCAGATCGCAGACCGGTGATGGACATGCTGGGAAGTCGGGGAGCCCCGCAGCAGCGGGAGGTACCAGCACACCACCAGGTCGTGTGGCCCTGCTGAGGCAGCAGGAAGCGACCATGCGCCATCTCAGACCCGTATAACCGGGACTGGCTGTAAGCCTGCGCGGATGTTGGGGAGCCCCGCTGCGGCGGCCGGCACCGACACGTCTCTGCTTCTGTCCTACCAGACAGGCGGACCGCTACAGTCCAGAGGTCTGCGGATTAGCGGCATGTCCGCGTGGGAGTCGTGTAGCCCCACAGGAGCGGCAGGCAGCGACTACCTGCCAACGTACCCTAGACATCGCCTCGACGACGTGCGGTCCGTTGGTAGAAGCCCCAGTAGTTCTGGAGAACCTGGGGAAGTCGACTTGCCGTCCGCAGATAGCGGCGGCGGTCGCATGGCCCGGATGGAGCGCTTAATAGAGCAACTGCTCGAGCGGGACCTGGAACATCAAGAACGGGGGTCCCTGCGATCTAGGAGCCATACTGCGGGTCCACCGAGTATTTCTCCTTCATCCGTAGGCAGCGCTGGGAGTCAGCGGTTAGCTGACTTTGAAGAGGGGTTGGCGCAGGAACCAGCAGAGCCAGAAACCCCTGAGGAAGAGCTACTGGAGGTAGTTTCCAAATTTGCCCAGCCAGGGCATTCAGAGCAACCACAACAGGCCAAACTAGCAGCGAGCATTAATTACCTCACAACCCACCAGCTGCAGGAACAGGTGTTGACGGAGGCTATGGAAAAATACAAAGCCCCAGATAATTGTGTATCACTTAATGTCCCAACGGTCAACATGCCCATCTGGGGGAACATTAGTCCCGGGATCAGGGCCCAGGAACTGAAGATTCAAAAGATCCTCAAGCTGTTGACATCAGGCATCACGGCATTTGCCAGAACCCTGGACGGGACAGAGATGACGGAGGAGCAACAGGATGCTCTGGCTCTATTGTGTAATACACAATATGAGATCAACTCTTTCAGAAAAAGCTCCATCCGGCCCACACTTAACCCAAAATTTGCAGGGTTGTGCAAAGCCTCTGCTACTCCGCCGCCAAGACAGTTGTTCGGGGAGGACCTGTCTAAACAAGTCAAAGACTTGGATGAGGAGGCCAAAGCAGTTGGCTTAATGAAACCACCATCATCAGCCAGGCCACAGGCATATCGGAGGCCCCATCCATACACAAATACCAGGCCATGGGGACAACCCGACAGGGCACAGAGAACATATCCACCGGCCGCACCCAATCAGCAGAAGCCTTTTTTAGGGCAGGGCCAACAGCGGCCAGCATGGAAGATGCGCCAACCCCCCACCTCTGCAACACAACGTCCACCAAAAGCCCAGAACATCAAGCCCTACCGGTGACCATGGAGGTAAAGGGGTCTGGTTCTTTTGAGAGTGCTGCATGTATAACCTCACAAGTAGGAGGGAGGTTGCGTGTATTCTGGGATGCATGGGGTGCTATAACTTCGGATATCTTTATTTTACAAAGTATTCAGGGTTATGAGATTGAATTCATAAATGGGCATCTTCCCCCAACTCAACATGTACCTGACCGGAAATTTGCACTCTCTCAAAAAGAGAAAGAGGAAGGATATGTAGAAATATTAAGACTATATGCCGAGGGGGTAATAGAAAAAGCGACACATGAACTTATTGAGTTTGTGTCTAACATCTTTACCAAAACCAAAAAAGATGGTGGATGTCGAATTATCATTGATTTAACCCATTTGAATACCTCTGTACAATATACCCATTTCAAAATGGAGACATTTGAAATGGCTAAACAGCTGATTTCCTGAGGGTGCTTTATGCCTGCATGGATTTAAAAGATGCATACTATTCAGTACCTATAAAGGAACATCACCGGAAATTCTGAAAATTTGTCTGGATGGGGCAACTGTGGCAATACAAAGCCCTACCGAATGGGCTTACCACAGCCCCTAGGTTATTTACAAAATTAAATATTAAACCAATATTGGCATCTCTTAGACAACAAAATCACATAGTCATGGCATATTTAGATGACATCTTAATTGTGGGGGAAGCTCTTGAAATAGCCGAACTGGCGGTAACAGCTACCAAAACTAGGGTTTGTTATCCATCCAGACAAATCTAAGTTCAACCCATCTGTGGTTATCGACTATCTGGGTTTCACGATTAACACCAATCATATGATTGTCACTATCCCAGCCAGCAAGGCAATAGATATAATAGAGGCATATAACAGCCTTGCTTGTGCCAGGAAACCGACAATCTGACACGCTGCTAAGGTAATTGGAAAGCTTGTAGCTACATTTCTAGCTGACATTTTGACAGGCTTATGCAGCTGCCGATCAAGGCAAACATTGAGCTACAATGGTGGGTTAGCAATATTAGTGATTGTTTTAATCCCATCATTATATCCAACCCATCAGTTGTGTTACAAGCGCCCATGGCTGGGGAGCTATTGACACCACTTCTGTGGTGGCAGATGGGATTCGCACGAATCAACACTTCTTCAGTCACAAGGTATAAACTATTTGGAAATGCTAGGAGCATTTCACGGGCTGCGGGCTTACTGCACGAATTTACATCATACGCATGTCCATCTTCAAATAGATAATACCACTGTGGTGGCATTTTTAAACCATATGGGTGGTATCAAGTCAATATCTTGTGATGAATTGGCAAATACAATTTGGCTCCAGTGTATCCGGCATCCAGGTTGAACCATCAGATACCAACTAATGTATCTTGGGAACCAGTCCTGGGGCAGTGGTGATGGATGCATTCTCGCTCCATTGGGGGAAATGGTTTTTCTATGCATTTCCCCCATTCTGCCTCATCAGTCGGGTATGGCAGAAAATTCAACTGGAATCTGCCACAGGCATTCTGATAATACCTGACTGGCCTACACAACCATGGTACCCGGTGGTCCTCAATATGCTAAAAGTTCCATGGGCACAAATTACCAAATCCCCAAATTTGGTCACCAACCCCATCACTGGGGAGAGTCATCTGTGCCATGGTCATCTGAACCTGTTGGCTTGCAGGTGCTGAAGAGGCCACTGCTGGAGTTCGGACTGTCATCCAGGGCCATGGACATCATAACGGCGTCGTGCAGAGAATCCACTAGAAAGCAGTACCTAACCCACATCAGAAAATGGGAAGCCTACCTGGGATGTATGGGTTGTGTTGACACTGCTCAGGAGCTGGTCGCCCATGATGGGGTTACTGCTGGATAAATTTACCTACAAAGTGGTGATGTTGATGGCACTGACATCTGCACAACGGGTCCAGACTTTGCAGAAACTGAGATTGGACAGTATGGTCTCGACCCCTGGGAAAGTAACCTTCTTCATAGGGGAGTTGCTTAAACAACACAGACCTGGATCTACAGGGCTGCAATTGGAATTCCGAGCGTACCCTGCTGATGCTACACTCTGCATAGCCACCAATTTTCGGTATTACATCAAAGTCACACACACCGTCAGGAAGAAGGAGCAGGGTCTGTTCATCAGCCACAAGAACCCACATCACCGGGTGACGGTGCAGACTATCTCCACGTGGCTCAGGGTTGGGTGCAGCAGGTATCGATACTAATGTTTTAAAATCTCATTCTACCAGGGCTGCATCCACATCAGCGGCGAGGACCATGGAGGTTCCCACGGATCATGTCCTCACAACCGCGGGCTTGGCCAGTGAGACAACCTTTCAGAGGTTTTATAACAAGTCGGTGGCCGCTCCCGCAACGTTTGCGGAATCAGTTTTAAGTACTGTTCCATAAAACGTTTATCCCCGGGTTAGGGGTTTATTGTTTGCATTTTAATAAATACATTACTATTTTTCAGCTTGTTCAAGTGTGAAATACATGAACATACTTCCTCCATCAGTAATTGCGGCAGTGTGGAGCATGGACGTTGTCCAGGGCATGGAATCACAGAGCTTTGAAGTCTTCACGAAGTCACTCACGTGACTCCGAAGTAATATAGTAAGATTAAACGAGAACTTACCAGTTTGAAGTTTGATCCTTATTTTATGAGAAGTTACAATGAGGGATTTCGTGCCCTCCGTTCCCAACCCTCTATCATAAGGTCAACTGGTATATTAGAGTCTCTTAATCTTACTATCTTCAGTCATTGTTGTTATCTGTGATTCAAACCGCTGCTTTGAAGAATGTCGCGCATGCGTGCTGGCGGGGTCTTCACGAAATCCCTCATCGTAACTCCTCATAAAATAAGGATCAAACTTCAAACTGGTAAGTCCTTGTTTAATCTTGCAATTATTCTGTGGACTGAATCAAAGTAACAACCATTTCTCAATCATTTCAAACATTCGAAAATTCAACTGGACACATCCTATTTAGTTTAGCTTAGTTTAGTTTAGAGATACAGGGCGGAAACAGGCCCTTCAGCCCACTGATTACACACCAACTTTGATCTCCACACATTAACAGTATACTACACACACTAGGTAGGCACGATCTGTACATCTTTGGAGTGTGGGAGGAAACCGAAGATCTTGGAGAAAACCCACGCAGGTCACGGGGAGAATGTACAAACTCTGTACAAACAGCACCTGTAGTCAGGATCGAACCCGGGTCTCCGGCGCTGTAAGGCAGCAACTCTACAGTTACACCACTGTGCCACTGCCTATTATCAATCATCCTTGCGAATTTGACATAACATGATTTCTGGATCAGAGCATGCAGGACATGGGAGCATTGCAGAATTTGGACGTTTCCATGACAGCTCCCATCATTGGGCAACCTTGAATAGTGGCCTTTATGCTGCAATGCTAAACTAAGAAAGCCACAGAATACGTAAAATAGTTGCCTGTATCCTTGGATCCTCTCATTTCACTGAAATGTCCTTACCACCAGATGTCTGTAACAGGCACGTGCCGTCAGGGTAGGCAAGGTAGGCACTGCCTACCCTGACTAAAATTATGAAATGGCAATTATTAAATATAAATAGTAAAGGCATGGGAGAATTATGCCTATGTAAGAGACCGATATCTTAGGTAGGCATAATTCTCCATGCCTTTCATCCGCAGCGCTTGTGACACGGGAAGCTCTGTGCAGCCCACGTGCCGTCAGCGCTGCCTGAGCCGTCAATTTCAATCGGGGCTGAAGGCAGCAGATATCCTGCCTTTGCAGCACTGCGCATGCGCATCAGCCTGCTGCGCATGCGCAGCGCAAGTTTCTTGGTGGGGTTTTCACTCATGTCCTTAAATTCAGACAGCGCGATTGAGGTTACTCGGCTGTGGGAATTTAAGGATTTGCAGGAAGCCGCTGACATGAGCGAAGTCGGCGAACGGCAGGTGACAGGTGTTCCGACGGAGAGCACTGCCAAAGGTGAGCGGGCCGGCAGAAGGCGCTGAAGTGGCGGCCAGTTCAGCTGTCAGGTCCCGGTGGCTGCTCCCCGAGCTGCTTCTATCCCCAGCTACAGTGCGTGGCTTCGTGCCCGGAGAGCAGCGGCAGCGGTGAGTGAGTGAAGATTCCAGTACTTTGTGATAAGTACTTTCTTGCGATTTTCACCATTGCTCCTCACATGTCCAGCCTACAACCTCTATATATCGCTCAGACCCTCTAGTCCTGGCACCTTCCTCGTAAATGTTCTCTGTGTCCTTCCCAGCGCTGGCAGTATCCCTGACACCCTCCTTCTCAACACTCGTGCCCTCCCCACAACTTTACCCCTGGCACAGACTCTCCACACGCTGTGAAAGGAACTGTCCCCCCAATTGGTCTAGGACTAGGAAGCCTTGGGCAAATTGAAATGTCACTGTTTTTATTTATTTATTTATTTAAGAACAATCTGCGCATGCGCGGTTTAATTTTTTTTAAGCGGACTGATTGCCTACCCTGAGTAATTACTCACAGCACGTGCCTGCTCTGTAATGAGAGTTTGACAATGTCTGCAAACCCCCCAGCTAGTTGGTCTGCACAGGTCTTAAGAACTCAACCAGGTATACCATTGGGTCCAGGCGCCTTCCAAGGGTTCAGCCCCCTGAAGGATCTCCTGACGTCGGCCTCTGTGACTCAGATTGTAATGCCATCGAGGGGCTATGGGGGCCCAGGAAGGCACATCAGTGTTCACCAGATCAAAGTGTGCTTAGAACGCGTTGGGATCATCTGTGATGATTCGCTGTCACTTGAGCTGTCCCGTGGCTTTGCCTTGCAGGAAGTGGTAGCGTACAAGCCCTTCCACAGCTGCCAAACATCTGCATCCTCCTCCTGCTTAGCGTGAAAGTTTAGAGGAGGATGGAAGTTGAAAGGAAAGTGGCCTGGGTTTAAGAGATGCATAGGAAGGAACTGTAGATGCTGGTTTAAACCGAAGATAGACACAAATTGCTGGAGTAACACAGTGGGATAGGCAGCTTCTCTGGAGAAAAGGAATGGTCGATGTTTCGGGTTGAGACCCTTCTTCAGACTGTTCTATATCTCTCTACATCATCGTCTTTTTCTCTCGTTTCCCTTTTCCTTGAGTTTCAGTCTGATGAAGGGTCTCGACCCGAAACATCACCCATTCCTTATCTCCAGAGATGCTGCTAGTCCCGCAGTTACTCCTGCTTTTTGTGTCTATTCTGGGTTTAAGAGAGGAATTTACAGAAAATTGAGACACAAGGATCTGCAGATGTTGGAATCTTGAGTAGGACGTAAAGCACAAAATGCCCAAAGGCATTGATGCTACCTGGCCTGCTGAGTTACTTTTGTTTCACTCACATTACAGGGAATATTTATTTGGTACCTGAAGGCATGACCACCATAGGGGAGGTGATGAGAGGGGTGGATTCAGAAAAGAAAGATTGACATTAATATAGTGCCTTTCAGACAGCTAATTAAGACATTTAATGAAGCACTGTTGAAGTATTGTTATTGTTGCCAGATAAGAAACAGGGCAGACAATTTGAACACAGTAACCTCCCACAATGACTGGATAATCTGGGTTTTTGCTTGCTAATGTTCTGTTTAAGAATAAATAGGGGCCAGGACAATTCTGATAGCTGATTCTTATGAAATGTGAACTTACAGGTTCAGAGCTGAGGAGATATATAATGCTGGGAAAGATTACATCAGGAGGCAAAACAGACGGTACTTGTAACACTCATTGGATCAGGCAGCATCTCTGGAATGAGAAATAGTCAGCGTTTCGGATGCTGCCTGACCTGCTGAGATTTTGCAACATTTTCTGTTTTTGTTTCAGATCCTGAGCATCAGTAGTTGTTTTGGATTTTTATTACTTGTGTGCATGTTGAAATTGTGAAATGGAATGCAGTGTATCCAGTAACTGAATTGCTGCTTCTGCAGAAATGACAATTCCCATGAAATCTACCAAGACTGTTGCATGAATCCAACTGGTCATTGACGTGCCACAGGGAGAGATACCTGCCATCTGGCATATGGACGGATCATATCTTTCATGCTTGAATCATAGTCCGCTGTGTTTTGCCTCCATAATTTTAATTTAGTTTAGTTTATAGATACAGTACTGAAGCCGGCCCTTCGGCCCACCGGGTCCTCGCTGACCAGCGATCCCTGCACATTAACACTATCCTACACCCACTAGGGACAATTTTTACATTTACCAAGCCAATTAACCTATAAACCTGTACGTCTTTGGAATGTGGGAGGAAACCGAAGATCACGGAGATACCCACGCAGGTCATGGGGAGAACGTACAAACTCCGTACAGAGAGTAGCCGTACTCGGGATCAATTACAACTACGGATAATAACAGTGTTTATTCTTAAAATGGGCGAATGCAAAAAGCTCAATGAAACATTTTTACAATGTGATACTTCTTTAAAAAAATATCCATTTGCGGGATTACAGGAAAGTCAGCATTGTGTCCACATGGTGAATCATCTTTTTGAATCACTTGAATTTCCCCCAGTACGTTGTGGTTGGCAGTTCCAGTATTTGGACACAGTGAGGATGAAGAACTAATTATGAAAGTTTCTCATTCCCTTTCAGAGAAACATAGAAAATAGGTGCAGGAGTAGGCCATTCGGCCCTTCGAGCCAGCACCACCATTCAGTGTGATCATGGTTGATCATCCAAAATCAGTACCCCGTTCCTGCTTTTTCCCCATATCCCTTGATTCCATTAGCCCCAAGAGCTATATCTAACTCTCTCTTGAAAACATCAGTGAATTGGCCTCCACTGCTTTCCACAGAGAATTCCAGATTCATAAAGAGCCTGTCCAAATTAGGCGAGTGCAGGAGACTCTTTGCTCGCCTCATGATCGCCACATGGTCGCCACATGTTCGTTGATGGTCTCTGGTGAGTCTCCTTCATGGTCGTGAGGAGTTCCCGCATTCTGGGAACTAGTCACGGCATCAGTATGGTCGCTGCAAATTTTTCAACATGGTCGCCTGGTAGAAAATTGATACTTTTGTAGTCGTGGGTGCAGTGGTAGTGGGGTCGCCATGTAGTTGTAGGTAGTTGAGGTAGCTTTAGTTAATCTCCTTTGCTGACCAGGCATTTTCATTGGCTCATTGGGGGAAAAAAATGTAAGCACGAGTTTTCAGAACCAAGGAAAACCGACCAGTAATGTTAAATGCCCGCCAAATTCAATATCTCTGGCTTATTAACAGTTGTCTTGCTTCTGAAAGGTGTCTCCACTCCTTCCCCCCCTTTCCCCCCCCCCTCTCTCCTCTTCTCCCCCCATCTCCACCCCCCCCCCCCCCCGCTCTTTTAAAGGACTTACTGTTCACTGCGTTAACCGCCCTTTACTTGTGTGTCTGTATCACCTCGGCTTTGCACCGTGCAAATTTCAGACAGCGCTCCCCCGGCCCCCGCTTTTGCTGTGTGTGTGTGTGTGTGTGTGTGTGTGTGTGTGTGTGTGTGTGTGTGTGTGTGTGTGTGTGTGTGTGTGTGTGTGTGTGTGTGTGTGTGTGTGTGTGTGTGTGTGTGTGTGTGTGTGTGTGTGTGTTCCACTCTTGACACTCGTTCCACTTCCCTGTTTTTCAGTGAGTGCCACGAGCTTGACACTCGCCGGCAGTCCGCTCAAAAATCACCTAAGAGAGACAGGCCCTTAACTCTCTGGGTGAAAATTGTTTTCCTCATCTCAGTCTTAAATGGCCTACCCATTATTCTTACACTGAGCCCCCTGGTTACGGACTCCCCCATCGGGAACGTTTTTCCTGCATCTAGCCTGTCCAATTCCTTTAAGAATTTTATATGTTTCTATAAGATTCCCTCTCATCCTTTAAAATTCCAGTATATGTTTGCCCAGTCAACCCATTCTTTCATCATATGTCAGTCCAGCCACCCCGGGAAATAACCTGGTGAACCTACACTACACTTTCTCAATAGCAAGAATGTCCTTCCTCAAATTAGGAGACCAAAACGGCACACAATACTCCAGGTACGGTCTCACCAGGGCCCTGTACAACTATATTCAAATCCTCTCGCTATGAATGCTCCTATGCTCAAATCCTCTCACTGTGAAAGGATATCCCTGTAGTTCAGTTCAAGTTTAAAAAACCCACAGGGATGTCATACACATGAACCCATTCTGATTTATTATTTCCGAGTTTCATTTGTGGAACGTAGTTTGTAAAATTGTTAGTTGAATATATAACCAAAGCTCATTCCTTGTTTACATGTTGACGATGGTCCAATGAACATAATGTATCTCCAGCCCCTGATGCTTCAATGGTTCTTTACTTTCATGTATGCACTGCACAGTGAAATTCTTGCATTCATCACCATATTTTGGCGCCATTTACAAAATAAAAATCAAAAGTTCACATTCCAAAGTCTGGTCGATGAATGCCTTCCTACCTAGTCATCACATGCATGATTTAAGATTGAAAGTGATGACAGTTGGTTGTGAGGACATTATGGCCCTTAATCTAGTATCGGAGATGAGTTATACTTCAGAAGTCTGAAACTCTTCAGAATGGGTGCATGTGTATAGCTTCCCTGTTGGTTTTCCAAAACTTGGGCTGAACTACAAGGATCGCCTTGCACAGGGACCAGAGGTACGAGACACGAGGTGTCTTGCAATCTTAGACCTATTCTTCTTGAGCCATCTTCTCAGGGAATCAGGGATGGCCCAGGCTGCTACCTTGATCTCTCCAAGGAATCATATTTCCAGACACTAAAGTTCACCAAGACTGTCAGCACAGAAGTTTGCACTTTCCAAACCTCCTCTGTCCATGGTGTACAAATGGACATTGCTTATGTAATGTGCTTGTACTAAGTGCCACTAGAAAAGTAATGGCTGTATAAATGCAGCCTGTCTTTGGATAGTGATACAAGGAACTGCAGATATTAGTTTACAACCAAAGACACAAAGTGCTGGAGTAACTCACCAGGTCAGGCAGCATCTCTGAAGAACATGGATAGATGGTGTTTTGGGTCGGGATCCTTCTACAGACTGTCTTTGGATAGACGGTATGTATGTATACTTTTTCAATGGATTTTATTGTAAAAAATTTGTATTTTAGTTTGTAAAAAAGCAGAAAACATCAAACGATTTTACAGAATCAAGTAATAGTGTGCTTGGTCTGACAAGGACTTAAACTCATCACATATCTAGTTGTTCATTTGATTTTCTTTCTATATAAATGCTTACCTAAAGATAACCACTGAGACAGACACTTAAGGTTTGCCTGTAAAAGCTGATTCACATCTAAAATGCCAGAGACTGTGTATGGGTAAATAATTTCCATAGCTTTTTCATATAAGAAGCTGGTTTGGCCAACTTGAAGACTGATTTAAGGATTGTTGCTGGCAGTCTAGGGTAGGTATCTATGGTAGAGTATCTCGAGCATAATGTTAGCAGTAGTTGTGCTCTTTGGCACCCATCTGCTTTGTTCAAGTTATGACCATCATGGATCCTTACAAACTTACAATCAATATGAGAGGTCAGAGGCGGTGTGATGCTGGTATTCACAGCATGATGTACCATAGAGTTGTAACTGTGGCGCAGTGGCACATTGGTAGAGTTGCCTCATAGCGCCAGAGACCAAGGTTCGATCCTGACCTCGGGTTCTGTCTGCGTGGGGGTTTGCATGTTCCCCTTGTGACAGCGTGGGTTTCCTCCCAGTGCTCTGGTTTCCTCCCTCATTCCAAAGATATGAGTTGCTGTACTTGGCCATTTTTAATTGCCCCTCGTATGCGGATGAGAAAGTAGGATAACATAGAACTAGTGTGAACGGGCATCGGAGGTTCCATTACTCAGTGGGCCAAAGGGAAAGTTTCAATGCTGTATCTCTAAACTAAACTAAACTAAACTAAACCACATGGTTTTTTATGCCAACTTCACCACTCATGACAGCAACGAAGAAAAATGAATTAAAAAGCCCAGGGTCTACATTTACATATATTTATCATTGCCTTTACAGGAATGTTAAACATCATGAATCACCCAAGTATCTGTCACTTACACTTCTGGTTTTAGTGTTTTGACTTAAAACTCCACTTGCTATAAAATCAAGTTGATTCCGCTGTTTCTACCCATTGCTGGATTTTCCCTTTTCCCCTTCCTCAGAGAGTATTATATGTAAAGAAAGGATTGAATACAGAAGCAGCTTTTCTCAGACCTACTGAATGCAAGCCCAAGACAAACCATCCACTCTGGGGGTCAGTAACAAAACAAGTGCAACAAAGGAGCTTTATTTTAAATCAGCATTTTTTGTGTGTGGAACGCAAGATGGGAGAGGAAGAGATTTGTGTCTGCATTCGTATGTGTGTGTGTGTGCACGCATGTGTGTATGCACATGTGACGCATGTTTGAGTGCCTGGTTGTATGCTCACATAGCTCTGAAGATCTACAAGGATGTTTGCAGGACTTGAGGGCCTGAGCTATACGGCGACGTTGGGTAGACTAAGACTTCATTCCTTGGAGTGTAGGAATGATAGGACGGAGGTGTACAAAATTATGAGAGGAATAAATTGAGTGAATGCACGGAGAGTTTTTCCCAGAGTCGAGGATTCAATTACTGGAGGGCATAGATTTCAGGTGAGAGGGGAAAGATCTTATAGGAATCCAAGAGTCAACTCACACAGAGGTGGATTTATTGTATCTTATCGTATCGTGGAGATGAATCCAGTTGCCAGTGGAAGTGGTTGCAGCAGGTGCAATAACAACATTTAAAAGACATTTGGAATGGTACATAGATAGGAAAGGTTAGAGGAATTTGGGCAAAATGCAGGTAAATGCTTGGAGGCAGTGCCTCTGAGAGGAATTTTCTCAGTGGGTACAAAGTTTATTTTGGCTCCCCTTCCCTTCTTCATTAGTCATTCTGTTTTTATCCACTGTGGTTTTATGCCATGAGCTGAAGCCTGTAAGGCCAAAAAGGGTATGGAAGGTGAGAGAGGGGAGGAATGGAGCGCTCTGTTGATTTTCTGCATTTGAGGTCATTATGCTCCATCCACGATAAATATAAATAAATATAAATAAAATAAAAGGATCAGAGAGAAGAAAGCACATTTGTTTTGAGCATCTTTGTTTATGCTACAATACAATACAATACAATACCGTTTATTGTCATTTGAACCTCATTGAGGTTCAAACGAAATTTAGTTTCTGCAGTCATACAAACGAGGAAAGAACCAAGACACAACACAATTTACACAAACATCCATCACAGTGAATCTCCTCCTCACTGAGATGGAAAACAAAGTCTTATCTCTCCCCATTCTCCTCCCGATGTCAGAGTCAAAGCCCCCGGCGGGCGATGGTAAATAAGTCCCACGGCCATTCAGGCCGTGCGGGCGATGCAAGGCCGTGCTCCGGGTCTTGATGTTAGAGCCCCCGGCAGGCGCTAGCAAGACCCGCAGTCATTAAAGCCGCACCGGCCGATGTAAGGCCCCGCTCCGGGTCATTTTCAACCCCACAACTCGGGCGGGAGAAGTTGCCACCGCGGGAGTTCCGAAAAGCGGTCTCACACCAGAGACCGCGAGCTCCCGGTGTTACCGTCCACCGGCCTGCAGCTGGAGCCTCCGAAGCTCCAGGGTCGGGCAGCAGCAGCTCGCCACCACAGCTCCTCCCGTTCCTAACTCGGCCAGCCCCACGATGGTGAGTGGTCCGTAGCTCCGTGACTGGAGCCCCAGGTCCGGTTGGACGTCGCTGCACGGTGCTAGGCCCCAACAACAACAGAGACCCGACAGAGAAAAGGTCCGGTCCTCCGTACAGGGAAAAGATTGTAAAAATATTATTCATTATATCTCTACATTTCCCAACACATTATATTACAGATCATAATTTCTATGAATTACGATATATAAAACTATGTAGGCTCACACACAAAATGTGAATGCCAGACTTCACAAAATATATGCAAACATTTTCTGACATTTTAGGAAATTCCCGGCCCCCCTCCTTTAGCTCCCGAGCACCCTTTTGGACCCTGGGCCCGTGTACGATGTATCCCCTGCCTTTCCCTCTCATAGGTGTTGCTTGGAGCGGCCACTTTGGTTGGCACGGACATATTGAGCTGAAGTGCCTGGTTTTGTTCTGTGTGACTCAATGACCTACCCTGAATGGCTGGAAGCCAACAATGGGGAAAGTGCACTTTCTGCTGATTAAACATTTCACAATATTTCAAAACTGAGGGCATAAAATGAGCAAAAAGAGCTTTGAATGCAACATAGTATTGGCTTGGAGGATGTGGAATCGGTATGGGTAGAGCTGCGAAACACTAAGGGGCAGAAAACGCAGGCTCGAAGGGCCGAATGGCCTACTCCTGCACCTAATTTCTATGTTTCTATGTCTATGTTTCAATAGTAACAAATGAATATTAAAATAAATAAAACACATGATGGCTAGAAATCCTGTGAAACAGAAGATGCTGGAATTAATTAGAATTTACGTTACAAGTCAATACAAGTAACATATGATGAATGTTTGACGGCACTGGGCCTGTGCTCGCTGGAGTTTAGAAGAATGCGGGGGGACCTCATTGAAACGTATCGAATAGTGAAAGGCTAGGATAGAGTGGATGTAGAGAGAATGTTTCCACTAGTAGGAGAGTCTAGGATCAGAGGTCATAGTCTCAGAATTAACATTTCTTTAGGAAGGAGATTAGGAGGAATTTCTTTAGTCAGAGGGTGGTGAACCTGTGGAATTCTTTGCCACAGAAGGCTGTGGAGACCATCAATGGATATTTATATGGCAGAGATAAATAGATTCTTGATTCGTACAGGTGTCAGAGGTTATGTGGAGAAGATGGGGAGAAGGCAGGAGAATGGGATTAGGAGGGAGAGATAGATCAGCCATGATTTAATAGCGGAGTAGACTTGATGTGCCAAATGGCATGGTTCTGCCCCAATCACTTATGACCTTATGACCTTATGATAACCTTTCAACAGAACTGTAAAAGTTAAGAAATGAAATATGCTTTAAGTTGCAGAAAAAGAGGAGAGTGGCGAGGACACAGAGTATGTCTACGAGAGTGGAAACTACGAGAGACTGAATGACAAACAGTGATGGTCCCGGTGGAGAGCGGAAAGTCGTCATTAATCACGACTGATCTGTCTGGAGGAAATGTAAATAAAGGGATGACGAACAACAATAGAGGAACAAGAATCAAAAATTACTGGAACTGTGAAATGCAAGATTGGTGGAAATCTGAAAGAAAATAGAGAATTCTGTGGATATTTAGTGTGGCAATATCAATGAGGGTTAAATAATCAGAGTTTACTCTACTGGTTGATGATACAGTGGTGCAACTGGCCAAGCTGCCAGAAACACAGGTTAAATCCTGATTTCAGGAGTTTTGCACGTTCTCCCTGTGACCGCATGGGTTTCTTCAGGGTGTTCTGGTTTCCTCACACATCCCAAAGACATATGAGTTCTTAGGTTGATTGGCTTCTGAACTCAAAAAAAAATCTGCTTGCTTCAGTAACTTTAGGAAAGTAGTTTTGAGTTCAATCACTTTGCAAACGCATTTAAGAACTGCAAACAAAGTTGATGCTATTGGTTAATATAGCTGCAACATATCCAAACTTAATCCCACACTGAATCATTTCCTGGATCACGTTGTTAAAAATTCATTAGACTTTATTGTATTGTGTAATTGGTAAAACCAGTAACTGGTGTGACTTAACAGCTCTAAGAGCCACTTGAAAACTCAACAAAGTACCATAGCAACAATACACGATACAAAAAACTAACCAAGTTGTGCTCGGATGTGATCTCAGTGAGAAACAGCTTACATATGGTCTATGTTTCCATGGTCTATGTTTCTATGTTTCTATGTTTCTATGTTCTATGTTTCATATGTAACTTCTGTGAAAATGGATATTTGTGGTAAAGGGGAAAACTATTTCAAAGAATGGATTCAATGACATTACTCAGTATGTACAGAGAGCTGGGGTGCTGCGAATGTTTATCATACAATTAGTAGCTGCAGTAATAATTTGTTATCTAGTTAGCTCTCACCAATAGCTTGTTCATGTATCAGAGTTTTATTAATGCCAAAATATTTCATAATCTAATTCGTAATACTGGTGCCCCCTAATACCATAACAACTGTTTTATTTTGAGAAAGGGATGGGTAAAATGGAAGCACTTCACAAGCATATTTTATTCTTTCTTAAATTAACTTTAATCTGGACTATTATTTTCTTCCAGAACCATTAAGCCTCATCCATTTGGCTGGAAAATGTGAACACGTTTGAGAATGCCAATCTTGAATGTAAACATACAGTGGTGCATCAAAATAGTTTGCCATAACTCAAATTTAATAAACATGATGAGGAGTGATCTTATAGACGTCAATAAAATCATGAAAGGAATAGATCAGGTAGATGCACAGTCGCTTGCCCAGAGTGAAGGCATCAAGGACAAGAGGACATAGGTTTATGGTGAAGGGGAAAAGATTTAATAGGAAGCTGAGGGGTAACCTTTCACACAAAGGGTGGTGGGTGTATAGAACAAGCTGCCAGAGGAGGTAGTTGAGGCAGGGACTATCCCAATGTTTAAGGAACAGTTAGACAGGTACATGGTTAGGACAGGTTTGAAGGGATATGGGCCAAATGCAGGCAGGTGGACTAGCATAGCTGGGACATGTTGGCTGTTGTAGGCAGTTTGGGCCGTAGGGCCTGTTTCCACACTGCATCACTCTATGATTTTATGACTCTGACAATTATTTAGAGAATCACAAAAGTCTGTTTGACCTCTTTTCCAATAGCTGTTCTTTTGCTATTTCTTCCCCCCTCCCCATTTCCAAATCTAGTTATTAACTTCGGGACAGATTCTGTATCAACGGAAACCTGACTGGTGTTAGCTGGTTGAAGTCTATGGATGGCACATGCCAAAGTAAAAATACCTTGTGTCTGTGGACTACTAACAAGCTCTCTCTGTTTCATGTTATTGCAGTGTGAAGTTTGCAGACCAAAGCAATAGGGGTCATTCTCAGTTAGGAACATAAGAAATAGAAAAGGGAGTAGGTCATTTAATCTCACATGTCTACTCTGCTATTCAGTAAGATTATGACTGATCTTGTACCTCATCTCCGATTTTTAGTTTAGTTTAGTTTGGTTTATTGTCACGTGTACCGAGGAACAGTGAAAAGCTGTGAGGTATGAGGAGGTGGCTGAGAGCTGCCATATAGCCTCTGCTGGGTAGAGATCAGGCCGTCAGACAACAACACCACGCCCTTGCTTGCTAGTTTGACGACTAGGTTGGGATTGGTGCCAAGTGAGTAATTAGGTCACAAGGTCATAAGTGATAGGAGCAGAATTGGGCCATTCGGCCCATCAAGTCTACTTCACCATTCAATCATGGCTGATCTATCTCTCCCTCCTAACCCCATTCTCCTGCCTTCTCCCCATAACCCCTGACACCAGTATTAATCAAGAATCTATCTATCTCTGCCTTAAAAATATCCATTGATGGCCTCCACAGCCTTCTGTGGCAAAGAATCCCACTAAATCCTGGGATCATTCTTGTGAACCTTCTCTGGACCCTCTCCAGGGCCAGCACACCCTTCCTCAGATAAGGTGCCCAAAATTGCTTACATTACTCCAAATGCGGTCCGACCAGCGCCTTATAGAGCCTCAGTATTACATCCCTGTTTTTGTATTCTAGCCCTCTTGAAATAAATGCCAGCATTGAGTAAAGAGCTCAGTGTTCAGAGGAGGTGAGGATGGAATGGGTGAGGGGAATGGAGAATTCAAGATCAACTCACTGGAATCCCAACTTTCTGTTTACTATATTTTTGACTGGCATACATTTGAAATAATTTAAAGAAGCAACTGGTGATTTGCAATGAAACCGGTGCATGGAACATGGAACAGTACAGCACAAAAACAAGCTCTACGGCCTACAATGTCTGTGCCAAACATGATGCCAAAGTCCATCACATATCTACCTGCATAGAACCCCTTATCCTTCCATCCCCTGCATAGCTGCATGCTTATCTGAAGAGATAGTCCTCTATTCAAGTGGTTACCATAATTCCTGCATAACTGCTTCAAATTATTTGAGTGTCCTGATACTGTTGGGCTGGAATTTTCCTAGTTAATGGAATGACCTGGATAAAATTGGGACAAGTAATGTGACAGTCTCTCTGTTTACCCAGGCGTTGTTCCACTGAACACTAGATGGGGCTGTCTTCCACTTTATCAGCATGAAAGCCAGTAAGCTCACGAGAGTGTATGAGAGGGAGTAAACCCATTCACCTCCCACAGCATGAAACATCCAACTGCAGACCCGCCAATTCTCACGCATTGAGCGTGAGACTCACGCAATGAGCCCAATTCTCACGCTCTCACACTGATCACAGAATTTCTCACACTCTGTTGTGAGAAATTCTGTGATCAATGAGAATTTTAAAACTAATATCAACTGCTTGTGTGCGCGTCTGTTGACAAGACAGCAGCATTCTTATTCTCTGTTATTCGCACTTGACTGAACCGTCACACACCTCCAAAGCATGTCCCCATGCAAATTTACATTGAAAGACACGGACCGGGCTGTGAATGAGTGTCACCCAGCACAGCAAGTAAGGCCATGTCATGTTCAAGGCGGCAGCCCCAATTTAAGGATTTGTGTGAAGCGGCTGACACGAGCGAGGCCGGCGAGCGGCAGGAGAGAGGTACATGGGCCAAGGAAGTCGCTCGCTGCAGATCTGGCTATGGAGCAGCCACAGTGCAAGAGTCCCGGGCCGCCGGAGGCATTGGAAGCATTGCGCCGCTGCCGTGATAGTCTCTGTGTCGAATTCACCCTGGTGACCGGCATGGACCAGGCTGCGACTCGGAGCATCCTGGAGGACAACCAGTGGCTGCTGGAAGTAGGTACAAAGCACTGGGTAGAAGCGGTGGAAGATAGTGGCCTTCAAATGAGGGTGGTTGGAGAAAGGATCCTGCTTGCCTGTTAGATTTTCACTTACTGTAACTGCAGGAAAAATGTTCCCGATGTTGTGGGAGTTCAGAACCAGGGGCCACAGTTTAAGAATAAGGGGTAGGCTATTTAGGACTGAGATGAGGACAATGTAGTGGCCTGGTCAAGGTCAGGAAAAGACCGAACGCCAGGCAGTTTCAAAAGAAGCTTTTTAATTCTTACCGCTCGAGAGCACACAAGGACACCTAATCTCTCTCCGCTCGAGAGCACACAAGCACACCCTTATCTCTACCCCTGGAGAGTCTCAACAGCAAACCCCGTAGCAGACCAACGCCCCTGTCCTTCCATCGGCGAGGGGAATGATCCAAGGAGTGGCCTACCCCCCAGGGACCGCCACACCCTTATCTCTACCCCTGGAGAGTCTCAACAGCAAACCCCGTAGCAGACCAATGCCCCTGTCCTTCCATCGGCGAGGGGAATGATCCAAGGAGTGGCCTACCCCCCAGGGACCGCCACAACAAACTCTTTTCACCCAGAGAGTTGTGAATCTGTGGAATTCTTTGCCACAGAAGGCAATGGAGGCCAATTCCCTGGATGTTTTCAAAAGAGAGTTACATATAGCTCTTGGGGCTAACGGAATCAAGGGATATGGGGAAAAAAAAGGAAAGAGGTACTGATTTTAGATGAACAGCCAGATCATATTGAATGGCAGTGCTTGCTCGAACGGTCGAATGGCGTATTCCTGCACCTATTTTCTATGTTTCTATGCTTGAGTACAAGACAATAAAATGCAACCACTTGATTTTGAAGCATTCATGCATGGTGGACGTATAATGTAGTCATAGTGATACAGTGTGAAAACACGCCCTTTGGCCCATACCTGCCAACATGTCCCTGCTACACTACCGGCTTTTGGTCCATATCCCACCAAACCTGTCCTATCCATGTACCAGTCTAACTGTTTCTTAAATGTTGGGATAGTCCCTGCCTCAACTACCTCCTCAGGCAGCTTGTTCCATACACCCACCACGCTTTGTGTGGAAAAAGTTACCCCTTAAAAATACTTCAAACAAAAAACATTGAAATCATACTTCTACAATGCACTGAAACATGACTTTAATACATCAAATTTCAAAAAGTCCTTACTGTGGGAAGGGAGACACTCCCCTGCTACACCCTCCTCACACTCGGTCAATCCACTCCCTCGCCGGGTACTCCCAAGACCAGTGATCAGTGATCGCTCAGCCCCACCACTTTCAAAATGCTCTGCGGCCCCTAGTTCAAACGGAGAGCACTGCCAGATGTGAGCGGGGAACTAAGGCCAGTTGTCCATGATGTCTGGATCCCAATGCTCAGTGCTTCGTGTTTCAGAGCTGGCTGTTATTGATTTGTAATTAGCCTGATTTGTAATCAGTTAACAAAACCTTAATTTATTAATCTGGAATATCCAACGGGATGGGATAGGTGTAATATTAAAATGACATGCAAGGTGTCAGGCTGTCTGTCACACCATACAGCCCCGATAACCCATTATTTCCTTCAGTTAAATATTGGGAAGGTAGCGCTATTGTCAATTGCCACTCAATTATTATGTTTTCTTACCTCACTGACTATTTCTAACCCCACCCCCCAAATTCCTTTGACAAGTGGAATAGAAATGTCCCCAATCTCATTGTTTTATTAATTCAACACGTAGATGAACATCCTCAAGGAGTGTAATCAGATGCAAACTGATTCAGATGCGATGTTTAAGAGCTTGTTCGAAGAAGGGGCATATTTTAAAGGAGTGACAGAGATACTTGCAGGGGAATGTGTGAGGAGGTTATAATTTGTCTTTAGTTTTAGCTTGAACCAGGATATCTGAAGATTCAAAGTTTAATATAGTAATTGTGCTGATACTGACTCCAACCAACCAAGTAATGAATATCATCCATTCCAGAGCTTTTATTTTTCTTATGCCATTTAAAGTTCACTTGGATTTCAATCACTTCAATGTAAAAGTAATTGGGAATGGGGAGCATTGGAACAAAAATTTGTCCTCGGTACATATTAACTGTAATATAATAATGTATGCATGTTGGTAGGTGCAATCAAAATAAAGATATTTTTATCATTGTTGTGTTATGAATACCACAGAAAATATTATGTACTCTCAAGATCATTAAATAGAATTAAATAGAATATTATTGCTTAAATATATATTGTTATTGGACTCTGCATTTTGGAAAAGTCCCAGCTGAGAGGAAGACAGCTAAATACTGAAAATATTGGGAGTGAAAATGACTTCAGGGCAGTTTGTTGGGAGAATGAAGGAAATGATAACAGAATACTTATGCTGAGAGAGTATAATTTGATGGATGAGAAATTGTGTTCAACCAATTGATGACTTCTTTGACAAAGTAACTAGCATGTTAGATAACAAGGAAGCCAATGGATGTAACAAATGTTGTTATACAAAATTTGTTATACAAAATTTGGTCCGCGAAGTGCCACATAAAAGATTACTGCATTAGATAAGCACCTGTGGACTTGAACGTAATAGGTTAAGTCCAGAGGGTCAGAAATGGGGCTTTATGTGTGGGCCAGATATATTGTCAGTGCTAGGAGCAAGGCCATGTGTGTATCCAGAGTCAACGTCTGGAATACTACTACGAATGCAGAAAAAGCTGGGACAATGGGAGTGTTCAGCACTGGGAACTTAATCAGGTAAGCAGCTATGATCAGGGTAGACTAGAGGGCCATGTGTAAGGCTGGACTCATGGTGAGGAATGAGAGAAGGTATGCAACTGGAGACAGGGTCAGGAGTAGTACCAGGTGTGCAGGGAGACCCAGGTTGGTCAACATGAGCCAAGTGTTTGATTATAATCTGATTTCCATACATGAATACACTAAGATCATTCATGTGCTGCACATGTTGATCAGAGCCTGGCCACCACTGTGGCATGTAATGAGGAATGTAATTTAGCCTAACGTTATTCATAGCTTATCCAATTGAAAGCATAAATGGTGCATTCAAGTGTAATTTAAAAGACTCGCTACAGTATGCACCAGGTTGCACAATTTCAAGCTGAAAATGCAAAAGCTCCTTACCAATGGTAGGGGGGACACCCTCCTCTTACCCCCCCCCCCCCCCCCCCCCGGTCGCTACGCTCCCTCAGGCTTGGCCTCTCGAAATTTCCCACTCTCAACTCTCACCCAATGTTGGCAGCCCTGCAACTGGAATTTGGGCAGTATGAGGTTCAGAACTCGTATTGAAATTATCATTTGCACACAAAGGAAGACCGTCGATCTGTTTTTGACTTGCACTTGTTCCAAGCTCCAGTACCACTAGATAGAACATTACAGCACCAGAAAAGGCCTTTCAGTCCACAATGTCTGTGCCAAACGTGATGCCTTGATGATCTCTTACTTATCTGCACATAATCCATATCCCTCCATTCCCTGCATATCCATGTGCCTATTGAAAAGTCCACATATGCCACTATCGTATCTGCCTCAACCACCAACTTTGCTATGCAATGGGCAGAGGCTATGCAATGGGAAGTGGCTACAGAGTGTGGGTTTGTTTGGCATCGAGAATATTAATGGGAGATTTAATCAAGTTATTTAAAATGTTGATAAAACACCAAAAAAGACATGGCCTTTGCTGGCAGAACAGTCAGTAATCAAAGAATGTAGAGGGCTGAAAGGCATTTTTATGCACTGTAACAATTCTACAGTTCTCTAGCTTGAAACTTCCCAGTGCATATCATGAAACTGATTGCAGGGTAGTGGACAGCAGGCTCTGGAGGAGGCACAGGTGCTTGCCACCCATTACAGTTATTTAATGTGGATCGAGGCCACCACTGCAGTTCACCCACCGCCACAACAGGTCCACGGCTGATGCCATCTCTCTGGCCCTCCACTCATCCCTGGAACACCTGGATAAGAAGGACACCTACATCAGGCTCCTATTCATTGAATATAGCTCTGCTTTCAATACCATTATCCCAACCTAGGTCATCTCAAAATATGTGGAACTTGGAGTCAGCACTCCCCTCTTCAACTGGATCCTCGACTTCCTGACCAACAAGCAACAATCAGTGAGGATAGGTGGCAAGTCATCCTCCACGATAATTCTCAACACTGGTGCCCCGCGAGTCTGTATTCTCAGCCCCCTACTGTACTCATTACACACTCATAAGCTGTGCAGCCAAATACCAATCCAACGCAATTTACAAGTTTGCAGACGACACCACCATAGAGGGACAGATATCAGATAATGATGAGACAGAGTACAGAAAGGTGATTGAGAATCTTGTAACCTGATGGCAAGACAACAACCTCTCCCTCAATGTTAGCAAGACAAAGGAGATTCTGATTGACTTCAAGAAGCTAATCAGTAAACACATCATGGTATACAATGATAGCACCAAAATAGAGATGGTCAAATGTTTCTAGTTCCTACGAATAAATATCACCAGTAATTTGTTCTGGACCAACCACAACGAAGCTGTGGCTGAGAAAGCATACCAATTCCTCTACTTCCTTAGAAGGCTTAGTATGTTCGGCATGTCCCCAACAACCCTCACCAACTCCTACAGATGCGCCGTAGAAAGCATTTTATCGGGATGCATCACAGCCCGGTTTGGGAACAGCTCCATCCAAAACTACGAGAAACTGCAGAGATTTGTGGACACAGCCCAGACCATCACACAAACCAACCTCCTTTCCATTGACTCCATCTACAATTCAAGCTGCCTCAGCAAGGCCAGCAGCATAATCAAGGGCAACTCGCACCCCAGGCACTCCCTCTTCTCCCCTCTCCCATGAAGATAGAGGTATTGAAGTTTGAAAACGCATAACTCCAGATTCAGGAACAGCTTCTTCCCACTGTTATCAAGCAATTGAATGGTGCTCTCATCAGCTATGTGTGGTTCTGACATCCCATCTACCTCATCTGACCTCCCATTGACCGCTGAAGTATCTTTAATCGGACTTTATCCTTTATCTGTGCACAGCTTGATTTTTTCTTTGACTGGACAGATTTCCACTATATATCTGTACACGTGACAATAATAAGCTAAACTAAGTTATGTTTGAGGACCAGGTTCAGAAAATCTGGGAGCACGCTGCAGAAAAGCTGCTCACTTTGCATCCTTCGGTAATCACTAACCAATTTTTAGCCCTTATGTAGGATGCACTTCAGTGTAGCATTTCTTTACGTTTTTACATAATAACATAGACCCATCACCAGAAAACTTGAAAGAATGCAGAAAAGATTCACCAGGATGAGGACTTTATTTATGAATAAAGATTGACCAATCTAGGTTTATTTCTCATTGGAACGTAGGAGGCTGAAGAGTGCCCTGGATATGAATGATAACATAGATAGGATAGGTTTAAAGACATATGGGCCAGGCACAAAACAGGCAAGACTAGCTCAGTTAGGCATCTTGGCCAACACAAATTAAATGGGCCGAACGGTCTTTTTCCATGTCTGAAGAAGGGTCTCGACCCGAAACGTCGCCTATCTCCTTCGCTCCTTAGATGCTGCTGCACCCGCTGAGTTTCTCCAGCTTTTTGTGTAACCCCCGGTCTTTTTCCATGCTGTGTACTCTATGACATAAAGGTTTATAAAATTATGGAGGCATAAATAGGGTAGATTGCCAGAATATTTTACCTAGCTGGTCTAAAGTTGTGGACAGGTTAAATGGGTGAGAAAATAAATTTAAAGGAGATCTGAGGGGCAGGTTTTCTCAACATAGGGTGATACGTATATGGGACGAACTGGCTGAGCAATTGGTTGAGGTGGAAACAATTAGAACATTTAAATGTTATTTGGACAAATACTTGGAAAAGGAAGGAATTGAGGGATACTTGTCTAATACAAGCAAATGGGAATACTGTGTAAATAGACATATCGGTCGGCAAGAACCAAGTAGGCCATCGGGCCCGTTTCTAGGCCGTTTAACTCTATGACTATGAATGAAAAGATTTTTTTGATCAGCAATACATCCACAGCCTTTCATATTATTTAGTCTCATTACAAAACCCTTCTGCAGCGATTGGTTTTAAGATAAAGTTTACATTAACAGTTTGGGTCCAATAGACAAGATCACAGTGACACCAAGTGGAATGTTATGGTGTAGCCTAATGAATGATTTTGTTGCAGTGATGATTCGGCCTACTTTCCAATAATTTGTGCCTGGAGTCACAGGTACAGCAATTCGGCCTCTTGTGTCAGTCCCACATTTAATCATGCATTGGTTAATTTGTGTTGTATTCCCATTTACCTTATGTTTAACCCCCAACACCCTCCAATGAGTGACAAGTCGGCTGTTGGTAATCCCTGATGCTCACTCGGGTTTGGAATGGGTTCTAGTTGATTAGGATGGAGGCAGAATGCCTAATCTGGTCAGAGGAACAACCTTGGTTGAATGAAGAATCCAGAAGGATCTGGTGGGAGAGCAATCAGACACATCTTCAGTCTGAAGAAGGGTCTCCACACGAAATGTCACACAGTCCTTCTCTCCAGAGATGCTGCCTGTCCCGCTGAGTTACTCCAGCTTTTTGTTTCTATCTTCAGTTTAAACCAGAATCTGCAGTTCCATCTTACACAAAGCTGCAATAAAGACTATCTGTGCATTAAATAGTAAAAACAGCTTGGAATTGATAAACTAACAAGTCAGCAAAAAAATGTCCAAGGTCGTGCCACACCAATCATGAATGATAGTCCACAATGAAATGCTAATAAAAGGAGGAACCATCAACAACATCCCCAGTGCCAATAATGCCGATGTCAATGATTCTGTATCATCGGCAGAATAATGGAAGCTGTTGTCAATTGTACTATTAAGTCACACTTACTCCCAACAACCGGTTCACTACTCTTACGCTTGGGTTTTAGCTCTCGTAATATCTTGGCATAGATGTCTTCATGCACTGGGAATGGGTCTATCTTAATGCTCTTCTCGGACCCCAACACCACCTCCTTCTTGATCTCAAATTGTCCTTGCATATTAGTATTCTCCATATTGATCCCATTGTCCTCCAGATCCTTCTCACTGACCTCGCTGTCCTCCATGTCCTGCTCTTGAACCGAGGATTTATTTCTGATCTTCCAATAAATCTTTTGCAGTTCTTGCACTTTTTATCTGGACTTTCTCTGTAGTTGTAAGCCTTTATCCAGCACTATATTCTTTTTTGCAATACCTGTTGAGCAAGAGCATGGTATGATTGCACTCTGTAATGTATGATTTACTAGGATGATATGGAAAACAAGGATTTAGGATTGCTACGTGACTAGTAAAACTACCAATATTAAGTGAATTTTAGAAATAAGGACCTGATTATTTATTAGAGAGTCCAAAAAATCTAAATAAACAAATGAAATGAAGCAATAAAACAATTACAGTATAGTTCTTAATAATATTAAACTCAATGTCCAAAAGTAGACACATTTCCATGAACACTCCATTGATTCCTTTAAAATCTGATTTTAACAATGAAATTCTTACTTGCAGCAGCACAACAGAATATGTAAACATAGTACACTGTAAACAATCGAAAGAGAGCATCGATCCAATTGAACCATTGGGATCTTATCGTGAAACGTAAGAATAGGGTGGGGATATTGTGAAAAGTTTTTCTCAAAAGATTTACTAACCCACTTGCCAGAAAATGTGTCTGCAAACTGAGCACACGCCATGCAATTTCATACATAATAAATATCCATTTGACCAATTACCCATGCAATGTATTTACTAACTGGAGGTGCCTTCAAATCCAACACTGAGGTCATCAACCCAGTGACACCAGGACACCAGGCCTTAAAGTGAGAAATGTAAGAATTGCATGTATCCTTAGGCACAGATCGGATGTTGCAAAGTCTTGGAAGTTGCAAAATAGCAGCGGAACATGGCAACTCTGCATGCTTTTCCATGAGCATCAAGTATGGTATGATTTGATGGATAACATGCAGCACCAGCATTTCACAGTATCATCATAATCATAATAATCATAATCATACTTTATTAGCCAAGTATGTTTTACAACATACAAGGAATTTGATTTACCATACAGTCATACCATTAAAAAGCAACAAGACACACAAAACACACTTTAACATGAACATCCACCACAGTGACTCCTCCACATTCCTCACTGTGATGGAAGGCAAAAAAAAGTTCAATCTCTTCTCTGCCTTGTTCTCCGGCTGTCGGGGGCCTCGAGCCTTCCGTTGATGGGACGATCTTGACTCCTGTGGCCGGCGGCGAGCCTTCGGCGTCGGGGTGTTCAAGCTACTGCATCGGGTGGATGTCAGCACCCAGCGCCGGGCAATCTGACCCCGGGTCGGGGCTAGTCGAAGCTTTCTGCAACTTTGGAGCTCCCAACTCGGTCTCTACTCAAGACTGCAAGCTCCTTGATGTTAAAGTCCACAGGCCCTAGATGGAGCATCGATCCCAGGCAAGGAATCGGCTCCAATGGTAAATCCACGCCCCGCGGTGGGGCTCACAGTCAGTCCCGGGCAAGACCTCCAGCTCCATGATGTTAGGCCGCAAAGCAACCGGAAAATAATCGGATCTCCGGCAAGGTAAGAGATTGAAAAAAAGTTTCCCCTGACCCCTCCCCAACATAAAACAAACCAGAAAACATTAACACAAACTTTTAAAACACACTAAAAATAATTTAAAAAAAGACGAAAAGACAGACAGACTGGTGGCAAGGCTGCCATTGCAGCACCACCCGGTGGTATCTCTGCACACATGCCAGTAAAGAAATCATCGAACCAATTGAACCATTGTGATCTGATCGTGAAACGTGAGAACAGGGTGGGTTATTGTGAAAAGTTATTCACAAAAGATTCACTAACCCACTCACCAGAAAATGTGTTACCTAACTTAGCACACGCCATGCAAATTCAGCGCTAATAACTGTCCATTTGAGCAATTACCCATGCAGGGATGAATCCCTGAAAAACAGTAATAAGCTCAGTGAGGGGCAAGTGAGATATTATGTTTACTTGCAGGAATGTTTCACCTTCATGAGGCTTTCAATGAGATACAAAACATGCAATGTAACAGCGGTTTTAAGAAGCTGGTTTCAGGATGTCTTGAGGTTTGACGGAAAGTCTAAGAATATCGGCAGAAGGTTTCTCTGGTTTCACACCTGCTGTTGTTTAACCATAGGTGTGAGAAAGTAATAAGCAGACTTCTGTAAAAAAAAAAGCTCCATCAGTTTTACATGTCAAGCTTATTTGGTCTTCAGATTGTCTAATTATGAGATGGCACTGGGGGCCATGGTAACAAAGGGTATGGTTGAGGAGCCTGCAAATAGTTTGCAACTGAGAAATATGTAGTGTCATTTTATTCACGTTCTGGAATCAGCCAATCAATGGGCAAACAATTTTAAATGAAGAAATGTGTAGGGAGGAACTGCAGATGCTGGTTTAAACCAAAGATATACACAAAATGCTGGAGTAACTCAGTGGGACAGGCTGCATCTCTGGAGAGAAGAAATGGGTGACGTGTCAGATCGTGATCCTTCTTTGATGGGGTGGCATAGAACCTACATCATATCAATGCTGCTGTACCTCTTCAACAAAACCTTTACATTTTCAAATCTCTCTGTGCAGTCATTCTATCAGTCACATGGCTCCAACACCTCTTCTATCACTTCTGCTGCCTTCTTCCAGCCCTACAAGGTTTCTCGGTCCCTGTGCTTTTGCCTTCTTTGTGCTTTTGAACAGCTGCTTCCTTGGAAATAGGCGCTAAACTCTGAGTTTAGCGCCAATCTTCCCTTTTAAGATGGTCTTTTAAATTCCCTCTGATCAAGTCTTTAATCTTCTGATTTGATTTTTTTTTCTCTCTAACTATGCCACATTTTCTTGGTTTGTTGTTTACTTATACCGCTCTTAAGCAAATTGGGTTGTTTAATTGCATAGATATTATATTAATGCAATTTTTGATGACATTAATCACTGTTTCATAAAGTTGATGTTTTATGAAGTTAGATGCCACGGAAAAGCAGAAGATGCCCAGTGTATAAACTGTCACTAATCTTTCATTCCACTTTATTTTTCCTTGTGGCAAGTTTGTGATGTGGGTCTTTAATCCTGGACTTTTGTTAAATTTGTTCAAAGGGTGGAGAGCTCCCTACAATGCAGTGGATATTATCTTGAGCTGACTTGGCAGCTACAAACCAACTATGTTAGTGGCTTGGAGTCACACAATAGACAACGCCAGTAAGGACAACAGGTTTCTTCCTCCAAAGGAAGTCAATGAGCCAAATGTTTTTTAGACAATCCTATAATTTTGCCATAGTATCCCTGAGACTGTTTAGTGTTACTACCAGATTCAAATACCTGAAATTTAAATTCCCCTAATTCCTCCGAATCAATGGTCCAGATTCTGGTCGCTGTTCCAGACTATCTCATAGAACTCATTATACCAGAGGATCATTAGCTACTATTTTTTTCTTCTGAATCCTCCTGGTGCTGATGCAGTGCTCATCATACAATAGCCAGGGCCTGAAAGGCCTCTATTCTTCATGTTACGTCAAGGATTGATGAGGCTAGTCCACGATGTTCCTATGTACCTGCCATGCCTTAGAACTGTGTGCTGGTTCTGCTAGACCACTGATCAGTGGGAAAACTGAAATAATTATGGATTCATACTGCATGGAAACGTGCCTTTTAGCCCAATTGTCCATGATGACCCATCTAAGCTAGTTCCATATGCCTGCATTTGGCTAATATCCCACTCAACCTTTCCTGTCCAAGTGTCTTTTAAACTCTGTTTTAGTATCTGCCTCAACTACCTCTTCTGGTAGCTCGTTCCATATACCCACCATTCTCTGAGTAACAAAGTTGCCCCTTGTGTTCGTATTAAATCTTGTTCCACTCACCTTAAACATATGTCCTCTTTTTTTGGATTTCCCTACAGTGGATAAAAGACTGGGCATTCATCCTATCAATTCCCCTCATAATTCTCTGGAAGATAACCCTTCAGCCTCCTACACGGCATGGAATACAGTCCTAGTCTGCTGAACTCTCACTATCGTTCAGCCACACGTCCTGGCAACATCCTTATAACTCTTCTCCGGTCTCCTTCCAGATTAATGATAATTAAGTTGTGTGAATCGGATCAGGTAGGTCCGATTAGAAAACGATTCTATGCAACCATTCATCATGTCCACTGGAGAAGCAGCCCACTTCTTTGGTACCTAAACCTCCAAAGAGACATGTGTTCATTTATCCCAGCAACCAAAATTATTTTCATCATGGAGCTATTAGGAGCTTCCCACTACTTTGATGGAGTGGCACGATAATCGTCGTGAATGGAATAGACTCAAAATTGATCTGACTTCTCAAATCTAGAGCACTGTGGACTAACAGCAGTACCAGGCATGTACACCAGCACAACCTGTAACCTCATATCCAGGCAGTTCTCTCACCCTGCCCTTACTATCAAACCAAAGGATCAATCATGGTTCAATGGGTAACCCAGAGGGCTTGCCAGGAACAACATCGGCCATATGTAAAAGTTCTGAACTGGCAGTCTTGTGCAAAGGTAGATACATGCCAAAAAGAACTTGCAATAGGCAGAGATAAACAATCCAACAACCAACACATTTGCATTTGGATCACATCTAGAGTCATCGAGTCATTAGAGTGATACAGGGTGGAAACAGAGCCTTCGGCCCAACTTGCCCACACTGCCAACAATGTCCCAGCTACACTAGTCCCACTTGCCTGCGCTTGGTCCATATCCATCCAAACTTGTCCTATGCATGTCTAACTGTCTCCTGAGCAACGGGATAGTCCCAGCCTCAACTACCTCCTCTTGCAGTTTGTTCCATACACCCACCACCCTTTGTGTGAAAATGTTACTCCTCGGATTCCTATTAAATCTTTTCCTCTTCACCTTGAAGCTATGTCCTCTGGTCCTCGATTCCCCTACTCTGGTCAAAATACTCTGTGCATCCACCCGATCTAATCCTCTCATGATCTTATACACCTCTATAAGATCACCCCTTTTCATCCATGCACTCCAGAGAGTAGAGATCCAGCCTACTCAACCTCTCCCTATAGCTCATACCGTCTAGTCCTGGCAACACCCGCGTAAATCATCTCTGAACCCTTTCAAGCTTGACAACATATTTCCTATAACATGGTGCCCAGAACTGAACACAATATTCTACATGCGGTCTCACCAACGTCTTATACAACTGCCACATGTCCTCACTGTACTGAATTGAATGCTTTATTGTCGCATGTGACAATTCTTTGCGTGCATACCCAAGGTATGCAAATAGTCACCCATAAAGGGCGCTTACAAACTTACAAATTCTTCCCCCCCCCCCCCCCCCCCTCATGGCGTTCCCTCAAGCCAGGTCCTCCATTGTCTATTGGCATTTGTCCATTTGACAATAATCTCACAAACTCACAAGTTATAGGAGTAGAAGTGGGCCATTCGGCCGATCGAGTCTACTCCACTATTCAATCATGGCTGATCTCTGCCACCTAATCCCATTTTCCTGCCTTCTCCCCATAACCCTTTACACCCATTCTAATCAAGAATTTGTCTATCTCTGCCTTAAAATTATCCACTGTCTTGGCCTCCACAGCCCTCTGTGGTAATGAGTACCACAGAATAACAACTAAAGAACTCTGACTAAAGAAGTTCCTCCTCACCTTTCTAAAAGAGCACCCTTTCATTCTGAGGCTATGACATCTGGTCCTAGACTTTCCCACCAGTGGAAACATCCTCTCCACATCCACTCTATCTGTGCCTTTCATTATTCTGTAAGATTCAATGAGTTCCCCCTCAACCTTCTAAACGTCAGCAAGTAGAGACCCGGTGCTGTCAAGCGCTCATCATATGCTAATCCACTCATTCCTGGAATCATCCTCTGGACCCTCTCCAGAGCTAGCCCATCCCTCAGATATGGGGCCCAAATTTGCTCACAGTACTCCAAATGCGACCTGACCAGTGCCTCATGGAGCCTCAGCATTACATCTCTGTTTTTGTATTCCAGTCCTCTTGATATAAATACTTTCTAGGCTTGATCTGATGCCCAAGTGAATGAGCAGCCTAATAGATCCCTTATACACGAAGGCTGAGTCCATCACCGCTGTAGTTGTGTTGAGTACCACGGGTATCAGGGGTTATGGGGAGGAAGCAGGAGAATGGGGTTGAGAGGTAAAGATAGCTCAGCCACGATTGAATGGCGGAGTAGACTTGATGGGCCGAATGACCTAATTCTACTCCTATAATTTATGACTTGATGAACTGTGTGCCTGCGGATTTAGTCTACACAATTTCACGTTAAGTAGCTGTCATGTTATCCCCCTCTGGGCAAGATGAAAATCAGCCTATTTCTGTCCAGCGAAAGGCTGGATAATCCTGGACAGGGGAATGTCCATTTTTTTAAATTTCCATTAAAAAGTACTGATTTGCCAGTAAAGACAGTAAATTTGCGGCTGACGTCTCGTTCCTCTCTGCTGTGTGGAGGAGGGAAGTCCCGGATACTTTAGTTATAAAATCCGAGGCGCTGGTGAAAGCGAAACTTTGAGATCTGCCACACTGCGGAGAAGCGTTCTGTGGAAGGGGGATGACTCTCTGAAGACGGCCGGGCGGCATGTTTGGGACTGGGATTGTGAGCCTTTATTTCTGCCTTTGTTGTTTAACCAGCGACGGTCTGGTGGTTTCGGCACTTGGACAGGAAAACTCGGGTAAGCGATCGCACCAGATTGTTAGCGAGGTCGGTCCATGACACTTCATCGCTTGAAGCGTAATCCTTTTCAATTCTGAGCTGCTAGGCGTCGGTATTTCGTTCAAATTAACTTCTTCGGATAATAATCAGGAAACTTTTTTTGTAAAATAGAAATTATTCGGCCTCTTTATTGGATCAGAATATTTCAGGTCGGTTCTATTTTCAGGACAGTCTGTGATTCTTATTGTCATTGTCAGGACATTCTTATTGTTTTGTTTGCTAAACAAGTAACATTTAAATCGAGTCATCAAATAGCTCAGGTTGCACACTGCTTGTCCACTGTGTGAGTTACATTTTGATCTGTTTGTCTGCTTTATCTGTGCAAATTATTCGGACGCGGAATACGTAAGCATGTCATTCAGTTTTTGTGTAAATTGGCCGTGCGTTGACGTGAAACGAAATTGAAAGGATTTTCTTGTGAACGTAGTTCTCCTTGGATTCCGAAGAATAACGAGGCTCATCCCGGTCATTCCCCTTCCTTCACTCTAGAGGTACAAAAGTTTGAAAGCGCATATCTCCAGACTCAGGGACGGTTTCTTCCCAGCTGGTATCAGCAAATGAACGGTCCTCTTATCAGTTGGAAAGCTGTCCTGACCTACTATCTACCTCATTGGAGACCTTTGCATTATCTTTAATTGGATTTTATCCACCTTCAATGTTATATCTTGCACTAAGGCGGAACAGTGGCGCAGCAATACATCTGCTGTCTTATGCCCCTGTCCCACTTAGGAAACCTGAACGGAAACCTCTGGAGACTTTGCGCCCCACCCAAGGTTTCCGTGCGGTTCCCGGAGGTTTTTGTCAGTCTCCCTCATGGTCGAAAGTGGTTTCCGCTTCTTCTATGTTCCGGCGATTATTTCAAAAAATTGAAAAAACCTCCGGGAACCGCACGGAAACCTTGGGTGGGGCGCGAAGTCTCCAGAGGTTTCAGTTCAGGTTTCCTAAGTGGGACAGGGGCATTACAGCACCAGAAACCTGGGTTCGATCCTGACTACAGGTACTGTCTGTACTGAGTTTGTACCTTCTCCCTGTGACCGCATGGGTTTTCTCCGGGTGCTCCAGTTTCCTCCCACGTTCCAAAGACATACAGGTTTGTAGGTTAATTGTATTCGGTAAAAATTGTAAATTGTCCCTAGTTTGTAGGATCATGTAAGTGCATGGGACAATCGCCGGTTGGCACGGACTCAGTGGGCCAAAGGTGTTTCCGAGCTATATCTGTAGCATAAACTAAGTGTTGTACCTTTCCTCCTTTATCTGTGCACTGTGAACATCTTGACTGTATTCATGTATAGTCTTTTGTTTGACTGGATAGCACGCAAACAAACGCTTTTCACTGTACCTCTGTACACGTGACAGTAAACTCAATTAAAAATGTATTGCAGTTAAAAGTACAGGAACAGCTACTTTCTTACAACTATCATATTCTTGATTCACGCCATAGCTTGTTGGGATTGGACTATATGCCTCCAAATTCAATGGGAATTAGGGGCATAAATATGCCAGGAGATTGCAGGCAGCTACAATGGTGTTGTCGGAGTAGGGGTTATACACCGTGTCTGCCATAATGCCAAGGGGTGGGATTTTCAGGAAAATTTCCTCAGGCGTGTAGGGAGATCTACGGGAGAGAGGACAAAGCAGGAGTGAGGACATCACTGAGGGAATTGGGAAGGGCAAGTGACAAAAGTGTCAGTGGACAAGCCTTTTTGGTCCAGCGACCACCATTCTACAGGGCTGCCAACATTGGGTGAGAGATGAGAGTGAGAAATTGCGAGGGAGTGTAGCGACTGCGGGGGGGGGGGGGGGGGGGGAGGGGGGGAGGGGGGGTTCCCCCTCCCACATTAAGGAGCTTTTACATTTTTCAGCTTGAAATTGTGCAATCTGGTGCATACTGTAGTGAGTCTTTTAACTTACACTTGGATGCAACATTTATGCTTTAAATTGGATTAGGTATGAATAAGGTTAGGCTAAATTACATTCCACAATAGAGCCAGGCTCTGCTCAACAGGTGCAGGACATGAATGACTATATTCATGTATGGAAATCAGATTATATTCATGTTGTTATGCATATATATAGAGAAAAACAAAGCAAAAGTCAGACTTCCATCACCGTTCTACACAAATAAATCAATCAACCTTGTTCAAGAAGAAACTGCAGATGTTGGAGAATCGAAGGTAGACAAAATTGCTGGAGAAACTCAGCGGGTGCGGCAGCATCTATGGAGTGAAGGAAATAGGCAAAGTTTCGGGCCGAAATCCTTCTTCAACCTTCTTCAAGGGTTTCAAACTTACCCTTTGAATATAGAAACAAGACGAAAATAATGCCACATATTCAATCATATATGGTTCAATGAAATTAAGATATATTTGTAAAAATATATATGGAAACAGGCCCTTCCGCCCACCAGGTCCACACGGACCAGCAATCTATCATACACCAATTCCATCCATCACGCCAGGGCCAATTTACAGAAGCCAATTAAGCTACAAACCTGCACTTCTTTCGGATATGGGAGAAACCGGAATATCCAGAGAAAACCCATGTGGTAGTAAGGCAGCAACTCTACCGCTGCACCACCGTGCCACCCCATTAAATGTTTTGTCTGTAATATATTTATTATGGTGTCACGTGCATAAAGATGAACACTTGATTCTGATTTCTGCCCTTAGTTGGATAATACACATGTCCAGTCATTGTGTTTTATGGCTGGTTTTCAACCTCTTCAGGCTGAAGGTCTCGACTCGAAACATCACCCATTCTTTCTCTCCAGAGATGCTGCCTGTCCTGCTGAATTTTTCTAGTTTTTAGTGTCTATCTTCAGTTTAAACCAGCATCTGCAATTCCTTCCTACACTATTTGTTAAGCAAAACAGGTCCTATTCTCATTATATAATTTTGTGATCAGCGTGAGAGCATGAGAATTTTGTGAAATGCGCGAGTCTCACGCTCAATGCGTGGCAGTTGGCAGCCTTGCTAATAATTCAAACATTTTATGCAAGTTCCAATTGTTTGGACAAAAATCACTTATTACTGCTTTATAACAGTTAAGTTACTTTAAGACTATTTCAGAAATTATGGCAGTCAACAAAAAATCAACTAACAAATTAAAGCAAACTAAAAAAAATAACATGTTCCCTTTCCTAACTCTACCTCATAAGTACTTTAACGCTGTTAACAGAGTAAAGGGATATTAATCTCAAGAATCAAAATGGGGAAAGTGAGGGCAATTTTGCTTAAATGGTAATTCTAAGCCCATTCAGATCTGCATAGAGTCAGTTATACAACATGTACATGGTTGGCCCAATTTGTCCATACTGATAAAGTTGGCATTCTGCGTGCCCCGGGATTGGCTGTCGTTCCCAGGTCAGCTCGCGTCCCAGGGACTGGCCGCAGTTCCCAGGTCGGCTCGCCTGCCCCGACCCAGCGAAAACGAATTGAAAAAAACCCCGCGGGTTACGGGCCGTGTGCCCGTAGTCCGAAGCCGGTCCTAGATGTTGGGCCTCATTGTGGTCATGGTCGCCCCCCCCCCCCCCCTTATGTTTGACAACTGCTTCACCTGGTTGTTGTTGTCGGCAGCTGCACATTCGACCAAAGAGAAGATAAGAGACGCGACGTCACTCACAGCCGTCAACCGACGGGCTTCCCCAGACCGCACAGATCGCTGGCAGCCGGCGCAAAGGGACATACTGCCATAGGGACTGAACTCAGCGTGCCAACTCAGTCATGAGCGTGAGGGCGTGAGAAATAGCTCCAAGGCATTGGAGCCCTTATTTTATTAGCTTCAAAATAGTTATGGATGTAAAGTTCTAAATTGGGGCAAAGCCAACTTTGATCGTATTAGATGTGAACTTGCAAAAGTTGATTGTAGCAGGTTGTTTGTGGGCTAAAGGAATGTGGGATGCTTTTAAATGTGTGATAATGAGTATTCAACGCATACATGTCCCTGTTGCGCAAAGGGCACAGCACGTAGGAGTAAGGACACATAGATGATGAGAAAAGAATGAGGCTGTGGACAAGAAAAAGGAGGCAGGGGTTAGTAGAGGCAATGGAATTGTGCATCCCTGAGGATATTGGGGATAGAAGATGAAAATCAGTAGGACAAAAAGTGGATATGATATAAAACTGGCAGATATGATTCATGACAATTCAGAGATATCATATGTATGCACTAACCAAATGCCTTTTAAGCAGCATCATTGCACTTTCTTCGGCTGCCTCCTCTTGCAGCTCATACCCTATACCCAAGATCCAGGTGTGTAAACCTGCCCCTCAAATCCTCTTATAAATCTTTCCTCTCTCGTATTAAGCCGAGGCTCTCTGGCCTTAGATCCTGCTGATTTGGGAAAACATTGCGACCATCAACCTTTTCTATGACCATCATAATTTTATAAATCTCAGCTACTTCTTGGGATTAGGTTTATTAATGTCACATGTACTGACCGAGGTACAGAGAAAAGCTTTTTTTTGCATGCCATCCAATCAAATCAAATAATACAATCAAACAATACAATAAATACAATCAAGGCAAACTCAAGTACAATTGATAAAATGAAGGCAAAGATACAGAGAGCAGAATATAATTTAGGTTTGTTTAGACAGTGCAGAAACAGGCCCTTCGGCCCACCAAGTTCACGCCGACCAGCGATCCCCACACACTAACACTATCCCACACACACTAGGGGCAATTTACAAATTTACCAACCCAATTACCCTATGAACCTGTGCGTCTGTGGAGTGTGGGAGGAAACTGGAGTACCTGGAGAACGCCCTCACAGGCTATGAGGGGACGTACAAACTCCATACAGACAGCACCTGGGTCTCCGGGTCTCTTAGGTTGTCTCCGAATCTGGGTCTCTTAGGTTGTGGGCCGAGCATCGAAAATGTGTCTAGAATTTAACCTTCGTGACCCATGTCTGGGAACTACTTGGAATTTTGCACAGATTTAGATAAAATATAATTGAGAAGGAAGTCATAACTAGTCAGTGCCAAAAGTTGCACATTAATTAATTAAGCTAATTAGAACGTGAGATTGAAAAAGTAAGTGCCATCTAGTGTTCAATGCTCATATTACTCCATGGGGAGCCTAATTCCATGCTGCTGTCTATTTAAACTATAATTGTGAGTGTATCTTTTCAATGAGACTGCCGCAGAGGACTGGCTCCTGAACCCACCTAATTAATGGGTGAGGGCAGTTCCTGTGGGTTCCCCCATTTACTGAACCCCACTGACTGCCAGTGTGCAGAGTGGGGGTCATGGCCATAGTGGAATTGGGGCAGTGCCGGGCTGGAGGAAGGCTAAAGCATCTTCCACTGACAGGAAAATGCCTAACCCTAACCCCAACTCGCCCCTCTTGCAGAGCTGCCCGCGGCTGGAGCAGGAGCCGCTTTGGGACCGGCTGCAGGCTCTGTAAGTGTGGCCGCTCAGAGCGTCCCCCTCGCCCAGCATGCCCTTCTGGATCATCATGGTGATGATGGTGGGGAGCAAGCCTGCCCTGCACGCCACCTGGGCCACCTTCAGCACCCCCATAGCGCCAGCTCCGTCAGTCCGCCCGACCACTCGCAGCACCCACCGGCGGCCCGACAGCCTGACCAATCCTGTACAGCACTCACCAGCCTACCGACAGCCTGACCGACCGACTGATCGACTGACTGACATCTGACTGACCGACCGACTGACCAACTTGACTGACCAACCCATTGACTGACCCTAATCCTAATCCTAGCTCTACATTTGTTATTTATAATTTTTATTTAACAGCTCACATCATAACTTTACAAAGATACAACAATCGTAAAACAAAATTATCAGCAAGGTTAGCATTACCTTTATTCCTTCGAAACCTTGCCATTGTTTTGATGTAATTAGGAGGCAGCCAAGATCCCAGAGTGCTCGCTGCCTAGCTACCATGGAACAAAGCGCATGATTGGTCACCTGGCGTCCGATGCAATGTCAAACATGCATTGATTGGACAATTACTACTCGGAAAATTTGAGTTTTTTTCTCATATTTTAATAACATGTGCAGGTTTTTTTCTTGACGAGTTTCAGATATGATTTCTATAATATTTTTACACAATATGTTAAAACTTCAGGTAGTTACGTGATTTACTTCAACGAAAAAGCACCTCGGCCCACAGCCTATCTGGCGCTGTAAGGCAACAACTTTACCACTGCACCACCATGCCACCCTTAGTTCTCAGCATCGTAGTGCAAGTTTCAGAGACAAAGTCCAATGTCTGTAATGGGATAAAAGGGAATCAGTGTACCCTAGCCTATGGAGTAATCATTCAAAAGGCTGATAACTGAGGGGAAGAAGCTATTCCTGGGTCTGGCCTTGAATGCTTTCATGCTTCTGCTTCTTCTGGCCAACGTGAACGGGATGATGATTGAATGGCCGGGGTGGGAAAGATATTTGATTATGTTGCAGCCTATTCAATCTCCCATATAACTCAAGAATTCCAGTCCAAACAATAGTAATGTGAATGCTTATTGTACCTTATCTGGCTTCACTGCATTCTTTACTTTACCTCTATAAATACCAAAAAAAGGCCTCCTCGATGGAAACAAATCCAAATGGCACAACTGCCTGTGGGTTGATGAAATTGTAGTTTTGAGGAAGAGCCAACTACTGAGAGTCAGAGCAGTGCCTACCAGTTGTTAAGAAATGGTGTGTTTGAAACGAGTTATTGAAATCAGTATAAAGGTAGAAAGTGCTGGAAAGAGTCAGTGGGTCAGACAATTGCTGTGGAAACATTTGAGATCAAAGAACTGGAAGAATCAGCATGTTAATGACACGGGTGGCACGGTGGTGCAGCGGTAGAGTTAATGCCTTACTGCGCCAGAAACTGCGGGTTCGATCCTGACCATGGGTGCTGTCTGTACACAGTTTGTATGTTCATGTGACCTGTGTGGGTTTTCTCCGAGCTCTCTGGTTTCCTCCCACACTCGAGGCCATACAGGTTTGTACGTTAATTGGCTTCGGTAAACTTGAAAATTGTCCCAACTGTGTAGGATAGTGTTAAAGTGTGCGGCGCGTGTTTCCGCACTGCATCTCTAAACTAAACTAAAAACTAAATACTTACCAATATTTAGATGCCAACTTCCTAGCAATTAAAACCAATGATCAATTTGCCCAATTATTTGCAGTACCTATATCGTCACTTTGTTCCGGATGCGGAAATAAACGTTATAGGTTGATGATGTATCATCAGATTCTTTCAGTCTTGCTTAAGAAAGAACTGCAGATGCTGGAAAAATCGAAAGTAGACAAAGATGCTGGAGAAACTCAGCGTGCGAGGCAGCATCTATGGAGCAAAGGAATGGGTGACGTTTCGGGTCGAGACCCTTCTTCAGACTGATGTGGGGGTGGAGGGACGGGATGAAGAAAGGAAGAGGCGGAGACAGTATGCTGTGTGAGAGCTGGGTTTGAGTAATGGGGGAGACGAAGAGTGTGTGAGGAGTCTTGGACGTAGGTAGGGAAGGATTTGACCGGGGGGGTAGGATGGAGTCGAGGTATGTGGAAATAAGTTCGGTGGGACAAGAACAAGCAGAAACAATGGATCTGCCAGGACAGTCAGGTTTGTGGATTTTGGGGAGAAAGTAAATTCGGGCTGTGCGGGGCTGGAGAACGATGAGGTTGGAGTATTGGGAGGGCAGGGAGCTGGAAGTGATGAAGCCAGTGATGGTGTTTGAGATAGTGGCCTGTTGCTCGTCTGTGGGGTCATAGTCCAAGGATAAGTAGTTGTCTGAGAGTTGGAGCCTGGCCTCAGACCGGTAGAGGTCAGCCCGCCAGACTACCACGGCACCTCCCTTTTCGGCAAGTTTGATCACCCAGTCGGGGTTGTTGCAGAGTGAGTGGAGGGGTGTGCTTTCAGGGGAGGAGAGGTTAGAGTGAGAAAGGGGAGTGGAAAAGTTGAGGAGGTTGATGTCCTACTGACAGTTTAAAATAAAAAGGTCTAAAGCAGGCATTTCAGTCTTGCTAATTTGCAAGCACTTCTTCTTGAAATGAAACACAGTAACATCTATTTCTAAAAATAAAAACAGAAAGTATGGAAAATACTCAGCAGACCGTCTGGTTATTGATCTGAAACTAGAAATTCTGGACAAATTTTAGCTGATGTTTTCAACCATACATGGGCCTCATAATGAAACTCTGATTGTTCCCATGATATTAAATTAGTTTTGTTTTAGCTTAGTTTATTTATTGTCACGTGTACGAGGTACAGTGAAAACCTTTTGTTGCGTGCTAACCAGTCAGTGAAAAGACAATGTAGATAAAAATGCTGGAGAAACTCAGCGGATACAGCAGCATCTATGGAGTGAAGGAAATAGGCAACGTTTCGGGCCAAAACCCTTCTTCAGACTGATGTAGGGTGGGGGAAGCGGGAAGAAGAAAGGATGAGGAGGAACCAGAGGGCTGAGAGAGAGCTGGGAAGGGGAGGAGACAATAAGGGCTACCTGAAATTGGAGGTCAATGTTCATGCCGCTGGGGTACAAACTGCCCAAGCGAAATATGAGGTGCTGCTCCTCCAATTTCCAGTGGTGCTCACTCTGGTGAAAAAACAATACAAGATTACAATCGAGCTATTGACAGTGTACAGATACACGATAAAGGGAATAACGTGAATAACATTTAGTGCGTGATAAAGCCAGTAATGTCCAATCAAAGATCACCCATCCTTTTTTCTCCAGAAATGCTGAGTTACTCCAGCACTTTGTGTCTATCTAGGTATAAACCAGCATCTGGCATTCTTTGTTTCTATACCAAATGATATATGGGCATTTGAACAGAGAAGAGAAGAAGTTAGTTTGGGCCTTGTGTTTGTTGGGCGGCACGGTGGCACTGTGGTAGTTGTTGCTTAACCTGGGTTAGATCCCGACTATGTAGGTATGTTACAAAACTTACCTTCAGTGGCGCTGCAGTTCTGTCACTGGCCGTGTGCGCGACTTTGGCAGCCTTTGAGGTGGGGGGGGGGGGGGGGGGGGTTAAAATGCGGTTTTCCGATGCCTTCCGGAATTATATTTTCTCGGGCTTCTGCTGGAGATTCATTCCGACTACCGGTATGTGAAATTTTTTTTTTTAAATCGCCCGACAATTTCAGCGCTGGAGTAAAATAAAAATTAGCTTCTAACGCCGTGAACGCCGACAACCGGGACGGATTTTACATAGGGGACAGGTAAAGGAAATCCATTTATTTTTTCATATAAACTTGCTTGTTTAGATGACCTTAATCCAAATTTCATGTTGCGAAACGGTGATTTATTCCCCATAGGAACCAGCAGTATTTTTCCTGCCGATATGGGGTTTAAATTCACCGCAACCTCAATGTACCAATCCATCGCGTTTCATAAAAGCCCACTCGCAAGCTGATTTAAATGGCCATTAATTTACGGGCATTAAACACTAAATTCCTTCAATTTGGCCTATTAAGTTCATGATAATGAGATTTAAAAATCATGTTATATTGTGAATTCTTGTGTGAATGTTATTTGGACACTTAGGCTTTTTTAAAAAATGTTAATATTTTCTTAAGAAATGGATAGATGTTTAGATCTAATAATTTAATTTTGTAATTAGCTACAATTGGGTAACTAACTAATTATGTGCTTTAATTTCAGGTCATCCAAGTAAGATTGTTTCATATTCGTTTCAGAATGCTTCAATCTATAATAACTGAAAATATATTTCAGTTCTCTTAATTTTTAAGGAAGTTATGGGCTTTTGACTGTCCTCGATCACAACTTTTGTCAATAGAAAAGCAATAGGAAGCAAGTTGCTAATTTCCGAGTATGAAAATGGCCCTAACCTTTTTAACACTGAAGATATGAAAGTGAATTAGGTGTCAAATTAAACTTCTTTTTATGCTTTATCTGATGGGATAAATTGCAGACTTGATTTTTAAAATCTCAAAATTTTGTAACATTGCTAATTATTGTAAACCTCCTCTGGTCCCTCTCCAGGGTCAGCACACCCTTCCTCGGATATGGTGCCCAGAATTGCTCTCACCACTCCAAATGCGGTCTGACCAGCGCCTTGTGGAGCCTCTGCTCGATATAGAATGATAAAGTAACATTCATTCATTCAAACTGGTGCAGAATCTTTGCTTGGTTGCATTTTGCTTGGTTTGCTAATTATTTGTAGCGCGTCCAGGTTGCATTTTGCATTGACTGCAGTCTCTCCCCTGTGAGGTTGTGGCCAAAGATGCCACTCTCGGGGCTGGGCTGGGCTGGGCTGGGCTGGGCTGCCCTGCAGGGAAAGGGAGCGAGTGAAGCGACGCCGCTCAGTCACTGGGGTGAAGTGGAGCCCCGCAGCCCAGGCCGCTCGGCGACAGTGGGGGCGACAGTGGGGCGACAAGCGGCGATCACAGCTCTCGCGCGCTATAGGGTCTTTGGTGGCGATGACGTCCGGGCTACGGGGAGAGGGCGAGGCGACCGGTGATGCCGTGAGGTCAGGCCGTACGCACTGCGTCGTCGCGTCCTCACGTCTGACGTAATGTGTGCGAGGTGACCGAGGCTCCCGGTGGAGATCCGGTCCCTGGATCAGCTGTCAATCACAGCTGTAAGAGGGAAAGCAGTGCATGAGAAGGAACTGCAGATGCTGTTCACACAAAATGCTGGAGTAACTCAACGGGTCAGGTAACTTACCTGGGTAAGGTGTGAAATATCTCATATTCCATCTCTAGTTTCCCACTCCCTTGAGTCTCAGTTTGAAGAAGGGTCTCGACTCAAAATGATGTGTATTTAAAGGAGTTTCAGTTTAGTTTGCGAAAAGCTTTTGTTGTGAAAGGAAAGCAATTTAAATTTTGAGCTGAAGAAGGGTCCCGACCCGCAATGTCACCTACCTATTTTCTCCAGAGATGCTGCCTGACCCACTGAGTTACTCCAGCATTTTTTGTGTTTATCTTTGGTATAAACCAGCATCTCCAGTTCCTTGTTCTTGCAATTTATCCCCCCCCCCCCCTCCCCCATTCATAATTATCCCTTTACATTCTGTAGCATTGCAAAGTAATTGGTGAAAACACATTTTCTTGAAAAAGCAAAGTTTTGCAGATAATCAACTTCCGCCGATTCCCAATAGGCTTTCAACGTGTATTTACAGACATGAGACGAATTGGGAACTCCACCGTACAATGGAGCAGTGACAATTATAATCTTCAGATGGCGACATTTCTGCGCAGCTCTAATGTTTGGATCTGTTACTGGGACATTTAATCCTCTCCATTCAAGTCTCTGTAATTCTAATTGGAGACAGTAATCAATCTGCTCAAATATCATAAAATAAAACATGATAATTTATCGTCAGGATACTACGTAGTGCATGCAAACACAGAGTTAAAATAACTTAATACTCCACCATGACAGAACATTTCAGAGAATGCATTGGGCAGCATTATTTTGATACTTTATTTCAACAAAGACATGCCAGAAGCAATATTTCTAAACAAAAGCATTTTAGGTGATTCTTTTTTTGCATTGACACATGTTATGCATGTCTGATCACAGGTAATGTTCATAGAGTCATAGAGTTATAGAGTGATACAGTGTGGAAACAGGGCCTTTGGCCCAACTTGCCCACACCGGCCAACATGTCCCAGCTACACTAGTCCCACATGCCGCTGTTCGGTCCATATCCCCCTAAACCTGCCCTATCCATGTACCAGTCTTAAGGGCCTGTTCCACTTTCACGACGTAATTCACGACCTCTGCCGGGTTTGTCCTTGACTCATACTCGCAGCATGGTCGTCACAAGGTTGTAGGAGGTCGTAGGTAGGTCGTACCCGGCCGTGATGCTAGTCGTAGGTACTCGTGGCATCAAGTAGGTCGGGGCCTTTTTCTAGCATGATGAAAAATGTCCACGAGTAAAAAAGGTCGTGAATTAGGTCGTGAAAGTGGGACAGGCCCATAACTGTTTCTTAGATGTCAGGACAGCCTCTACCTCAATGACCTCCTGTGATACAAGATACATTTATTGGTCACACGTACCAATTGGTACAGTGAAATGTGTGGTCACCATAAAGCCATACGAGTATTAAAGAGCACATAACACAAAGTCTTAACACAAACATCCCCACACAGCGGGATCAAAGTTTCCCACTGTGAGGGAAGGCTCCAAAATTCAGTCATCCTCTTCTATTGTCCTCCCGTGGTCGGGGGGCTCCCGGACCCCCCGCAGTCGCCGCTACGGGCGGCCCGATGTTCAGGCCCGCTCGCCGGGGGGATGGAAGTCCGACGTCAGGACTGGAGGACGTCCTCAGCGGCTTGGACATCCGAGTCGGCCACATCCTACCGGAGACCACGGCTCCCGAAGTCCACAGGCCACGCTGGTCGGAGATTCAACGCTTGCGGCCCTCGGCAAAGGGTCCCATGTCTCTGCGATGTTGAAGACAGCGCCAGCTGCGCTGGGAGCTCTTCAAAGTACAGCCCCGCAATCTTGGAGCAGCGGCCCAGCACTCCGGAGCTCCAAATGGCGATCCAGCTAGGGATTGCCCGCTCCGCGATGTATCCAACCCTGTGCCGCCACTGATGAAGCTCTGATCTGGTGTCCGGCAGGAAAGGCTGCTCCAATCCAGGTGGTAGGCCGCGAGGAGGGGGGCAAGGCGCGACTCGGAGAATAGTTACATCCTCACCAGGAAGTGACTTGTAAACGGTTTCCCCCTTACCCTACCCCCCTCCCCCACAAAGAAAAACTAAAGAAACCTCCAACACAAATTTTAAAACTGACTAAAAATTTTTTTTAAAGATTGAAAAACAGACAGGCTGTAGGCAGAGACTGCCTTCAATGCGGCACCCCCACTGGCAGCCTGTTCCATACACCCACTACTCTTTGTATTAAAAAGTTGAAATCTTTTCCCCTTCACCTTGTTGTCTGGTCCTCGATTCACCTGCTCTAGACACTGCATCTACCCGATCTATTCCTCTCAAGATCTTATACATCTCTATTAGATCACCCCTATTCCTCGCGCACTCCCAAGGAATAGAGTCCCAGCCTACTCAATCTCCGCCTATAGCTCAGACCCTCTAGTCCTGGCAACATCCCTGTAAAAGACTCCCGGCAACCTGGCAACATCCTCGTTCACTTTGGCAAGCGTTGCAATATTTAAAACTATAGGCACCAAGCTGATTATCTTTCAACTTTCCTGTCACTATCATTCCTTCCAATAACTTCCTTTTCTCTATTTTTTCAATTCATGCGGTAATTTCTTAGCCAAAGTCTTAGCGTTGTCCCCTGATGCCTCACCTCCTTGAGCCCTTTCATTGCTCTCACTTTTATTCCCACTCCTTTGGCCAGGATCTGCCTCACTGGTCTCGTGGATCCGAGGTTACATTTCTTCCTTTACCTTCCTTGCCATTTCACCGCGAAACATTTTCAAGAGAAAAATGGAATTGGCCACCTCATCGTTTAATTTAGTTTAGTTTCGAGATACAGTACGCAAACAGGCTCTACGGCCCATTGAGTCCACGCCGACCATCGATCCCCGTCACACTAGCACTATCCTACACACTACTACCAAAGCCAATTAACCTACCAACATATAGGTCTTTGGAGTGTGGAAGGAAATCGGAGCACCCGAGAAAACCCACGCAGTCATGGGGAGAATGTACAAACACCGTACAGACAGCATCCGTAGTCAGAATCAAACCCGTGTCTCTGGCACCTGTAAGGCAGCAACTTAACCGCTGCACCACCATTCCGCCCCTTTCTACCACTCTCATTTACTTAAGCATATCTCATTCAACTCCCAACCTAACCTGTTACTGAAGAAGGGTCTCGATCCGAAACGTCGCCCATTTCGTCTCTCCAGAGACGTTGCCTCACCTGCTGAGTTACTCCAGCATTTTGTGTCTACCTATCATTTCTTTCCCGATCCGATATCCACCATCACCACATTCTGATCATGAATTGTCATAGATTGACCAAACCTTACTTTCATCCTTCCAACTTCTTCCAAATGAATAGTGCTGCCGTGGGAACCTCTAAAGATTTGAGCAAAGTAATTTTTCCATAGTATACGCAGAACACTATCCAGTTCTATGCTAGATCCTACGAATTAATTATTCTTCACCTCTGTCCTGCTTTCTCTTTTCAGCATGATCTGGCAGATTTCATCAACTTTCCCCCCCTCTCTGCCTTCACAGTTTATGTTTCTGATATCACCCTTCCAAGTTTTAAAAATTTGCATTGCCGGTGCAGGTTGTCACCCAATAACCAATACAATCCGAAGGCAGTCATGGTGGCGCAGCGATAGAGTTGCTGCCTTACAGCGAATGCAAGTAAGTAAGTAAGTAAGTAAGTTAATTGGCCAAGTATTCACATACAAGGAATTTGCCTTGGTGCTCCGCTCACAAGTAACAACATGATATACAGTGACAGTTACAAATAACTCAGAAAACACTAAAAATAACAAGACATTAATGATAAAACACCATTGATCAAGCATGTGAACCAACAAAATACCAGATCAAAGGGAGGCTATAGATTTTTGGGTGTTGAGTAGAGCAACTACTCATGAATAAAAACTGTTTTTATGTCTGGCTGTGGCAGCTTTGACAGTCCGGAGTCGCCTTCCAGAGGGAAGTGATTCAAAGAGTTTGTGGCCAGGGTGAGAGGGATCAGAGATGATCTTGCCCGCTCGCTTCCTGGCCCTTGCAGTGTACAGTTCATCAATGGGGGAAGGTTGCAGCCAATAATCTTCTCTGCTGATCGGACGATTCGCTGCAGTCTCCAGGTGTCGTGCTTGGTGGCTGAGCCCAGGGGCGGAAAACCCGGGGGAGGGGCCAGAGGGGACACGTCCCCTCCATGTTTTGAGAGGTGGGGGACATCCCCCCCAAGTTTTTGTGAGCCGGATTTCAAAATCTCCGCCTTCCGCGAGACAGTGGAGGTGGGACTGCTGATCGAGGGCGCCGATTGGACGAGAGAGACGTTGGTCAGCAGGCAATGGGGGCGGGACATGATGATTCAGCACGACGATTGGAGGAGGGAGGCGTGGGGGGTGGTGGGACTGAGGATAGAGTGTGGTGATGGGAGGAGGGAGACGTGGCACAGACCTGCGCCTCATCCGCAGCCAGGATCAATCCCGGCCGGTTCTCCGGCGCTGTCCCGTCCCCACCCGAGTGCCGCCCCCCCCCAAGGGTGGCCAGAGACTTCGGCAGTCAGACGGGTTTGGCGCCCCCAGGACCACTGCCAGTGCTAACCCCAGCTCACTATGCCTGTCCCGCTAAGTGAACCTGCCTGGGCTTGCGGGAAATATGGCCAGCACGGAGAAGCAGCGCTGGTATCCCGTCAGTCCAGACAGGGCTGTAGTTAACCCAGTGAGACAGGCAGAGTTGAGTTGCATTTAGAGCTGGATTGAGCCTCCGAAGCCTCGCGCATGTGTTGGTGAGTGTGCGCATGCACGCGCGGCCGCCAGAAAATTGTGTCCCCCGCGCCCTCCATGTTTTGATAGCGAGCTCCGCTCTTGGCTGAGCCAAACCAGACCCTGATGGAGAAGGTGAGAACAGACTCTACGATGGCCGTGTGGAATTGGACCATCATTGCCTGTGGCAAATTGTGCTTCCTCAGCTGCCGCAGGAAGTACATCCTCTGTTGGGCCTTTTTGACTGTGGAGTCGATGGTAGCCCCCCACTTAAGGTTCTTGGAGATGGTGGTTCCCAGGAACTTAAAAGACTCCACAGATGTGACTGTGGTGTTGTTGATGGTGAGTGGGATCAGCTCTCCTAAAGTCTACAATCAATTCCACTGTCTTAAGAGCATTGAGCTCTAGGTTGTTGCGCCGGCACCAGGACGCCAGCTGTGTCACTTCCTGTCTGTAGGCAGATTCCTCCCCATCCTGGATCAGTCCAATCAGGGTTGTGTCGTCCGCAAACTTGACAGAGGGGTTCAGGCACAGTCAACTCGGAAAGTTTGAAGTGTAGTAGCTCTGGCACAATGGTGTTGAATGCAGAGCTAAAATCAACAAACAGGATCCTCGCATAGGTCCCCTGGCGGTCTAGGTGCTGTAGGATGAAGTGCAGGCCCAGGTTGACTGCATCATTCACAGATCTATTGGCCCGATATGCAAACTGCAGAGGGTTCGGCAGGGAGTTTGTGATATTTTGCAGCGCCGGAGACCTGGGTTCGATCTTGACTATGGAGTGGTGTCTGTACGGAGTTTGTACGTTCTCCCCGTGATCTGCATGGGTTTTCCCCGAGATCTTCGGTTTCCTCCCACACTCCAAAGACGGATAGGTTTGTAGGTTAATTGGCCCTTGTGAGTGTAGGATAGCGTTAATTTGCGGGGATCGCTAGTCGGCGCGGATCCGGTGGGCTGAAGGGCCTGTTTCCGCGCTGTATCTAAGTAAACTAAACTAAAATTCCACAGCTTCATTGATTATATTTTCTCCCAACTCATAAGGACTCTATTAAAATTAAGAATATAAAGCGGATTTCAGAGGATATGGACGTGGAGTGATGAATGGGCGGGAAAATGGCAGGTGGAATATTATGTGGAAAAATGTGAGGTCATTGGCTTTGGTGAACATAACAAAACAGAAATGTGTTTATTCAGCGGTGAGAGATTAGGTATTGATTGCTGTTCAAAGCGAGCTAGATGTGCATGTATACACATCAATCAAGGTTAATGTGCAAGTCAAGTTAAATAATTAGAAATGATTTGCAGCAAAATAATCATTTTTGATCATTTCTAATGTTGCACCCTCCATTTGCTGTGAATAACGAATAGAAGCTGCAAAATTCTCAACAATTCTGCTCAGTCATGTTTTTGTGGATAATCATGCACCACATTTCTGAGTAAGTAAAGATGAGTTAGTAACCCATGCCTGCTACTTCTGATAACAGTGCTACTTGGTTTCCTATTCACTATGGAGACGTAGAGTCATACAGCATGATAACAGGCCCTTCGGCCCAATTCATCCAAGCCGACCAAGATGCCTCACCTAGGCTTTGTCTCATTTGGCTGCTTTTGGCCCATATGCATCTAAACCTTTCCTATCCATGTATTCTTGGACCACATTGCCTACTCACATTTCTATTTTTTATGTATTTATGTTCCAGTTTCATTATCTCCTTTGCATCTTGACTTTCAACTTTCAAATGTCAACTTTCACATCTTCTTTTAACAACCACTCAAATTCAGTTTTATTTAACACAATGTAGGTTCCTTTAGTTTTTTATGCCATTTCATTATAGGCTGTACTTTTACCATTATAACTGATTATGTTATATTTTTAGCCATAGTGCAAGAGTAAAATGCCAAAAATCTATTTTGTTTTCTGTGTGACAATGTGTTTTTGTCACCAAAACTCGCATTATTAGTTTTGGGTACGAAGTAGTCTGTAGTACATATATTTTTTAAATCCTCTTTAATTGTGGTGAAATTGAGACAGCATCATAAACTCATTTGTTTATGCAGCCAAACGATCATTTTGGCCCACCATTACAATACCATCCGTTAAGTACCCATTTATCAGTACTGTGTCGATATTAAATGCACTCAATGTGCGTGCAACTGTCAACCCACTTCCTGTTTTAAATAGACAGCAGGAAGCATGGATCTGATAGATACTGTAAGGTTGCGGCTGATACGGTTTTGCTGAATGACACCAATTGCAATAAACCAGAAATACCTGGTGGAAACTTAACAACGTTGAGCAAGCTTGATACTTGTGAACAATGAGATTCACTTCCTTCCCAACTGAACTTCTCTTCCAGCCCACTCGACAGGAGCACTCAAAATTACTTTCAGCATCAGTTTCCTTCAGTAAAAAGGTCCCCTTTAAGGGCCTGTCCCACCAGCATGCGATTCCATGCGGTGAGCATGACCAAACCGGCAGCGGGGGCCGCGCGGAGGTCGGGTGATCCCCGTACAGGGCCCGTCCCACCAGCATGCGCCTGCATGCGGCAAGCGCGACCAAACTGGCAGCAAAGGGCCGCGCGGAGGTCGGGTGAGTGGCGCAACGCGGCGCAAAGTGAGGCGAACTTGGAGCGAAGTCTTAAAGGTACGTTCGCCAGGACAGAGAGGGCCATGGAGCCACACACAGAGAGGGTCACGGAGGCACTGACAGATAGGTTCACGGAGGCACGACGTCGAGGCGGTGCGTAATGCGTCGAGGCGGCAGCGAGCCAACAAGCCGTTGCCGCGCGGAATTTTTGAACATGGTCAGTTTTTCGGAGCCCCGCGCGATGTCGGAACAAACTCCGCACAATTCCGCACGGCTCCGGTGATCGAAGTGGGACCGGACCCGCGACGCTGGATGGCTCAAGCGACCACGTTAGGTCGCGCTCATCGCATGGAGTTGCATGCTGGTGGGACAGGCCCTTTAAGAACTGTCTGTTAACACAGGATCATTGCACGGCTGCATTCTTAGTTATTACAAGTTCTGTACACCATACGCAGGATAACGCAGGAATTCTTGATGAGTACAGATGTCAGAGGTTATGGGGAGAAGGCAGGAGAATGGGGTTAAGGGGGAGAGATAGATCAGCCATGATCAAATGGCGGAGTAAACTTGATAGGCCGAATGGCCTAATATCACATGACCCTATGGCCTAATTAATGTGTAAAATCATGAGCGGTATAGGTAGGGTGAATGTATAGTCTTTTACCCATGGTCGGAGAATCATGAATCAGAGAACATGATTTTAAAGTGAGAGGGGAAGATTTAACAGGGTTTTCTCCAGGCACTCTGGTTTCCCACATTCCGAAGACATGCAGGTTTGCAGGTTAATTGGCTTCTGTAAATTGTCGCTAGTGTATAGGATAGTACTAGTGTACGGGGATCGCTGGTCGGCGTGGACTCGGTGGACTGAAGGGCCTGTTTCCACACTGAATCTTTGAGCCCACTCTGCCATCCAATAAGATCATGGCTCTCTCATTTCAGAATAAGTATCACAGCATGGTTTTGTGCCTGGGAAACCATGTCTCACAAATTTGGTTGAGGTTTTGAAGAAGTAACCAAAAAGATTGACGAGGGCAGGGCCATAGACATAGTCTATATGAACGAGCAAGGACTTTGATGAGGTTCCACATGGTAGGCTACTCTCGAAGGTTAGATCCCATGGGATCCTGATAGAGCTAGCTAACTCGATGAAGAATTGGCTTCATGGTAGGAAGCAGAGGATGGTAGGGGAAGGTTGTTTTTTGAACTACTGGTGTGCCTTCTTCTTCTTGCATTTGGCGTGCACAGCCTAAAGTTGTCGGACAATGTGTTCTGTTTGATCTTATTTGATTGTGCACGCCGGGTTGATTGCATTTGTCGAAACAGGGCGAACGACTTGAAGGTTGCAATCTCCCACCCCACTTGTGTGCCTCAATGCTGGGTGCTGGGCCCGTTGCTTTCTGTCATCTATATAAATGAGTTGGATGATAATTTACAAGGCATAATTAGTACATTTGTAGAAGGTACTAAAATAGATGGTATCGTAGACAGGGCAGAGGGTTGTCAGGAATTACAGCATGATCTTAGTCACTTACCTAAACTTTGCTGGGAAAGCGTTTAAGGAATTGCTAATGGAGTATGTCAGATAGATGTGAGGTGTTGAATGACTGAAGAAGGGTCCTGACCCAAAAGGTCACCAATCTATGTTCTCCAGAGATGCTGCCTGACCCGCTGAGTTACTCAGCACTTTTTGTTCACCGACTTTATTCCATGGAGTGCAGGAGCTGAGAGGTGATCTTTATCAGGGTGTAAAAGATCATGAGGGGAATAGATATGGTGAATGCCACATAGGGGAATCAAGAACCAGAGGGCATAATTTTAAGGTGAGAAGGAAACCTGAGCAGCAACTTTTTCACCCAAGGGTTGATTGGTATATGGAACGAGCTGCCAGAGACGAAGCAGGTATGATAATAGCATTTAAAACATATTTGGATAAGTACATGGAGAGGAAAGGCTTAGAGGGATATGGGCCAGCCAGGGGCAAATCAAATAAGCTTAGATGGGCCATCATGGTCAGCATGGACGAGTTGGGCCAGAGGGCCTGTTTCCATGCTATATGACTAAGACTTTATAAATATTGATAAGAGTTGATACAATTATACAAAATGACCACATGGAGTTAAGTTGTCACCAAAGATTTTCCAGTCGACAAAGACCAGGTTGCTACTGGGCATAGAGCAGTGTTTATATAACCAAGGAAAATCTTCATGTTGCCATTATCACCAAGGTATACAACGTTTATGCTTGAAAAGAAGTTCCAAAGCAATTACATCACCACAATGTGAAATTCAAATGAACCTTGCAACTCTGGGGTAAATGCACTATTGCCTGACCAGAAGGTGGCTGCCTTTTAAAACTGAACACAAATCATCCTATCAAGAACATAGAATCATAGTCATACATACATTCAGTGTGGAAACAGACCCTTGGGGCCTAAATTGCCCACACCGACCAACATGTCCCATCTACACTAGTCCCACTTGCCTACATTTGGCCCATATCCCTCTAAACCTGTCCTATTCAAGTATCTGTGTAGGAAGGAACTGCAGATGCTGGTTTAAAACGAAGATAGACGCAGTCTGCACAAAAAGCTTGTTCCATACACCCACCACCCTTTGTGTGAAAAAGGTACCCCTCAGATTCTATGAAATCTTTCCTCCTTCACCTTAAACCTATGCCCTCTGGTTCTCGATTCCACAACTCTGGGCAAGAGACTCTGTGCATCCACCTGATCTATTCCTCTCATGATTTTATACACCTCAATAAATCACCCCTCATCCTACTGCGCTCCAGAGTCCCAGCCCCCTCAACCTCTCCCTGGTGATCAGAACTGAACATAATACTTTAAATCTGAAGAATGGTCTCGACCTGAAACGTTGCCTATTTCCTTTGCTCCATAGATGCTGCCTCACCCGTTAAGTTTTTTATCTACCTTCGATTTTTCAGCATCTGCAGTTCCTTCTTAAACATAATACTTGAAATGCTGCCTCACCAATGTCTTATACATAACTGCAACATGACCTCCCAACTTTTATAATCAATACTCTGACTAATGAGAACATTGAAAATACCTAAATAACAAAATAATATGGAAGAAATCATATTGATTTGGGATATAGTTCAGTGTTACTTAATGTTTCTATCAGAATAATCATAAATGTTGCACTGGAAGAATGAGACAGGATGTCACATGTTTCTCAGAACAAGAAACAGTACACCAGAGAACCAGATAGTTAAGATCTATCTGAGGTAGCAAATCAATACATTGTACCTGCAGCTGTTGAGTAGATGCAAGACTTCCTTTTTAGAGAAAATCAGTGGTAAATTTCTGTAAATTAGTCACATGTGTGATACAATATCGTAGCATGTTGTAGTTTGGTTTTTAACCTTGAGTCAACAGAAGAAAGTCTCAGCTCCTATTGTTTCTTAGGCCCCTGTCCCACTTAGGAAACCTGAACGGAAACCTTTGGAGACTTTGCGCCCCACCCAAGGTTTCCATGCGGTTCCCGGAGGTTCCCTGAGGTTTTTGTCCTCCGGCAACCACTAGCATCGCAATTCGACTAAAGAATTACCGATTTTTAAAACGGAAACCACTTTCGACCATTAGGGAGACTGACAAAAACCTCCGGAAATCGCACGGAAACCTTGGGTGGGGCGCAAAGTCTCCAGAGGTTTCCATTCAGGTTTCCTAAGTGGGACAGGGGAGAGTTTTTTCAATTCTAAACCCACCAGCTTGACAATAGAACTGAAATAATGCCAGTGAAGTTTACTTGAACTACCTCCATTTCAGACGTTGCTTAGATGTTATTCTTGATTTTCTCAAAATATTATTACATTAAGAATGAACGTTCTGATTTCAATATCCTCTACTTAGATTTGAATAGTTTATCTCGAATCAAAGTCCAAGGATGGGTCACATTTTTGGACACTTGCAGTCCTGAGCATGAGATGTTAAGCAGAACATTATTCCAACTCTGCAAAATGTTCTGCAGCTATTTATGAAAACCAGGTGCCTCCCTCTTCTGGTTGATGTTAACCCTTCAAGTTAACCATAAAATATTATATTATTACACTGGAATGCAGGAAATACTCAGCACATCAGGCAGCATCGGTGGATAGAGTGCAGAGTTAATATCTCAGGTCAATGTTTTTTTTTTACCAGAAGCCTTCTCAATGAACAGCTCTTCTTCCACTGGCTTCAACTCCACACTTCATTGGCTAGGAGTCTTCACACTTGACCATGGGCTCATTATCTTGTTCAAAATGCACAATCGACCTGGACCCTTACATTCAGCCTATTGTCTTTGTTATGTCTATTGTTTGCTGATCACTGGTCTAACAATGACCATGGCTCCTTTTCAAGCTCACTGTCCTCTGAACTCGCAGCACTCTTCTCATTAGAACAATCCCAAGGATGTCATCAAAATCTGCAAAATCAACGCAAGGATGGTTTGACTCAAAGAATGCCAGTTCTTTGCTATCTCATCCCACCCTCTCTCCTTCATGGCCCTGTACTGGATATCAGACCACTGTCTGCCCCCCCCCCCCATCCCCCCATCCCCCCAAGGATGTTATTGATTTAACTTCCCCTGCTCCGCAACCCCCACTCCCATTGCTCTTCATGCCCATGTCTATCTCCTTCCAGAGATCCATAAGCAGGAATGTCATAAGCAGGAACTTACACACAGCAAGTTCCCACGACCAACACTGTGTAATGATCAGACAATAATGCTTTTAGTGCTTTTGTTTCAAGGAAGAATATTCTCTAAGATACTTGGAAAAACTCCCTTAGCTTCCTTTGAAATAGCGCTATGTGTTCAATTACATCATCCCTCGGCCACAGGGCCAGGCTTGGTTTAATATTGCATCTGAACGACAGCATCTGTGAAATTGATGGTCCAGGGGAAATGGTTAAAAAGATTAAATTGAAGGGTTCTTTATCTGAATGCACACAACAATTGGCTGAATTAATGACTCAAATTGGAATACATGTTCAATAGCCATTGCAGACATGTGCAAGGTAAGGAAGCAATTATTTCAGAATTGTTAACTTTTAGGAGGAAAATGATGAAGGAAATGAGACAGCTCTGATATTGAAGAACGTATGGTGGCACCTGATAGCAACCCAAGGTAACGACGATCCATCGGCTCTAGAGGCGGCGTCTTGGTGGGGGAGGCGCGAGTCACGGGGTCGGTATCTGAGTTGTTATTTAAGCCCGGGCAACTCCCATGTCAGGTGAGGAGTAGGGAGCTGTATTGCAGAAGAATAAACACGTCTAGTGCACGCAACTTGTGTCCGACTAGTTTTTGGCTGGACTCCTGCCAGTCCCCGCCACAAATAGATTAAAAATAGGAGGTAAGACGTATTTAACTTAGATAACAGAGAAGTAAAATCAGTTTTGGCAGAAATGATGAACGGCTAGTGGTTGAAAACATTGGTGGTAGTTGTAAATGTAGGCTCCAGAATAGTGTGGTCATGTAGACAATACAATAAATCAGAAAAAAGACACAAAGTGTTGAAGCAACTCAGCGGGTCAGGCAGCATTCCTGGAGAACATGGATAGGTGATGTTTTGGGTCGGGACCCTTCTCCGGACTGAAGGAGGGTCCCACCCCAAAACGTCACCTTTCCATGTTCTGCAGAGAGGCTGCCTGATCCGCTGAGTTACTCCAGAACTTTGTTCATATTTAAGGGAATAAAACCTGCAAGTGATACTCGTGCAGAAGGTAGTTGTGAAAATTGAATCAAAAATGTATTTAATCTAACCGCATTACAGGCGGCACTCCACAGTTCTTCTTCATATATACGTTCTGACTTCAGATGAATTTCTGCACACCATCAAATTTAAAGTGCTGCTTTTAGAGATTATTGTGGGTCCATGGGAAGGAGCATATAGAAGTGTCAGCTGCGTCTCCATTGGCATTGGTATTGTTTCTGAGGCACAAGTTTACAGGTTTATGCCAACACTGATGACATAAACATTAGAAAAAATCTGGGTTGATAATCTTAGAGTTTACGATGATTAAGTGTCCAGAATTGAATAAATTATTGCAGATGTGGCTTTGTCATGCTTGCTTCAGTCATGGAGGTAATAATTAAAACAAAAATACCAGTCATTTTCCACTGCAGGATTAGCGGACTATGGTTTCACCTATTCCTATGATGTAGCTGCTCATTCCATAGTCACATTGGAAGAAAATTGATACTGCTGGTACACTCCAAATAAAGAAGAACTGAAACAGGAAAGTACTGTGAACAATGTAGTAAGACTTTGGCATAACTTGGTGAGCATGGACAAATTTGAGTTGAAGGGCCTGATTTCATGTTATATAGCCCTATGTCTCTAAATCCATCAGGCAGGATGCCGGTATAATGATTCCAGGCAGCAGAGGTGCTCAAGTGAAAACATGCCTGAACATGCACAGCTTTACTCTGTTCCGTTTGAATCCATTATCAGTCCATAGATGAATACCTGTGCTCTCTCAATACTGACCTCAAGAGCTTGCAACAGCAAGCCCACATCCCTTCTCAACTGGTAATGAGAAGGACCCTTCCTATCAGACTCTTCAGGGGCAGCTGAAGTATCATTAGCTCTGAACAATGATCACCAGACACGGCTCTGCTGAGAATGAGACCTTCGTTCATCAGCCTCTTGAAGGCACACTTGCTGAGATGATCTGGAAAGTGTTGAAACATTATTTGTATAAGTCCTTCAGGAACACGGGCGGTAGAGTTACAGCGGTAGAGTTGTTGCTTTACAGTGTTTGCAGCGCCGGAAACCTGGGTTCAATTCTGACTACGGGTGCTGTCTGTACAGAGTTTGGACATTTTCCCTGTGACCGCGTAGGTTTTCTCTGAGATCTTCGGTTTCCTCCTGTATATCTTTGGAATATCCTATTCCAAAGATATACAGGTTTGTAGGTTAATTGGCTTGGGTTTGTAAACTTGGTATAAGTGTAAATTGTTCTTAGTGCATGTAGGCTTGTGTTAATGTGCAGGGATTGCTGGTTGGTGCGGACTCGATGGGCCGAAGGGCCTGTATCCGCACTGTATCTCTAAATCTAACCAGCTGTGTAACCAGCTGTGCCTTCTCCCTATTACCCCTAATACCCGTACTAATCAAGAATCTATCTATCTCTGCCACATCTGTGTAATAATCCTTCAGACTGTTCATTCGAGGAATATATGAAATGGAAAATAGATGTCAAGCAGTCGTAATGCAATGGAATGGCACGGTTTGTCCTGTATAGTGTGACATGTGAGCATTGTGCATACAGTATTGGCAAATTTTATTATTAAATATTTTTGAAAAAGTAACAAATATCTTAACCTAGTTTCCTTAGTGTTGATATTCTGGGTTCAGCCAGCTCACTGAAAACTCCCAGAGATGGGGCTTCCATCAGATAGCTACGTTATTTTTTCCAAAGCTATTTACCCCAAACCATACAAACTAGCAGTAAAGATCACGGAACCTCAAAAGACTGTGCAGTTCAAGTTTCCGTGATGTTTTATGCTTGTTTCAAAATATCCACCCACATAACTGATAGCAGCCAGAGAACAAATTAATCATCACTGCCTTTTTATCACCGATTGTGCCTCAAAAAATTTTCTTTGATGGGGAATGAGGCACAAAATGTCATTTGCTAAAAAAAATAAATATGAAGATTCACTTGAAACTGACTAATGTACACCGGTGAAACAAGTAAATGTTTCCTGTAGTTTCAAAAATGAATGAAAGTATTGAAAAGCAGGTTACTTACAGAGACCCACTGAGTCCGCACCGACCAGCGATCCCTGCACATTAACACAAGCCTACACAAGCCTAGGAACAAATTTACACTTATACCAAGTTTACAAACCCAAGCCAATTAACCTACAAACCTGTATATCTTTGGAGTGTGGGAGGAATCCGAGGAAATCCTACGCGGTCACAGGGAAAATGTCCAAACTCCGTACAGACAGCACACGTAGATAAAAATGCATATTTTTGTGATCATTTCTAGTCATTTTCAGTTGTGTTAATTAAAATGAATACCTATCAATAAAATAAACAAATCCCTTTTATTACATGCTCACATTCCCCCTTGCTCCTTCCTAAAAGCCTTTATGTTCATGGTCTTATGGATATGTTTGGGTGAGCCAACAACTTCCCTTGGAAAAAGCATTCAGATTTGAGTGCACTTTCGCATTATTTGCTGACTACTCAGGGAAAAAAGCCAACCAGGAGATGGTTATTTATTCATGTAATTGTCATAAGCTCATAAGCGATATGAGCAGAATTAGGTCATTCAGCCCATCAATTCTACTCCGTCACTCAATCACTGATCTATCTCTCCCTCCTAACCCCGTTCCCTTGCCTTCTCCCCATAACCCCTGACACCCGTACTAATCAAGAATCTATCTATCTCTGCCTTAGAAACAGGGCCGGCCTTAAGTCAATTGGACCCATTGCTCCCAATTGGGCCCGCGCCTATTGGGGTCCCGCGCTAAGTTTCTGTATTTTGTACAGAAATGCAATACAAATACAGAAATGTGAATTTGCGTTGTTAAATACAGATTTGGTTTTAAAAACATTTGCATTGTTAAATACAGAGTTTTTTAAAAACAATCATGGATAATCGTTAAGAGTCACCCGCTGCACCAGCCATGAGACGAAAATGATTTGTTAACTACCACTGTTAGCACTTGTTAACAGCCAGTTAATACATCGATCCTCAGTAAATGTAATTGTGTTTCGACCAAGTATTAATGACGCCGCGTTCTTTTGAATAAAATCCACGGGATCTGTGGAGGGAATGGATTAGGAGTTGTTTCAGGCCAGGGTTCTTCTCCAATAGGAAGGAACTGCAGATCAAAGATACTGGAGCAGATACTAGTATCTTTGCTGCAGATCGGGCATGATATTCTTCCGATTTAAATCGGAATTCCGATTTTATTGTTTCCTATTTGTCATTTTATTATGCCCGATTATTTGGTGGGCAATCAACCGCTGTCTCTAAGGGGGTTGCGTCCAATCACCGACCAGCTTCCCTTAAAATTCCCGTCCAATCAACAAATCGGTCTCCTCCTGTCCAATCAGCCGCTGTCTCCAAGAGCATTGTGTCCAATCACATAATGCAGTTTAATGGTAATTAGCAGCTACGGTAAAGGTTGGAAGCCAGCGGAGGTACTAACAGTCAGACGAGAGCAGGAGAGATTAAGACAGTGTATAATCCATAGCACCTTAGTGTACAATTTCATAATATATACTACATAACAGGGCTGACAGACCTTGGCTGGGAACCTGGGGCTCACCAAAATTGGTCCCAATTGGGCCCCGCACCTCCTAAGGCCGGCCCTGCTTAGAAATATCCACTGACGGCCTCCACAGCCTTCTGTGGCAAATAATTCCACAGATTCACCACCCTCTGTCAAAATAAATTTCTCCTTCCTAAAGAAACGTCCTTTAATTCTGAGGCTATGATCTCTAGTCCTAGACTCCCACACTAGTGGAAACATCCTCTCCACATCCACTCTATCCAAGCCTTTCACTATTCTGTATGTTTCAATGAGGTCCCCCCTCATTCTTCTAAACTCCAGCAAGTACAGGCCCAGTGCCGTTAAACACAGTCACCAAAGTTTTCTGTGCAAAGAAAGGAGATGAGGAGGAATTTCTTTAGTCAGAGGGTGGTGAATCAGTGGAATTCATTGCCACAGATGGCTGTGGAGGCCATCAATGGATAGTTTTAAGGCGGAGATTGACAGATTGTTGATTAGTAAGGTGTCAGGGGTAATGGGGAGAAGCCAGGAAAATGGGGTTGAGACGGAATGATAGATCAGCCATGATTGAATGGTGGAGTAGACCTGATGGGCTGAATGGCCTAATTCTGCTCCTAGAATTTATGAACAAAGAAAGGTAATGTACAGACCGTGTGAGAGATTTGCGAGGATTGCGGTATTCCCTATGTTGTAGAGTACTCTAGGGGGCGCCGTCCAGTTGGTGTGGCTGCCCAGCCTGCAGCTGTCTGTTTTTTAACTTCTTTATTTTAGTTTTAGTGAGTTTTAGTCTTTTGTTTTGGAGTTCTGGTCTTTTTATGTGGGGGGTGGGGGTGGGGAAGGGGGAAACTACTTTTCCTAGTCCCTATCTGGTCGGAGAGGCAGCTTTTCTCCGGGCTGCAACTTTGGCCCATCCTCGCGGCCTACCAGCGGGCCTGATGGGACCGCCCAGAACCTCGGCTTCGGAGGCGGCGCAGCACTGGAGCACCATTGTGGAGGGGAGCGGGCGATACCTTGCCTGGGTCGCCGCGCTGGAGCTCCAGAATGCTGAGACCGCAGGTGAACATCATGGAGTTGCGGGACTGTGGGGCAGCCAGCTGCGGGCGGCAGCGCTGAACTTTAACATCGGGAACCTGGGATCTCTCGGCGAGATCACCAGTTGTGGAGCTCCATCCGGCGCGGCCTTGTCGGCTTCGGAAACCAAGCACTCCAGTAAGGAAGCGGCCGCTCCAGGCGTCCCAAGCCGCTGTGAGGACTCTCCCGTCGCCGGAGCACCATCACCCGGCGAGAAGGCCTAAAACATCGGGCCCCCATAGCGCCGACTGCGGAGGCCTCAATAGGCCCGACTATGGGTGGACATGGGGATGAGACTAGACTTTGTGCCTTCCCCCACAGTGGGAACCATTGTGGGGGGATGGTTTTATGTTCATTGTTAATTCTTTAGTGTTGTGTCTTATCTTTATCTGTGTGCTGCATGGCAAGTCAAATTTCACTACACCAATTGGTGCATGTGACAATAAATGTCCTTTGTCCTTTGTTCTTTGTTCTTTGTCCTTTTGATTATCTGCATCGGTATTAGCCTCTAGATGACACCATCATACATTTAAACCAAAAACGGTTTCACTCTCAACACACCATTGGTGTGTGACCACAGTGATACTTGGGCAAGTGCTAGTTTTCCGGTAGTAATCGCTTTGCTTTCATTCTGCGTCAGTGTTATGTGCCAGCTGTACTTTAAACCACCACTTCAAACCATAAGTGGCTACCAGGAAGCAAGTGTTAGCCACGGTAACCTGTCTCAAGACACAAATGTTCGTAGCAGGCACATAACAAGAACCACAGGAAAGGCCACAGAAAATTGAATGCATCAATGCAATCCCAAAACAACAGTAAAACTGTCTGGCCCCTGTCAAGAAAGTCGTACGGAACTCAAAAGTGCAGCAGTTGAGATAAATGAATAATACTTTATAGTCACATGTGACAAGTCACAGAGATATTCTTTGTTTTGCATACCCATGGTATGCAAAGGCTTGCCACATAAAGGGTGCCGATGCAAGTAACCCATTTTAACACAAACCGTTTTTAACACATTCCATTTGTGGCAACCCTTAGTTCTCGGCGGTCCCCCCACACCGGGTCCTCCTATCTTCTCCCTCTCGGCGAGGTGATTTCCTGAATGCTGCATAACCTCACCATCATGATACTTGGGCTCTGGCACCCCCCACTTAATGCAGCCAAAGGGACGTACATGAAGAACAGCAAGAAGAAGAGGAAGGGAGACTGAAACATAGAGAGCCTCTTTCAGCCACCTTTATATGAATAAATAAATGACATGGGTAGCAGCAAATTCAATCCTCGTTCCTCATGCACTACTGTGCCACCCTATCTCTGTCACTCAGTTTTATCATGATACAAAGATACAATTCAGCACAAGATGGCAGCTAGTAGAGCTGCTACCTCATAGTGGCAGGGACGCAAATCCAATTCTGATCTTTAGAACTGTCTTTGTGGAGTATGCACATTCTCCTTGTCATTGCATATAGGTGGTCCAAATTTCTCTCACCTCCCAAAGCCATGTAGTTTATTTGACCGAAGATAGACACAAAAAGCTGGAGTAACTCAGCGGGACATGCAGCATCTCTGGAGAGTAGGAATGGGTGACATTTCGGGGCGAGACCATTCTTCAGATTGGTTAGGGATAAGGGAAAAGAGAGATATAGATGATGATGTAGAGAGATAAAACATGGAGTTGGGTAGCAGGAGACATCACAGAGGGGGAGCAGCAAGAGTGGATGTTGCTCAACTCTCGTCGGAGAGAGGAGGAGAACTTCTTCAAAGTAGACATACCTTGAAGAGGTTTTGCAGTGGAACAGACAAAATACTGTATGTAGGAAGTAACTGCATATTTGACCACTGTAAATTGCCCCTGGTGAGTGGTAGAATCTGAAGGTAGAATCTGAAGTTGAGAATGTGGAGTGATTAAAAGAAACAATAATATAGGCTCAGTGAATGGGTGGCTTGTCATCAGTGGCTTAAATGGCTATTTTTTTTCTGCTGGATGTTTCTCTGACTCAAATATAAATATCCCAAATCCGATTGCTAAATCAATGATATCAAGGTTCATTGAAAAATAAACTCACGTGTGTGTTCTTTACTTTTTGGTCCAAAAATGCATCAATATTACCCCTCCACTACCACATATTCTTTCTTCAACAAAGGAAGCTGACAGAGGAAGATGAATGGGAGTTAGGATTGTATCTTTGTGCTGCGTGTATGTCCTATGCTTTCCCACAACAGAATTTCTGGATCAGCCTGCCAATGGTTATGTACAAAGAAGCATAAAGAGCTGCTGCATGTTAATCCTTGGAACAGTATCCAGTACCCATTTCTGTTGGTAGGGACTTTCCAATGGTCTGTTTTGACAGGATGTTCAGCAGTGCATGGAATTTTTCATTCCTTTGAGAAATGCATACGCTTTCATCTTAATTAAGTTGATATAATAGGACTCATTTTTTTCAGATTTTTTAATACCAGGGAACACGCTCATTAAGAGCAATGCAATTAGATGTTCGGCAGAATAAAATGATTTAAATGAAGGTCTCTTCAAAGTGCATAAGATTTCTTTATAAATGTAATTATTTGCAGACAGTTGAGTCCAGGGCTGTTTTAGAGTCATAGAGTCCAAGAGCAGGAGTCAACAACCTTGTTCTGCATAGGGGCCAGGACCCATGTCTGTGAGCAGATGGTGGGCCACATAGAATCATAGAATCATAGAAAATAGGTGCAGTAGGCCATTCGGCCCTTCGAGCCTGCACCGCCATTCAATATGATCATGGCTGATCATCCAACTCAGTATCCTCTACCTGCTTTCTCTCCATACCCCCTGATCCCTTTAGCCACAAAGGCCACATCTAACTCCCTCTTAAATATAGCCAATGAACTGGCCTCAACTACCTTCTGTGGCAGACAATTCCACATCTATCGCCATAGTGTGACACTCGGTGTTGTTTTCTGCATTAGTTTTCATGTTTTTCAATTAGTTTTCTGCAGTTCCCAGGTCCCTCGCGTGCCCCGGAACTGGCTGCAGTTTCCAGGCCGGCTCGCCTGCCCCGGGACTGGCTATAGCGCCCAGGTCTCCTGCACGCCCCTGGACGAGCTGCAGTTCCCAGATCAGCTCGCGTCCCCGGGATTGGCTACAGTTCCCAGGTCGCGAAAACTAATTGAAAAAAAACGCATGCGGGCCGGATGATTTCGGGTTACGGGCTGGATCCGGCCCATGGGCCGTAGGTTGCTGACCCCTGTCCTAGAGCATGGAAACTTGCCCGCACCGGCCAACATATCCCAACTACACTAGTCCTACCTGCCTGCATTTGGCTCTTATCCATAGAAACCTGTCCTATCCATGTACCTGTCTAAATGTTTCTACAATGCTGCGATAGCACCTGCCCCAACTACCTCCTCCGTCGACCCGAAATGTCACCCATTCCTTCTCTCCAGAGATGCTGCCTGTCCAACTCGTTCCATACATCACCCACCCTTTGTGTGGAAAAGTTGCCTCTCAGGTTCCTATTAAATCTTTCCCCCCTCACCTTAAACATTTGTCCTCTGGTTCTTGATTCTCCTACTCTGGATGAGAGAATCTGTGCATCTACCCCATCTATTCCTCCTTTATATTTTACATAAGTCCAACAGAATTACCATGCCATTTTCCTTGCATCATTATAAAGGTCGGGTGCCTGGTAGATGTTACTCCTTTTGTAGAAGGTTAGCAGTAATTCCAGATAAAGTACAAAATGGGATTTCTGCCAACGTTGCTCCAGTATAGTTGCTGCTGATTGTAAGAGAAAATATTTGGTGAGAATCGTTAACAATAAGTTTGGTTCATGCACCAAAGAGACATGTTGAAGATGGACTGAAAATCTTTATACAATGGTTTAGTTTCGTTTTTATTGTCATGTGCACTTGCGCACAGTGAAAAACTTTTTTGTTGTGTGCTATCCAGCCAGCTAGAAGACTATACAAGATGGGTGACGCCACGAGCGATGGCCTCGCCAGCAGCGTGTTTGTCCTTTCGACTTTTTATGTTTTTTAGTATGTCTAAATGTATGTTTAAGTGTGGGGGATGGTGGAGCGGAATAGGGGGAAACCGTTTTTCAGTCACTTACCTCGACGGAGATGCGACTTTTCTCTTTGTCTCACCTTCGCCCCCCTCGCAGCGTAACAATTGGTTTGGTGCGGCCTTTCTCGGAGACAGGCCCCGAGCTTCAGTAGCAGACGCGGCAAACTGACCATCGTGGAGCAGGGCAATCTCTTGCTGGGGATCGCCAGAAGAAGTGCTCCGACTGCCGGCCTGTGGACTATAACATCGTGAAGCCCCGGTCTGCGGAGCTTCTAGCCGCGGGCGATGCATGCACTATCCATCGTGGAGTTGGGCGATCCTTTGCCAGGGATCGCCAGAAGAAGTGCCCCAACCGCTGGCTTGCGGCCTGTAACAGCGTGAAGCCGCTGTCTCTGGTAAGGAAGTGGCCGATTCGGGAACTCCAACTGTTCCGATCCGTCCCGACGAAAGAGCTTGTACATCGGGCCGCCCGTAGCAACGACTATAGCAACGACGGGTTCATGGCCCCGACCATGGGTGAACAAAGGAGGAACGTTATTGCCTTCCATCACAGTGAAGAATGTTGATTCCACTGTTAAATGTTAAATTTATGTTAAATTCTATTGTGAATTGTGTTCTTTTTGATTTAAAGGCTGCATGGTAACTCAATTTCACTGCACCTTAATTGGTGCATGTGAGAAATAAATGTGAACTTGAACTTGACTTTTACAATCAAACCATCTACAGTGTATAGATATAGGATTAAGGGTATAATATAATTATTTATCTTTATACAATCCTATGGTCAGGAAAGTCTAGGACCATACGGCATAGCCTCAGAATAAAACAACGTACCTTTAGAAAGAAGATGAGGAGGAATTTCTGTAGTCAGAGAGTGGTGAATCTGTGGAATTCATTGCCACAAATGGCTGTGGAGACCCATAGGTTTCTACTGTTTATATCTCTTATATTACTATAAACTTAACATTTCATCTATTTTCTGTTTTTTTGTCATATTTCCAAGATCAGCATGGTTTCTTTTTTTTTTGCTTTGAATGCATTCTGATCTGTATTGCTGGATGAGATAAGAACAAATTGCTTCATTTACAGTCCATAAGCTCAAACGGTCATAAGTGATAGGAGCAGAATTAGGCCATTCGGCCGATCAAGTCTACTCCACCATTCAATCATGATCCATCTCACGCTCTGAACCTTATTCTCCTGCCTTCGCTCCATAAGCCTTGACACCCCTGATTAAAGTTATCCTTTAATTGTGCACTTTCACCATCATTTTCCCCCATTTAAAATTAATGGCTACAGTAATGTTAATGGCTAGATATGGTCTAAGCTGGTTTTCAAATATGTCATAAGCTGTGAAATAGTGGTACAGCATTATTGTTGCCGCCTTCCAGCGCAGGAGACCCAGGTTCGATCCCGACTATGGGTGCTGTCTGTACGGAATTTGTATGCTCTCCCTGTGACCGCGTGGGTTTTCTCTGAGTGCTCCGGTTTCCTCTCACCTTCCAAAGAAATGCAGGTTTGTAGGTTAATTGGCTTCTGTAAATTGCCCCTAGCATGTATAGTAAATATTAGCTTCTATATTAAATGTATCTTATATAATCTGTATGTAAAAGTCTGATTAGGCAGTGGGGGGCCTCTCAGACCATTTGGTCATAGGTCAGTTGCTTTTCTCAATGTTACATTCTTGTGAAGTGTTGTAATGACATGACTCAAGATTTATGGACTGTTTACACATCCAAGACCACAAGGCTGGAATAATAATGGATTCTGTATTAAGTTTGATACGTTTAAGTATACTCATGTTGGGATAAGAGGAAATATATAAGTGAAGAGCAAAAGGTGGTTGGGTGAGGAATATGTGATCTTTGTATGTTGGATTTCTTATGTTTATCAAACCTGAGGTGACTAGGCTTTGAGAAAGAGATGTGGGTCTGCAGATGTAACAATCCTTTGAATAATATTGTTAGTGTGGAGGAAAAGCAACCGAAAGAGGCCCAAGGATGAGGCTGGAATTCCATCCCCTAGAGATAACAAGAAAGGGGGAGGGAGTGTGAGCTGGCCAAGAAACCATTATCATTCATCAAATAGGACATTTATATGACCCTTGTGTGCTGGGAAGATAGGAGATGTGAGTTTGCAAAGACAGAGTAAATGTATACTTTAAAGTATGTAATGTAAGATAATGTAGTTAATAATATGATTTATAATGAGATCATCTGGGATATATATTGTGTTTTATTTAGGATTAAATACATTTGATCCCTGTATTTGGATCTGTAGTTTAAGAAGTTACATTCTTTCCCAAGACGTATAGGTTTAATGGGAACAATGTCTTGTATATATAAATTGGGTGACAACTGTATCATATGTATCTTATTTTGAGGATCGATCTCTGAGAATTGAGACCACTTTCCTTTGGTTTCACGTGGTTAAAATAAAGCAATTCAGAACAAAGAATGCAAAGCCACGAGGCTAGTAAAGGGGCCATAAAGGGGAGACATGTGACACCTACATCAGTTGCAAATGTGGAAATGTATTGGGAAGGAGGAGATAAGTGGGAGCAAGTGATTGGCTGATGATGAGGGAATGTCGGAAAATAATTGGATATGGAAATGTAACAGGGGTGGGGCATGTTGATTTGAAAATGGTATAAAATGAGACGATCCTATGTTTGTAACGGGTGAAGAGGAGACAGAGAGCTCCACGTGATTTGATGATGTGGGGAAAACCAACTTTTGTTTTCAAATAAAAGTTTAAACTTCTTGAACTCCGCGCGATCTGCATTAATTTGAGTATTGAAAACCACTTCACGTGTACGATAGAACTAGTGTACAGGTGATCATTGGTCGGCGTGGATTTGGTGGGCCAAAGGGCCAGTTTCCACACTGTATCTTCAAAAAAAAACGAAACTAATTTAAGGGGCTGTCCCACTGTGGCGACCTAATCTGCGAGTTTAGAAGAGTTTTCCCTCGACTCAAACTCGCAGCATGATCGACATGTGGTCCTAGGAGGTCCTATGAGGTCTCTGGAACTCTCCTTCATGCTTGAAGGAAGTTCCCACATACTCGCGGCCTCAGCTAGGTGGCGGAAAGTTTTTCAGCATGTTGAAAATTTTCCGCAAGTAAAATTTGGTCTGCATGGTTCTTTTTAACTCGTAGTACAGTGGAGTGGTGTCGCTATGTAGCTACAGGCAGTTGAGGGCAGTCGAGGGCAGCCGTAGGCAATCTCCTTCACTGACCGGGCATTTTGATTGGCTCATTGGAGTATTCAGGACCAGGGAAAACCGACCGATAGGTAAAATGCCCGCTAAACTTTATTATCTATATCACTGAAAGTCTGATCTTGACCACTTCCTGTTGTTCTGTATATTGATTTTAGAAATAACGCTTCCACTTACGGCCATCTTACTCAGAATCCCCCTCCACTGTGCAGGACAAAAGGATTTTTCCCATCGATGAAAAATAAAAGAGTTATTAGTGTTTAAAAAAAGTTGAGAATCTCTCTCCTGAAGGCCACGCCCCTTCCGGAGGGACTATAAAACTCGGAAGTGTTGAGTGCCTCAGTCAGTCTCTGCAAGATGGGGGAGCGAGTGGGTCACGTCTCTCAGTCTGAGCTGTGAATAACACTGAACACATGTCTACTAAATGTGAGTGTGGTTTTACTGACCTTGAGTGCCCTTAATGTGGTTTGAAAATGAAAATGTGGTTGGTTTGAAATAAAGCACAGCAAATGATTGGTGGTGGTTGGTTTGAAATAAAGCACAGCAAATGATTGGTGGTGGTTGGTTTGAAATAAAGCACAGCAAATGGTTGGTGGTGGTTGGTTTGAAATGGCAAATGATTAAAAGTCTAAGCTTGACAACGTCCTGTTTGCACTGTATATTGATTTTAGATAAAACTTTACCACTTATGGCTGTGATTTTTGGCCATCTTACTCAGTCCCCCTCCGCTCATCAGGTGCAGGGAATTGATTCTTCCCATCAATGAAAAATAAAAGTGTTATTAGTGCTGTAAATATGTTGAGATTCTCTCTCCTGTCAATCACGCAATGAAGGCCATGCCCCTTCCAGTGGGAGGGGGGAGTGATTATAAAACCCCGAAGTGTGGGTGTAGCTCAGTCTCTGCAAGATGGGGGAGGGAGGGGTCACGACTCTGTCTGAGCTGTGAATCAACTGAACACACTGAATGTCTACTGAAGTGTGAGTGTGGTGTTTATGTGGTGTTTTGTGTAGTTTTATGGTGGTTTCACCCTGCTTGAAATGGTATGAAACTACATTTGAATTTGGTGGCCTTGCACCCTGCATGAAATGGTATGAAACGGCATTTAAATTTGGTGGCCTTGCACCCTGCTTGAAATGGTATGAAACTGCACTTGAATTTGGTGGACATGGATCCTGATTGAAGTGGTATGAAACTGCACTTGAGTTTGGTGGACTTGCACCCTGCTTGAAGTGGCATGAAACTGCACTTGAATTTGGTGGCCTGGCACCCTGCTTGAAGTAGCATGAAAATGCACTTGAATTTGGTGGCCCTGCACCCTATTTGAAGTGGCATGAAACTGCACTTGAATTTGGTGGTCTTGCACCCTGCTTGAAATGGCATGAAACTGCACTTGAATTTGGTGGACTTGGATCCTGCTTGAAGTGGTAGGAAACTGTATTTCAATTTGGTGGCCTTGGTGTGTCTTCTTAACTCGCGGATTAGGTCGCCACAGTGGGACAGCCCCTTTAGGCTTCAAGCACCTATCCATAGATTGCAATATGTGACTTCTGACTTTGTGAGTCCCATGGCCTTTGACATTCCAACATGAACCTCTGATTACATAGAAGGGTGAAATCAGACAACTCAGATTATTTTTTTCTTTGGACTCAATAGCAATTTAACTTCCCTTGAAACATCTGCACGCCGTTTCTCTAAGACGCACTGTGACTGGTTAGTTATTTTTAAGGAGCCAAGATTTAATTACCATTAGTCTTTAGAGACTAAAGACGGCTCGGTGGCACAGTGGGAGAGTTGCTGCCTTATAGCGCTTACAGTCCCGGAGACCCTAGTTCAATCCCGACCACGGGTGCTGTCTGAACGGAGTTTGTACATTCTCCTCATGACCACGTGGGTTTTTTCCGAGATCTTCGGTGTCCTCCCACACTCCAAAGACGTGCAGGTTTGTAGGTTAATTGGCTTGGTATAACTGTAAATTGGCCCTAGTGTGTGTAGGATAATGTTAATGTACGGGGATCGCTGGTCGGTGCAGACTTGGTGGGCTGAAGGGCCTGTACCCGCGCTGTATGTCTAAACTAAAAAAAACTAAGCTAAATTAACAAATTTTTTTGAAAAAAGTGGAAAAATTGTCAAAAAATGGTGTACATGCAAGAATCTGTATTCTTTCATTTTTCTTACATTTTCATGTTATTTATTTTGCAGGTTATCATGAGCATCCTCCACCTGTGAACCTCTCTTTAACATCTTCCGATTTTAACACCACTTTAACATGGGCTTATGTAGACAAGTCGCCTAATGCAACAAGGTTTACTGTTGAAACCATGAATTACCGGTGTGTATTGTTTTGCATTTGTAACTGCTTAAAACTGGTTCACAAAACCTTTGCTTCGGCAAGTCAAACAGGAATGACTGCTGCTGTTTCTGTGTTTGCAGAACTGCACACTGGCAGCTGTTTTCACCGTGCTCAAACATTCAATCATATTCCTGTGACGTCACAGAAGCCTTCAGCGTGAACCTGAGTGCATTAAGTTCTTACTATGCACAAGTCAAGGCTATTACAAATTATCACGAGTCACAGTTTGCTTTGACTCCCAGGTTCTCTTTTAAAGAGAATGGTAAGTTGATATTGTCACTTAACAGAACTTGGTGGGGTAACTTTTACAGTCATTGAGCACAGAAGTAGATCTTTCACCCATTGTGTTTATGCAGACTCCAAATCCTTCTCCACCAATCTCACCTCCTCTCACATCCTTCAACTTTAGTAAAACACTAGATCAAGTGCAGACCCCCAACGCAATATTGCATCACTTTCTCTCTCCTTTCCCCCCCCCCATAAAATGTGAGTAGGATCTATGAAAATGGGAAGGCTGTGGCCTAGCGTTTGGAAGAAGATAGGAATTAACCAGATTGACGCACAGAGAGACACATCGTGGGCACAAACAACCTAAGACTTTTAGTTATATAGTGATTCCACGATGTCCCCTTCGTTACTTTAATAAAGCATTCAATAAGAAGAAAGGTCTCGACCCAAAAACTTCATCTCTTCTTTTTCTCCAGCGATTCTGCCTGACCCGCTGAGTTACTCCAGCTTTTTGTATCTATCTTCAGTGTAAACCGGTATCTGCATTTCCTTCCTACACATTCAATAAGGCCTTATGGGGTAATTTGTATTTTATAATCCACAGGGAATCGAGGGATGTGGACCATGTGCATACAAATGGGATTAGTTTAAGCTGGCAACATGGTTGGCACAAATATCGTGGGCTGGAGAGCCCGTTCCATGCTGTACTGTTCAATGTTCTAACTCCCACGCCACCACACACAATAGGGATAATATACTGCGTCGGAAAGAAATACAGATACTGGTTTAAATCGAAGGTAGGTACAAAATGTTGGAGTAGCTCAGTAGGACAGGCAGCATCTCTGGAGAGAAGGAATGGGTGACATTTCGTGTTCAGACCCTTCTTCAGACTGATGTCAGGGGAGTGGGCATTACAGAGAAAAAATGTAGTCGGAGACAGTAAGACTGGTGAGAGAACTGGGAAGGGGGAGGGGATGGCGGGAGAGGGAAAGCAAGGGCTACGAATTTAGAGAAGTCAATGTTCATACCGCTGGGGTGCAAGCTACAATGTGAAATATGAGGTGATGTTCCTCCAATTTGCACTGTGCCTCACTCTGACAATGGAGGAGGCCAATGACAGAAAGGTCAGTGTAGGAATAGGAGGGGGAGTTAAACTGCTGGGCAACCGGGAGATCAGGTAGGTTTAGGCGGACCGAGCAGACGGTGTTCAGCGAAATGATCGCTGAGCCTGCGTTTGGTCTCTCCGATATACAGGAGTCACTCGTGGAACAGTGGATACAGTAGATCAGGTTGGAGGAGGTGCAGGTGAACCTCTGCCTCACGTGAAAAGACTGTCAGGGTTCATGGACGGAGATAATATACTGTTATAATGAGATATATTGAGATAATATATGGAGGGATAATATACTGTTCCCAATTAACCCACAGCAAGCCTTTGTGGGAGGAAACTAAAGCACCTGAGGAAACCAATGCAGTCACTGGAAAACACGAACTCCACACAGGCAGTACCACAGCTCTCCAGCGTAGTAGAGTTGACAACACTAAAGACCATACAATATTGGCGGCATGGTATTGCAGCAGTAGAATTGCTTCCATACAGTGCAGAGACATTTGGACAGCAGTAACAGGACTGGTCCGAGTCAGCATGGATTTATGAAGGGGAAATCCTGCTTGACTAATCTTCTGGAATTTTTTGAGGATGTAACTAGGAAAATGGACACGGGAGAGCCTGTGGATGTAGTGTACCTGGACTTTCCGAAAGCATTTGATAAGGTCCCACATAGGAGATTAGTGGGCAAAATTAGGGCACGTGGTATTGGGGGTAGAGTGCTGACATGGATAGAAAATTGGTTGGCAGACAGGAAACAAAGAATAAGGATTAACGGGTCCCTTTCAGAATGACAGGCAGTACCTAATGGGGTACCGCAAGGCTCGGTGCTGGGACCGCAGCAATTCACAATATATATTAATGATTTAGATGAAGGGATTACAAATAACATCAGCAAATTTGCAGATGACACAAAGCTAAGTGGCAGTGTGAACTGTGAGGAGATTAAGTTTATTGTGGATAAATGTTAGGTTATCCACTTTGGCTTCAAAAACAGGAAGGCAGATTACTATCTAAATGGCATCAAGTTGGGAAAATGGGAAGTACAACGGGATCTGGGGGTCCTTGTTCATCAGTCAATGAAAGTAAGCATGCAGGTACAGCAGGCAGTGAAGAAAGCGAATGGCACATTGGCCTTCATAACAGAGGAGTTGAGCATATGAGCAAACAGGTCCTTTTGAATTATGACAGCAGATAGTAGAAAGCTTTTCCCCATTAGAGAGGTCTAAAACAAAAGGACATCGGTTTAAGGTAAGAGAGATGGGTTTTGGAGGGGACCAGAGTGTGGATGGAATCTGGAATGCACTACCTTAAGGGGTTGTGTTTCAAAGAGATTCACAGAGTATCCAGACAAGAACTTGAATTATTGAGCATGGAAGGCTACTTGCTGGAAAATGGGATGGATGCATAGGGCTCAAGGGCCTGTTTCTCAGCAGTATGGTTCTATGATTTGTTCAATAGGCCAGGAACATTTGCTCTGTTGCATCATGCTTTATACCAGTTGCTTTAAACTCCCAGGTGCCATAAAAATATTTCCTAAAAATATTCCGTAACTTTTCACTAACATCTAATGAGTAGATCTCCAAAAGGTCCTGAAATGTTTAAATTTATTCTGGATAACCCCTTGAGACGGACAATCATCTCGTTTTCGAGGGGGTCCAACATAGAACATACAGCACAAGACATAACATACATAACATACATAGCATACAAATTGGGAGCATCTTCTTTTAAGCTATTGTTAGAGATTGGTGCATATCCAGCCTGCTGAGGGTCTTTGCCGCAAGGAAGCATGGACAATGATCACAGCCTCGAAGAGCCACTCTCCACGGCAGCCACGGCAACAACTGCCATGGAGGTGAGAGACAATTTGGATGGAAGGGTGGAATATGAGGCTATGGCGTCAGTATGTGCAGGTTCATCCCTCTGCCCTTGCCGATTGTCCTCATACCACTGCAAGACAAGGGTCTACTATTCAGGCAGAGGTTGCAACATATATCTGCTGTGCACAGTTTTGAATGTCTGCAATAAGCACTGTGCTTCCACATGGCAAAGGCATGCGGCAGGCAGCTGCCACTGGGAAAATAACAATTGCCAACACGTTTTTACAGATAAATGTCCCATTTTTTGAGGTCCTGTTATATTTTTGTGGCACCCTGCATGTTGGGCATATTGTAGCAGAGAAAACATAATATTCCCCCCTCATTCATTATCGTCAGATACGGTGAGAATCCCAAGAATGTAATAACAAAGTGGAGCATTAATAACACAAGTAGGAACATGCTGGTGGCATCCGCTGTCGCCGGCTCCCTCCTCTCCAGTTCTCGGAGGACGAGTAGGTGCCAAGGCCAGTGGTCCTTCCGGCCTCAAAACCTGTCCGTCCTTCCTTCTACTCCCCAGGGATCACTCCTCTGCTCTTTTTTAGAAATAATATCATGGGGTCTACCACTTCAGAGATCACAAAGAGCCTGCGCTACTTATTATGAGCTGTAATTTCTGGGCTATATGTAGACTTAAAAGGCTTCTAAAATTTGCTCAATCACATTGGTACCTTATTTTACACAGGCACATTAAGTGCTCCAACTGTTAACATCACGGTCCATGGCCAACAAGTTACTCTACGATGCATTTTTCCTCATATTGAAACAAGAACAGAGGACGGGTTGGACGTAAACAATGACTTTAAATGTAACATTTGTGTTGGACAGGAAGGACACAATATATTGGTACGTACTATTAAATAATTTCATGCCTTAACTAAGTGTTGATATGCATCAATTAGCAAATGCAAATTCACTGCTTCTGTTGAGCAATGTTAATTATAATTGTGTTCTGCTTTTTATTAGGTTCTTAAAATGTGTGTGAATAACAGTACTTAACCAGCCATCTGAAGCAGATTTATTAAAACAAAGTATACCATTATGTTTAGACCATTTTTTAAATTGACATATATCTCCACAATCGTTTAAAAAAGCTATTTTAGATTCAGTTTCTACTTTTCGTGAATATTGTCTACTTTTCGTGAAGTCCATCAACTAGCTACAGTCATAAAAATTCCCAAAGGTTATTGATTATGACATTCATTTCACTAGTCTTTGCGTTCAATGACGTCATTGCCAGTTGGATACCATTACCAAATGCATCTTCCCTTTACCTTTCAGCAGTACAAAGGAACCAATTCCTTTAGCTACTCCTTAGTCCTCTTCTCAGCTACCCTACATCTCCTCTGCTTTCTCTGGATGTTTCCTATGCCAGTGCAGTGCAGTGCAAACCTGAGATCTTCCCCCCCCCCCCCCCCCCCCCCCCCCTCCCTCCCTCCCACTGTCCTGGGTTGCAAATGCCCCTTTGAAATAAACTTCTAATTCATCTGAATTTTTTTCAGGCTTAAGTCAATGCTCATAGAAACATAGAAACATAGAAAATAGGTGCAGGAGTAGGCCATTCGGCCCTTCGAGCCTGCACCGCCATTCAATGTGATCATGGCTGATCATCCAACTCAGTATCCCGTACCTGCCTTCTCTCCATACCCCCTGATCCCTTTAGCCACAAGTGCCACATCTAACGCCCTCTTAAATATAGCCAATGAACTGGCCTCAACTACCTTCTGTGGCAGAGAATTCCAGAGACTCACCACTCTCTGTGTAAAGAATGTTTTCCTCATTTCGGTCCTAAAGGAATTCCCCCTTATCCTTAGACTGTGACCCCTTGTTCTGGACTCCCCCAACATCGGGAACAATCTTCCAGCATCTAGCTTGTCCAACCCCTTAAGAATTTTGTAGGTTTCTATAAGATCCCCCCTCAATCTTCTAAATTCCATCGAGTACAAACCGAGTCTATCCAATCTTTCCTCATATGAAAGTCCTGACATCCCAGGAATCAGTCTGCTCACAAGGTTGTCTTTGAAATTAGGGAGAGCCAACACAGAATGAATGATTTTTTTGCAATACATCACCATTCAACCCACAAACATTCATACCCCACAAATTCCAGTCACATGTTACTTTATTTCTCTGCCCTTACCATTATATTCTGCCTGCTACAATATGAACTCCAGAATCAACACTTTAATTCTTGGAACAAGCACATTATGACCCTCCACATACAATAAAATCAGATAATGACTTTGCTAGTCTCATTTATATCTGCTGTAGACCAATCTTGTGTTTCCTTATTACTCCCATTAAAATGCCAGTTACATTGCACCATCACATCTGTGTCAATAAAAGTCCGACTTGCACATATTTTTGTCAATGTAATATGCAATATTGATAGGGGATCCAGTAGATGTTACATAATTGGATTTCCAGGAAGTATTCTACAAGTTCACGTTAGAGGTGTGATATATAGAATGGATAGAGGATTGGTTAACGAACAGAAAATAGGGAACAAAGACAAACAGCTCATCTTCAGATTTGAATCAGTAACTAGTGGATGCCATTAGGGTCATTTCTGGAGTCTCAAATATTTATAATCTACATTGATGAGTTTCATAAGCTGTCTTCTGGCAAGTTAGATAATAATACAAAGTTAGCAATGCACTTTCCAACCTCTTTAAACTTGAACTCATTTGGAAGTCTTTTATCCACATCCAGTTTTCACCAAGTTCTTATTATTCAAAACCTGTGTTAACTAACAAACATAGATTGATCCCAGTTCAGCAACAGTTTCATTTTTAAAATTACATTCTCATTTTAAAATCTTTCCCTTGCTTTATTGTTCATTATTGAGTCATACTGCATGGAAACAGGCCCTACGGCCCAACTTGCACACACCGTCCCATCTACACTAGTCCCAGCTGCCTGTTACTCTGTAGTTATCTCTAACTTCCTGTACCTCCAAAGCCTCTCTGGCCTTGTGTACACCAATTGTCATTACCTCTCTATTGCAGTGTTATATGCTGACTAACAACCAAACTCACGGATTCCCTTGTTATACCAATCTGCCTTTCGATGTCGGTGGCTTCCATCTTGTGCACAGTATCAAGATCAAAATCTTGGGCATCTATTCTGATATCTGAATTGATTCTGTGTCCATTTTGATATGAGCGGCATTCCTGTGAAGTACCATGGAACAATCGACTATGTTCGAAATTGTACAGTTAGTTATTACCACTGTTAATGAAAGACATTTAATCTGAATCTCTCTCTCCTTTTCTCTCTCCCTCCCTCAGTCTCTCTCCCTCTCTCCCTGACCATCTGTGAATTTCAACCATTTTCTGTTTTGTTTCAGGTTTGCATCATCTGCACATTCGACTGTCTAATCTTTGGTTTGCTTAGCAGTGTACCGTTCTGTTCTTTTATATATTGGGACACTTTGATTAAGAACAGACTAACTGGAACATATTAATATTGGATACTTTTTTGATAACATTAAATGTTAAATTGAACTACCTTGTAATCTTACCCCTTTTATTTTGCTACCTAAAACAAAAGGCAAATTGCTCAATAAAGAGATCAAGATTGAAGCTTCGTGTAAGACAATCGAGAGTTACGTTATGTGTGATTGCTCAAGTGAATTCAGAAAAATGGAAAATGAAAGCAGAGTGGTCAAGTCAAAGATGCTTCCGAGTTCAGTCTTTGAATGTACAAGGTAACATGGTTATAAATATTGCATATTTAGAATAGCAATCTGTATTACACCGTATGCTGCTGCTATTCAGGTGTCAGTGTAAAATGGCAATCACCTGGACAACCTGCTTCACCCGCAGATCCAGTTTAATGTATATTTAAATACTCCCATTTGTCAACAAAGATCTTTACAAAGGTAGTCAAAGTAATTATTTTTAACCTTTTGCATCTCACAGATGATATCTTGACACGAATAAAAGCCTGAACAAAGTACATGTGAACAAAGCACATATAAATATAAAAATTAAATAAAACAATAGGATGTATTGGTTTCTCATTATTATGTTAATCCGTGTAACCATTCATCTTGATTCTGTGAAAACATCTGACCTGTTTTGATTTCTTAAAAATAATTATCACACATCAAATTTATTTCTGATTCAGTTGTAAAATGTCAATGAAATGAGTGCAAATGCATTGATAGGTTATAAATGCTCTGTCTAATTAACTTGGCATAGGATATATGAGCAGAACCCAGCATACTGCTTGGAAACCTATCACGTTCTGGAGCAACACGGTAGGTTTGTGCTCTGCCACTGGACTCCAGTGCAGAACCAACTAACACACTACTAGGTATAGGAAGAAACTGCAGATGCAGGTTTACACTGAAGATAGACACAAAATTGTATGACGGCACTGGACCTCTATTCGTTGGAGTTTAGAAGGATGAGGGGGGACCTCATTGAAACCTACCGAGTAGTGAAAGGCCTGGAAAGAGTGGATGTGGAGAGGATGTTTCCACTAGTGGGAGAGTCTGGGACCAGAGGTCATAGAGTCGTAGAGTCATAGAGCGATACATTGTGGAAACAGGCCCTTCGGCCCAACCCGCCCACACTGGCCAACAATGTCCCTGCTACACTAGTCCCACTTGCCTGTGCTTGGTCCATGTCCCTCCAAGCCTGTCCTATCCATGTTTCTGTCTAACTGTTTCTTAAACAATGGGATAATCCCAGCCTCAACTACCACTCTGGCAGTTTGTTCCATACACCCACCACCTTTCACCTTGAACCTTGGTCCTTTGGTCCTCAATACCCAACTCTGGGCAAAAGACTCTGTGCATCTACCCGATCTATTCCTCTCATGATTTTGTATACCTTCTCTATAAGGCCTTCCCTCACCCATGGAATAGAGACCCAGCCTACTCAACCTCTCCCTATAGCTCACACTCTCTAGTCCTGGCAACATCCACGTAAATCTTTTCTGAACCCTTTCAAACTCAACAATATCTTTCCTATAACATGGTGCCCAGAACCGAACACAATATTCTAAATGCGGTCTCGCCAAGACTTATACAACTGCAACATGACCTCCCGACTTCTATACTCAATACTCTGACTGATGAAGGCCAAAGTACCAAAAGCCTTTTAGACCGCCTTATCCAACTGCAACTCAACCTTCAAGGAACCATGCACCTGTCTTCCTAGATCTCTCTGCTCTACAGCACTACCCACAGGCCTACTATTTACTGTGTAGTTCCTGCCCTTGTTCGGTCCCAAAATGCAACACCTCACACTTCTCTATATTAAATTCCATCAACCATTCTTCAGCCCACATGGCCGATCAATCCAGATCCTGTTGCAATCGTTCACAACCATCTTCACTATCTGCAAAGCCACTAACTTTTGTATCATCTTCAAATTTGCTAATCTTGCTCTGTATGTTCTTATCCAAATCATTGATGTAGATAACAAACAGTAACGGGTCCAGCACCGAACCCTGAGGCACACCACTAGTCACAGGCCTCCAGTCTGAGAAGCAACCTTCCACCATCACCCTCTGCTTTCTCTCCTTGGATCGCATGCGATCTTGCCTTCCAGAACAGCCTACCTTGTGGTCATAGCCTCAGAATAAAAGAACATTGCTTTAGGAAGGAGATGAGGAATTTCTTTCATCAGAGGGTGGCAAATCTATTGAATTCATTGCAACAGAGGGCAGTGGTGGCCAAGTAAATGGACAATTTTAAGACAGAGATAGATACATTCTTGATTAGTACAGGTATCAGAGGCTATGGGGAGAAGGCGGGAGAATGGGGTTAAGAGGGAAAGATAGATCAGCCATGATTGAATGGTGGAGTAGACTTGGTGGGCCAAATGGCCTAATTCTGCTCCTATCACTCACATGAAAATGCTAGGGTGACTCTGCAGGTCAGGCAGCATGTCTGGAGAAAATAAATAGGTGACGTTTCGGGTCGAGACCCTTCTTCACACCGAGATAACTTTTCTCCAGAAATGCTGCTCAACCCGCTGAGTTACTCCAGCATTTTGTATCCACTGACAGACGTACTCATGGAATATGAGACTTCCAAATTCAGATGCACGTGCACATTTCAAATCCTACATTTATTTGCAGCTATGGGTGATAAATGCACTTTACCGTCTAAGCATCTAATCATGTTTCAGCACAATATATTTTATATTTCCAATTACATATGATATACAGTACAGCATATATATTTATTTTAATTTAATTTAATATTATACACACAAATGTCCCTAAACTTAGATTTGAGCAAAAAATCCTCGACCTGTGGAGGAATTCAGCAGGTGAGTCTGCATTTGTGGAGGAAAATGAACAGACAAGTTTTGGGTCAGGACTCTTATCCAGTCTGAAAAATGATCCCAACCCAATTCATTTCCCACCATAGATGCTGCCTGGCCTGCTGAGTTCCGCCAGCAGTTTTCTGCGCAAGATTCCACCACCAATCTAGCGCTTCCACTTAGATTTGGAAGTGGTTTTAGATACACTCATTCATTTATACCCATGATCTGATGGAAGTGCCGTACTGCAACAAGTTCTGTGACATAGATTCAAATTAAATTATTCTTACGTAACAGTATTATGTAGTGTGTAGGAAGGAACTGCAGATGCTGGTTTACACTGAAGATAGACACAAAATGCTGGAGTATCTCGGCGGGACAGGCACCATTTCTTGAGAAAAGGAATGGTGACGTTTCAGGTCGAGACACTTCTTCAGACTCTGCAGTATTTTACATTACATTTTAAATACAATGACAGTGCTATTCTAATTTTATTTTCAGAAAATTTCTCACAGGAACTCTAGTGAGTGATAATCCACTTGTTTTTTTTGCCCATCTAGATACATTAATTGTCCTTTTTGCTGTGGTTGGATTTATCTTGGGGTTATCAAGTGTTAGCATTCTCTGGAAGCTTTCAAAGAAGAAGTTGGTCTTGCCAAAATCATTGGTAAGTTGTTCTGCAAGTTAAAAATTAAAGGCTACAGGGGACAGTTGGAGTGTCTGCATTACTCATAATCACATTACATTATTTTAGCTTGAACCTAAGCTAAGACATGCCATTGATCTGCTGTAAATTGACTTTACCGGTGTTGCTTTTTATGTAAATTTGGAAGTCAGTACAAAGCAGAAAAACACTGACACTGTGACTAATAACAGGAAGGAGAACATCTCCCATATGCAATTGGGTGAGTTTCTGTAATGTTCAGCCACAGGAAGGAACCAGCTGCTCTCGAATTAGAGGTTAAATAGTGATTTAGCTACGTCGACTATGTCGGTATATGTTTCTCAATATGTTCGATGCTTCAAATTATACAAAACTGTAGGAGTTGTGCAGCAGGTACAAAAGGATTTTGTCCTGAAATGAAGAATTCTGTGCACACATGTTGCTTTCAAACATGTGTGGATTCACCTTGAAAGGCTATGTTACACAGCAAGGTGCAAGTAAATCAGCACCAGAAATAAAGGCGGAGAAGTGGGAAAATTGAAGTACAAGGAGCAATTCCCTTTTATACATGTCAGACAGAAGGTTTTATGTCTGTGCTTTAACAAGAGTATCCTTACAGAGATATATTGCAACCCAGAATATTAAAAATTTTGAATTAATTAGAAAAAACTAAAATATGTAATATTGCACCCATCCATCAAGTTATCACACTTATGTGTTCTTAGGTGCTAGGAGCAGAATACAGCCATTTCACCCATCAATTCTACTCCGCCATTCAATCATGGCTGATCCATCATTCTCCCCATTCTCCTGCCCTCTCCCCATAACCCTTACTAATCAATTTTACTATTATTTTTCCAACTTGTGCTTTGTGCAACTACTACATGGGTAATGGAAGATGGCCGTATTTCAACAAATTACAGCACAGAGTCCATATGGTCCAATATATGACTAAACAGCATCTCAACCGGAGAAGTTGGATCAATTTGGCTAATTGCCAAGGGCAAGAGCATTGTCAAGGGTATGGGTGAAGTGGCAGTGTAGGGATCATGAACAATAGGCAATAGGTGCAGGAGTAGGCTATTCGGCCCTTCGAGCCAGCACCGCCGTTCAATGTGATCATGGCCATTCATCCACAATCAGTACCCCGTTCCTGCCTTTTCCCCATATCCCCTGACTTTACTATCTTTAAGAGCCCTATCTAGCTCTCTCTTGAAAGTATCCAGAGAACCGGCCTCCACTGCCCTGAGTCAGAGAATCGCACAGACTCACAACTCTCTGTGTGAAAAAGTGTTTCCTCATCTCCGTTCTAAATGGCTTACCCCTTATTCTTAAAAATGCCATTCAAAGAGATTTATTTGCATATTGACATTCAGAGCCATGATGGAAATATCTTGACCTTGTATTAGATCTGAGCTTCCACTGGAGTGTGTAGACAATGGTTTATTCCTGCTGCCCTGCAATAAATCTCAATTATCACCTATCTGATACTGCCAGAGGGTTGGATGCAGAAATATTCAAATGTGGTTGAAAAGATGGGTTCTAAGCAAACCTCTTTATAAAGTTCTAGCTGGACATTCCATGACTTTGCAAATTGACTGATTGGAGACCTGCAATGCACCAAGCATTTTCTTAGGCTCGATGCATTTGGCATTCATGACTGTTCTCAGTCAACATGGATTCCATTGAGTTGTGAAACTAATAATGGATATTTGAGATAATCTAGAGCAGTCTCAATGGATTTAAATTCCTACCTATATTATGGCGGATTAACTTTCGGCAGTCTTCAAAAGCACTGGCATTTTCTCTGGAATAGAAACATAGAAAACATAGAAAATAGGTGCAGGAGTAGGCCATTCTGGTCTCAATGAACTGGACTTAACTACCTTCTGTGGCAGAGAATTCCAGAGACTCACCACTCTCAGTGTGAAAAATGTTTTCCTCATCTCGGTCCTAAAGGAATTCCCCCTTATCCTTAAACTGTGACCCCTTGTTCTGGACCTCTCCAACATCGGGAACAATCTTCCTGCATCTAGCCTGTCCAATCCCTTAAGAATTCTGTAAGATCCCCCCTCAATCTTCTAAATTCTAGCGAGTACAAGCCGAGTCTATCCAGTCTTTCCTCATATGAAAGTCCTGACATCCGAGGAATCAGTCTGGTGAACCTTCTCTGTACCCCCTCTATGGCAAGAATGTCTTTCCTCAGATTTGGAGACCAAAACCGTACGCAATACTCCAGGTGTGGTCTCACCAAAACCCTGTACAACTGCAGTAGAACCTCCCTGCTCCTAAACTCAAATACGTTTGCTATGTAATTAAAGTATAAGTGTGCACTTAATAAATAGTGTACACTTACACTTTAATTCAATGTTCAATGGTTCTTAATTATGTGTATCAAGGTACAGCAAAATTCTGTTTCTGCATACTGATCAAAAAATTATTTCATTTCCCTGGAAATTCCAGCGCTGTAGAAGATTGAAGAAGGTCAATCAGTCATGGAAGAAATCTCATAATATTGGGTGGAACTTGTTAATAAATAACTCCATTGATGTTTCACAGCAGTGTTACCATATAGTTGTTTAGTCAATCCTCACACGTATGATGGTACTGAATATCTCAGTGCTCCAATTCTGAATTAAAAGGTCATAAGGGTTTGGAGCAGAATTAGGCCATTTGGCCCATCAAGTCTACACCGCCATTCAATCATGACTGATCCATCTCTCTCCTAACCCCATTCTCCTGCCTTCTCTCCATAATCCCACATACCCGTACTAATCAGGAATCTATCCATCTCTGCCTTAAAAATGTGACTTTTGTTTCCCAGATACTTATTGTAAAGGCCATCAACCCACTTGTGGAGAAGATTGAGGAGGACACTGTATCTGTTGTGATTAAATATGAGGAACTGATTCCTGTGGCGCATGATCTCATTTCTGAGGAAGTTGCAAAACCCAGCACATGTGCAGAGAACCATGAACCACCTGCAGTTGACCTGAAATATGCGAGGAAAAGCTGTGCCTATGATAGGCCTCAAAATCTGGAGAATATTTGCTAATTCTTTTATGCCCAAGAATGCCATTTGTTCTCTTTGCAACTCCTTATCCTAGGTAGATGTTGTGCATCATTATTGCTACTTGGTAGAATTGATTTTGGTGGCTGGGAAAACGCACAAATTAAATTTGAGTGTGTGCTGTGCAATGTATTAGTTAAATCCTCTTAAAAATGAATTTCTGATGTGAGTCGAACAATACAAGGGTCAGACAAAAATGCTGGAGAAACTCAGTGGGTGAGGCAGCATCTATGCAGCGAAGGAATAGGTGACGTTTCGGGTTGAGACTGATGTGGGAGTGGGGGGGGGGGGGGGGGCGGGAAGAAGAAAGGAAGAGGTGGAGACAGTGGGCTGTGGGAGAGCTGGGAAGGGGAGGGGAATACAACGGTCAGAATCAGAACAATGTTAGCTTTTCTGGTCTGCAGCAAGAACTTGCCTGGCGTTAAGAGAAGAATGTAACGTTTGTTTGCTTAATATGTACATTTTAATAAAATAAAGAACATTTTAAAAATTAAATGTTGTGTGCAAATTAAATTTGCCGTTTCTTTTGAGATAGTCAATAGTGCTTTATCTGTCACATATGCAACTGCACAGTGGAATTCATTTTGCATATATTACACATGCGGGCGCCTCTATTTCTGGTCCCATTATTCAAAGTCCAGTCAGCCTTGATGCACTGGGGCAGTTCCCACGAACCAACATCCTTCTCATCTCCTTAGTCAATGTTGCTATGAAGGCAGACACACATTTTCAGGCAGCAAGTGATAAAAAATGACCAAGTAATTCATTTTGATAAGATTGAATGAAGGAAATGTGTTAGCTGGGAAAAGAGAACTCCTGTACACACTGTGTTAAAGAAGGAACTGCAGATGCTGGAGAATCGAGGGTTACACAAAAAGCTGGAGAAACTCAGCGGGTGCAGCAGCATCTAAGGAGTCTGAAGAAGGGTCTCGACCCGAAACGTCGCCTATCTCCTTCACTCCTTAGATGCTGCTGCACCCGCTGAGTTTCTCCAGCTTTTTGTGTAACCCTCCTGTACACACTGTTGTCTTTAATATCCAACCAAACAGGCTGATCTCCATTGTCATTTACTTTGGTAGGTGGATCAATCACATCATCTGATGAGACTCACATAAACTATTTTTATAGTAAGACTCATTGGAATGACATTACAGGCCTGCCACTCATGTGCTGTTCTGCAGCTTACCAATCAGGGAGGTGGCCATATCTCTTCATGGAGCCAAGCAGTGAATGAGTTGCAAGCTACTAAGAGAGAAAATTCTGAAAGGGCAATGGACGGAAATGCTGAAAAACAAATGTGTCCTAAAATTAATGAGATTCCGACCTGGTTGGAAATACTAGTTGGCTATCTCACTTAGGGCGACACAGTGGCGCAGCAATAGAGTTGCTGCCTTGCAGCACCAAGGACCCCGGTTTGATTCTGACTAAGGGTGCTTTCTATACGGAGTTTGCACGTTCTTCCTGTGACCACGTGGGCTTTCTCTAGTTTCCTCCCACATTTCAAAGACTATCCCAGAGAAACTGAATAGAAACTAAAACAACAGTAGTATAGTACAGGAATAGACCATTCAGCCCTCACTGTCCATGCCGAACATGATGCCAAGTTAAACTAATCGCTATCTGAATGTGATCCATATCACTCCATACCCTGTATATCCCTGAGTCTATCTAAAAGTCACTTAAATGCCATTGTTGTATTTGCCTCCACTACCACTCCTGGCAGAACTTTCCAGAAACCTATCATTTTATTGTGTGAAAACCCTGCCTGCACATCTCCATTAAACTTTGCCCCTCTCTCCTTAAAGCTGTTCCCTCAAGTCCCAACAAGCTATTGAGAAAATTGTCAGCACCAGATAGCCATACACTGTATCTCACATGTGAAGGTATATACAAAATATATCACAACAAATTAATTCTGAGGAAATGAATGGTGCAGAATTTGCATGCATATTCAATAGCCTTATTATTACTGTGCCAGTGTTTTCCTAAGAACTGACCCAATGGCATTCATTGTATTTTGACCTCCATAGGCAGAGTAATTTTTTACAGATTTATCTTACATTGACTGGAAGGAGAGCAAAACACAGAAAGTTGGCACAATTCCTTTTGTTTAAGGAAACTGACAAAACCATGTTGGAATCTCTTCAGTTGCATTAGGCTTCAAATTATTTTCAAGATAAAAGTTGAACAGTGACTCTAATAAGCAACGCTTTACTTTGTCAAATGGAGAAGAGGTGAAAGGGGCAGTACAGTGATGCAGGGAGTGGCACAGTGATGCAGCAGTAGAGTTGCTGCCTTATAGTGTCAGAGACTCGAGTTTGATCCTGACTACGGGTGCTGGCTGTTTTGTGAATGGAGTTTGTACGTTCTCCCTGTGACCATGTGAGTTGTCTTTGGGTACTCCAGTTTCCTCCCACACTCCAAAGACCTTTAGGTTGGTAGGTTAATTGCCTTTGGTAAAAAAAAAATTGTAAATTGTCTCTAGCGTGTAGGATAGTGCTAGTGTTTGGGGTGATCGTTGGTCAGCGCAGACTCGGTGGGACAGATATTTAAACAACTGTGGTACCTTGAAGTTATGATTTCTCTTTGTGGGCTCAACATTTTTAGATGTCCTCTGATGGGGTGGAAGTTTCAGCTGCACACCTTGCTCTTATAGGTCATAACTTTGACATGTTCATCCCAGACCTCACCAAGTTCAAATTATTGTTACAATTTATTTGTCTTCTTGTTCTTCCTTTCTTTAAGAAGGGGGATCAGGGTAATCCAACAAATTACAGCCGAGTAAATTTGTGATAGGGAAGTTATTTGATAATATTCTTAGGGATAAGGTTTAAGTGCATTTGGAAAAGTGTGGAGATATCAGGGATAGTCAGCAGAGCTTAGTGTTGGGGAGGTCACGCCTCACAACTTAATTGAAATTTTCAGGAAGTAAGAAAGATGATACATGGACTTTAGTAAAACATTTTGCAAGCTGGCTCATGATAGGCATAAATGTGAGTCTAAAGAACTCTGCAGAAGGTCATGATGGAGTTAGAACCACTCTCTTAAAAAAAGTTATTGATCATATTACTGAGCCACTAGCACATATTTTTTCTGTATCTCTCCAATCTGGTGTCATTCCTCAAGATTTAAAGATTGCCAAAGTCATACCTATCTATAAATCAGGTGACCCTAAAGAATTTGGTAATTACCGCCCAATATCTATTCTCCCCTGTCTCTCAAAAATCATAGAAAGACTAGTGTACACAACAATCCTAAACCATCTAACTGTGAATAATATTTTGTATAACCATCAATATGGCTTTAGGAAGAATACGGAGCATGCATTATTAATAACAACTCTACTGCTCTACAGGATAGAGCAGGATATAGATCCGTTGGAAATTTGGGCAAAGATATCATACATGGTGTTTAAACTGGGCAAGCGTGGGCTGGTGTAACTTTGGAGATCAGATGCAAGATGAAAGTGTACAATAAATGGCAGGGCCCTGAAGAGCATTGATGTAAAGGGGGATCTGGAGGTGCAAGTTCATAACTCCCTGAAAAGGCAACATAAGTGTGGATAGGTTATTAAAGAAGGAATATGGCATATGTTCATTGATCAGTTTACTGAGGACAAGTTGAGCAACTTTGGAGTATTCTGTGCAGTTCTTATCATTGCAGGAAGGATATGGAGGCTTTGATATGCTGCAGGTGCTCTTCTGCTCTATGATGCCTTGCCTAGCTTTCTCCTGCCCCTCCTCTCTTTCAACTCCCCCCCCCCCCCCCTGCAATCAATCTGAAGAAGGACCCCAACCCGAAACATCACCTAACCATGTTCTGCAGAGATGGTGCCTGACCCACTGAGTTACTCCAGCACTACGTGTCTTTGTTTCGAAAGCAACATCTGCAGTTCCTTGTGTCTACATATTACTGTTCCATCGCAAAATCTCCCCAAGGTATGCCTACTTTGAAAAAGTTCTCCTCTTGTCTCTGATGGGAGTTCTGTGAGACACTCTCTCGCTGTACCCACTCTGTGATTCCTGCTGATCTCCAGTTCTACAACCGTGTTATCCACCTATCACTCACTAGATTTTCCCCTGCCCCTCCTCTCTTCCAGCTTCCAGTGTTGGTGTTTTGACCAGTAAGTTTTCAAACAACACAGCCGCCAATTTTAGCGCCATTATCCAGAGTCCAAAGTCCAGTCGGCCCGCGTGCTCAGTGTACTGGAGCACTTCCCACAAACCGACGTCCCTCTCCTCTCCTCTCCTCGCCCGCCCATCTTTGTGCCCCGGGGGCACCTCCCGTAGCCTACCTCAAGGTGACTGAGGCATTATCCCGGTTCACCTTCCTATCGACCCACTTTCCTAGCACCTGACGTCTCCAGGTCCCTCCCGGTTACGCCGTCTGATGAGTCTTCAGGCAGGTCCCGACAAGCTGCTGACCATTGAGCCTTCGGGGGGGGGGGGGGGGGTTCCGGGTACCATCGACCATAGAGTCTTTGGGCAAGGTCCAGGTGAAGGCGCAGGGAGTAAATGTTAAGGGTGAAGGATGGGGCTTCAATTGGGTGGCCAGCATGGGTGTCAATATTCTATAGTATTGTAGGACCTGTACATAATTGAGACAAATGAAGAGATTTCCATTTAACGTATGATTGTGTCTTGCAAATAGTGAAAAAGCTTTGAAGAATCCAAACTGTCACACACCATTGGTTACCCAGCCACTTTTCTGCCTTTCCAACCATGAATATTGTCCTTAACCTATTTTCAATGGCGAGTCGAGGATGGTGATGATGTGGAGATTCAGTTTTATCAAGTTAATTGGTTACTCACTTGTTGATGACAGTTATTGCCTGGAACCTGTTTGCTCTCGATGTTATTTGCCACTCTCCTGCCCAGATGTAAATATTGTACAGATCTTGTACAGACTGGCAAAGGAACCACATATGGGGCAGGTACAGGTTCAAGAAGTCAAAGTAATTTGTTAAAATAATGCAGCACTGAAAATACTTGCTAAAAAAAAATCACAAAAGTTAATAAGGCTGGAAAGTTCCCACTTAAGCCGAGTTGTTTTTGTGGTAAATGTTTTATTTTGTTTTGCTTTTTTGGTTAGCCAGCAACATAGTTCATTTAACAAAACATTTATTGGATCCAGTCACCTTATCTTGCCCTACTACCACTGGAAGGGTGGGTTTTGGGGGGCATGGGGGTGCAGATGGGGGAGGGGTGGGTGGTGCCGGAAAATTATTTCTCAAGCACTTCTGAAATTCTATTCTATTTACCTCAAGCTGAGTCATTCTTTTACCAGAACTGCAACGAATGGTGAATTTCTCCCCGTGACGCTTATCAGAAGTCTGAAGTAATCTGATCTACGGTATGTGCTCATTTTCTAAATGCTTAGATAAGAAATGATTCCACCAAATGCTGCAGCATTAAGCCGCCGATTACATATTGGTGCCAGGGTCAAGGAAGGTACATAAATCTCCTGGTCCTGATCAGATATATCCAAGGACACTGTGGGGAACTAGAGAACAAATTGAAGGTGTCCTGGCTGAGATGTATGAATTATCAATAGATACAGGTTAGTTGCTAGATGACTGGAGGGTGGCTAATGTCGTGCCTCTATTTAAGAAGGGCTGCAAGGAAAAGCCTGGGTAATATAGACCAGTGAGCCTTACATCTGTAGATGGACACCAGCGAATAACTCAGCGAGTCAGGCAGCATCTCCGGAGAAAAGGAATAGGTGACATTTCGGATTGGAACCCTCCAGCAGACCCTAAAGAAGTCTGAACAAGGTTTCTGACCCAAAATGTCACCTATTCCTTTTCTCCTGAGAGGCTGCCTCACCTTTCACCATTTTCTCCTACTATTTCCTTTGCCCTCCTCTACTTCCTCCAACTGCTCATGACCCTCCTCCCCCCCTCCAGGTCAGCCATTTTCCCCAATACTTCTCTCTCCCTCCTTCTCCCCCCGGTTCCCATCTATCCACCATTCCTCAACCTGGTTCTACATATCACTCCTCATCTTCATTAGCAGATTCCACCCTTTACAACCTTTTGATACCTTCACTCACCTTGATACTGCTTAATACGATGCTAGCAATATTGAATGTGTACACACTGAGAATGTATTTAGACATTGTGCACAGTGTTTATTTTGTACATAAAAAAGACACAAATTGCTGGAGTTTCTTCGTGAGTCAGGCAGCATATCTGGAGAACATGGATAGGCGATGTTTTGGATTAGGATCCTTTCTCAGACAAATTGTAAGAAGAGGGAGAAAGCTGAAAGAGTGGTGGGTGAGAGGCTAAGTCTGGAAAGTGATAGGTGGATACAGGCGAGGGGAATCTTTTGATTTTAGATGGGTACAGTGCAGAGATGGGGAAAAAACAAAAGGCAGTGAAAAAAGGAGAGAGGTGGCTTTAAATGTGAAGCTAGAGAAAGGGATATAGATGAAAGGGGAAGGATATATATACATATAAAAATATATATACATATAAATATATATATACTGGACCCATTGGATCCCAGCTTCACACGGGAGGGCTGGTCACCCAATACAATATTCCACCTCTCCACCAATTCCAAGATTGCTGGCCAGTGTGGGGGAAGGGGGGGGGGGGGGGGGGGGCTTTCTGGAGTGTTAGCATGGGTGTTGTGGGCCAAAGGAACTTGATTTTCAGAGGGCTAGTATGGACATTGTGGCCAAATGGATTCTTGGGCTGGCAGCTTAGTCACTCAGGCCTGGCAGCTCAGTAACTCAAGCCTGGCAGCTCAGAAACTGCCAGATATTCTGCCGAAAACAGGTGAGAGACTGTGGGACAGAAGGGGAAGAGGGTGGACAATCAATTTTAGACATTTTCATCACTTTTTACAGTTGCAAAAGACACACAGTTGCAAAAGGCACACAGTTGCAAAAGGCACACAGTTGCAAAAGGCACACAGTTGCAAAAGGCACACCATATAACCATATAACAATTACAGCACAGAAACAGGCCTTCTCGGCCCTTCTAGTCCGTGCCGACCATTTATTTTCCCCTAGTCCCATCTATCTGCACTCAGACCATACCCCTCCATTCCCTTCCCGTCCATATAGCTATCCACTTTACTTTTAAATGTTAAAATCAATCCTGCCTCCACCGCTTCTGCAGGAAGATCATTTCACACAGCCACCACTCTCTGAGTAAAGAAGTTCCCCCTCATGTTACCCCTAAACTTCTGTCCCTTAATTCTCATGTCATGCCCTCTTGTTTGGATCTTTCCTACCCTCAATGGGAAAAGCTTATCCACGTCAACTCTGTCTATCCCTTTCATCATTTTAAAGACCTCAATCAAGTCCCCCCCTTAACCTTCTGCGCTCCAAAGAATAACGACCTAACTTGTTGCAAAGGCACACAGTTGCAAAAGGCACACAGTTATAAAAGGCACAGTTTAAAAACATATAAAGGGCACTCACAGGATAGTATTCTCAGTGTTCTGTAGATTTTCAGCTCAGACTGAAAGTTGTGATCCTCTCCCTCCCCCATCTTGCAGAGACTGAGCCATGCCCACACTTCCGGGTTTTATAGCCCCTCCCACTCCAGTCAGAAGGGGCATGGCCTTCGTGGCATGATTGACAGGAGAGAGAATCTCAATATTGTTTAAACATTAGTAAGTCTTTTCTCTTTCATCGATGGGAAAAATCCTCTGGCCCTGTCACCTTAATCAGAGGGGGACTCTGATTAAGGTGACCAAAAATCACAACTGTAAGTGGTCGCATTTCTTCTACAATCAATATACAGTGCAAACAGGAAGTGGTCAGGTATATATTTTTAATTATATATATATAATGTATATATATATATATATATATATATATATATATATATATACACACACACACACATCGGCGCATCTATATGTATATACATATGTACTGTATATGTGTATATCCACAAGCACACACATATATATATACAATAAAACATTCTTGACTTGACATAAACAAAAAAACGCTCGGGCAGGTTTGCTATTGCTACACGGGAGGGTTTAAACTGGATTGGTCGGAGGGTGGGATCTCATACGCGACAGAGGCAGGTGAGAAGTTAGAAGTTGGTATAGACGGTGGTGTGGGAAAGGTTAGTGGACAGAATAGGCAAGTGAAAGGAGAGTTGGAGGGTTGGCTTAAACTGCATATATTTTAGTGCAAGTGGCCTGACGGGTAAGGCAGATGAGGTGAGGGCGTGGATCGGTACAAGCGACTGGGACATTGTAGCCATGACTGAAATCTGGTTAAGGGAGGGGCAGGACTGCCAGCTCAATGTTCTGGGGTACAGGAACTTCAGGAGAGACAGGGGCAAAGAAAAAAGAGGAGAGGGAGTTGCATTGTTGGTTAAGGAGGATGTCATGGCAGTGGTCAGAGGTGACATTACGGACGGGTCGTCAAGTGAGGCTATATGGGCGGAGCTGAGGAACAAGAAAAGGGATTATCATCTTGTTGGGGGTTGTTATTTATGGCCCTTGTGACAAAAAAGACCTCATGCCATGTCAGGTTAAGCATGACTCATAACATGAGCAGATACCCAAAACTAAGCAAAGCAAATATCACAACTGATGACAAACATATGTAATGTCAAACATAGTCCAGATACTTCACGACTGGCCTGCAAACACGACTGGAGCATGTACGATAAAAGCCATCTCCATTCTTTTTCTCCGGAGACAGGGCTGGTGATATCGTCGCCGTGGGGGAGTGGGCCAATGCCTCAGAGATCGAATTAGGAGACGGTGGCGCAGGCGAGGATGGGACAGACGAAGGAGCTGTCACAGGCATGAATCGTTGCATCAGCAAGAGCATGTGAGGGTCATCAGATGCAGATTGAAATGAACTTGTACGGTCTGGATTGTAAGGGGGAGGGATTGACTCCTTCACAGGCAGGAGATGTTTCGTCGGTAGGTGCCGCCATCGGCTCTAACAATGTATGAGCGTGGTTCTGAAGGTAGACCAGAAATCACCCCAATACGGTCATGGCCTTTGTCAGTCTGTAAGCGGACCACCTGTCCTTTGGTCAATGGGGGCAGAGGCCTGTTCGTCTTGTCGAACCTTTTTTTCTGAATGTCACGCGTCTGTTGCAACCTAGATTGAATCTCCTCAGGTGGAAAGACATATGGGATTAACTTTTGTTCCACAATGGGCAACGGGGTACGGGTCTGCCTTGACAATAATCATAGAACAGGTGAACCCAAGGCAGGGTCACGGGAAATGTTACGCAAATTGAGAAAATCCAGGAAAACATCCGGTTTGGCCCTGTGTGAGCGCTACATAAGTTGTTTTGCACTCGGGACAGCTCGTTCAGCCAGCCCGTTAGACTGTGGATACTCAGGGCTGCTGGTAATGTGGTGAAAATTCCATCGTCTTGCAAACTCTCTGAATTGTTGACTGGTGAACTGGCTGCCATTGTCAGTCAACAGCTTGCCTAGAGATCCATGGATTGAAAAATGACGAGATAATTTCAAAATCACACTGCTGAAAGTGGGGCTGCTGAGGAAATCAATGTCGAACCACCCGGAATATGAATCCACTAGCATCAGGTAGTGCTTGCCGTGCCACTCAAATAAATCAAGCTGCTACTGTAGACCATGGGAGCGCAGGTACAGGATGTGGTAGAAGTGGTTGCTTTTGTTGATGAGGTACCAGGCTATTGCACACCGCACAAGCTGCCACATTGTTGTTAATGTATTCGGCCAAACCAGGCCAGTAAAATATGCTTTTCGCCCATGAAGCACTGGCTTCAGCGGCTGGGTGTCCTGCGTGGACAGAGTCAACATACCGGTGGTGTAGTGAGGCAGGAACCATGGCCTTGTGTCCTTTTAAAACAATACCGTCTTGTAGCACTAATCCGTCCCGAACAGGAAAAAAGGTCGGACTGGCAAAGGAACGCTGTAGTGCTTGCCACCCTTAATGACAGGTTAGTGACTGTAGGGTCCTGTCGGTGGCAGTGTGGGCAACCAAGTCCTCCATCCATGATGAAGGGGTGAAGGAGACGGATATCACAATAAAGCCATCGTCCTGCGAGGGTAGATCCTCGCAGGTCTTACGAGGTGCACGTGAAAGAGTGTCTGCCAGGTGCATATCCTTTCCCCGCTTGTAGGTGAGGACGATGTCATATTTCTGGAGTTGCAGTAACATTCATTGTAGACGTGCTGGAAAATTGTAAATTGATTTATTGAAAATGCCGATAAGAGACTGGTGGTCGGTCACCACCGTAACTGTGCGACCAAAGATGACATTGTTGAACTTTTTGCAGGCAAAAACAACCACTAGCAATTCCTTTTCGATTTGGGCATATCGTTATTCTGTGTCAGACATGGTGCGTGAGGCATAGGCGACAGGCTTATTGCCATGGCCTTCATTATGAAGGCACGCAGCAACCAGGCCAATGCTGTGAGGCATCACATGTAAGTGTGATAGGTAGTCTATGATCAAAGTACGCTAGAGTTGGGGTGGCTGACATCTGCCGGTTAAGAGTGTCAAACGCTGTCTGATGTTATTCATGCCAGGTCCAAGCCATGTCTTTGCGTATGAGCAGGCATAACGGGGCTGACGTTTCGCTGAAATCGGTTATGAATTTCCTCAAATAGTTCGCCATGCCAAGGAACCTCTGCAAGCTGGGCACATCAGTGGGTGCTGGGAACACATCAATGGCACTAGTTTTCGCTGTATCGGTTTTCAGGCCGTCCTTGGTAAATATATGGCCGAGGTATTTTACTTCATTCACTCTGAATCTACATTTGTTTCGGTTAAGTTTGAGATGGATGGCCTCGGCACGCTTCAATACTTTTGTCAGATTGGCGCCATGTTCCTCAATCATTTTTCCCAGCAATTATGATATCATCCACTACAATGGAGCAAGGGTATCCGGAAAACAATTGCTCCATGGATTGTTGAAACACTTCACTGGCTGGACTTATACCGAAGGGCATTCTCAAAAATCTATATCGTCCGAACGGTGTACTGAAAGTTGTCAACTTGGAGGATTTATGTTGCAGTGGAATCTGCCAGAATGAATTCTTGGGATCTTGCACTGTGAATACAGTTGCATCAGCCATCTGTGCCGCAATCTCATCCACTGAACGCATTGGATAACGTTGTCTCTTAATCGCCGCATTTAAATCCTTGGGGTTAATGCAAATCTTTATCTCGTCCTTTATTCTTTTTAATAGTGGCAACCATTGAGGAGACCCAGTCTGAGGGTTCAGTTACAGGAGTAATCACACCAAGAGCCACCATTCTGTTAAGTTCACTTTGCATACAATCCCGCATAGCATGGGGAATCCTGTGAGCTGGACGAACAACTGGGATTGCCCCTGGGTTAATAGTAATCGTGCATCTGGCAGGCAACCTGCCCAGCTCGTCGTTAAACAAGTCCTTGTATTGTGTTAAAATGTGATGTGTAAAATCACAGTCTACAGCCACTGGACAGAAGGAAAGACTGAAGGAAATCAAACCCATGTCATGACATGCGTTGGCACCCAGTATGGATGTCACCCAGTCTGGTCTCCAAGTGGAGGCTTGGGTTCAAATCCCACTTCTGACAGCATGTTATTTATGGCCCTTGTGATAATAAAGACTTCATTCCATGTCACGTTAAACACTGTTTATGCAAGACAAACAAGTACAAGCTCTCACTTGGGAGTGTACTCCAAACTACGGAGCATAGCGGAGTGCGACACTAATAAACTAGTAGGCATAACTACAAAGCATGACTCATAACATGAACCTCTAATCTACAGGGGTGTACTACAGACCCCCAAATAGTCAATGGGAATTAGAAGAACAATTATGCCAGGAGATTGCAGACAGCTGCAGGTCAAATAATTGTAGGTCAATTTTTGTAGTAGGGGAGTTTAACTTTCCCAATATTGACTAGGAAAATCATAGCATGAAGGGTTTAAATGGGGTGCAATTCTTCAAAAGTGTTCAGGAAAGTTTTCTCACGCAGTATGTAGTGGCCCACACACGTGAGAGAGCAACGCTGGATCTAGTATTGGGAAGTTGGGAGGGGCAAGTTAATGAAGTGTGTGTGGAGCAGCCTTTTTGGACCAGTGACAACAACTCGATTAGGATTAAGATAGTTATGGATAGGGACGGAGAAGGTCCACATGTTAAAATGCTCAACTGGGGTAAGGCCAACTTTGAGGGTATGAGAGAAGGTCCTGCTCAAGTTGATTGGAGCAGGTTACTGAGGGGAAAGGAACATCAGCCAAGTGGGATGATTTTAAAAGTGTGCTGACAAAAACACAGGATATGTACGTCCCCATTAGAGTGAAGGGCAAAGCAGGTAAACGTAAGGAGGTTTGGCTGACGAGGGAAATTGAGGCATTGGTCAAAAACAAGGATGCATGGGACAGATATATGTAGCTGGGATAAAGTGTATCCCTGGAGGAGTTTCGGGAACGAAGGAGTAAACTGAAAAAGGAGATCAGAAGGGCAGGAGATAGCTCTGGCGGGTAATATTAAGGACAGTATTAAAAGATTTTATAAATACATAAGGGGGAAAAGGGTAACTAGAGAGAGAGAGAAAGAGAGAGTGGGACCCCAGGAATCAAAGTGGTCACCTCTGTGTGGAACCACAGGAGATGGGCAAGGTCCTCAACGAGTATTTCTCCTCTGTATTTACCGAGGAGAAAGACAGTAGGACGGAGGAACTCGGGGCAGTCAATGGAAGTGTCTTGAGAGCAGTCAGTGTTACCGATGAAAAAGTACTGAAGGTACTATCATGAAGACAGACAAATCTCCAAGGCCTGATCAGATATATCCGGGGACATTGTGGGAAACCAGAGAGGAAATTGGGGGAGCACTAGTTAAAATTTACAAGTCGTTCTTAAATACAGGAGAGGTGCCGGAAGCCTGGAGGGTGGCAAATGTTGTGCCTCTTTTCAAGAAGGGCTGCAGGGAAAATGATGGGAACTACAGGCCGGTGAGAACATTTGCAGTTGGAAAGTTACTAGAGAGTATTCTGAGGGATAGGTTATACAGGCATTTGGATGGGCAAGGGCTGATTAGGGATAGTCAGCATGATTTTGTACATGCGTCGGGTCTCACAAATCTGATTGAGTTTTTTGAAGACGTGACCAAAAAATTTGATGAGAGCAGAGCTATAAATGTTATATATATGGATTTCAGTAAGGCAGTCGACAAGGTTCCGCATGGTGGGCTGCTCTGGAAGGTTAGTTCGCATGCGATCCAAGGATAGCTGAATGGATATCAAATTGGCTTCATGGAAGGAAACAGAGGGTGATGGTGGAAGGTTGCTTCTCGGACTGCAGGACTGTGAATAGTAGTGTGCCTCAGGGTTCGGTGCTGGGCCCGTTACTGTTTATCATCTACATCAATGATTTTGATGAGAACATACAGGGCAACATTAGCAAGTTTGCTGATGATACAAAAGTGGGTGATTAAGCAGATAGTGAAGATGGTTGTGAAAGATTGCAGCAGGATCTGGATCGATTGGCCAGGTGGGCTGAGGAATGGTTCATGGAATTTAATACAAAGTGTGAGGTGTTGCATTTTTGGACGTCTAACAAGGGGAGGACCTACACAGTGAATGATAGGCCTCTGGGGAATGTTGTAGAGCAGAGGGATCTAGGAGTGCAAGTGCATGGTTCCTTGAAAGTCGAGTCGCAGGGAGATATGGTGGTCAAAAAGGCTTTTGGCACATTGGCCTTTAACAAAGAATTGAGTATAGAAGTTGGGAGGTCATGTTGCAGTTGTATAAGATGTTGGTGAGACCGCATTGAGAATATTGTGTTCAGTTCTGGGCACCATGTTATAGGAAAGATATTGTCAAGCTTCAAAGGGTTCAGCAAAGATTTACGAGGATGTTGCCAGGACTAGAGGGTGTGAGCTACAGGAAGAGTTTGAGTAGGCTGGGTCTCTATTGCTTGGAGCGCAGGGGGATGAAGGGTGATCTTATAGAGGTGTATAAAATCATGAGAGGAATAGATCGGGTAGATACACAGAGTCTCCTGCCCAGAGTAGGGGAATGGAGGACCAGAGGACATAAGTTCAAGGTGAAGGGGAAAAGATTTAATAGAAGCTAGACCAAGTGGGACCCGTTGTGTCCCGTCCCCCAATGCGGGGAGGGGGTAGCACGCAGCGTCATAGGGGAGCGCTGGTCACCGAAAGCAATATTGCACCACTCACCCATAGGACCCAATACTCACCACTCCCTAGAGAGGGAGGGGGGTAGAGAGGGAGGGGGTGGTAGAGTGGGAGGGGGGGTAGAGAGGGAGGAGGTGGTAGAGAGGGAGGGGGGGTAGAGAGGGAGGGGGGGTAGAGAGGGAGGGAGGGGGGTAGAGAGGGGGGGGAGTAAAGAGGGAGGGGGAGAGAGAGAGGGGAGTAAAGAGGGAGGGAGAGGGGAGAGGGGAGGGGGAAAGAAAGATGGGGGAGGGAGTAGAGAGGGAGGGGGAGGGGGTAGAGAGGTAGAGGGAGAGGATTAGAGAGGGAGGGTAGAGGTAGGGGGAGTGGGGTAGAGATGGAGTGGGGTAGAGATGGAGTGGGGTAGAGAGGGAGAGGGGTAGAGAGGGAGAGGGGTAGAGAGGGAGGGGGCAGAGAGGGAGGGGTGTAGAAACCCCACCCCATCTCCCTCCTCCTCATTTCCCTCATCCTCTTCCCATTCCCTGCCCCAGCACCTACCCAGGTCGTAGAGAAGCACCAGGGCCTGGAACTCGGCCTGGTTCTCATACTCGGGCCGGCCCTGGCTGCAGACTGCAGCTCGTCCACCGCTTGGGCTGCAGTTCAGGCCCCGACTTCATCTCCGGGCTTGTTCCTGACACAGGACCCAGGCTCGTCCCTGATTCCACGGGCGGCTTCTTTCTCGACTCCGGTCATGGGCCCATCCGAAGCCCCGGGCTCGGCCCTCACTCCGGCTCCAGCCCAGGCCCAGACCCGAGCGAGACCGTGGGCGGGCCTTGGACACGAGGACTGCGACTGGGCCAGGCAAAGGGGGGGAGTGGGTGGTTTCCAGAACATTCCAGTGTGGCGCACCTCCCACCCCTGCGAAGAGCTGGAATGCCCAATTTCTGCCTTGCGAGTGCATTGTGACAGCATTTGGATTTGTTTTTGCCGAAAGTCGGTGAGTTTGGGCTGTTTTTAAAAAAATTTAAATGTGTGTGAAATGCGACGGGAAGATGTTTATCGCCTCCACGGGAAAAAAGTGAGTAGAATGTGTGAAGATGGGAAGGCTGTGGCCTTGCGTTTGGAAGCAAATAGGAATTAACCAGATGACACACACACACATAAACCAGGCACGTGCCGTCAGGGTAGGCAAGGTAGGCACTGCCTACCCTGATTAAAATTATGAAATGGGAATTATTAAATATAAATAGTAAAGGCATGGGAGAATTATGCCTATGTAAGAGACTGATCTCTTAGGTAGGCATAATTCCCTGTGCCTTTCGCCCGCAGCGCTTGTGACACGGGAAGCTCTGTGCAGCCCCCGTGCCGTCAGCGCTGCCTGAAGCCGTCAATTTTAATCGGGGCTGAAGGCAGCAGAAATCCTGCATTTGTAGCACTGCGCATGCGCATCAGTCTACTGCGCATGCGCAGCGCAAGTTTATTGGCGGGGTTTTCAACCATGTTTTGTCGTGTCCCAATGATATGGTAAGTACATTTTGTGATTTTTTTTTTTTTAATGCCGTATTTGCCGGGGTGTGGGGGGGGGTGTGGGAGTCGGAGTGGGGAGTGAGCTCCTTTCACAGCGTTTGGGGAGTCTGGCCCGGGGTACCGTTGCGGGGAGGGCTCAAATGTTATGAATGAGGGGTCGGGGGCATCCACTTGCGACGTTCCTTGCAAGGGGGCATGAAATGACACTGCTCTGAGGCCGGGGGGGGGGGGGGGGGGGGGGGAGAGAGAGAGAGAAGTAGCTCGAGCGGCCACTGGGCCGGACAGCGGAACCAGCCGCCACCTTAGCTCCAGAACCACCCGCCCACCTCTGGCAGCTCTCCATCTAAAAACCTCTCTCCTGCCACTCGCTGGCCTCACTCATGTCCTTAAATTCCTGCAGCGAGATTGAGGTTACTCAGCTATGGGAATTTAAGGATTTGCAGGAAGTCGCTGACATGAGTGAAGTCGGCGAACGGCAGGTGACAGGTGTTCAGACTGAGAGCACTGCCAAAGGTGAGCGGGCCGGCAGAAGGCGCTGAAGCGGCGGCCAGTTCAGCTGTCGGGTCCCGGTGGCCGCTCCCCGAGCTGCTTCTATCCCCAGCTACAGTCCGTGGCTTCGCACCCGGAGAGCTGCGGCAGCGGTGAGGGAGTGAAGATTCCAGCACTTTGTGATAAGTACTTTCTTGCGATTTTTACCATTGTTCCTCACATGTCCAGCCTACAACCTCTATATATCACTCAGAACCTCTAGTCCTGGCACCTTCCTCGTAAATGTCCTTTCCAGCGCTGGCAGTATGCCCGACACCCTCCTTCTCAACACTTGTGCCCTCCCCACAACTTTACCCCTGTCACAGACTCTCCACACGCTGTGAAAGGAACTATCCCCACAATTGGACTAGGAAGCCTTGGGCAAATTGAAATGTCACTGTTTTTATTTATTTATTTATTTAACGGGGAGAACAATCTGCGCATGCGCGGTTTACATTTTTTTTAAAGCGGACTGAGTGCCTACCCTGAGTAATTACTCACGGCACGTGCCTGACATAAACATACACACAAACAAGAGAAGAGTTTTAGTAATATAGACTAGACCAAGTGGGACCCGTTGGGTCCCGTTCCACAACTAACAAAGAGAGGGGGGGGGCGCACCGTTACAGGGGAGGGCTGGTCCCCGAACGCAATATTCCACCATTCACCCACAGGTGCCAATACTCACCATTCCCTAGCGAGGGAGGAGGGGGGGTAGAGAGGGAGGGGGGGTAGAGTGGGAGGGGGGGTAGAGTGGGAGGGGGGTAGAAAGGGAAGGGGGTAGAGGGGGAGGGGGTAGAGAGGGAGTGGATAGTAGATGGAGCGGGAGGGGGTGGAGAGGGAGAGGGCCAGGGAGGGAGGGAGGGAGGGGGGTAGAGACCCTACCCCATCTCCCTCCTCATTTCCCTCATCCCTCACTCCCATTCCCTGCCTCAGGACCTACCCAGGTCATAGAGCAGCGCCAGGGTCTGGAATTCGGCCTGTTTCTCGAACTCGACCTGGCCCTGAGTGTAGACCCAGCCTTGTCCTTGGCTCCAGCGGCAGCCTCCAGCCGGCAGCTTGGCCACCGCCTGGGATCGAGTGCAGGTTCCGACTTCACCATCTGGACCCTGGACCCAGGCTCGTCCTTGGTTCCACCGGCGGCTTCTTTCTCAGCCCCGGTCATGGCCCCATCCCAAGCACCGGGCTCGGCCCCCACTCCAGCCCCAGGCTCGGCCCCCATTCCAGCCCCAGGCCAGGCCCAGTCGCAGGCTCGGACCATGGCAGCAGCCTCCCCACCAGACAGTGAGCGGCCGGCAGCCGCCCCACTCCTCGTTCACCACGAGTGGCCCTCCCTCCCTCCCGGAGTGTCCAGTCCTGCCCTGCGAGTGCATTGTGACGTCAGTCGGATTTTTTTCTCAAAATGGGTGAGTTTGGGCTGTTTTTAAAATTTCAAGGATAAAAAAGTTCAGAAATATAGGTGGAAATGGGACGGGAAGATGTTTATCACCTCCAGGGGGGAAATGTGAGTGGGATGTGTGAAAATGGAAAGGCTGTGGCCTAGTGTTTGGAAGAAAATAGGAATTAACCAGATTGTGCCCAGATGACACACATATACATCCACACAAACTGTTTCACACAGGGTGGCGGGTGAATGGATAAAGCTGCCAGAGGAGGTAGTTGAGGGTGGGACTATCCCAACGTTTAAGAAACAGTTAGAACGATACATGGATAGTACAGGTGTGGAGGGATGTGAAAAACGCGCAGTCAGGTGGGACAAGTGTAGTTGGGACATTTCTGGGCGGCGTGGCCAAGTTGCGCCGAAGGGCTTGTTTCCACACTGTATCACTTTATGACTCGATATATAGTGTTTTATTATCGTATGTCCCAGATACAACAATTCTGACTCAGTTTTATGTTATCTGCAATCTCTTGTGCCCGCTGCGGGGTTTCTGCAGCCTGTCGAACACGTCTGCAGTTTGAGAGCCAGCCCAGTCCGACCCATCCCACAGCGTAGCTCCGCCGCCGCCGCCGACACAGTTAGCTCTGCGGCAGCAGCAGCACTGACGCGTTAAAAACCCACCTCCCAACCCATGTTCGCCGGCTGCTTCCTGTTCCCGGTTCATCCTGTGCGAGTGAATGCGGGCGGCGTGAAGGCAAAAGGTGGAGAGAGGTGAAGGTGAAGGTGGCAGAACCGGGTTAAAAATGTGTGAAGACCGCATGACGAAGCTGGTCGTGCTGCTGGCATCCGCCCTCTGCCTCTTATTTTCACCCCAGACCCAGGGTAAGTGTCGGATCCAAACTCTCTCTTTCTCTCTCACCTTCTCTCCCCTCTATTTCCCCACCCTCCTCTCTCCCCCACTCTCTGTCCCCACTATTCCTATTCCCCACCCTCACTATTCCCCACCAAGCCTTCGACCCCTCTCACGGCCAGCGTTTGGAGTGAGGTGGGCCGGGGTGGTGAACTGTAACCACTGTAACCCGGCTCCCACACCGCGATCTCACTCTCTCACGACCAGCTTCACGTTCAGTTCTGGGCCGGGCCTCTAACCCTCTCGTTCCCCTGCCCTTGTACAGTAAAACCAGGCCAGACTGTTGTTTTCGGTAGCTTCTGGGGAGATTCCCCGGTGACTAAGGCACCGTCCAAGCAAGTTTAACCTTTCAATTGATCGGCATTTTGTTTAATTTGGGTGGGTGGGATTAAAACGCCCCCCAACAACATTAAAATGTATTTTGGTGCCCCACATACAGAAGAGTTTCATGAATTTTTTTTACAAAATTGTAGTTATTGATGTTAAACTGGTTGGGTTTAATTATACTGGCAAGCAGTGCCGGGAAGCTTCACCTTGTAGACATCATTTCTTGGCACAGAAGAGGGTTGGTCATTTCCTGGTAGGAATACTGGCGGAAGACAATGTAGCCTAGCCTGCCTTGATTGCATAATGTTGAGTGGTCTTCACACTGTGGCCAAACCTATGCTATTTATAACGGAGAATAGTCGGAAGAGGACAGAAAAGAACGGGTCCCCCCCACCTTCCTTTCGAAACATGGAATGTAATGTTACTCGGAAGTTTCTGCAGCCCTGTGGGACCGGTGCCAGGAAAATTGCAACATACATTCCGAACGTGTCAAGTGTTGCTGGGCGGTGGTGCATTTAGCTTCAAGTGACATTTTAGATTTGAGCACGTAGAACCAGACACATCCTGTGCCATGCAGTGGGAGAGCGGCGTTGTCAGCTGAGATGGGGGGGAGGGGGGCCTCTGAACCTGACATCGGGCCAATTAGAAAATACAGAAGAAATAACAAATAGGACTAGCTTTGGGCCACTGAGCTGGCTGTGCTATTCAGTAACATAATGTTCGATGCAGTCACACCATCTCTCTGCCTTTTTATATTACTCCATGACCCCCTTGTCTGTCAAATGCATGTCAGTCTCTGTCTTTAAGAAGTAAAGAAATGCAAGGATTTAGGACTCTGAGGGGGAAATAAATCCTCGTCCCACTTTGCCGAGTTACTCACGAACTCTCCCGAGTTTTCCCCTTGATTTGAACTCGGAGAATTACGGTAATAGCCATTCGTAGGTACTCGGGGCAATTTTTTTTAAACTCGTGGACATTTTTCAACATGTTGAAAAAACGTCCTGACTTACCTAATGCCCCGAGTTCCTACGGCTGGCATTACAAGCCACTACAAAACATCTACGGATTCCAACGGCCTCCTACGAGCTCGCTACCGACATTCCCCTAGTTCGAATCAAGGGGCAAACTCGGGAGAGTTTGTGAGTAACTCGGGAAAGTGGGACATTTTATTCTAAAAGTATGATATAACTGCACTAAGAAATGTACAAGATAACTGCAAGTATACTCAAGTATAAGATAACTGCACAAAGAAATGCATCCTTCAAGCATCAACCCTATCAATCCCATCAGAATCTTGAATGTTTCAGATAGTTCACATCATTCTTCCCAATGTCAGTGGACATTGGCTCAACTGTTATACATCAATCTTTTCATGCTCAGTTGACCTTGTGATACTTGGATTCATTGCAGCCTCTTTGCTTCCCCCCCCCCCCCCCCCCCCCCCCCCGCTGCCGCCACCATGTAAAATATTCTTTATACGTTATAGTGTAAAACTATACATAATACAGTCCCACTGGGGCCATATAAAGTTGATTCAAAAGTCAGTGTTCCATTAGTCTTCCTAATTGCTTCGTGTGCTGGCAATCTAATGTGTTTCACGCACATGTGCGAGGACCCAGGTTATTTTCTGGTGCGCCATTTGTAGTTTCATTCCACTAAAAACATTTTTTGTTCTTCCACATTCTAACAAATTTGTCAAGAACTATTTCCCCTTTGTAGAACCAGGTTGACCCTGGTAGAACCAAATTGACCTTAGTGAGACATGGTTAACTATGCTTGTTTGTTTTGTACTTTAGTAAATGTTCTGAAATAACATTAGTGATGTTACCATTGTGGTGTTCCACATATGCTTGAAGGCCTATCCAAAATCTTGGTATTTTTACTAGATAACTATCAATGATCCATCATCTGACCAGACTGATTCCTGGGATGTCAGGACTTTCATATGAGGAAAGATTGGATAGACTCGGCTTGTACTCGCTGGAATTTAGAAGATTGAGGGGGGATCTTATAGAAACTTACAAAATTCTTAAGGGGTTGGACAAGCTAGATGCTGGAAGATTGTTCCCGATGTTGGGGGAGTCCAGAACAAGGGGTCACAGTCTAAGGATAAGGGGGAATTCCTTTAGGACCGAAATGAGGAAAACATTCTTTACACAGAGAGTCGTGAGTCTCTGGAATTCTCTGCCACAGAAGGTAGTTGAGGCTAGTTCATTGGCTATATTTAAGAGGGCGTTAGATGTGGCACTTGTGGCTAAAGGGATCAGGGGGTATGGAGAGAAGGCAGGTACGGGATACTGAGTTGGATGATCAGCCATGATCACATTGAATGGCGGTGCAGGCTCGAAGGGCCGAATGGCCTACTCCTGCACCTATTTTCTATGTTTCCATGTTTCTATCTCTGCGGTCACTTCATTCTGGTTGATCATCAAGTTATTGACTTCTCAAAGTATAGTGGAGTACATTGACCCAATCAGCATCAATGGTGCAGAATAGGAAATGGCTGAGGGCTTCACCTTCCTTGGTGTTAATATTACCAATGATCTGCTGTGGGCCAACCACGTTGGTGTAACAGCCTAGAGGTCACAGCAACTTTCTGAGGAGATTGAAGAAATTTGGCATGGGTAGAGAATTGAAAAGATTTATTACTCTGGGTGAAAAAATGTTTACTCCTCTCTGGCCAGTGGTGTCCCACAGGGAGACATCTGTAGTTGGAGATAAATACAAATGATTTGGACTGAATACAAATGAAATGATTATGTATTTTGGCAGAGTTGTGGATAGTGGGTGAGATTGTCAAAGAATACAGCAGGATATTGATCAGTTGGAAAAATGGCAGATGGAATTTAATCTGGACAAGTGTGCACTTTGGGAGGTAAAATGCAAAATGAAAATACACCGTAAATGGCAAGGCCATTGGGAGCATTGATGTACAGGAGGATCTTGGGCTGCAAGCTCATACCACCCTGAAAGTGGCAACACAAATAGGTTGGTTAAAAAAGACATCCAGCATACTGATCTTCATCAGCAATGGGCATTGAGTGTAAAATTTGTCAAGTCATGTTACATCTTCATAAAACTTTGGTTTGGCCATATTTCAAGTATTGTGTTTAGTTATGGAGACCATGATATAGAAAAGGATTCTTGCAATAATGTTTCAAGCTAGCAACTATCAAACAAAATTAGTCCACATTCAGCATGTTTCCAGTGACTCTTACCATTTTCTACAGATGCATCCCCACAGCGTATGGTGCATCACAGCTTGGTATGGCAACTGCTCTGCCCAAGACCACAAGAAAATGCAGAGTGTTTCACATAAGTTCATCACATAAATCAACCACTGCCATGCCCTACGCTGACTCCATCTACACTTCATGCTGCCTATGGAAGGCAGCCAACTTAAGCAAGGACCTCTACCACCTCCGCTGGCAGCTTGATCCATGTTCCTACCACCCCATGCGTGGAAAGGCTTCCCATTCAGATCTTCGCTAAGTTTCTCCCCAATTACCTTAAACCTATCTCCTCTAGTTTCATATTCCCCAATCCTTGCAAAAGAATCCATCCAGTTCTTGTCCCAACCCTTTCTCTCACTTCTCTCCACTAGCTTTCTCTCCTCTACTCCATCAGTCTGAAAAATGATCCTGACCCAAAATGCCATCTGTCCCTCCACAGATGCTGCCTGATCTGCTCACTTGTTCCACCAGTTTATTTTGTTTTTGTTTTTTTGCTCATGATTCCAGCACCTGCAGTCTATTTACCTTGGGTTATTGTTGTGAAGAGTGTTAGGATGTCAATTGACGGAGATAATATTGCCTGGGAATCTGTGTTTTTAAATGTAACTGTTTGAAGAGTATTGCTGTCTTATCAATGTTTTTAGATGTAGTCACATCCATTTTATCTCAGGAGTATTGCATTTCAGCAATGAGTGTAAGAAAGTCCCCAATATTTTCCTCTGGCTGTTTTATGTTAAACATGCAATACGATTTATTTTTAAAGTTTTTGTGGTAATCTTAAAATGTGATCTACTTTGTAAATGTTGAATTAATGAGGCGTAGTTTTTAAACAAAGTTTATGACTAACTCACAACTTTTGCCAGGAAACTACAAATTATTGACCCTTGCAATAGTGGTTGGCAAGTTGTTGGAGAAGACTCTGAGTGATAGGATTTATGTTTATGTATAAATCGAGTCTCACAAGTCTTTTGTATTTTCGTAAAGCTCACCAAGAAAATTGTGTGGCACTATGGTGCAGCGGGTAGAGCTGCTGCCTCATAGTGACAGAGACCCGGGTTCAATCCTAACGTTAGATGCTGCCTGCGTGGGGTTTGCATGTTCTCCCTATGACCATGTGGATTTCTTTCGTGTGCTCTGGTTTCCTCCCATATCCCAAAGATTTGTAGGTTAATTGCTTCTATAAATTGCCTTTAATGTGTAGGGAATGGATGCAACAGTGGAATAACATTGACCTAGTGTGAACAAGGTCCTGCGTCATAGGCTAGTCTAGGAGGTTGAATCACAATGGATTTTGAGTATGTTGGTAAACTGGATTCAATGTTTTCTTTGTGGTAGGAGGATTGGCTCTTTCTATAATTGGGAAACAACTCATAGAAATTTGTATGGCAACTCAAATTTCACCGTACCAATTGGTGCATGTGGCAATAAATGTGAACTTGAACTTGACAACTCCTGGTTCACTCTGTCCATGCTTCTTGTGATCTTGTACACCTCAAAAAGGTCACTCCTTTGCCTCCTCTGCTCCAAAGAGGAAAAACCCCAGCCTATCGAACCTCTCCCTATAACTGAAGCCTGCAAGCTCAGGTAACATCTTGGCCAATCTCTTCAGCGCACTTTGTAGATTAAAGACATCTTTCCTATAGCTGGATGACAAAACTGTGGACAGTTTTTCAAATGTGGTCTCGCTTGTCCAGCTGCATCATGATGTCACATCATTTGTGCTCAATACTCTTCCCATTGAAGGCAAGTGTGCCGAAAGCTGCCTTCATCATACTGTCCACCCATACTGTCCGCTGACTTGGTACTTTTTGAGACCCCCCATGCATGTGAACTCTGACACGCCCCAGAGCTCTACTGTTTAATGTGCAAGTCCTTTCCTAATTCGACATCCAAGTGCAACACCTCACAATTGTTAGAGTTAAATTCCATTTGCCAATCTTTGGCCTACCTTCCCAACTGATCTAGATCCTATTGTAGATTTGGATTGCCTTCCTCACTTTTCACTATACCATCAATTTTAATGTCTGCCAATTTGCCAACAATGTTAACTACATTGTCATCCAAATTGTTAGTGGATGACAATGTAGTTAAAGACACTCCCTGTAACACTCCTTCTGGCCTCCAATCAGAAAAACGACCCTTCACAGCCACCATTTGACTCCTTCCTCAAAGCCAATTTTGATTCCAGTTGGCTTGCTTACCTTGGATTCTTTGCAATCTAACCTTCCAGATTAGCCTAGGGACCTTGTCAAAAGACATTGCAGATAATGTCCACTATCCTGCTCTCATCAATCCTCTTGATGACCACGTCAAAAAAATTCTATCAGATTAGTGACATCAGATTTCCTACCCTACTCTCAAAGCCATGCCGGCGATCCTTAACCAATCCATGTCTATCCAAATGTTGGTAGATCCTGTCCCTCAGAATCCTGTGGTCCCCCCCCCCCATCTATTGTGTCTACATAAGGACAGATCGCGGTGATATTTAAAAATACCTATTCTTTCTCAAATTACCCTTTAACTTTTAATATATCTGTAGAATCTCTGGATTTTCCTTTACCTTGCCTGCTGGTTCATTTCTTATCCTCTTTGTGGCCTCCTGTTGCCCTCTTAAGTGTCCTTCTACACGTACTCATGGAGGTATGTTTATCCCAACTGCCTAAATCAGACACATGCCTCCATGCCCAGGTTTGTCCACTTTATTTGTTAAGCCTCCATCTTACAGTTTAAACCTCTGGTCTTTCCTCTCTCTTTGTCGTGCATCTATGTATCTTGTCCGTTACTCTTGCTCGCTTTGACTACATTTTTTGCTCCCAACTTTTCACCTGCCTCTTTCCTGCCCTTGGACTCACCCCTGCTAATCTAGCTACATGCCTACCGAGTAAGAGAAGCAAATCTCCCGCACAGAATATTGGTTCCCCTCCATTTCAGGTGCAACCCACCCCCCTCTTCAACGAGTCACTTCTGCTCGGAAAAAGTCCCAATTATCTGAAAAATTGAACTTCTCTTCTCTGCACCAGCTCCTCAGCCACACATTCATCTGGCTTATCCTTCAATTCCTGCCCTTACTAGTGGCATGGGAATTAATCCAGAGATTACCATATTTGAGAGCCTTCTTTTTAACCTCTTTCCTATCTCCCTATATCTCTCCGCAGGACCTCCTCTCTTTTCCTACCCATGCTATTTGCGCTGATGTGCACAGCGACTTCTGGCTGCTCGTATTCCCCTTGAGCATGTTCTGCAGCAGCTCCAAGACATTCTGGACCCTGGCATCAGAACCATCAAGGAGTCCCATTTGTAGCCACAGAATCTCTTGTCTGTCCCCCTAACTGTGGAGTCTCCCAAAACTACACTAATGTCTGACTTCACCCTCCCCCCTCAGAGCCAGAACTATTGCCACTGACCTACTGTTTCTTGTGCTATCATCCCTCCAACGGTATCTGAAAGGTTGGCCCTGTTTTTCAGAGGAAAGGCCACAGGAGATTCTCTGCACTCCCTGGTTACTCCCTTTACCTTCCTGATCGCCCATCTACTTTCTGCCTGCGCCTTGGGTGTGACCACCTCACTACAAAGTCTTTGATGCGGTCAGCCACCTAGATGATTCTGGGGTTGTCCAGCTGCAGTTCCACTTCCCTCACGTGGTCAATCATGAGCTGCTGCTGGAGGCACTTCTCACAGGAGTAGGTTTCAGGGACACTGCAAGTATCCCCTACTTCCACATTTTGCCGGATGAGCATTCCAGTTCCCTAACTCCACTCAAACCACAATATGCTGGAGTAACTCAGCGTGACAGGCAGCATCTCTGGATAGAAGGAATGGGTGGCGTTTTGGGTCAAGATCCTTCTTCAGACTGTGAGTCAGAGAGGGAGACGCAAAGATAAGGAAGGGTAATGTGTGTGAAAACAAGAAATCAAAAGAGATGAAGATCAAGGCAAATGCAGGATAGATCATTGTTAGCTTGGAGAAGGTGACAACAAAGCAAACATAGCTTACCAAAAAAAAGGACCTTGCCTTAATTTGCCCAGCCTCCTTGATGCAGCCTCTCAAATCAAAGTCTTTACACTTATCCTCACACATAGCTCTTGCACCTCAACACACAGCATTTCCCACAATGGCTCTGCTACATCACTGCTTCTTTCAACTGACTACTTTGTCAATGAGGAAATCAATCAGCACTCGTTTAAACCTTCCCACTGTTGCTCTGCTCTACCCCAGCTCTCTGGAAAGTCTCTAGTTTAGCTCTTGTCACAGTGCTCTGTTATACCTAATAAGGAAGCAATTAACTGTCATTTTTAATCTGCATATAAAGCAACAGAATTAAGGGGAATGTGGGAAGAGTAAGCTTGTGATTTAAACAAAGGATGGTTTGCTTCCAATATATGGGTTTTCGCTAACCCTAATTTTTCTTGTTGCTAATCAGAACAAGTGACTTGGGATGAGGTTAAAAAAAATCCTGACCACTTTTACTCAAAATTATTTTGAACAGGTCAAGGTGAGATCCCACCACCAGTGAATCTCTCAATAGAGTCTTGTGACTTCAACACTGTCCTGAAATGGGAAGTAGCTGATGGAAATAGAACAACTAGGTTTAATGTCTACTATCGTGAATATGAGTAAGTTCATACATCTTTTTCTACAAATTTGTCAGAATAATGTGTTGGATGCTGAGGCTGAGGAGCACTGTTTGTTCTGGTGGAGGGGAGAAGGAGAGCATAACTGGGGACAGAGGAGACCTGGCTGGTGAACTCCATCGAAACAGCAAACGGGAAACCACATTAACTGAAGAAGGACATCTTGGATGTCCTAGCGTGGAAAACCTATCTTGGGAACAGATTGGTGGAGATGGTGAAATTGAGCGTAAAGGATGGCATTGTTGCAAGAGGCAGGATGGGAGGATATGAAGTCAAGGTAGCTGTGGGAGTCAGTGAGTTTATATTAGTCATCAGGAGATAGTCTGTGTTCTGTAATTGAGTCGGAGAGATCGAGAAAAGGGAGAGAGAGGTGTCAGAGATAGTCCAGATGAATTGGAGGGCAGGGTGGAAATTTGTGGTAATGTTGATGAAGTCAACAAGTTCTGCACATATGCAGGACACGCAGACCCAATGCGGTCATCGATGTTGCAGGGTAAAAAGTTGGGTATTGGTGCCAAGGTATAGTTGGGACAAGGAACGTTCAACATAGCCAACAAAAAAATCTGGCCTAGCTGGGCCCATGCCTTTGACTTGAAGAAAGTATCAGTAGTCAACAGAAAAGGTAGTCAACAGATTCCTCCAAGCAGAGGAGAGTGTTACTTGATGGGAATTCATTGGGTCTCTGTTCAAGGATGAGCAGGAGAGCCCTCGGTCCTTCCTGATGCGGAATGGAGGTGTAAAGGGACTGGACGTTCAGGGTAAAGATGAGGCAGTGGTGGCCAAAGAATGAAGTCATTGAAGTGGACAAGGGGGACAAGATAGGATCAAGGTGTTTCGAGGTCAGTTTGGCGAGGCATTGACAGGCAGAAACGATGGGTTATTCAGGGTAGCCCTGTTTGTGGATTTTAGGAAGGAAGTAGAAATTGGCCGTGTGGGGTTGGACAACTAAGTTTGGAGGCTGTGGAGGGGAGATCGCGACGGGATCTGTAATGGGTGTGAATTATAAGCTCATAGAATCTCTTGTTTTTCAGAAATAATATTTGGAGGCCGGTTTGTTTAAACATTTCAACACATTATTGTGATCTCAGTAATGCTTTTGTAGCTTCTCAAGCTGCTGAAGAAGTAATAAGTGGTTATTATACCAGAGTTCAAGCAATCACAGCATCACAGGAGTCACAGAGTGCTCTGACTAATCGGTTCACTTTTGGTCAAAATGGTAAGTTGGAATTTAAAGGATAACTGTCCTTTGTCTCTTGACCAAAATCTGAAGTTACTGCATAATATGTTTTTAAGCAATAATAGCATATCGGTTGGATTTGGATGCAAGGAAAGCAGCTTTTGAATTATTAATACATTTGATTCTATTCTTTAAAAATAATTGTTTCCTTAAGCATTCCATAAAGGATCTATAAAATATCAGTTGTGATATAACATGTATCTTTAGTGTCACTTTTCAGATGATTTCTTATTAGATATAATAAAACTAAAGGTAAACAGAAATGCTGGAGAAACTCAGCGGGTGAGGCAGCATCTATAGAGCGAAGGAATAGGGTCGAGACCCTTCTTCAGACTGAGGAGGGGTCGGGGGGTGTGGGACGAAGAAAGGAAGAGGTGGAGACAGTAGTGCTGTGGGGGAGCTGGGAAGGGAGGGGGGAGGTGGGAGACAGCAATGACTACCTGAAATTGGCGAAGTTAATGTTCATACTGCTGTGGTGTAAACTACCCAAGCGAAATATGAGGTGCTGCTCCTCCAATTTGCAGTGGGACTCACTCTGGCCATGGAAGAGGCCCAGGACAGAAAGGTCGGATTCGGAATAGGAGGGGGGATTGATGTCCTGAGCCACCGGGAGATTAGGTTGGTTAATGCGAACTGTGCAGAGGTGCTGGGCGAAGCGATCGCCAAGCCTGCGCTTGGTCTCACCGATGTAGAGCAGTTGACAGCTAGAACAGCGGATGCAATAGATGAGGTTGGAGGAGGTGCAGGTGAACCTATGCCTCACTTGGAAAGGCTGCTTGGGTCCTTGGATGGAGTCGAGGGGGGAGGTAAAGCGACAAGTCTAGCATTTCCTGTGGTTGCAAGGAAAAGAACCGGGGAGGGGGTGGTTTGGGTGGGAAGGGACAAATTGACCAGGGAGTTACGGAAGGAGCGGTCTCTGCGGAAAGCCGAAAGGGAAGGAGATGGAAAGATGTGGCCCGTGGTGGAATACCATTGGAGGTGATGAAAATGTTGGAGGATTATCTGTTGTATGTGATGGCTGGTAGGGTGGAAGGTGAGGACAAGGGGGACTCTGTACTTGTTACGAGTGGGGGGGGGTGGGGAGTGAGAGCAGAGTTATGGGATATTGAGGAGACCCTGGTGAGAGTCTCATCTATATTCGAAGAGGGGAACCCCCGTTCCCTAAAGAATGCGGACATCTCCGATCCCCTGGTTTAGAACGCCTCATCCTGGGTGCAGATGTGGCGTAGACGGAGGAATTGGGAGTAGGGGAAGCAGGGTGGGAAGAAGTGTAGACCAGATAGCCATGGGAGTCCGTGGGTTTGTAGTAGATGTCGGTCAGTAGTCTGTTACCGGCGATGGAGATAGTGAGGTCTAGAAACGGTAGGTAAATGTAGGAAATGTTCCAGGTGAATTTAAGTGCCGGATGGAAGTTAGGGGTGAAATGGATGAAGTCAGTGAGTTCTGCATGGTTGCAGGAGGTGGCGCCAATGCAGTCGTCAATGTAGCTGAGGTAGAGTTCGGGGATAGGGCCACGGTACACCTCGAACAAGGATTATTCGATGTACCCAAAGAGGCAGACATAGCTGGGGCCCATGCGCATGCCTATAGCTATGCCTTGGATTTGGAAAGTCTAAAGGTAAATTGTAAATATTATCAACAATTGTTTTCCTCTTCCTGTTCCTAAAAGGAGCGGAATGAGTCGACATTGCCACATTTTTTATTAAATACATTAAAAACAAATTGTCGCTACCTGCCAGTTGAGAGCTGCTACATAAAAACTACATTTATTTATCATTCACCGATTTTCCTCTCTCTCTCTGATTTAGCCATGGGCGTTCCTCATTTCCATTAATGTCAGCTAAATAGAAGAGAATACATTACAACCAGAAAATTTGTGATCCTCTTCAGCATAAAGGCACCTTTACACAATACTTCAGTGGTGAAAAGAGCAGATTGCCTGGTGAAAAGGAGACCTAGCAAGTGGAGCTACTGCCTAACAGCTCCAGCGACCAAGTTCAATCCAGAACTCTGGTGTTGTCTGTATGGCAATTGTATGTTCTTTCTCCTGTTGCATGTGCTCCAGTTTCTTCCCACATCTCAAAGATTAATTGGCTGTTGTAAATTGTCCCCGTTGTGCAAGTAAGCAATAAAATTGACAGGCAGTGGGGGGAGAGCTCATGGGAATGCAAGTAGAATAGGTAACTGAGCATGTCAGATGGGGAATGCAATTCAAGAAAGAGTTGGATTTAGCTCTTGGGGCTAAAGGAATCCAGGGATATGGGGGAAAAAGCAGGAACGGGGCACTGATTTTAGATGATCAGCCATGATCATATTGAATGGTGGTGCTGGCTCAAAGGGCCAAATGGCTTACTCCTGCACCTATTTTTCTATGTTTCTATGGTAAGAAAATTAGTAATTATGCTTCAGTACCAGTGATTTATTATTTCATTATAACATCACAATATAATAATGAGTGCCATCTAAACAAGACCTGTGGAGGCCAAGACATTGGGTACGTTTTAAGCGGAAATGGATAGGTTCTTGATTAATAAAGGTATCAAAAGTTACAGGTAGGAGATGGAAAGATGGGGTTGAGAGGGGAAAAATAGATCAACCATGATCGAAAGGTGGAGCAGACTCAATGGCCTAATTCTGCTCCTGTGTCTTATGGTTTTATAATCTTAAAAAGGCTATAATCCTCTTTTTTTTATGTCTGACACACTAAATGTGCCCATAATTCTGTGATAACGTCTAACAGTTCTGTCCCTGCACAAAAATGAACGACATTGAGGCCAAGTAAAGATACAATAAAGAATATTTCCTCAAGATTGGGATTATAATTTATCAGGGTTAGGGTAGAAAGATTTATCTTCGGCTAACTTTCCATCCATAACCAGTGATTTTCAGCACTGACAGCTTTGTGTATTTTAGTTACTTATTTAAAAATGTACTGATAAATAAACTTGTGATTGATTTCAAATGGTGTTGCTCAAACTAAGATAATTGTCCTGCTCGTTGAAACAAAATTAAGCTGTTCCTCCATTGGCATATGACTGTGATGTTAGCTCAGTATTTATTAAAATTTGCATGTGACAATTATTGTGTGTTCATAATTGTAACTTTGATTTCTACAGCCACCTTAAGCCCTCCCACTGTATTGCTTGCAGCTAATGGAAATGACTTAACAGTGGAAGTTAAGTATCCAGCTCTAAATTCCAAATCAAGCAATTTCGACTTTTTATCATATAATGTATGCTACAGGGACCGCCATAGACGTAACACAAAATCGGTAAGACTTTTTAAAAACTATGTTGGGAGGTCATGTTGTGGTTATATAAGATGTTGGTGAGTCCGCATTTAGAGTATTGTGCTCAGTTCTGGGCACCACGTTGTAGGAAAGATGTCAAGTTGGAAAGGATGCAGAGAAGATTTACGAGGATGTTGCCAGGACTCGAGGATCTGAGCAATGGGAGAGGTTGGCTCTATTCCTTGGAGTGCAGGAGGAGGAGGGGTGATCTTATAGAGGTTTATAAAATCATGAGAGGAATAGATCGGGAAAACAATAGAAACATAGAAAATAGGTGTAGGAGTAGGCCATTTGGCTCTTCGAGCCAGCATCGCCATTCAATATGATCATGGCTGATCATCCAAAATCAGTACCCCATTCCTGCTTTCTTCCCTTATACATTGATTCCGGATGCTATATCTAACTCTTGAATACATGGGTAGACGCCTAGAGTCTCTTGCCCAGAATCGGATGTTTTGGGTCAGCACGCTTTATTCTGACAGATAAATGTTGAACAGGCCAGAAACTTGGGGGAAACAAAATAAAAATCTAATCAAGTTGAATAACTTAGCATTGTAGAGGCCTGGACTAGGTCAGGAAAAGGCCAGATGCCAGGCAGGTTCCAAAGTCGTTTAATGAATCCAGGCAAACTCACAGAACACCCCTAGGTAGCTACTGGGAAACCCCATGGGCAGACAACCATCCTACTCCCTCAAGAGCCGAGGGGAATGACCCAAGTAGTGGCCAAATCCCCAGATACCGCCACAGCATTTGTATTTGACAACTTAATATGTTGGAGCAGTTTGTTTAGAAATCCTTTCGCTCCTTTGGTTTTCAATTGGATCTCTATGTTCATGTAATGAAACCATTTTGATTTAATGTGGAAAATATCAGCAAGGTAATTCCATTATTGTTGAACAGTACTGCCTCATTTTGTTGTTGCGGATTTTAAACTTGTATTAACCTAAAATCTTTTTTTTTGTCATCGGAGCTGCTACTTGACCATTGTTTGACGTTTTAATTGTCTCTTAGCTTATGATACGTGAATAACAATCCACCAGTTGTAATTTGAAGTCCCAGCACGAGAAGCCATGAAACTGATGATTTGTGGGCAAAACATTGGGGATAACCATCAGTTATTCTAAAGTGTGTAGGAAGGATCTGCAGATGCACCAAAGATAGACACAAAATGCTAGAGTAACTCAGCGGGTCAGTCAGCATCTCTGGAGAACATCGATTGATGAAGTTTAGGGTCGGGAGCCTTCTTCAACTTGATCTACCGAGATTGCGCCCAACCCAGGCGACTATTTGCGTGTTAGCCACAGAAGCATATGTACAATCGCTCCACACTTTAAAATCTCTATACCCTGTAAATGGTTCGATTGTGATCATGTATTGTCTTTCCATTGACTGGTCATGACAATAAACTAAACAGTGAAAAGGAATAGGTGGAATTTTGCTTTGAGACTCTCCATCAGTCTTATGAAAGGTTGCTGTAAAGTAGGGCTCGTCAACCTACAGCCCACAGGCCGAATGCGGCCCGTCACCCAAAATTGTACAAAACACACACTGCCACACACACTGCCACAGAGAGGGGGGGCTTTCGTGACACCCTCAGGAAGCACAATCTGGACTCCAACCTGCTGCTCACCTACCGCTCGTCCATTGAGAGCCTCTTGACATGCTGCATTACAGCATGGTATGCCAGACAGGAGAGCCTTCCGAGGGTAGTTAGGGCAGCACAGAACATCATTGACTGCACTCTCCCCTCTCTGATGGACATTTACATCTCCCATGATGACAGCTCCCATCCTGCATTTGGCCCGTTCGACCTGCTGCCCTCAGGGAGGCGCTATAGACTCAAGAACAGTTTCTTTCCAAAATCCATTATCTCCCTGGACTCACACATGCACTGACCACAGCCTAACCCCTGGACTTTCATCTATCCACCTGCTGTAATTTGTACTGTAAGTGTAATTTCCAATATGTGCAATAACCCATACTGGATATAGGTAGCAATGTTACAAAATTTTGAGATTTAAAAAATCAAGTCTGCAATTTATCCCATCAGATAAAGCATAAAAAGAAGTTTAATTTGACACCTAATTCACTTTCATATCTTCAGTATTAAGAAAGTTATGACCATTTTCATACTCGGAAATTAGCATCTTGTTCCCCATTGCCTTTCAATTGACTTCTCAAAAGCTGTGATCTGGAAAAGTTAAAAGTCCATATCTTTCTTAAAAATTAAGAGAATGAAATTTTTCAGTTATTATAGATTGAAGCATTCTGAAACAAATATGAAACAATCTTACTTGGATGACCTGAAATTAAAGCATATAATTAGTTAGTTATCTAATTGTAGCTAATTACAAAATTCAATGAGTAGATCTAAACATCTATCCATTTCTTAAGAAAAGATAAACTTTTTTTAAATTGCCTAAGTGTCCAAATAACATTCACACAATAATCCACAATATAACATAATTTTTAAATCTCATTTTCATGAATTTCTGGGACAAGTGGAAGGAATTTAGTGTTTAATTCCTGTAAATTAATGGCCATTTAAATCAACTAGCGAGTGGGTTTTAGTGGAATGCGGTGGATTGGAACGTTGCGGTTTGCGGTGAAGTCGGGAGGAAAAATACTGTTGGTTCATACATTTTTTTTGGACCCCATTTCGCAACATGAAAATATGATTAAAGCCTCCATAAAAACCAACTTTTAATATAAAAATAAACTGTGTACTTTTTTTTCTCCCCTACGCAAAATCCTTCCCGTTGTCGGCGCTCACGGCTTTTGAAGGTGATTTTTAAATTACTCCAGTTAATAAATAATCTAGCATAATTTAAAAATACCTTCATGAATGAAATGTCGGAGTGATTTTTCTTCCGCAACGAAATCGCCCGACATGGATCGATTTTCCCTGTCTGTTGAAAAACGGCACTTTAAGCCCGCCCCCCTCTGAAAGGCGCCAAAGTCACGCACACTGGGAGCGGCAGAACTGGTAACATACCTAATATAGGAATCCTATTTATTCATTCTATTTATCCATTGTCTTTTTATAGATATGTATATAGCGCTGCAGAACTGTGCACTTTATCCTCCCCTTTTTGTTTTGCACTGAGTTGGAGCAGCTTTTAATCTCGTTGTACATGCGTATAGTGACAATAAAAGGCATTCAGATTCTGATACCACACTGTGAAGTATTTCAGCAGGATGTTATTTTACTGCCTGACTGATACAACATTTCATTTGTCCCAGGCATGTCTGAAAAACCGAAGCCAACAGCAGCATTTCCGAGTCCCCGAAGGAGTTGTTTGCGTATCTGCTGAAGTACTTGCATCAATATTTGATCTAAAGGGAAATAAATCCAAAGAAACCTGTTTGGAAATTCACTCGACTAACCTGTCAGGTACATTTTTAAGCTGAAATTGAAATGTAGTTCCCACCATGCACAGTTCCAGCAGCACACTTGCCGATTGTACCAAAGATGGATGTCCAATGGCAACAAACAAGTTGCTCACATTGATGCCTGGATAGAGTGGATGTGGAGAGGATGTTTCCACTAGTCGGAAGGGGCTGTCCCACTTGGGCGACCAAATCTGCGAGTTTAAAATAATGTCTTCAACCATCAAACGCGCAGCATGGTCAACACGTGGTCCAAGGAGGTCCTATGAGGTAGCTGGAATTCTCCTTCATGCTCGAGGGAAGTTCCCGAATACTCGTGGCCTCAGCTAGGTCGCGGAAAATTGTTCAGCGTGTTGAAAACATTTCCGCGAGTAAAATTTGGTTGGCATGGGTCTTTATAACTGGTAGTGCAGAGGAATGGGGTCACTATTTACTTACAGAAGTCGAGGGCAGCCGTAGGCAATCTCCTTCGCTGACCGGGCATTTTGATTGGCCCATTGGAGTTTCAGGTCCAAGGAAGACCTAAAATGCCCGCAAAACTTAAACTTCTTAAAAGTGTCTCTACTCCTTCCCCATCTCTTCTCCCCCCCCCCCCCCCCCAACCCCCCGTGGTCGGTCAATCCAGCTCGAGGTTTCAACGCGGCCAGTCGATCCAGCTCAAGGCTTTCCAGGCGAGTGCCCTCGAGCTTGAAGGTCGAGGACGCTCTTTTGGACTCGTGGATTAGGTCGCCCAAGTGGGACAGCCCCTTAAGATACAGCCATAGCCTCAGAACAAAAGGATGTACCTTTAGGAAGGAGATGAGGAGGGATTTCTTTAGTCAGAGGATGTTGAATCTGTGGAATTCATTGCCACAGAAGGCCTTGGAGGCCAAGACAATTGATATTTTTTAATGCAGAGATAGATTCTTGATGAGTACGTATGTCTGGGGTTATGGGGTTGAAGGTAGATTCTTGATGCGAAGGCGGATGGAGAATGAGGTTGAGAGGGAAAGATAGATCAGCCATGATTGAATGGTGGAGTAGACCTGATGGCCCGAATGGCCTAATTCTGCTCCCTTCACTTGCGACTCATAAGTTATGAATGTATGAACATGAGTATCGCAGTTATCAATCCTGTTGGCTATGCTGGTGCTGCCTAACTGAACTGATATTGCAGTTGCATCTGCAGTGCTTTGTCCATAGGTTTGTTACAAGGATTATACCTTAATGTCCAGATAAACTCGGAGGAAGCCATTCCATAACGTCGCACCAACATGTTGTGATATCCTGGTCTGATGCCGAGGTTTCGTTTTTTGGCAAAGTATTACTAAAATGTTGATTAGAACGGGAATGATTAAACATGAGAGTAAATTAGCAAAGTGGATTAAAAGAGCTTTTACAAGAATATATATATTTATTTATTTAAAAAAAAAGAAAATCTATTCTAAATATCGGTGTCCGGATACAGGTGTCCTGGATACAGAACAAGCAATTAATTGTGTAGAATGAGGGAGCAACAGATTTGTTGAACAAATATTCTGAATCTGACTTCAGTGGATAGTGAGAAAGGTAAGCTAAAACACTGGGAACTAAGGTGGAAGGTTATTGCCATTATTAATTTAGATTTTTAGTTTTAGAGATTCAGCTCAGAAACAGACCCTTTGGCCCACTGAGTCTGCGACAATCAATGATCTCCGCAAACTAGCATTACCCCACACACACACACACACACACACACACACACACTGGGAACAATTTACAATACAATTAATAGGTATGTTGCAAAACTTACCTTGCGCAGCGCTGCACTTCTGCCGCTCCCCGTGTGCGCGACTTTGGCGCCTTTCAGAGGGGGGCGGGCTTAAAGTGCCGTTTTTCAACAGGCAGGACAAATCGATGAATGTCGGGCGATTTGGTTGTGGAAGAAAAATCGCTCCGACATTTCATCAATGAAGGTATTTTTAAATTACTCTAAGTTATTTATTAACTAGAGTAATTTAAAAATCACCTTCAAAAGCCGTGAGCACCGACAACCGGAAGGATTTAGCGTAGGGGAGAAGAAAAGGTAAATAGTTTATTTTTATATTAAAAGTTGGTTTTTCGGGAGGCTTTAATAATATTTTTATGTTGCGAAATGGGCTCCCAAAAAATGTATGAACAAACAGTATTTTTCCCCCCGACTTCACCGCTAACCGCAACGTTCCAATCCACCGCATTCCACTAAAACCCACTCGCTAGTTGATTTAAATGGCCATTAATTTACAGGAATCAAAAACTAAATTCCTTCCATTTGGCCCAGAAATTCATGAAAATGAGATTTAAAAATTATGTTATATTGTGGATTATTGCTTGACTGTTATTTGGATACTTAGGCAATTTAAAAAAAGTTTATCTTTTCTTAAGAAATGGATAGATGTTTAGATCTACTCATTGAATTTTGTAATTAGCTACAATTAGATAACTAACTAATTATATGCTTTAATTTCAGGTCATCCAAGTAAGATTGTTTCATATTTGTTTCAGAATGCTTCAATCTATAATAACTGAAAATTTCATTGAGTTCTCTTAATTTTTAAGAAAGTTATGGACTTTTAACTTTTCCAGATCACAGCTTTTGAGTTAAGTCAATTGAAAGGCAATGGGGAGCAAGATGCTAATTTCCGAGTATGAAAATGGCCATAACTTTCTTAATACTGAAGATATGAAAGTAAATTAGGTGTCAAATTAAACTTCTTTTTATGCTTTATCTGATGGGATAAATTGCAGACTTGATTTTTTAAATCTCAAAATTTTGTAAAATTGCTACAATTAACCTACAAACCTGAACATTTTTGAGTTTGGGAGGAAACGGGAGATTTCGGTGAAAACCCACACCTTCACAGGGAGAATGTTCAAACTCTTTACAGACAGCAATCTCAAATGTCCTTGGTCAGGATCAATCCCAGGTGTCAGGCACTGTAAGGCAACAACTCTACTGCTGCGCCACTGTGCCACCCTAGAACGCCTGTTAATACCTTTGTTACAATAGATTAACTCATTGTACAATGGAGAGACAAATGCTGTGGGCCTGTTGACCTATATCCAACGTTCCAGAATTAGGAAGAGTTTACTAATTATAGTTTACTGAAGGCAAAAATGCTTCAAAATTGGAACTCTGAGGATGGTGGACATCAAGTTGGACAATGGGAACACGGAGGATGCAATGTATTTGGATATCATTAATGGTTTATTATTCTCACGTATTTAGTTTAGATTTCTTTATTGTCATGTATGCTGAGTATGGAGAAAAGCTTTTGTTGCATGGTAACCAGTTTGTGGAAAGACTATACCTGATTACAGCTGCTCATAGTTTACAGTTAAAGGATAAGGAGAATAATCTTATTGCAAGGTAGAGTCCGATTAAAGATAGTTGGGGGGGGGGGAGGGTCTCCAATGAGGTAGATAGTAGTTCAGCACCGCTCTCTAGTTGTTGGTAGGATGGTTCAGTTGCCTGAAAGAAACTGTCCCTGAATCTGGAGGTGTGCTTTTTCGCACTTTAATACCCCTTGCCTGGTGGGAAGAGGAAGTGACCGGGGAGAAACGTGATTATGCTGCTGGCCTTGCCAAGGCAGTGTGAGGTGTAAATTGAGTCAATAGAAGGGAGGTTGGTTTGTGTGATGGTCTGCGCTGCGTCCACAATTCTCTGCAATTTCTTGTGGTCATGGATGGAACTCTTCTCAAACCAAGCTGCAATACACCTCGATAAAATGCTAAGATGCATATTTTAAATCCCTATGATTTATTGCCATGACAGCTGGGAAATTGTAATTCATTAAATAATATTGAATATAAAGGTGTTATTACTGAAGTCATGTGGAAATCTAGTAGATTGTCAAAAAAACACATCTGGTTCACAAATATCTCCTGTCCATAATCAGTTGTTTGTTCTTGGCTCAAGAGGCAATTCAAAATCCTCAAGATAAGATGATGGGAATGGGTGAAAAATATTGACTTGCTTCTGACAACAATATCCAGTCATGAGAATGTCTGCTTCCTGCATGATGTTGAGTCACTCCTTTGATGGAAAGATATGATGCAATCCTCTCTCAAATCTGTAAAATCCCACTGAAAACATTTGCCACATCTTCAGATCCGAAAAGGAAAAGCTGCTGTTGCTGCAAATCTGAACTTAAAGCTAAAATACTAGAACATTCAACACATCAACCAACTCAAATGTCTTGTGTCTGTTCATTCTTGACCAACATTAGGAATAATTGTTACCGGGTATGTTTAGCTTATTTATTGTCACGTGTATCGAGGTGAAGTGAAAAGCTTTTATTGCATGCTAACCAGTGTACCAAACTGCCCTGCAATAAAACAAATGCTGGGAGGTATTTTCCCACCCCCAGTCTTGGACTTCCTGCACAAAACTCCCAGAGCTATGTGTAGGAAGGAACTGCAGATGCTGGTTTACACCGAATATAGACACAAAATGCTGGAGTAACATCTCTGGATAGAAGGATTGTGTGATGTTTCGGGTCAAGACCCTTCCCTTGAGTTCAGTCCCAATGTTCCCTTGTGCCGCAGGTTGAGGTCAGCAAGATTTCCCCTTAGCCTCTCTTGTAAAGTTAAATATTGTATATGTCAAATGAATTTGCACGCAGATTTCCTCACCTGCACACAGATTTCCTCTACTAATACAACTGCAGAAATTAGGTGGAGATAAAGATGACATTTGACACAAGGAGTATCACGGTTATAATTGCTAAAGAGGAGACATAGGGAGTGCAGATGCTGGAATCGGGAGCAATGCATTTCGTTGTCTCTGTACTGTACACTGACAATGACAATTAAAATTGAATCTGAATCTGAAAAAACAAACTGCTGGAACTGCTGAACTCAGTGGATCGAGGAGAATTTGTGGGGCCAAAGGGAAGGTCAACATTTCAGGTTAAAACCCTGCATCACATCTGAGATTGTAGAGGGAAGATGGCCATTATAAAGAATAAAGAGTGAGGGGTGAGTCAGAGGCTAGTAAGTTTGAGTTTAGTTTATCGGCACGTGTACCGAGGTACAGTGAAAAGCATTTGTTGCCTGCTATCCATGCTGTGATGCATCCCGATAAAATGCTTTGTACGGCGCATCTGTAGAAGTTGTTGAGAGCTGTTTGGAACATGCCGAACTTTCTAAGCCTTCTGAGGCATTGGTGTGCTTCCTTGTCCATTGCTTCCTTGTCCATTGCTTCAGTGTGCGTAGTAGAGTAGTGAGAGATTGGATCCAGATAAGGGCGGGAATGATGGAACCAGGTGGGGGAGTGGATAGGAAATATGAACCAAAGGGAAAGAAACATGGGTGGATATGTTTGTGGGTGAAGGACAGGTGGAACAAGGTGGTTGGTGGGGGGGGAGACGAAGTAAACAAGTCTGACTAGTGAGGAATGGGGAGATGGAAAAGGTGATCAAAGGGAAGGAGAATCTGGTTGCACACTTCAGTGTGTCTGTTGGAAGCAGAAAAAAAGCATGGAATGTGATTTAACTGGAATTGAACATTTCAATGTTCATAACAGTATGTTGTAAGCTATCCAAGTGGAATATGCAGTGTTGTTCTTCTAGCTTGTGTTTGGCCTTCGTGTGGCAATAGGTAGATGACAGGGAGTTTTATGTGAGAATTGAGGGAAAGGAGAGTTGGAATATATCCGGAAGCTGGAGGTAGACAGAAATGAGGTGCTCTAAGGCGGTTGTGTGTTCGACACTTGGTCTCACCAATGTAGAGGAGGGCACATTGTGAGCACAAAATGCAATTAATTTACCAATTTGGAGGAGGCTACCATGAATCTTTGTCTCTTCTGGAATGAAGGTTCAGGTCCTTTGATGCTAATGGGGGAGGTGGTGAAGTGATATGTACATGCTTATCTTGGACAAAACTGCTTTCAAGAGGCTGATGGGGTTGCCAAAGTCAGTAAGATTCACTCTAGGTGGCTGTGTGGAAACTATTGCTCCTTGGTCCCATTTTATATTCGGCAATGGTCACATGTTTTTCAGTTTTGCCTCCCTTGACACTTCCTTTGAACTTGTCTGAATTGCAACTGTAGGTCAGATTACAATTCAGATTACATTGTTAAGTCAAAGAAAATTGAGTGTTCTTCGGACTTGTGCACGGTTAATACTAAAAAACCTTATTTGGAAGGTAAAGCTCAGCTTAGTTGTGCCAAACCATTTGAAGACAAAGGTGTGGTTATGATGTGTAAGAAAGAACTGCAGATGCTGGATAAAATCAAAGGTAGACACAAAATGCTGGAGTATCTCAGCAGATGAGGCAGCATCTATGGAGAGAAGGAATAGGTAATTCCGTCTTCTCTCCATAGATGCTGGCTCACCAGCTGAGTTACTCCAGCATTTTGTGTCTACCTTTGGTGTGGTTATGATGATGTTCTCTCTCCTAAAGCCATGATGTGGGAGGACTACTTGGGATAGGAAATGTAGATCTGCTTCAACTCTGACTGCAGCAACTCTGACTGAAGGCAAAGAATGATTTTCACATGGCCAGTACACCAACACCACTTGAAGCTCAGCCATGTGAAGGCAAGGATCATTCATAAATTCCATACAATATTTTGACAGATTCGACCAACTTGACTTGGCCACCTCTCTTAAAGTATAAAGAAAATATCACTTCTGACACTTATGACGACAATGATTATGAATATATTGATGAAGAAGAAGACGAGTATGAGTATGAGGAAGACGAGGAAGCACTGGGGGATGATGATGAGGAGCATCCCCAGTACACAATGCTCTCAGATGATGATCCAAAAGATACCTCAGGTCAGTTGGAATCTGGTGTTGCAGCTAAAAGAACCTCAGTCCTCCAGAGTTGTTTGAATTCTGCTTGGGTGTGTGCCAGTGCAACCAAAATGGTATTCTGACATAAAAGTTCCATGGAGCTGAATGCACTGCATGAGATTAAAAGTAGTGCAGATGAAATGCTGCTTCACCTGGGAGAAGGACTCTTGGGGTTCCTGGGTGGTGGAAAGGGAAGAGCTTTACAACAAGGTGTTGCATCTCCTGCAGTTACGTGGACAAGTGATGTGGTGAGGGGAGTGGTGGCTGCAGCTGGAAAATGAGACCGGGGTTCATGAAAGGAACTCTCCCTTTTGAGATGGTAGACAAAAGTGCTGGAGAAACTCAGCGGGTGCAGCAGCATCTATGGAGCGAAAGAAATAGGCAACGTTTCGGGCCGCAAACTTTCTTTTTGAGATGCTGGGAGTGGAGTATGCGTTTGGACTGAAAGGTGGTGGGGGAGATTGTTAACTGCTGACGCAGGCCATAAATGAATTTAGAGAGGATACGAGGCCAGAAGAAGGGGTCCAGATGATTCTGCAGGTGGAAAGTAGCAGATTCTACACTCGTAATAGTGGGTGGCACGGTGGCGCAACGGTGGAGTTGCTGCCTTACAGCGCCAGAAACCCAGGTTTGATTCTGACTGCGGATGCTGTTTGTACAGAGTTCGTACGTTCTCCCCGTAACCCGTGTAGGATTTCTTTGAGAGCTCCCGTTTCCTCCAACATCCCAAAGATGTACAGGTTTGTATGGTAATTGGCTTGGTAAAATTGTAAATTTGTCCCTAGTGTGTGTAGGATGGTGCTAGTGTAAGGGGGTTGCTGGTCAGCGTGGACTTGGTGGGTCAAAGGGCCTGTTTCCATGCTATATCTCTAAACTGAACTAAACCACAAATAAATGGGCACAGAGGCAGTGGAAGAAGAGCTTCATTTGTATTCCCTTGCAACATATAAGGAAGCAATTGGGCCTACCCGATCTGTCAACTCCCATCCCAGACTCTCCGTTTGACCTAAACTTGAGTTTACAGTGGGCAGAAACTCACATTGGCACAGGGAGAACTCCACGGCAGCGCTGGAGATCACGATTGAACCCGTGAGGTAGTAACTCTACTGGGTGGCCACAGTGCCATTCAATGTCATGCTGAGGGCAGAATCTGTACAGGGAAGGAGAGCCTTAACTTCAAGGCTCTGCTGAGGTTCTATTCATTTGGGATCAGGCAGGAAGTGAAGGTGAAACTGCAGCAGGAGCTGACACTGAGGAGAGAAATGGGGATCAGAAGAAAGTGAAGGGAGAGAAAGATCCAGCAGTGTATTAGAATTTAAGACCGGTAGAATCTAAGACCTGTAGAGGTTTACGATCTTTGACTTCTGAAAGGAAGGAGGATAAAAATGTCACATTATCAAATCCCGTCAAGGAGAAACTACATATCACCAGTGGTTGATAGTGTTGCTGCAAAAATGGTCAAGTGCATACGTAAGCTAATGAATCGCGTTAAACATTGATCTTGGGATGCTATGAGAAGAAAATTGCTCAAGAAACACCCAATGGTTTGATCATACCTCTGTGCCTGAGTGGGAACCATTTATGAAAAATGGAATTACAGTTGGATCCATGGGAATGAGCTAGAGGCAGAGATAAGTCTGGAGGCACTTTCCCACAGAACCTGCAGGTGATGTAACGCCTACTTTTTCATGTCATCTCTCGGCATCTGGGAACCCAAACAGCTCTTCCATAGGTGTAAGCAGCATTGCTTCAGCACTTGTGATCAAGTGCACTGAATTCTCTGTTCATAATACAACAGACCAAACACAAATTGGTTGACATCGTTGAATAATACATCCGTTCACTCTGTAGGGTGGCCCTCAGTTTCCAGCTCCCTATCACTTGAATTCGACATCCCACTTCCTGTCTGATGTTTCTGTCTTTGGTCTGTTTTCCAGTGAAGCTCACCATAAACTTGGACGGCAGCTGAGTTTCAATCAAATGGAAACATTTTCAGATAACTAAATAGCACTCGCTCATTCACTTTTTGTTTCAGTAACAGCTCTGCATTTCACAGCTCTACCGTCTCAATTTGATTATTTTCTCTCTCTCTTTGTTCTTTGTTAATCTGTTGTCCAAGCAGCATGAAGGTAACTGGCTTCGCCCAATCACCAATATTCCTAATGTGCTGTGCATCCTCCCCCCACCTTTTCTACAACTTTAAGCTAATTTATTTTCCCCTTTTCCCTGTTCTCATGATAGGTCACCTTGATGTAACAGGAAATTTGTTTATTTTTTTCCACCAGTGCTGACTAACTCGCTGATTGTTTCCAGCATCTGTCCTTCATTGATTTTTCAAAATGAAACACTAGTGCACCAGTAAAAAGCATGAGGACAAGAAAAAAATTTTCAAAAAAAATGTTACTTTCTTGAAAGGGTGAACTGGTTTCTTGCTGTCCACACTTTACTGAACAATGCAGTGACAAGGCAATTTCAGTCTTCTCATCTAGCACGGATGCAAGGCTGGTGGGATATAAGCCAAGTAAATAAAAGTTGCTTTGTACTCGCCTTTGACCAGAAGAAATAAGCAATCGGGTTATGTCACATTCCTGTGGATTTTCTTGACCCAATCCCACTGCAGTCCATGCAACTTGTCCCGTAGGAATAATGGATTTAGGAACTAATGAACGATCCAAGGCACTAAGGCAGCTACTGACTTTTCAAATGCCGCTATGTCGTATGCTGCTCAAGCTACATTGCTTTCTTTGGTTGACATGAGCATCTGCCTGGGAACAATCTTCAGCGTGCTGTTTTCGTGTTGCATGGGTCGAATATGCAAAGACGCTTGCTTCTGCAGTTCAATCTTAGTTGCTTACAATAAAACCTCTTCAAACCTTGACTGCAACCTGACCATTCTCTATGCGGCTACAACATTGTATTGTCACAGGCATAATTTGTTCTGCTAAATCTGAAGTCCTTTTAACATAAAGCTTTTTTAAAATATTTTGAATTTGCTTTGTGCTATTTTTTTTTTACACACTGCCTTACTAAATCACCTGTCTGTGTCGCTGAACAATAATGTGAATGTAGATTGCGAGATAACAAGAAGATAGAAGAGCCTGTGGAATCAGCAAAGGCAGCACAGAATGACTAAATATGTACATATTATCCAAGTAGGTAGATAAATGGCAGGTGAAGTTGACGGTAAAGCTGTGTGATGGTCCATATAAAGGGGGCAGAAGTTGGGTGATCCACCTCCATTAATTGGAAAAAGTCCGAACATTTAACGTGTCCTGATGCAGGGTCTCTGCCTGAAACGTTAACCATTCCTTTGCTTCCACAGATGGTGCTCAAGCTGCTTTGTTTCTTCAGCAGTTTGTTTTTGCATAATGTTTAATGTGCCCAAAACCGCTCAGAATGTCTACCAGCTAATTCTGAGCATGTGTTGAGCTTGCTGACCCCATATCCCTGCGATCAAGAAGACTACCGGCTTCCACTATCTTTGCAGCTGTGCTTGTGCGTCAGTCCATCTTCTGTTCAAGCCCTTATTGTTGCTTTTGTAGTCACCAAACGTAACAATTCTAGTTCTCTTCTGGCTGGCTCACACCATTGATAAGTCGGAGCTTATTTAAAATATGGCTGCTCATCTCTTATAAGAAGGAAGTACCACTCATCCATCACCTTAGCCGTGCTATAATACATTGGCTCCCTGCGGGGGGAAAAAAACACATCTAAATGTTAAAATGATCCTCCTTGTTTTCAAAGACCTTTTTACTCCATTTTCATAAGTTATATGAGCAGAATTAGGCCATAAGGCTTGCACGTCTACTCCACCATGGCTGATCTATCTTTCCCTCTCAACCCCATTCTCCTGCCTTATCCCCATGACACCCATACTATTCAAGAATCTATCGATCACCACCTTAAACATTTACATTGACTAGACCTCCACAGCCTTCTGTGGCAATTAATTTCACAGATTCACCACCCTCTGACATCCCTCCTAGACTTCCCATCCTTCAGAAATAGTCTGATCTATTTTGGATCCTCAGTGGCTGTGCCTTCAATCACACAGTACTAAATCTCCAGAATTGTATTCCTAAATTTCTCTATAGAAATTTAGACATAACGACATAGCTTTTTATCACCATCTTTAATGTCATGTTTTCATTTATTCATTTTCCAGGACATAGTTGTCACTGCCCGTCCAACATTTAGAATTCATAATAAAACTACACCCACTCTCCTTTGACCAATTAAAAGTGTCAATAGCCTATTATGTAATGTCACATTTGGTATCTCATCAGCTTTGTGATGATTGGTATGACAACAATTCTAAAATAATCTTTATAAATCAGCAGCCTTTTAGCAACAATTTGTACTTGCATAACACCAATTATTGCATAAAATATTATGAGATGCTTTACAGAAACTTAACGCAACACCCTGAATACAATTTATTTGAAAATTCAGCAATCCTTTCGACGGTACCCGGACGTGGCGTCGAAGGACAAGATGCCGAAGCGAAAAAGTGGAAGCCAAATAACCGGACGGAAACTAAGCCGAAAAGCCAACTCACTGAAAGGGTGGATCGGTTAGTTGGCTTTTCCGCAATCCGCCCTTTCGGTTAGTTGGCTTTTCGGCGTTGTTTCCGTTCGGTTATTTGGCTTCCACTTCGGCATCTCGTCCTTTGACGCCACGTCCGCACACGCCTTTAGACATGGGCAAATTGTACTACATTGTAATTCCATCAATGCTCTTGTGTATGTTTCAATGGTGATAAATTGCCTTTGTTCTTATGCTGTTGGTCAACATTTCTTCCTTTGCTTCAGTTTCTGCAGTTGTGATTCCAACGGTAGTGGTCTTTGTCATTGTGGTCATTTCAATATCTGGTCTAATATACTTTCTCAAATGTAAAAAGAAGCTGGTATTACCCAAGTCTTTGGTGAGTATTATTATTTTTTAATTGGTACTATAAGTATATAATGGTGCTTATGGTTATGTAAGACCTAGACAACAGATAGCTGCCAGAGGAAGCTGTGAAGCTGTTAGAGGCTGTTAACATATAATGTGCGTTTGACGGCACTAGGCCTATACTCGCTGGAATTTACAAGGATGAGGGGAGACTTCACTGAAACTTGCCAAATAGTGAAAAGCCTGGATAGAGTGAATGTGCACAGGATGTTTCCACTGGTGGGAGCATCTAGGACCAGAGGCCACAGCCTCAGAATAAAAGTATGTACCTTTAGAAAGGAGATGTGGAGGAATTTCTTTAGACAGAGGGTGATGAATCTGTGGAATTCATTGCCACAGACAGCTGTGGAGCCCAATAGATATATTTAAGGTGGAGATTGACAGATTTATGTTCAGTAAGGGTGTTGGGGGTTATGGGAAGAACGCAGGAGAATTGGGTGAAGATGGAAGGATAGATCAGCCATTATTGAATGGTGGAGTAGGCGTGATGGACAAATGGCCCAATTCTGAACCGAGAACTTATTAACTTACGAGCTTTAGAACCAGATACAATAATGACATTGAAAAGACATTTTGACAGATAGATAATAGTCAGGAAGAGTTTAGAGTTATGGGCAAATGGGACTAGCCCAATATGCGAACTTGGTCGGCATGGACGCGGTGGGCCAAAGAGCCTGTTACCGTGCTGTATAGATCTATGACCGGAGTATAATTTGTTAACAATTATTTTTGTTATATTTGTTATATTAACCATTTAGCCAGTATTATTGTGCTACTTTAAAAAAGATGTGGGTACACTGGCCCCAACAGATTGCACAAAGAGAGGCTACTGCAGAGCAGGCTGTGTTGTAATTTAAGGGTAAGGATGAGATATTTAAAGGGCAGGGATGAGATATTTAAACAAAAAAAATTGAGGTTGGGGGTTGGCAGGTTAATTGATTGATTGGTTACAGCAACGAGCAAGTGAGATTTGAAAAGATAATCAAGTTGAAGGGATATGGAGTGGAGGGCTAAATTTTAAAAGAGCCAGCTACAAATTAGTTGAGTCAAAAAGAGTCAACATTTTGAAAAGTGAAAGTAGTGTTTTAATGGGTTTTTTTCCTCTCTGAGATGCTGTACAGGATTAAAATGTGTATATTGTAAAGCACAGCTCAGGAAATTGGGCTTGGGCTCTTATATCTATATATATTGTGTGTGTATATATATATGTAAGGTGATGGGGAAAAGATTTAATAAGAACTTGCGGGGCAACTTTTTACACAGAGGGTGGTAGGTGAATAGAACAAGCTGCCAGAGGAGTTAGTTGAGGCAGATATTATCAAGTTTAAAACATCATTTGGACAGGTACATGGATAGGATTGGTTTAGAGGGATATGGACAAATGCAGGCAGGTGTAGATGGGGCATGTTGGACCAAAGAGCCTGTTCCTATGTTGTATGACTCTTAAGTAGTAATACAGGTTTTTATGCGCATTAGTTTTTTTTTAATGCATGTGAAAATATTTTAAATAAGATTATTTGGCATTTAAATTTAACTGCAGTTGTCATCTAACTTCCAGGCACACATCATTGTGAATGAAAAAGTATACCATGTGATAAATCCAAAAACTGAGGAGAGCAACGAATGTGTGCTCATAAAACCAGAGGAAATGACGAAAGATACTGAAATTGATTTGAATCACGAGCTACAAGAGGAGGTTACATATTCTTCGGACAATGTGGGCCATCATACAATTAATGCTGATGAAAGCAAGAGCAAACTTGTAAATGCTGACTCGACTGATCTATATGCAGCTAAAATGAATATCAATGGCACAGATCTAAAGTGTGTCGGCCAACACGATATCGAAGGAGGTATCAGTGATCAGGACAGCAGTCGCGATTCATGCCCGACGCATCTTGACACCATGAAAGAAAATTATACTCCAGCCAACTGGGGTTATGATAAACCTCAGATTCCACTTAATATGGTTTAAATAACAGTATGCATTTTACGAACTAATACAAAAAGAAAACATCTTTCTCTGCCTTGGCGTGGATTAGGAATTTATTCAGTAATGAGGATGCATCTTGCTGAGCACATGAGACATTAATTTTGTTTTCATAAACAGATGCTGTCATTGAACGCTCAGTCCAGCTGATGTTGTGATTTTTAAGGACAGATCATACTTAAGATGCTGCTTGGAAATATTGCTGCAGGTTCTGACCACACAGCCAGAGGTTAATAGTAGATTTTACTTGTACATTCACGCAGCCTGAATGCTCTGTTGAATAACTAATTATTAAGTTATTTGCCTTTGTAACGGGAAGACATTGAACCACAATAGTACACATGGTGCAGTGGAAAATAATTTAGCCTTCTAATTAAAAGGCTCGTGCATTCAAACCCCACACAAAAGAATTGAAGAAAACATCCAGTCTAGCACTTTACAAGCCTATTGAGAGAAAGTGACACCATGCGTGCTGCAACTTTAAAGATGTTGTTGAAATACAAGTTGTTCTGCTATAACACCATTGCTGCAGTCCTAAGAAACCTCGCATTGTGGACAAATGCATTTGTCAATGGGAAAAGTGGGGGGGGGGGGGGGGGGGGGGGGAGAGAAGGGGAGGGTTGGGGCTAGATGTTTTCAGACTTGTTGGGCCATGTTTGGAGTATTGTGTGTAGTTCCTGTCACCCCATTACAGGAAGGGTGTGAGGGCATTGGAACCAGTGCAGGAAAGGTTTACCAGAACAATGCCTGGATTAAAAGATATTGGCTACAAAGAGTTGGAGGTCAGACGGATTATTTTCTCTGGAATGCCGGACGTTGAGGGGATACCTGATGTGCATTAAATTATGAGAAGCATAAATAAGGTAGACATAAAACATAAAAGATAGGCGCAGTCAGAACATTATCCCTAGGATGGAAATATAATGTACAAGAGGGCATAGCTTTAAGGCAATAGGGACAAAGTTTAAAGGAGATATGCATGGCAAGTTTTTTTACATTTATGAGTCATACAGCATGCAACTAGGCCCTTCAGCCCAACTTGCCCATGCCCACCAAGATGCACCTCCCTACATCTACACTAATCCCACCTGGGGGGCAGTGTTAGCTGTGAGGAGGATGCTAGGAGGCTGCAAGGTGACTTGGATAGGTTGGAGGAGTGGGCAAATGTATGGCAGATGCAGTATAATGTGGATAAATGTGAGGTTATCCACTTTGGTGGCAAAAACAGGAGAGTAGACTATTATCTGAACAGTGGCCGATTAGGAAAGGGGGAGATGCAACGAGACCTGGGTGTCACGTACACCAGTCATTGAAAGTAGGCATGCAGGTGCAGCAGGCTGTGAAGAAAGCGAATGGTATGTTGGCATTCACAGCAAAAGGATTTGAGTACAAGAGCAGGGAGGTTCTACTGCAGTTGTACAGGGCCTTGGTGAGGCCACACCTGGAGTATTGCGTACAGTTTTGGTCTCCTAATCTGACGAAAGACATTCTTGCCATAGAGGGACTACAGAGAAGGTTCACCAGACTGATTTGTGGGATGGCAGGACTTCCATATGAAGAAAGACTGGATAGACTCGGCTTGTACTCACTGGAATTTAGGAGATTGAGGGGGGATCTTATAGAGACTTACAAAATTCTTAAGGGGTTGGACAGGCTAGATGCAGGAAGATTGTTCCCGATGTTGGGGAACTCCAGAACAAGGGGTCACAGTTTAAGGATAAGGGGGAAGTCTTTTAGGACCGAGATGAGAGATCATTTTTCACACAGAGTGGTGAGTCTGTGGAATTCTCTGCCACAGAAGGTAGTTGAGGCCAGTTCATTGGCTATATGAGGGAGTTGGATGTGGCCCTTGTGGCTAAAGGGATGAGGGGGTATGGGGAGAAGGCAGGTACAGGATACTGATTTGGATGATCAGCCATGATCATATTGAATGGTGGTGCAGGCTCGAAGGGCCGAATGGCCTACTCCTGCACCTGTTTTCTATGATTCTACCCGTCCTTGACCCATATCCCCCTAAACCTTTCCCATTTATGTACCTGTGCAGACATATTTTAAATGGTGCTATAGTACCTGCCTCAATTACCCCCTTTGGCAGTTTGTTCCATATACCCACCACCCTTTGTGTGGGAAAAGTTGCCCTTCACATTCTTATTCAATCATTCCCCTCTCGTAAATCTAAGTCACCAGGTTCTTGATGCCCCTTCTCTGGGTAAAAGACTGTGCATTTCCCTGACCTATTCCTCTCATAGAGATGCTGGGTGCCTGGAATGTACTGCCAGGGGAAGTAGTGGAAGCAGACACAATGGTGGCATTTGGATGGCTTTCAGATAGGCAGATGGATATGGAGATACGTACTATGTGCTTAGTCGAGAGCATATCCTGGAGTTATAGCACAAGTACTTTGTGTTTTAATTGTAATTTGTTCTTGGCATCGTGTTCAACATTGGGGGCAGAAGGACCAGTTCCAATGCTATACTGTTCAATGTTCTAAGTGCCAATGGAAGTGATGGCCGACAAACTTAATGGCCTTCACTGAAACTGACAGACTGTGTTCTTAAGATGTTGATTACTGCAGGGGGTTTACATGTTAAGAGGTTTTCCAATACTGATTTTTGTTTTACCCACCCAGGCAACTTATTTTTCTGCTACGTAATTTCCAAAGTAACCTTTAAATGGTTCTGTAGTTCCCATTAAAATTGCATTATAAACAAGTTAGCCTGCATAATATAAATACTGTGACACCGGGAACTGTAGCTGCTGGAATCTTGTGTAAACCACAAAGTACTGGAGTAACTCAGCAGGTCAGGTAGCATATCTGGAGTACATGGATTGGTAGTGTTTTGGGTCGGGACTCCTCAGACTGATTGCTGTCGGGGGAGGTAAGTTAGAAAAGAGATGGTTGCAGAACAAAGCCTGGCAAGTAATAAGTAGATGAAAAAAAGGGTGTCAGATAAGGAGTGAAATGTAAGTCCAGTATTACATTTGGAACATATGTAAAACTTTTTTTTCAAAAAGAATGTACTTCAGATTATTATTACAAGCTTACTACGTAGAGTAAATCGAGTTGAATCAGGTTCAAGTCACTAAAAGTCAAATGCAAAAATCTGTAGTCGGGTATCAAAAATTAGGAAACGTTATACAATGATAGAATACTTCTAACCACACAATCAGGAGCCAAACATGAAGATGTCCTAAAGATACTGGACTCTTGTTTTGATCCACTGTGCACAGATGATTGGGAAAAATTGTCTCACCCACCAGGTGAGCTTGTCCAAATGGTGTCTCCCGGCTGTGCCGATAAGAACAGAAAGTACCAAGAACTTAATGAGAATAACTGCTGGTCACAGATTGCCCATCCACCATCACAAAAGCACATAGTTCAGAAGACTGTTTAAGAAGGAACTGCAGATGCTGGAAAATCGAAGGTAGACAAAAATGCTGGAGAAACTCAGCGGGCGAGGCAACATCTATGGAGCAAAGGAAATGGGCGACGTTTTGGGTCGAGACCCATTTCTGTCACTGCATGGATGCTGCCTCACCTGCTGAGTTTTTCCAGCATTTTCGTCTACCTCATTCAGAAGACTGATAACTTCATTGACCAAGTCTCCCAAATACTGTTTACTAATTCATCAGTTGTGTTTTATCGAATTTGCATTATGGGAAGTGTGTAGGAAGGAACTGCAGATGCTGGTTGAGGTCTGTCTGATGAAGGGTCTTGACCCGAAACATTACCCATTCCTTCTCTCCAGAGATGCTGCCTGACCCGCTGAGTTACTCCAACATTTTGGGTTTATCTTTGTGTTGTGGAAACGTGTGTCAAAGTAGAAACTGCAATTCATTAATATCAGATTGACAACTCTTGCGATATTTTTGTTTTTTCTTTCCTTGAAGTCAATAATAAAAAAGAAAATATGAATTTGGAATGCTGTAAGGCTATTTGTAATTGCTATTTGGAATTGCTATTCAAACCCCCATTCAACCTACACAGGGTGCAAGAGTGTTTTTCAAATACGAGGAGTGATCAGATTTATCCCTCAATCATTAACATATTATCTAATTATTATCTCTTTGAAATTTGGGATAGATAGATATTCATAATGACTTTTGATTCTACAACTGACTACACTTCATTGGTTATGACATTTTAAAATGTTCTAAACTATATTCTTTAACCAACTTTTCTTTTAGTCTTAATTGTAACATAAATGTGTAAAACTAAAAAGATTCTAGGGCAGAGATTTGTTCTTGGGAAGGTTTATGAATCCAAAGGGACTTAACATGATGAAATAAGAAGTTCTGTGTACGTGGTTATTTTGAAATTATACTTTAACACGAGGTGCTTGTTTACAAAAAAAATCCACACTCTGCTGGAGTAACATTGGAGAACATAGATGGGTGATGTTTTGGGTCAGGACCCCACTTCAATCCGGTTTACTCCAGCACCATAAGACATAAGAGCCGAATTAGACCATTCAGCCCATCGACTCTACTCATCTATTTTTCCCTTTCAACCTCATTCTCCTGGCTTTTCCCCGTGTCCTTTGACACCCTTCCTCAACAGGAATCTATCACCGCCTTAAAAATACCCAAAGATGTGGCCTCCACAGCCGTCTGTGGCAATGATTTGCCACCCTCTGGGTAAAGAAATTCCTCCTCGTCTCCATTTTGAAGGTATGGCCATTTATTTTGAGGCTGTGCCATCTGGCCCAGTTTAATCCTGACTACGGATGCTGTTCGTACAGAGTTTGTACTTTCTCCCCGTGACCCGCATGGGTTTTCTCCAGATGCTCTGGTTTCCTCTTGCATTCCAAAAACGTACAGGTTTGTAGGGTAATTGGCTTCGATGTAATTGTAAATTGTCCATAGTGTGTAGGATAGTGTTAGTGCGTGGGGATCACTGGACGGTGTGGAATCGGTTTGCTGAAGGGCCTGTTTCTGCACAGTATCTCTAAGCTAAACTATTCAAAAATGGAGGGAATGCTGTGCATATTAAAGCATTAAACTGTAGGCACATATCTCTCCCATGGATATAAAGCAGTGGATTGCACTAATTTGAGAAAGAGCCAAAAGCTACCCTGATAACCTGATTGATGTTTATTCCCTGATTTAAAACTCTGCAATAGTTGATGCATTTTTTAAAAATCACCTTGCTAAATGAGCCACCTTACAGTAGGAATTTGGGTGCCGTCTTTCCTTAATTAGATGTTTTGCGTGATGGGGTCTACAGCAGTTCACGAAAACTTGCATTACTTTTTTCCTCTAAGAAGCCTGCCACTTAAATTTTAAAAATCCAATAATTTTCATTGCCATCATTAATGGAGAAGCAATAAATAAATGATGTTTTCTAGGAGATGTATGCTCTAGACTGTGTACTATAGTTACGTACTGGAATGTGCTCTAGTATAATGTGTAAATGTGTCCTAATATTTAGACACAATATATACAGATTATTTGCAAAATCCTTGTGGTGACCTTTTGAACCATTGCTTGGGAGCTGAAGCTGGATGATATAAACACAAAACAGCGGGAGGCAGCATCTCTGAAGAGAAGGAATGGGAGATGTTTTGGGTCGAGACACTTCTTCAGACACGACCCGAAACGTCACCCATTCCTTCTCCCCAGATATGTTGCCTGTCCTGCTGGGTTAATCCAGCATTTTGTGTCTATCTTTAACCAGATTTAAACCAGCATCTGCAGTTCCTTCTTACACACTGGCTGATATAAATGTCTTTATTTGTCAGGAAACATTCTTAAGATCAAAGATAATATCAGGTGATTCAATACATTGAAAATTATGTTGTTTATTTCAATTTTTTTGGTCTGAAAAAAGGTTCCATTGAACTTTTAAATAGTTTATTATTGTCATGTGTACCGAAGTACAATGAAGAGCTTTTTTTATTGCATGCTATCCAGCCAAATAAAAGACTATACATGATGTGCATATAAAAGATAAAGGGTACAACATTTAATGCAAGATAGTCTGCTAATGTCCGATGAAAGATAGTTCAAGGTCTCCAATGAGGTAGATGGAAGGTCAGGACCACACTCTAGCTGGTGAGAGGATAGTTCCTGATAACAGCTGGGAAGAAACTTCCTGAATCTGGGGCATGCATTTTCACATTTCTGTACTTCTTGCCTGATGGGAGAGGAGAAAAGAGGGTTTTCTCTCTTTTGGGGTGAGACTGGATCTTGATTATGCTGGTGGCCGTGCTGGAGTGGTGTGATGTGTAGATGGAATCAATGTAAGGAGGTTGGTTTGGGCTAGTAGGTGCGATGGACTGGGCTATGTTCACAACGCTCTGCAATTACACAAGACCCCTCTGAATGTTTCAACACCTTTGCTGGTTTTCAAAGTAATTCATGCGGATGGCCTAAAGACTGCTTCTTGTTTTGAATTAATCGCTGCTGCTTCCATGTAACTTTATAATGCCTGAATAATCCCTAACAAGCCTGAACAAGTGAAAAACTCCAGGACACAAACTGATTTGGATAGTTGGTCAATATTTCTGTTACAGAACGTTGACTCACAAAATGGTAAAATGAAAGTAACATGGATATAGCACAGGAGGGGAAAATCCAACATGTATATTCATGTTTTTCAGTACATTCACATTGTAATTAAGATTCATAATGTGAATGAACAGCAAAACGGCAATATTCATGGAAAATGCTGGATTAACCCAGCTGGAATTTCCCTTCTGTGCAATATACACGTTACTTTCATTATACCATCTTGTTATGGGGGGACAAGAAGATCAAATGTGTGTGTGTCTCTTCTGTGGAAACATAGGTGATATTTTCCAGAGGTTTGATCAAGCAGTAGGAATTCATGCTTTTGTGATGAATGTAGAATAATAGTAAGGTTAAATGAGAACTTACCAGTTTGAAGTTTGATCTTGATTTTATGAGGAGTTACAATGAGCGATTACGTGAAAATGACGTGGGAGACATACTGCTTTTGTGTGCTATCCCTCCAGGCCGCTGTAATAACATCCACCGTTCGATCAGCCAGTCCGAGTCCCAGGAAAGGTATCCTCAGAATCTGCAAACCAACAAATTGATTCGGTCATGTAGCGGATGATGGTCCCCCTTAACCGGGTGTACCAGCAGCTCCCTGCTGTTGGGGACAGCCATCATAGTCTGTGTCATGATTCCCATGACAAGTGGGAACCAAGATTGTGTAGGCCAATCTGGTACTATCAGAATGCACGTGGCATTGTCTTGCGTTATTTTGACCAAGCATCGGCTGATGAGGGGAAACATACAAGAACATTCCTCCCCAATGCAGTGTGAAAGCATCCACTGCTACTCCTCCTGGATCGGGCTCCCATGAGACATATTTGGGTAACTGGTGATTCAACCTGGAGGCAAACAAATCAATGTCCGGCGTGCCATATTGGCCAACAATGTCAGTAAACACTTCATGATTCAACATCCATTCTGTGTTATCATTAAATTTCCGTGATCTAGTGTCTGCCACCATATTATATCTACCTGGCAGGTAGATCGCCGTGACCCAAATGTTCCTTGCAATACACCAATGCCAAAGGAGGTTTGCCAATTTATCACATGACTCAGATTTTATTCCACCCATGTGATTGACATACGCCACTGCCGTGGTGTTGTCAATCTGAAGTTGTTCATGCACATGACGCATGTTGCTGCAACAAGGCTTTAAGCCATAGAATGCTCCCAACAATTCTAAGTAGTTAATGCCACATTGTTGTAGGATCGAGGACTCCTGCACATTTCATCTGCCCCCGCAGCTGGAGCTGGTGTCTGTTGCCCCCTAGCCCAGGCCACTTGCATCGGTTTGCATTATCACCGATGGTGTGTCAATTTGAATTTTCTTAGAACAGTGATGTACATTGGTAGCCCACCAGTGTAACTCCGCAATAGCGTCTGGTGGTAAATGGATATGTTTCCCGAATTTGCCTGCGTGAGCTTTGAGGGCTCGTTCCTTTGCTCTTTGTAAATTTTGGTAATGCAAAGGTCCATAGCGTACACCTGGAAAAGCTGCAACAAGCTTGACAATTATGCTTGCTATTTGTCTGATTGTTGGCCTCTGATTAGCAATTAGCTTATTGCAGGCTTCCTTCAAGTCTGATTGCTTGTCAGCTGGCAGAGTCACTGACATTTGATTTGAGTTGATGGTAAACCCTAGGTAATCAATTACCTTGATTAGAGTCAATTTAGACTTAACTGGATGGATGACAAATCCCAACCTCTCAAACATGAGTTTGGTAGCTGAAAAAAATACTATTGCTGATTCCTTTGTGTTGCCAATTATTAGAATATCATCCAAATAATCCTTCACAATGTGGCTCTGAACTCGTAGCAGTCCCAGAACTGGTTTTAGTAATTTTGTAAAAAGCCTGGGTGCTGGAGTCAGCCCATTTGGCAATGCCTTGATTTGCGACATCTGCCCCATCCAATTAAATTTCAAATATCTCCTGTGTTCCCTGTGTATAGATACGGAGTAATAAGCATCTTTTAGATCAATGCAAGCCATGTAACATCCTTTGGAGACCAGCTGAATAGCTGTACCAAAGTTGTCCATTTTTAAATGTTTATACTGCACGTAGGTATTGAGTTCCGTCAATTCTAGGATTATACGACTCCCTCCATCTTTCTTTTGCTTAGGAAATATATTCAATACGAATTGGTGTGATTCTGGGTGAGACCTCTGAATCGCCCTTTTTACTTTTAAAGCCTGAATTTCAGCCTGTATCTCAAACCTTTCCTGTTGAGGGAACAGATATGTGCGGTTTGGTACATTTTGAGTGGGTGGTGCTGAGCCAAGGAGGAACTCAATTTTAAACCCTTCTACACTGTGCAGTATGAACGGGTCTACTGTAATCCAAATCCATTCGTTAAAAACATGTTTTAACCTTCCCCCAACTTGTAAATTAGAGGTGTGTGATTTGTCCCGCAAGGGACTGGAAAGTCCTACCTTAGGTGTTACAGCCTGTGTGGTCCTGGCCTATTGCCTCCCTCCCTGGGACTGCTGGACCCTGCCTCATGTCCATGAGCCCCTAGGCTGGCTGCACCTGTTGTGGAAGGTGGCACAACGATGCCCTCGTAGTGATGAGCCCCTGGGTGGAGTTGGAGTTCAGCTCATGAGGCGGAGAGTCTTGGCCTCATTATCCAGCTCTCGTACCTGCTTCAGCAGGTCTGCCCCAAACAAATAGTTTGCCCGCTGTACATTGCTGGCTTTGCACAGCTCGGCAAACTTCGGGTTCAGTGCCGGTCGTATGGCACTCTTCCGCAGACAGTTTATTTCAAACAAGGCATTGCAGAGGACCCCCACTGCATCCTGTTGTGTCTCCGTTAGTGGCCCGCCATCAATAGGCCTGGCAAAAGCCGTTACCCCCGAGGCCAGTATTTTCAGAATTTTCTGAAGTTTTACCTCCTGGGCTCTTACCCCTGGCCCAATATGGCCCCAGATGGCATGGTTAACGGCAGGCACACTGAGGGAGGCACAGTTGACAGGGTAGACTCCTCCATTACCTGGTCCTTTAGCTGGTGCGAGGCCAGGTTGTTAATGGTGGTGGCCAGCTCTTCATCCAAGGCCTCTCCGGTTTGGGTGGGTATGGCAAACTTGGACGCCAATAAAGGCACTGTTGCCCCTAGGTCCCCAGGGTGTGCACCTGATGTGCCTCCCTGCTCTGAGTCGGGGTACTGCTGACTCCGTGTACTCCCCTCTATGGATAGGGAGACACTTCGCAGCCCTGTATAAGGTGCTGCTAGCGTGAGCTCCCGTGGAGACCCGGCCTGATACTGCTCCCTCCTCTGGAGCAGACCAGTCTGGAGGCACCTCTCCAAAAGGTGCTCCATCTGGGAGAGACGTCCGCAGATGGTTCCCATTGTGGGAGGTGATTCCTCCGACCCGGACTCATCAGAGTCTACGGGTCTGGCAGACTTGTGTGTGGCTTTGTGCCCCGGCGGGGCTGCCACGGTGCTCTTTTGTAGCACCAAGTCTGCTACCGCTGGTTCCAGCACTGGCGGCCTTGAAGGTGACTCGGACAGCCGTCCGCTACCCGCAGCCCCGCGGTCTTCCATAGCCAGCTTCGCAGACCGTCTCCGCACCTTCGACATGGTAGGTCCGTACTGTTGATAGAAAAAACTAACAACCGAAACCCACCAAGCAACGACCGTAAGTAACTAGTTTAAAACACTTATCTCTGTTTTTAAAACTTACCGCTGGAGAGACGCAATCGTGCCTGCCAGTCCGTCGTTGGCGCATGCTTCAGACGTAATGACGCGCATGACGACTGACGGCCTTCTTCACGTAGTCACTCACGTGACTCCGAAGTAAAATAGAATGGTTAGATTGCAGAAAGCCCCTTTGTACTCACCAGCTCTCTAGTTCTATTCATTCAACGACTCTGGCCTCAATTTATTTTCTCACGCAATATATATTCAATTCCATCTCGAATGCCAAAATGGAGCCCACTTTCATCATTATTTATTTGGATGAGAATGTACAAGCCAGGGTTAGTAAATATGTAGATGACACTAAAAGTGGGTAATATTGTAGATGGCAAAGGTGGTTATCAAAGGTTACAGCAGGATCTTTATTTGTTTAATGCAGATAAATGTGAAGTGTTGCATTTGGGAAGTATCTAGGGAAAGGACCTTCACAGTAAATGGCAAGGTTCTGGGAGTGTTGTCGAGCACAGGTATCTATGAGTGCAGATACATAGTTCCTTGAAAGTGGCATCACAGGTAGATAAGGTGGTCAAGAAGGCTTTCAGCACATTGGCCTTCATCAGTCGGGGTATTGAGTATTATGTTACAGCAAAGATGGTTATCAAAGATTACAGCTGGATCTTGATCAGTTGGGCAAGTGGGCTGAGTACAGGAAGAAGATTGAGAACCTCGTAACCTGGTTTGAAGACAATAACCCTTCTCCCAATGTCAGCAAGACAGAGGAGATGATGATCAACTTTAGGAAGTGAAGTGGTCCACATACATTGATGTCACTAAACTAGAAATGGTTGAAAGCTTCAAATTTCTAGGAGTAAATATCACCACTAATTGTCCTGGACCAACCATATCGAAGCAATGGCCAAAAAAAAGCACCAGTTCTTCTACTTCCTTAGAAAGCTTAGGAAGTTTGGCATGTTCCCAACAACTCTCACCAACATCTACAGATGTGTAATAGAAACCATTTTATCAGGATGAATCACAGCTTGGTTTGGGAAAAGCTCCATTACCGCAATAAATAAAGTCATAAATTATAGGAGTAGAATTAAGCTATTCGGCCCATCCAGTCTAGTCCACTATTTAATCATGGCTGATTTATCGCTCCCTTCTAACCCCATGCTCATGCCTTCTCCACATAACCATCTGCATGAATCAAGAAAATTGTTGGCACAGCTCAGACCATCAAATAAACCGACCTCCGTTCCATTGACTCCATCTAGACTCAACAAGGCCACCAGCACAACCATGGGTGAGTCTCGCCCACTCCTCCTCTGTCTCATCGGGCAAGAGGTATAGAAGTGTGGAAATACCTCAAGATTCAGGGACAGTTTCTTCCCAGCTGTTATCGGGCAATTGAAGTATCCTATCACACACTAGAGAGCGGTCCTGAACTACTATCTACCTCATTGGAGACTCTCGGACTACCTTAATTGGAGTTTACTGGACTTTATCTTGAACGAAACATTATTCCCTTTAACCTGTATCTGTACACTGTGGGCAGCTTGATTGTAATCATGTAAAGTATGTCCGCTGATTGGACAGCATGCAATAAAAAGCTTTTCACTGTACCTTGGTACACGTGACAATAATATAAAATAAAGTAAGCTGCACAAGGCACTGGTGAGGCCACAGTTGGAGTATTGTGTTCAATTGTAGTCACCCTGCTATAGGAAAGAGCCGCGGCAGACCGGTAGAGTTGCTGCCGTTCAGCACTTGCAGCGTCGAAGACCCGAGTTCGATCTCAACTATGGGTGCTGTTTGTACGGAGTCTGTTTGTTCTCCCTGTCACCACGTGGGAGGTAGTTGAGGGTGGGACTATCGAAATAGTTAGACAGGCACATGGATAGGACAAGTTTGGAGGGATATGGACCAAGCACAGGCAGGTGGGACTAGTGTAGCTGGGACATGTTGGCCGTTGTGGGCAAGTTGGGCCAAAGGACCTGTTTCCACACTGTATAACTATGACTATCTTCGGTTTCCTCCCACACTCTAAAAGACATACAGGTTTGTAGGTTAATTGGCTTTGGTTTGTGTAAATCGTCCCTAGTTTGTGTAGGCTTGTGTTAATGTGCGGGGATCACTGGTCGGTGAAGGGCTGAAGGGCCTGTTTCCGCACTATATCTCTAAACTAAACAAAACTAAAGATGCTGCTAAGTAAGGAGTGCAGCAATTTACAAGATTGTTGTCATGACTTTGAGATATAGAGAGAGGTTAGACAGGCTAGAACTGTATTTCCTGGAGCATAGGCGAATGAGAGGTGATCTTATAGAGGTGTAGAAGATCACGAGGAAATAGATAGGGTGAAGTGAAGATTTTGTGAAGTTCCCTGAGCAGCTGAATAATTGTGGACACAAATGCGCCACCTACTGTTTGGGAGGGAATTGCAGATGCCGGTTTATGCTGAAGATAGATACAAAGTGCTAGTGTAAGTCAGTGGGTCAGACAGCACCTCTGGAGATAAAGGATGGGTGTCACCTATTGGCATTAAGCACTTTCCCCCTTAGTGCCTAGGCTACTTTGCTTGTCAAATGGTCAGAAGGATCCAAGAAGGATTCCACATGAACTGACGAGAAATGATCAACTACCTGAAATCCAATATCATTAAAAAAATGTTAAAGCTCATCCAATCTTTTTGAAGAGACTGGTTGTGGGTCTTTATTAAGCGATGTTTTTCAGTAATGAATAAAATTTTCAAAATAAGTTAATTTCATTGTCTTCGCTACCTGTTTAAAGGTTCAAAGATCAGTTTGTCACGTGTACCAATTAAGTTAGTGAAATTCGATTTACCATACAGCCATACTATAATAAAGGCAACATGACACACAACTACATAAAAGTTAATATTTAAAATCCACCACAGCGGATTCCTCACTGTAATGGAAGGCAATAAAGTCTAATCTTCTTCCTCTTTATTCTCCCGTGGTCGAGGCAGTCAAATCATCTGCAGTCGGGGCGATCGACGCTCCCGCAGCCGGCAATCGAAGCCCCCGCATCGGGGCAATTGAAGCTCCTGCGGCTTGGTGCTCCCCAAGTCGGTCTCTAACCAGAGATCACGAGCTCCATGATGTTAAAGTCCGCAGGCTCTCATGGTTGGAGCTCCAAGATCAATCCCCGACAGGGATCGCCAGCTCCACGATGTTAAGTCCTGCAGGCTCCTGCGGTTGGAGCTCCCAAAGACTGTCTCCAGCAAGAAGCTGACAGCTCCTCGATGTTGGGCCGCAGTGTGGACGGAGATACGATACGGAAAAGAATTGCATCTCCGTTGAGGTAAAAGATTTTAAAAAGTTTCCCCCAACCCCCACCCCCACACAAAACAAGCTAAAGAACACTAAAACATACATTTAACACATACAAAAAACAACAAAGAAGGAGGGACAAACAGACTGTTACAAGGCAGCCATTGTCGGCGCCACCCGGTGGAGAAGTTCGTTTCTGAGTTTTATATTGGTGTCATAGTTAATCACCAGGCATTGTTGGACTGCCCACCATTTCTTTCTTGTTTTAATCCATACAGAAATAGGCCATTAAGTCTAGTTTAGCTTACTTCAGAGATACAGCGTGGAAATAGGCCATTCAGTCCACTGAGTCTGTGCCGACTAGCAAACACCCATACACTTGTTCAATCCTACACACCTGGGATAATATACAGAATCCAATTAACCTACAATCCTGCACGTCTTTGGAGTGTTGGCAGAAACCGGAGCACCCAGAAAAAAAACACACGGTCACAAGGAGAACGTACAAACTCCGTACAGACGGCACCTGCAGTCGGGATTGAACCTAGGTCTCTGGCGCTGTAAGGCAGCAACTCTACCACTGTGGTTTCTGCCTCGTAGGACAGATGCTGACCAGCAGCAGCTGGTGGGAACATGGTGGCAAGGCTACAATGGGTTGCTGCATACTGTCCAAGTATCCCCCGTGTAAACAAGAGTCAATGATAGAGGGATGCTTGGATTTCAAACCAATTGAACCTGCACTAGATTTGAGTGAGCTGAACCCATGGTTCCGTTCATTCACAATGGATTCAGGTTGTTGCATCATTGCAAACAAAGAGAATGTGGAACAAAAAAACATCCTGGTTGAGATAGTATTGACTGATTTGAGGTGGATAAGAATGTCAGTACATCGATATCAGTAATAATTAAATGGAAGTTGGGAAGATATTTCCACTAGTGGGAGCCTCAGACCAGACAGCTCAGCCTCAGAATTAAAGGATTGACCTCCAAAAAGGAGATGAGGAGGAATTCCTTCAGTCAGAGGGTGGTGAATCTGTGGAATGCATTGCCACAGATGGCTGTGGAGGCCAAGTCAGTGGATAGTTTTAAAGCAACTCAGATGCTCAGGAATGAAAGAGATTACAAAAAGTGGTGGAGGCTGTCTGGTCCATCACGGGTACTGACGTCCCTACCAACACTGGATCTATCGGGGATACTGCCTCAAAGGCAGCCAACATCATCAAGGCCATGCTCTCATTTCGTTCCTGCCATCAGGAATAAGGTATAGGAGTCTGAAAACGGTGACATCCAGGTTCAGGAACAGCTTCTTCACAACAACCATCAAGATATTGAACACTACGAACTCAAACTAAACTTCAAACTATGAACTGTCTTGATTGCACTAGGAACTTTGGGCTTTGTTTTGTTGGGTTTTTTATATATTGAACTTTTTTTGGGGTTGTATGTTGTGTTATCTATTGAGTACGGTGTTTACATACCTGTTGTGCTGTGTGTTGTGCAAGAATTTCATTGTTCTGTGTCAGTACATACGGCATTTAAACACTCTTGACACTTGACCAGGTGATGGCGATGTTGTCTTACAGAAACCTCTTTGGTGACCAGCAAAACTAAGAAACCTCTGGAAGAGTTCCAGACACTTTAAGTCGGATATCTGGAAATATTATTTTATCTGCACAGAGATCAATAAGTGCTGTCTGCAATTTACCAGAAAGAGGTTAGCAAGACAGGATCTGCCAAAGGGTTTCCTTCTGTGCTGCTTCTATGATTCTATAAATTCTTATTGAGATGAACTCTGCCTATTTTGCATCACACCAGCAGTACCATCCTAATGCAACGCTCTGTGGCTCAAAGCCAACATATCCTTGATGTTCTCCAGGTATTACTCCAGGTAAGAACTGCCCAATCGTGAGCCACTTACTTGAACCTTCTAGTCCTCATAACTGCGCTCTACAGGGGGTAATCCAGGCTTGAAATCCAATGATCATATTCTAATAATGAGACTTTTTCTATCGTATACAAAATTCTATCGTGTCGTATCGTTAAGTCATTCTGGTGAATCTGTATTAACCCAGGAACCCTTAGCTCATTCTCAGACTCTGACTACTGCTGCAATTCAATGAGTTTAGGGTGGCACGGTGGAGCAGTGGTAGAGTTGCTACCTTGCAACGCCAGAGACCCGGGTTCGATCCTGATTATTGGTGCTGTCTGGCACAGCACATCGCACAAACCAGCCACCCCACTTACAGCCCATCAAGTCTTCTCCGCCATTTAATCATGGCTGATCTATCTTCCCCTCTTAATCCCATTCTCCTGCCTTCACCCCATAACCCCTGACACCCGTACTAATCAAGAATCTATCTATCTCTGCCTTAAAAATATCCACTGACTTGGCCTCCACAGCCTTCTGTGGTAATTAATTCCACAGAATCATCACCCTCTGACTCAGGAAATTCTTCCTCATCTCCTTTCTAAACATACATCCTTTTATTCTGAGGCTATGCTGGTCCTAGACTCTCCCATTAGTAGAAACATCCTCTCCGCATTCACTGTATCCAGGCTTTTCACTATTCGGTTAGTTTAAATGAAGCTCCCCCTCATCCTTTTAAACTCCATTTTTCGATGAATCCTAATGGAAATGATTCATTTAGGATAACTCGTATACCTCATTGCTCCGAACGTAGATCACCCCTATAGCCCTTAATGGTCCCTGGTTATTCTTTTCCCCTCAGTATATTTCCAGAATTTTTCCGGATTAACCTAAACCTGTCGAACAGTGATATTTTGTGACTTATCTTTGCCTTCTGAGTTTCCATTTTAAGCACCTGCCTACATTTTAGTTCTCCTGGCGTGCCTCGCCCATTTTTGGTTCCCCATAATTGCCATGGGTCTCTTTTTTTATTTTTAGCCAAAATTGGAGTACTGTAAATGTGGAACTATTTCCATAAAATTGCAGATACTTTGAATCATGCAGCACAGAAGCAGGCCCTGAGGCCCAACATGATCAGGTGCACCATTGCACTCATCTGTTCTAGTCTGATTTACCTGAAATTGGTCCATATCCTATGTCTCAACAACTCAAGTGCTCATCTAGATGCTTCATAAATGTTGTGAGCGGACCTGCCTCCGCCACATCCTCAGGCAGCGTGTTCCGGAGTCAAACCATAGTCCGTGTGAAAAAGTTTCCTCTCAGTTCCCCACTAAACCTCCTACCACACACCTATCCCTCTTGTTTCAAATGCCCCAACCTTGGAAATAGAATTCTAACTATCTACTCTGTCTATCCTCTACATCATTTTATATATCTCTATCAGCCTCCACTGTGAACGGTAATCACATGTAGATAGCATGACTGGATAGCATGCAACACAAAAAGCTTTTCACTGTACCTCAGTACGCGTGACAATAAACAAACCTAAACTAAAGTAAATCCAACCTATCCAAACTATCTGATTAACTGAAATGCTCCAATCCAGGCCACATCCTGCTGAAGAAAGGGAGAACTGCTGGAGGAACTCAACGGCCAGGCATCATCTCTGGAAGGAATTGGATTGTTGGCATTTTGGGTTGATATCCTCCATCTGGATTGGAAATAGCCAGTATAAACAGGTGGGGAAGGGCTGGCGCAAAAGCTAGCAAGCTACAGGTGAATATCGACACAAAATGCTGGAGTAACTCAGCAGGTCAGGCAACATCTCTGGAGAAAAGGAATAAGTTTTGGGTCGAGACTCTTCTACAGTCTGAAAAGGGGTCTCGATCCAAAACGTCACCTATTCCTTTTCTCTAGAGATGCTGCCTGACCCACTGAGTTACTCCAGCATTTTGTGTCTATCTTCAGTGTAAACCAGCATCTGCAGTTCCTTCCTACACAAGCTACGTGTGAGTGGAGGTGAGGAGCGTCATGTCATCTGGTCCAACACCACTGGCCCCTTTCATGATCTCTCTGTCTCCATCTCAGGAGAGAAACAATCCACTGATATCTCCAACTAACCCACTGACTCCCACAGCAACCCAGACTAAACCTCCTGCCACCCAGTCTCGTGTAAGAACGCCACCCTTTTCTCTCAATTTCTCCATCTCCACCATGTCTGCTCTCAGGATGAGGCCTTCCGCACCAGGACAACTGAAATGTTTTCCTATTGTAGGAAATTGGGCTTCACCTTCACTGCGATTAACCAAACCCTCACCCGAATCTCTCCCACTCTTCTGTACTCACCAACCCATCCCGCACCCCTCCTCTCCCCAGACAGACGTGGGTAAAGTCTTTCCGTGCCTGTAGTTTTATGGCTCTATAACTGCTTTTAATTGTCTTCTCTGAAGTTAAAATAATAATACACAAAATGGGAATTTTACAAGTGAATCTGACCTGGAGAATATTATCAAGCCAAAAGCAGAAACATGACACATTGTCAATGTGAGATGTTAACCTTGCTTCTCTCTCCCCAGAACTGGTTTGACCTGCAAATAATTTCTGGGTTTTTTTTAGTTCTTATTCCAGTATTTTTGTACTGTCATGATTTTGTCTTATTTTAAAAAAAAAACAGTATCATCATTACTAGTACTAAACCAGTACTAATTGGTAAAAATCTATTTCAACCAAAGTTTCAATAATCTAGAGTCAAGGGTCAAGTGTGTTTTATTGTCATATGTCCCAAAACAGAACAATGAGATTCGTACTTGCAGAAGCACCAGAGGTATGTAAGCACAGTACTCTAACCATAGTGACCTAATGTCCCTGCAAATGTATCTATGACTGTACCCACAGCTCTGCCCACCCCCCTCTTCCTTTGTTTTGCCATTGTTGGCCAAGCCAAGCTTTTACCCACATGGAGTAGCTTTTGAAATTCCTCCCGAAACAGTTTTATTCTTCATTTTCCCACCTCCCTATACCCTTTTAAAACACTCCTTGAAAATCCTTGTTATGTCCTTCACTGTATTTTCTAATGCCACAGCCATGCCACAATTGCTCTCCCTTCTCCTAATCAGTGGGCAATCCAGGCAGGAGATGCCCATGTATTCCTATGAGCTCTGGTGAGGGTGCTGAGGAAAACTACTGCAGATTTTAGGAGAGATGGAATATTGCAATTATGAAATGGATAAGCTGTTTCCCTTTACCTTTGAATAGAGGTGAGTTAAATGAGCAAAACGCAAAACTCTGGAGAAGCTCCACAGCTAGACAGCAACTGTGGAGGGAATTGCACAGACAATGCTTTGGGATGGGACCCTTCTTCAGACATCCAGCATCTGCAGTGCCCTGCGTCACCAGACTGCTTAATTCAGGTTTATGAAATAATGAAGGAGCTAGGGTCAATAAGAAGGATGTTTTATTTTCAAAAGCCAGGAATCATATATTTAAAGTACTTAGGAGAATGATTAATGGAGAGATAGATAAAGCGCTTTAGTCAGTCTGATTGGGATCCGGAATTCATGTTTCAATGGGCAGCAGATTTAGTTTAGTTTAGAGATACAGGGTGGAAACAGGCCCTTCGGCCCACCTAGTCCACACTGACCAACGATTCCCGCACATTAGCACTATCCTACACGCACCAGAGACAATTTACATTTATACCAAGCCAATTAGCCTGCAAACTTGTACGTCTTTGTAGATGCACAAATCTCCATCACATTTGGTGTTGCTTGGGTGTATCCTTGGATCCTAACCATGCAGGATTTAAGACCTAGGACCAGATGTGGGATTAAGCTGAAGTTTTTTTTTTAATAACCAGCAGGGAAACAATGACTGAATGGCTGACTGCTTATGTGCTGTAGATTATTGCCTCTACTTGCAGTAAATGTTTTGATTCTATCGTACAGGCTATGTCTACGGGAAGAGGTTTTGCTCCATTAAACCCCCTACTGCCAAGAGGGAACTTTATATAAACATCTTTCAACTAAAATAGTTTCATTTCTGCTTTTCTATCTGATAAAAGCCATTCCAGAGCCATTGGTGGAGGAGGCAAGATGGGTAGATTCTCCCTTCCACTCTTTGTGATATTGGGTTTCACGCGTTTGGTTGGTGCACGGGTTTCAGGTAAGCAAACCATGTGTTACTTTCATGTCTGTCTATAGATATACTGTGCCTTGGGAAGTATATAATTTAGTCACTCTTATCACAGGTGGGTTTCAAAAATAATATTAGTACAACTGGGCCATGATTTTCCATCAGTTAATTTCAGCAGGATAACAATGAATTGTTTAGTTGTTAAAAACACGTGAATTCGGCAAACTACTTTGCTAGACACAAAGTGCTGGAGTAACTCAGTGGACAAGGCAGCATCTCTGGAGAAAAAGGATAGATGGAGTTTCAGGTTGGGACCCTTCGTCAGACTGAAAATTTATTTCTGAACTTTCAGTCTGAAGAGGGGTTCGGACCGGAAACCTCACCTATCCTTTTTTTCCCCAGAGATGCTGCCTGACCTGCTGTGTTTCTCCAGCACTTTGTGTCTACCTTTGGTATGAACCAGCACACTACAAACTACTTGGTTAACCATTTCTGGCTTGTACTAAGGGGGTTGGAAAAGGTCAGAACAAAATGAAAACAGATTATTCAAATAAACATGGTTGTTTGGCTGCCTTCAACAAAGCTTCACTGTCCCACCAGCATAAATTGTAACATTCCTAGGTCAAGATCAAACTGCTCTAAAAACTGGATAGTGAAAACAGTTGAACCTAAATGTTGGTAGTTTTCTCATGCTATTAGTCATTGGTTGCTTACTCTCTGGAGTTTAGAAGGCTAAAGGGTGGATCTCATTGAAACCTACTGGATAATAAAGGGCCTGGATAGAGTGGACGTGGAAAGGATATTTCTAGCAGTGATAGAGTTTAGGACCAGAGGACTCAGCCTCGGAATAAAAGGTCGTGCCTCATAAAGGAGATGAGGAAGATTTTTTTTAGCCCGATGGTAATGAATCTGTGGAATTCATTGCCACAGTCGGCTGTGGGGACCTAGTCGATTGGTATTTTTAAAGCAGAGATTGATAGATTCTTGATTAGTACGGGTATCAAAGTTTACAGGGAGAATACAAGAGAATGGATTTGAGAGGGAAAAATAGATCAGTCATGATTGAATGGCAGAATATACGATGGGCTGAATGGCCTAATTCTGCTTCTATGTCATATGGTCTTATTGTCCTATATGGAGAAGGATTACCTGCACTGATCAGATGCCCCTTGAGCTTTTCTCATTCTGATTTGGAGATTCTCTCATGAGGGCTTTATTAATCCATCAGATTCGGCCTCAGAACAATAAATCATTAGAGACAGACTTCATGACAGTGAGAAGGTTGTGCTACGATTTAGGGTCTTAGGGATTAGGGAGAGTTATTAAGGGCACGCCACCCTTCACATTTAAACATAGCCACTATCTTCTGAGCTCCACTTGTTCAACTGATGCTTACAGTACCGGAGGCAAAAAGATATAAAGAACCTATAAATCATAATAGACACGGAATGCCGGAGTAACTCAGCGGGTCAGGCAGCATGTCTGGTAGCATAGAGATGCTACCCGACCCACTCCAGCATTTTGTGTCTATCTTCGGTGTAAACCAGCATCTACAGTTCCTTCTTCAACTATTAATCATAATGCTACAATTTTAGACTTTAGAGAGATAGCTGAATGACAGAGCAGGTTCAAGAGATTGATGCACCTAATTCTCCTCATATGACTTATGTTCATAAAAACCTACATTGGTTATAAAATGTTTTATATTGCATGACACATTAAAAATTAAATTTTAGCCTGTCATCACAATGGCTAGTCCTCTTGGGCATTCAAGATATACTTTTCCTGACTAGCCCAGGAATGCAAAGATTTGATGTCCTTCATTATTGAAATCGTCCCAGGCAGTCCCAGAGTGGGCAAGACTTTACACTAGAGGGTACAAATCATCAGTGAAAATGGTGTCATAAAATATAATTGTTTAAAAAAATTCCCAAACTTAAAGTGGTATTTCCAAGGCAATTTGGGAGGTCAGAATACAGATGTTGCAAAACTTGCATGGACGTGTGCTTTTTAACCTTCTTATCATTCACATAACCAGTTTTTGTCATATCTTCAGGTCATATTCCAGAGCCACAGCAGGTGAACTTCAAGTCGAATGACTTCTACAACGTTTTACAATGGCAGAAAGGCAGTCACAACAGCATGAATGCAGTTTACAACGTGGAATACAAAATGTTGGTCTCTTTCACTGAGATAAGTATTAGGGTCTGCAAAGGTGTGTTGAGAAGGTAGCCAAAGAACCTGGCAGATACAACAGATAACAATAGAAGATACTTTATACCAAAAAGGCCACCAGGATAATAAAATGATAAATAGCAAGGCAACTAGGTGAAAAAAAATTAACCAGTTATTGGGGCTCAAATAAAAAGGGACGGATAGTACTTGGAGGTACTCGGGGTGACACATAAAGAATATTATAGGCATTAATGAACAATGAAGAGGTCCAATAAATTCTCATTCATATTAATCCAGCATGAGATAAAATATTGATTTAAATTATCGAGAATATGTTCTATAAATGGTTGAAAAGTGACAGCCTGAAAAAAATAGTCTAGATTTAATTTAGTTTAGAGATACAGCGCGGAAACAGGCCCTTCGGCCAACCAAGTCCATCCTGACCAGCGATCCCCGCACACTAACACTTTCTAACATATGCTAGGGCCAATTTACAATTTTATCAAGCCAATTAGCCTACAAACCTGTACGTCTTTGGAGCGTGGGAGGATACCAGAGCACCCGGAGTAAGCCCAGGCAGGTCACGGGGAGAGCGTACAAACTACATACAGACAGTCCCCATAGTCAGGATCGAACACGGGTCTCTGGCGCTGTAACTCTGCTGCTTGGTCACCTGCGCCACACACTGGACATATGTCAAGCCCCACTATTTGTTCCATGTTAGATAAAGCAGTAACCTCTCAAAGTTTCACATGAGTGGGGACAATTGACCAAGCACTATCATAGAATCTATATGTATTCCAAGAGTGTTTGAGATGTGTAGGAAGGAACAGCAGATGCACACAAAATACTGGAGCAACTCAGCAGTGCAGCAGCATCTCTGGAGAGAAGGAATGGGTGACGTTTCAGGTCAAGATCAGTCTCCAGAGATGCTGCCAGACCCGCAGAGTTACTCCAGTATTTTGTGTCCATCGAAGAGTGTGTCAAGTTGACTGGGTTGCGTATTCTGTGAGCAAAGATATTGTTGGTTACTTTTTCAAACTTGCCTTCCAATGGATTTCATATTGAGGTAGTAATCTGCTGAAATGCTAAAAATCCATTTGATGGCACGCTTTATTTGATGCATTAGTACCTGCTTCAACCTAAACAAAGTTATCACTTGTAGGTATGGAGAGAAGCACTGGAATAACAAGACAGAATGCTGGAGGATTCATCAGATGTTCTGTGATCTAACACAAGAGACCAGACGTTTCATGGAGCCACACCTCGCACGGGTTCGAGCCCTTGAGGCCAATGGTCAATCAAACTGGGCCATGAGTGAAATGATTATACCTTTTTGGGAAAGTAAGTAATTATTAATTTAGTTTAGAGATACAGCGTGGAAACAGGCCCTTCAGCCCACCGGGTCCGCGCCGACCACCGATCCCCGTACACTAGCGCTATCCTACACATTAGTGACAATTTACAATTCTTACCGAAGCCAATTAACTTACAAACTTGGGGGTTACACAAAAAGCTGGAGAAACTCAGAGGGTGCAGCAGCATCTAAGGAGCGAAGGAGATAGGCGACGTTTCGGGTCCAGACCCTTCTTCAGACTGAAGAAGGGTCTCGACCCGAAACGTCGCCTATCTCCTTCGCTCCTTAGATGCTGCTGCACCCGCTGAGTTTCTCCAGCTTTTTGTGTAACCCTCGATTCTCCAGCATCTGCAGTTCCTTCTTTAACAACTTACAAACTTGTATGTCTTTGGAGTGTGGGAAGAAACCGGAGCACCCGGGGTAAACCCCTGCAGTCATGGGGAGAACGTACAAACTCCATACAGACAGGACCCATAGTCTCTGGGGCTGTAAGGCAGCAACTCTACCGCTGCGCCAACATGCTTCCCTTTAGTATTAATATATTCATCATTACCGATGAGTACTTCTAATAGATGAATCATGTGGGACTGAATGACAGAAATGATTACTGTTGCATGGGTGCAGCACTCGTTTAGCACGGGTAAAAATAATGCACTAGAATTTATAGAGCAGTATCTATAAGGGTCACAATGGTACAAACGTATCAACGTACATGAAATCAAGTGCTCTTTATATCACTTGTGCATGCTGTGAAATAAGCAGCGAATCAACAAAACAAAAACTATAAAATGAGAAGCCTATCCTGAAAAGGCTAGCCTTAGAAAGAAAAATGGCCTGACCGCACCAAAGCTGGCTTTAATTTGCTTTCATAAATCCTAAACATGATCCTGGGAAAGATCAATGAATCCAGCAAGCCAGTCGCCCACTTGATTTAGACAGGTACATTTAGGTTTGTGTCAGCCGTGCTTTGTAACTATTTTAATAAATACAGTATTTTTGGAAATGCCCCTTGAATATAGAATGCTGTCAAATCTTTGAAAAGTCTCAATAAATAAAACATGGCTTATTTCTATATATGCCTGCAGCATGATAATTGTTTAAAAAAAAATCAATTTATCTATCTAGAAATCACGAATGCATACATATGTATGTTTTGAACTGTGTACAATTTAGTTTAGTTTAGAGATACATTGCAGAAACAAGTCCTTCGGCCTACCTAGTCTATGCAGACCAGCGATCACTCCGTACACTAACACTATCCTACACACATTAGGCACAATTTACAATATTTTCCAAGCCAATTAACCTACAAACCTGTATGTCTTTGGAGTGTGGGAGGAAACTGGAGCTTCCGGTGAAATCCCACGCAGGTCACGGGGAGAAGGTACAAACTCTGTACAGACAGCACCCGTAGTCGGGACCGAACCCGAGTCTCTGGCGCTGTAAGACAGCAACTTTACTATACGCCACCCCAAAATGTATTCACATTAATATGTTTTCATCTTCTGTCCCATTTTGTTTTATCTTTAGCTGTCATTGGTCCACCAAGGATTAAACTCATACCCCAGGCAAGATCGATACTGGTGAAAATGCTTCCTCCTCGAACGCCTTTCAGAAGGAAAAATGGCTCCTGGATGACACTGGACAAAATATACAATGGCATTGAATATCTAATAGAAATTTCAAGCAATCTGGTGCAAAATGTAAGATTAAAGCTATTTCCATCATGGTAGTAATGCGCCAATAGTCCTGTTAAAGGAAGGTCCATGATATTGGCATTCACATCTGAAATCCTCACACTTACTCATTCCCTTGATGGTGGCTTCTTCGGACACATTGTATGAAAGCAAAGGGTGTTCTTTACAGGATTTATTGGACATAACCAATGGGTCAGTGAAACAGCCTGGGATTAAAGTACCAGCATGTCCTTATATTCTAAGGGTGACAGTTTATTAGTTTACAAAATTCTATGTTCTAAAATAAGGGGTTAGTTAGTTCAGGAAAATGGAGCTGCAGTGTTAAGGCCATGATTTTAATGAACAGAGGAGCAGACTCAAGAGGCCAAAAATCATATTACTACTTCTTGTATATCAGGCTCCCGATAGAGGAACATAAGGCCATCTCTGTTTTTATATTCACAGTTTGCCCCTTCAAGAGTGATCAAATTTAAATTACTGCATGCCACCCAACAGATATATTGCCTTGTCTGATGTTGGAGACTACTAAATAATCCATTTCAATGGAAAGAATTACAGGAAGTGAAGCAGCCACTTGTAATAGTAAGAGGAAATCAGATAAATAAAGCAGAGAAAATATAATCTTTTGTTTTCATATTTTAATTGTAGTTTTGTGGCCAAATTTGGAAAATAAAACGGATTTTATCCATATCAGATAATGAAAGGCCTAGATAGAGTGGATGTGGAAAGGATGTTTCCTGTAATTTAAATTCTAGAACCAGAGGGGCCTCTGTATAAAACAGAGGCTAGAACAGCCTCAGAATAAAAGGACATACCTTCAGAATGGAGATGCGGAGCAATTTCTTCTGCCAGAGGGTGGCAAATTTATGGAATTCATTGCCACAGACAGCTGTGGAGGATACAACATTGGGTACGTTTAAAGCAGAGATTGATAGGTTCTTGATTAGGAAGGGCATTAAAGGTTACGGGGAGAATGCAGGAGAATGGGCTTGAGAGAGAAAATAGATCAGCCATGAATGAATGGCAGAGTAGACACAATGGGCTGAATTGCCTAATTCTGCTCCTATGTCTTATGGTCATATGTACATACTTATACAACAGTTTATCAGTTGAATGTGGGACCCTTAGTGGCAGCCTGAAAAATGCTACCCTCCACAGCTAGATAAGGTGTGCTATTTGTGTTTCAGACGAAGCATCGCTATGCTCCTTGTCAGCCCCTGTAACATTTCTGTGCCAATTAATGCAATTAACTAAGGTGATACCAATGTGACATTTTTTTATAGACAAAGATACCATAGGTCACAGAACCAAGGTGGAAATTGAACAGATAAGCCATAATGTCATCAAATGATGCAATAGACAGAGGGTGAATGTTCTATTCCTGTTCCTGTGTTTTAATTGCATTGTAATTGCGCACAGTGGTGTAGCTGGTAGAGCTGATGTCTCACAGCACCAAAGACCCGGATTTGATCCCAACCTTGGATGCTGTCTGTGTGGAGTTTGTACATTGTCCAAATGACCACGTGGATTTCCTCCAAGTGCTCCAGTATGCTCCCACATCCCAAAGACGTGTGGGTTTTAAATTGCCCCTAGTGTGCAGGGAGTGGATGAGAAAATGGGATAACATAGAACTGGCGTGAATGGGTGATCAATGGTCAGCATGCACTCGGTGGGCCAAAGGCCCTGTTTCCATACTGAATCTTTAAACTAAACTATTGTAAAGTGTTAAGAGATTTACAATCTGCATCAATGTTTCTGCAAGACATATAGTACCAGGTTATTCGTCCACGTATAAAGTAGAAAACATTGCTCAGACAGGGAGCAAAACGAGAAGAAAGATGGGATAGAAATTCTTACAAAAATTCCTATTTTTGCAGAGATCCGACTTATATACAGTAACTGGTATCACCTTGAGCGTATGGAACCTGAAACCAAAAGCGACTTACTGCGTCCGCGCCCAAATTAAGATCCTCCTTTTCAGCAAAGTTAGTGACTACAGTGGAAAGAAATGTGTGACAACATTTTAGGGTAAGTTATAAGGAAGCTGGTCAGACTAGAAAATAATAGATTTAACATCAGTTGCTGGATTGGCAAGGGTGTTTTTGCCCTTCCATTTTATTTAATGCTGGGGTTAATATCCATCTTTGCGGTGTAAAACAATAAGCTAGTTATTTTGTTTTTTCTCTTCACCATCCCTTTCTGAAGATGAGGATGCATAATTAGGAAGGAGGTTTAAAGGGATATGGGCCAAACGTAGGCTGGTGGGACTAGTGTAGATGGGACATGTTGGTTGATGTGGGCAGGTTTGGCCGAAGGGGAGGGGGATTTCCAGAATGTAAGACACTACAGTATAACAGTACATTAAATGGCTTTGAAGTTGCCTGAGCCACTTTCAATGTTAATATCTCATGGTTGTAACAGATCAGGATATGCCTGTTGAAATTCTATACCCGGTTTCTATTAGCAAGTTTTGATTTATGAAACAATTAATCTTCTTTCATTGTTCTGTAATATAATTAATGATTTGGTCTAAAAGGGTAAATGGTACATGACCACTTCTGTTTCCTTCCCAGATATCCAATAAGAAGTCGTAATGGAAAGGCAACATGGAAGAAGAATGTCTGAATGCACTTTTATCAACTTCATGATCAAATCAACAAAAGAAAAAAATATCAAAAATCGTTTCCTATTTCTCTGTGGCAAATGAGCAGACGAGCAATATAAAAAGTTCAAATTGATTAAATTCAATGTTGGTTTACTGAAAATCACAATCTTTATTTTAACTGGAGTATTTGTATAAAATTAACTTTAAAGATGATTATTTTAACTGTGCACTACAAATCACACTATGCAGAGGTCTTTTGGGAAGATCTATACTTCAAACAATCATTCAGACATAGTAGATTTTAATAAAATTAACTTTGAATCATTATTTCCTCAAAAGCCTGATGTATTTACAAGCAATGTATATTCAACAATCTGTACTCATGATTCACTCAGAGACATACAGCTTTAGTTTTAAAAATTCTCCCTCCCATTCCCATGCTTCTGGCTGCCATTAGTTTCTGTTTCAGAATTGTTCCTGCACCAGGTATCCAAATCCCTTCCAAACCCAATTTCTAACTCTAATTTACCACAGCTCTCACATGATTCTGCCCGGTCCTTGAAGGTCTAGGTTATTTCTCACCAACTTGGTGTTCACTTCAATAGAAAGGTATAGATGCACAGAATATTTTGCCCAGAGTACGGGAATCGAGGACCAGAGGACATTGGTTAAAGGTGATGGGGAAAATATTTAATAGGAATCTGAGGGGTAACTTTTTCACACAAAGGGTGGTGGATATATGGAACAAGCTGCCAGAGGAGGTAGTTGAGGCTGGGACTTTTTCACTGCACCTTCGGGTGTATGTGACAAATAAAATTGACTTTGACTTTGACTTTGACTATCCCAATGTTTAAGAAATAGTTAGACAGGTACATGGATTGGACAAGTTTGGAAGGATATGAACCAAGCGCAGGCAGGTGGGACTAGTGTAGCTGGGACATTTTGGCCGGTGTGGGCAAGTTGGGCCGAAGGTCCTGTTTCCACACTGTATCACTCTATGACTCTAAAGAGATTTTTTCCACATATTGCTGACAGTCACTGTTGATCTGAATCCTAACTGGATTAACCACATCTGTACCATGGTTACAGGAGCATGTCAGAGGTTAGCTATTTTACAGCAAGTCCGTCTCCTGATTTCCCCCAAAAGATTTCCACAAAATAAAGGGAATAGACAGGGAGTTTTTTCCAACTGTTTAATACCTTCGAGAAGGTAGTGATTTACTAGCCCACTTTGGAAGTAGTTTTGAGGCAACAGTATTGTTGTGGACCTGGATTACATCTGGGCCAGGGAAAATGAGGTTGCAGATTTTCTTCCTTAAAGTTTATGAATTAAGTTTTAACACTCTTACTGATTCTGGCATTTTACCGCAGCTTTATTCTATTTCAAGAATTTAAGTTCTTGGTAGGGGTTCAAACTCGTTTGTCCGGAGCAACAGTTCAGATTTCTGAACTAATAATCTGCTAACGATCCCATTCTACCCCATAACAAGAATGACATTTTGCAAGAATAAAGAAAAATCACCTTTGTGCAAGCTCACTCTCAATGTGTGGTCTTTCCGCTGACTGGTTGGCATGCAACAAAACATAGAAACATAGAAAATAGGTGCAGGAGTAGGCCATTCGGCCCTTCGAGCCTGCACCACCATTCAATGTGATCATGGCTGATCATCCAACTCAGTATCCCGTACCTGCCTTCTCTCCATACCCCCTGATCCCTTTAGCCACAAGTGCCACATCTAACGCCCTCTTAAATATAGCCAATGAACTGGCCTCAACTACCTTCTGTGGCAGAGAATTCCAGAGACTCACCACTCTCTGTGTAAAGAATGTTTTCCTCATTTCGGTCCTAAAGGAATTCCCCCTTATCCTTAGACTGTGACCCCTTGTTCTGGAAGCCTTTAACTCTACCTCGATATATGTGACAATAAACTAAACTTAACAATCAGTTCTCCTACTATATGTTCTCTGTGCCCACAACTTTGTAAGGCAGAGATAGATAGATTATTGATTAGTAAAGGGCCTGTCCCACTTGGGCGTCATTTGCGCATCACGCAGATGGCGCGCGAAGATTTTGTACATCCCAAAATCCTGGGGCGCCGTGTGCAACCGCGCGTCACTGCCTACGTCACAACACACCATGCGTGCGTAATGCGTACCATGCGCGAGTCGTGATGCGTAAATGATGTCCCGTAAATGACGCGCAAATGACGCCCAAGTGGGACAGGCCCTCAAGGGTGTCAGGGGTTATGGGGAGAAGGCAGGAGAGGGAAAGATAGATCAGCCATGATTGAATGATGGAGTAGACTGGTAAGATTAAATGAGAACTTACCAGTTTGAAGTTTGATCTTGATTTTATGAGGAGTTACGTAGGTGATTACGTGAAGAACCCCGTCTAGGCCGCATGCGCGTCAATCTTGAAAGCAGCGGTATGAAATCACAAATAACAATCACCAAAGTGACATAGTAAGATGCGTGGCTCGAGAACTACCAGATGATCTTTATGAGAGAGGGTTGGGCATGGCGGGCACGTAACCACCAACGTAACTCCTCATAAAATCAAGATCAAACTTCAAACTAGTACGTTTTCGTTTATCTTATTATTTTACTTCGGAGTCACGTGAGTGATTCCGTGAAGACTTCGAAGCTTTGTGATTTATTGCCGCAGATCGGAATCTCGGCGTCTCACACAATCCATTGACTCAGGATGAGTGAATAATCAAAATGCATTAGCATGCTATTGATTCACATGTATTAATGGTTTACGTTAATAAAGAAATCAATAGCAACCCCTGTAACTCAGGGGAGGCTAAAGTGGATGCAAGCAGAATGGGCAAAACCCCGGGTTAGTAACCGGCCTATGGAAAAAAAAGTTAAACAATTTAGTTGACCATCCTGCGGTCGTGAGGATATAGTCGATGGGCATGTCCATTGCCCTGGCCGCTGACGTTGATGCTGACCTGGTGGAATGAGATATACAATCGTCAGTGTTAATACCTGCGGAACCCAGAACCTGCTGCAGCCACCTTGAAATAGTCTGAACCGACATTCCTTTGTGTAGTTTGTTGATTAATAAACAGTGCTGATTCCACACACTTCTTAGGATTCTGGTGGCCTTGATAACATAGACATGAGACCGTGGGGTATCCAAAAAATGATCTTAAATCATGCCACCCCTGGTCTGCTCTGCTTGTGCAGACCAGAATGTAAAATGTAATGGCACCTGCAGCCAATTCCATCTTATCTAGCCACAGCGTTTGCAATGTTTGCCGTCGTTGTGCTGATATTAGTGTCATAACTGAGGATGTAGCTGGAACCCCTTGGTGAAGTAATGTTCACACATTTTCAATTACCAACTGCATAATCTTGTAGTGGGAAGACTTGTGTCAAGATCTTTTTAACAACACGATATCCGGGTTGAACCCGACGGAGTAGTTCCCTTTTGTTGCAGCTGTAGTGTCTCTATAACTGAATTATTGTCAAATACCATTTAAGCATGAACTGGAAAATGTCAGTTATCTGTACCGTATTAAATGTAATATTAACATTTAAACAAAATCACTTCTGATCCTCCTCAATAGGAATGTACTGCTTTTTTGGATGCTATCCCTGGACTCTGCAGTAAGCACATTCATGGCTTGATGTGACAACCTGAGGCATAAGTCAATCCATTCAACATGTGTAAGTCAATAATTGTTTTATTGTGCAAAGGCCGGTCTCCTGAACCACAGTTTTAACCAGCAAGTTTTTGTTTTTTGGAATAACTGAATACCGTTGTGCCATTATGCCTGATGAAGCAGGGAACATGGCTCCTTAGCCAGTCCGACAGTACGAACCCAAGCGAGGTCTTGCTGACTGTTTTAAAACCCGGCTCATGAGACAGAAATGGAGGAAAGCATAAAAGAACATTCCTTCTTTTGTAGCGAGAATGTATTTCTCTGCACTGTTGTGCCACATATTTTTGTAATCAGTGAATAAACATGCACCAACATGTCGATATTCGATGTAGTATTGAACCATACTTTCATAGTACTTTGAAATCCAATACCGATTCTGTGTTGTCATCGATCTGAACTGGATGATACAAAGGAGATTAGGTAATTATTACAGGATACTTTTACTTGATTGCCATGTGACTAACATATGTCACCATCGTAGAGAAGCAACTTGAAATTGAGCATGTAGAATATGTATATTCGCTCAATAGACCCTTACCCATGGGGTGCAACTAGTGTATATATTTAGTTGATACCAACAATTGAAGGATTGGTAACTCATGCAAATCCCCAATACCTCCAACTAGAGATGGTATTCGGAACTTCTCACCTTAGAGTCCTTAGCATCAGTTTGTAATAACTGAATTCGACCGACCACACTACTGTAGCGAGTTTCAAGTTCAAGTTCAAATGTGTTTATTGTCATGTTCAGCAATGCTGAATACTGTTTTTTCATCATTGTGACTGAGGTAGCTTCAGCTGACAATAGCATAAGGTTGTTAACAATGGTCTAATTGTCCTTTGAGAGGTTGCTACTTACACAATATCAGTTCCTTGATTTGCTCAGCTGAAACACAGCTGCTATATTGCCAATTACATAGAAACATAGAAAATAGGTGCAGGAGGAGGCCATTCGGCCCTTCGAGCCAGCATCGCCATTCATTGTGATCATGGCTGATTGTCCGCTATCAATAACCCGTGCCTGCCTTCTCCCCATATCCCTTGACTCTACTAGCCCCTAGAGCTCTATCCAACTCTCTCTTAAATCCATCCAGTGATTTGGCCTCCACTGCCCTCTGTGGCAGGGAATTCCATAAATTCACAACTCTCTGGGTAAAAAAGTTTTTCCTCAGCTCAGTCTTAAATGACCTCCCCTTTATTCTAAGACTGTGGCCCCTGGTTCTGGACTCACCCAACATTGGGAACATTTTTCCTGCATCTAGCTTGTCCAGTTCTTTTATAATTTTATATGTTTCTGTAAGATCCCACCTCATCCTTCTGAACTCTAGTGAATACAAGCCTAGTCTTTTCAATCTTTCCTCATATGACAGTCCCACCATCCCAGGGATCAATCTCGTGAACCTACGCTGCACTGCCTCAATCACAAGGATGTCCTTCCTCAAATTAGGAGACCAAAACTGTACACAATACTACAGATGTGGTCTCACCAGAGCCCTATACAACTGCAGAAGAACCTCTTTACTCCTGCACTGAAATCCTTTTGTTATGAAGGCCAACATTCCATTAGCTTTCTTCACTGCCTGCTGTACCTGCACGCCAACTTTCAGTGTCCGGTGTACCTCCCCCTAAACTAACCTAACCCCATTGAGATAATAATCTGTCCCCTTGTTTTTGCCGCCAAAGTGGATAACCTCACATTTATACCTCATATTTATATTATACTGCATCTGCCACGCATCTGCCCACTCACTCAATCCCCCTGCAACCTCCTAACATCCTCTTCACAGTTCACACTGCCACCCAGCTTTGTGTCATCCACAAACTTGCTAGTGTTGCTCCTAATTCCCGCTTCCAAATCATTTATATATATGGTAAACAGTTGCGGCCCCAACACCGAGCCTTGCGGCACTCCACTCACCACTGCCTGCCATTCTGAAAAGGACCCGTTCACTCCTACTCTTTGCTCTTGGTGTAAATAAAAGTCAGTTTTATAACAGGTTGCTATTAACTCCAATTTCTTGCCACAAGGCGGAGTCAAGGCTAATAATAATTAAAGATAAATCCCAATGACCAACGAGCAGTTTATCCCATTCCGCAAAGCTTTACTGTTATTAGTACAGTTATATTGTCTTTGATAAACTCTGTAATGGGATTTGAGTAGCATGGATCTCTGACCCTTATGAATCTGTTGTTAGTTAGGAAAAATAAGTTTTCATATTCGGAAAGGTCATATGCCCGACACTCTCCATTCTCGCACTTTCCAAACCTTAACTTTAAAAAATAATCCTGGCCATAATCCAAAATGTTACAACTGTGCCTCAACCAGATGTTTTTATCCTTTGTGTGTTGTACCAGTAGTAGTGAAGTTGGGGATGGTATCAAACAGGAAATTAGAAATGCGTGCGACAAAGGCAAAACAGTTATAATGGGTGACTTCAATCTACATATAGATTGGGTGATTCAAATTGGCATGGGCGCTGAGGAAGAGGATTTTTTGGAAAGTATGCGGGATAGTTATCTAAATCAACATGTAGAGGAACCAACGAGAGAGCAGGCTATTTTAGACTGGGTATTGAGTAATGAGGAAGGGTTAGTTAGCAGTCTTATTGTGCGTGCCCCCTTGGGCAAGAGTGACCATAATATGGTCGAGTTCTTCATTAGGATGGAGAGTGACATTATTAATTCAGAAACAATGGTTCTGAACTTAAGGAAAGGTAACTTTGAGGGTGTGAGACGTGAATTGGCCAAGATTGACTGGCAATCAATTCTAAAAGGGTTGACGGTGGATACGCAATGGAAGACATTTAAAGACTGCATGGATGAACTACAAAAATTGTTCATCCCAGTTTGGCAAAAGAATAGATCAGGGAAGGTAGTGCATCCGTGGATAACAAGGGAAATCAGGGATAGTATCAAAGCAAAGGATGAGGGGTATAAAGTAGCCAGAAAAAGCAGCATACCAGAGGACTGGGAGAAATTCAGAGACCAGCAGAGGAGGACAAAGGGCTTGATTAGGAAAGGAAAAATAGATTATGAAAGAAAACTGGCAGGGAACATAAAAACTGACTGCAAAAGGTTTTATAGATATGTGAAGAGAAAGAGATTAGTTAAAACAAATGTAGGTCCCTTGCAGTCAGAAACAGGTGAGTTGATCATGGGGAACAAGGATATGGCGGACCAATTAAATAACTACTTTGGTTCCATCTTCACTAAGGAAGACATAAATAATCTGCCGGAAATCTGCCGGAAACGTCACCACCCATAAAGTGATAAAGACCTTCCCTAATCAGAAGCCGTGGATGAGCAGGGAGGTCAGACTCCTGCTGAAGGCTCGAGACGCCGCTTTTAAATCTGGCGACGCTGAGGGATACAGCTCATCCAGGGCCAATCTGAAAAAGGGAATTAGGATTGCCAGACTCAATCACAAACAGCGGATTGAGGAGAATTTCCAAGACAACTCCGACCCTAGGCGCATGTGGCAAGGTATTAAGTCCATGGCCGACTACCATAAAATCAACACCCCCCCCCCCCCAGACAACGCCTCCCTCCCTAAAGAGCTAAACCACTTCTATGCTCGCTTTGACCGGGACAACAAAACTCCAGCCATTAAAGTTGCTCCACCCCCGAATGAACAACCCCTCAGCCTCTCCACCTCTGCTGTACAAGACGCACTGAGCAAGGTGAATGAGCACAAAGCTGCCGGCCCCGATGGCATCCCCGGGCGGGTGCTCAGGGCATGTGCTGGACAACTATCCCTGGTCTTCACTGACATTTTCAATCTGTCACTGGCCCAGGGTGTCGTCCCCACCTGCCTCAAGACATCTACCATTGTGCCAGTGCCCAAACACTCAGCGACAGGGAGCCTCAACGACTACCGGCCAGTGGCACTCACCCCTGTCATCGCTAAGTGCTTTGAGCGGCTGATCCTGGCTCACCTCAAAGCCAGCCTCCCCCCCACATTGGACTCCCACCAATTCGCCTACCGGACAAACAGGTCTACAGAGGACGCCATATCGGCGGCCCTACACTCTGCCCTGACCCACCTGGACAGCAACAACACCTACATCAGGCTGCTGTTTATTGACTTCAGCTCCGCCTTTAACACTGTCATACCCGCTAGCTTGATCACCAAACTTAGCGGTCTTGGCATCTCCACCTCCCTCTGCAATTGGACACTGGATTTCCTCACTAACAGACCACAGTCTGTTAGGGTCAACAACCTCACCTCCTCCACTATAACACTGAACACCGGCGTGCCACAGGGCTGTGTGCTCAGCCCTCTCCTCTACTCCCTCTTCACGCATGACTGCATCCCCAAGTATGGCTCCAACGCCATTATAAAATTTGCCGACGACACCACGGTGGTAGGACTGATTAGTGATAATGACGAGTCAGCCTACAGGGAGGAGGTCCAGCTCCTGGCCACCTGGTGTGCCAACAATAACCTCGTCCTCAACTCCCAGAAGACGAAGGAAATAATTGTTGACTTTCGGAAGAACAGAGGGGGCAGACACACCCCCATCCATATAAACGGGACTGAGGTGGAGAGGGTCTCCAACTACAAATTCCTCGGGGTACACATCTCGGAGGATCTGTCCTGGTCCCTCAACACCTCAAAGCTGATCAAAAAGGCACAGCAGCGCCTTTACTTTCTGAGGAGGCTCAAAAAAGCCCACCTGTCCCCCCGGATCCTGACGAACTTCTACCGCTGCACCATTGAAAGCATCCTGACCACCTGCTTTACGGTATGGTACAGCAGTTGCACCGTGGCAGACAGGAAGGCACTACAACGGGTGGTGAAAACCGCCCAGTACATCATCGGTGCCCCGCTCCCTGCCATGGATGCCCTCCACCGAAAACGGTGCCTGAAGCGGGCCGGGAAGATCATCAAGGACCCCTCACACCCTAACCATGGACTGTTTGCCCTCCTCCCATCAGGGAGGCAGTACAGGAGCCTCAGGTCCCGCACCAGTAGGACGAAGAACAGCTTCTTCAACTACACCATCAGACTGCTGAACTCGGAGCCCAGCTGATAGATTTGTCTGTACCCTGTATTTATTTATTTCCGTACTGCAACCACTGCACTCTGTATTTATTTTTTCATATCGCTATCACTAAGAATGACGCTAAACTGCATTTCGTTGTACCTATGCTTGTATTTGTGCAATGACATTAAACTTGAATTGAATTGAATTGAATTGAAAAAATAGCAGGGGACCGCGGGTCAAAGGAGGACTTGAGTGAGGAAGTGGTGTTGGGTAAATTGAATAGATTAAAGGCCGATAAATCCCCAGGGCCACATAGGCTGCATCCCAGAGTACTTAAGGAAGTAGCTCCGGAAATAGTGGATGCATTAGTGATAATCTTTCAAAACTCTTTAGATTCTGGAGTAGTTCCTGAGGATTGGCGGGTAGCAAACGTAACCCCTCTTTTTAAGAAGGGGGGGAGAGAGAAAACGGGGAATTACAGACCAGTTAGTCTAACATCGGTAGTGGGGAAACTGCTAGAGTCAGTTATTAAAGATGGGATAACAGCACATTTGGAAAGTGGTGAAATCATTGGACAAAGTCAGCATGGATTTACGAAAGGTAAATCATGTCTGACGAATCTTGTGGAATTTTTCGAGGATCTAACTAGTAGCGTGGATAGGGGAGATACCAGTGGACGTGGTGTATCTGGACTTCCAGAAGGCTTTCGACAAGGTCCCACATAAGAGATTAGTATATAAACTTAAAGCATACGGCATTGGGGGTTCAGTATTGATGTGGATAGAGAACTGGCTGGCAAACAGGAAGCAAAGAGTAGGAGTAAACGGGTCGTTTTCACAATGGCAGGCAGTGACTAGTGGGGTACCGCAAGGCTCAGTGCTGGGACCCCAGCTATTTACAATATACATTAATGATCTGGATGAGGGAATTGAAGGCAATATCTCCAAGTTTGCGGATGACACTAAGCTGGGGGGCAGTGTTAGCTGTGAGGAGGATGCTAGGAGACTGCAAGGTGACTTGGATAGGCTGGGTGAGTGGGCAAATGTTTGGCAGATGCAGGATAATGTGGATAAATGTGAGGTTATCCACTTTGGTGGCAAAAATAGGAAAACAGACTATTATCTAAATGGAGGCCAATTAGGAAAAGGGGAGATGCAGCGCGACCTGGGTGTCATGGTACACCAGTCATTGAAAGTAGGCATGCAGGTACAGCAGGCAGTGAAGAAAGCGAATCGTATGTTAGCTTTCATAGCAAAAGGATTTGAGTATAGGAGCAGGGAGGTTCTACTTCAGTTGTTTAGGGTCTTGGTGAGACCACACCTGGAGTATTGCGTACAGTTCTGGTCTCCAAATCTGAGGAAGGACATTATTGCCATAGAGGGAGTGCAGAGAAGGTTCACTGAACTGATTCCTGGGATGTCAGGACTGTCTTATGAACAAAGACTGCATAGACTCGGTTTATACTCTCTAGAATTTAGGAGATTGAGAGGCGATCTTATAGAAACTTACAAAATTCTTAAGGGGTTGGACAGGCTAGATTCAGGAAGATTGTTCCCGATGTTGGGGAGGTCCAGGACAAGGGGTCACAGCTTAAGGATAAGGGGGAAATCCTTTAGGACCGAGATGAGAAGGGCTTGTTTCACACAGAGAGTGGTGGGTCTCTGGAACTCTCTGCCACAGAGGGTAGTTGAGGCCAGTTCATTGGCTATATTTAAGAGGGAGTTAGATGTGGCCCTTGTGGCTAAGGGGATCAGGGGGTATGGAGAGAAGGCAGGTACGGGATACTGATTTGGATGATCAGCCATGATCATATTGAATGGCGGTGCAGGCTCGAAGGCCTACCGAATGGCCTACTCCTGCACCTAATTTCTATGTTTCTATGTACAAATCAAATGTAAATATTACAACTTGTGAACGGTGGACTACCCATATTTTGGAAGGGCTAGATCCACTTTGTTGAGTAGTGTTGGTAAGGTGCATGGAATTTCTGAGCTATTAGCTGCCCCCAGCTCCAGTGAACCACTTACTGCCGGTGAGCGCCTGGGGTGCGTTCTGAAACGATGACTTTTGCCCGCCATTGGCCTAATTAATTCGTCTGCCAGGTTTTCTTCCCCTGTCGAATAGGCCTACCTGAATAACAGATTCAGCGGCTGGCTCTCACATCCCCCTGTTGGCGCTGTTCACTGCCGGCTTTAGTATGTTCTATTGACTTCTTTAGAGCCTGGAGTCAGTTATATCTTGACCTTTTGCTCTTCCCTCCTCAGAGAGGGCTATTCGTAGGCAGCCCTAAACAGGCGCTGCCGCTATCCAGCCCCGGTGGAGAATCATCTCCCGACTCCGTGGGCGTAGCAGATTATGTGTGAACTTGAGCAACCCTGTCCCAGGCGTTGCTGGCACTGCCTTTCGTAAAGGCCGGCGCTTTTTGACATGAAACAGCCCTGTACCAGGTGCTGCTAGCACGGCTCTCTCGTAGGCCGGTAATGTCACAAATGAAACAGCCCTGTCAGGCGCTGCTGGCGCGGCCTGTCCCATAGGCTCGCACTATTACACATGAAGCAGCTCTATCCCAGGCGCTGCTGGTGCGGCCTGTCCCATAGGCCTATTACAGTGTAAGCTCACTAAATCAACATTTTTAGTGTACAGTTTTACCTGTGAAGGGTTAAAACAATTCACAGCAACTTGAGCTAAACAACAAGGATTACATTGTCAGAGACATATGACAATAATTTTTATGACTTTAACTTTGCCTTTAGCTTTTAACTTTAAGAAAAACACTATAGCATACATACATTTTATTATTAAGAGAAGCCCTTTGTAGCCCGATTCACCTGAGTCCAAATAAGGCTGGATGAGTCCCATTTAATTCCTTGTCTGGGGACCAACGTCTGTGAACCACTGACCGCTCTGTCAGTGACTCTGGCATTATTTCTTTGCTGTTCCACGGCATCCCCGCAGGCTGGGAGCCGCTGACTGCACTGTCAGCGACTCCGGCTTTAATTCCTTGCCGTTCCACGGCATCCCCACAGGCTGGGAGCCGCTGACTGCCTTGTTAGCGGCTCCTTATCTCGCAACCCGATCTTTTTCACGGTTATCCGCTTCCGCGGTCGGACTGGGTTTCCCCACAGTCCATAACCGGTACACTCGTCGGGCTGCAAAACTGGCAGGAAAACCTCTGTAAAGAGAGGCTCCTGCCTGAAAAAAACCCTGGTAAATAAAAAAAACTTACCTCTAGGTTTAACTTACCGCTGGCAGTAGCGCTGCCCTGCCAGTCTGGTGCTTGCGCCAATGCGGCTGACGTAGTGACGTGCATGCGACCTAGACGGGGTTCTTCACGGAATCACTCACGTGACTCCGAAGTAACATTGATGGGTTACATGGCCTAATTCTGCTCCTGTCACTTATGATTTTATGAATATATGAATTTAGGTGGTGGAGACTTCAATTGAGATTCAGATAATCAATTCAATTCAGATAATCATCTGAAGAAGGGTCTCCACACAAAATGTCACCCACTCCTTCTATCCAGAGATGCTGCCTGTCCCACTGAGTTACTCCAGCTATTTGTATCTATCTTCAGTTTAAACCAGCATCTGCAGTCCCTTCCTACACATGTTACTAGAGAGTATTCTGAGTGATATATATGCAGTTAGGTGGACAGGGGCTGATGAGAGAAAATTCCTTCCTACACACTTCAGAAGACTGTTCAGCTGACCTTGAACACCTCAGGCCTTCCAGGGCCTGACAGCAGGTTGCAACACCTCTATGGCCCAAGGCTATAATGTTGGCTATAGGGCCTGTCCCACCAGCATGCGACTGCATGCGGCGAGCACAACCAAACATGGCGTACAGCCTCGCGGGGCCGGTCCCACTTCCAACCGCGGAGCCGTATGGAGCTGGTCCCGACATCATACTCACCAATCAGCTGGGCAGGAGGTGGGCTGACTGAATTTGGATGTCGCACAGCGTCGCGTGGTGACGTCATCACACAATGGCACGCCGGGCGGTGACGTCATCGCGCAAAGCCACGCGCTAGACGTACGCCGTCAACACGCTGCGTACGATGTCGAAACGCTGCGTATGACATCGAGACGCTGCGTACGGCCTCGATGCGGCTGTGGGCTGACGGGCCGTTGCAGCGCAGGATTATTGAACAGTGTCAGTTTTTCGGAGCCTTTCGCGATGTCGGGACCAGCCCCGCACAACTCCATACGGCTCCGGCGATCGAAGTGGGAACAACCTCGCGAGGCCGTACGGCTCAAGCGACCACGTTTGGTCGCGCTCGCCGCATGCAGTCGCATGCTGGTAGGATAGGCCCTTATATGGCATTACTGAGGAGAACTGATGGATAGGTCCTCCTCAGCGGATGTTCCCGTAAGCAGCCACGGCCACTTTCAAGGGACTTGGGAGGAAAGAGTTGCCGTTGTGCTGGATGGCAAGACATCAGGTGCTGTCATGCAATCAAACAACGTTGCTTCTTCCCAAACCCTTTTATTTTCTCCAATCAGCTGGCCTGCGCTCATTTCATTCAAAGCTGGTGATTCCACATGGGATGACGCCACTTGTAGTCCACCCTCTACATGTGATTCCAGTGTCTGAGATGGAGATTGCTATGGTTATCTGATGCTGTATCTTCAGGAAGGCAAGCTGCCCATTCTCAGCCTGAAATCATAAGGGCATAAGGAATAGGGTAGAATTAGGCCATTTAGCCCACTCTGCCATTCAATCATGGCTAATTTATCTCTCCCTCCTAACCTCATTCTCCTGCCTTTTTTCCAATAACCTCTGACACCTGTACTAATCAAGACTCCATCTATCTCTGCCTTAAAAATATCCACTGTGTTGGCCTCCACAACCTTCTGTGGCAAAGAATTCCGCGAATTAAATACATATCTTCTTCCTAAATGAATGTCCTTTAATTCTGAGACTATGACCTCTAGTCCTAAACTCTCCCACTAGTGGAAGCATCCTCTCCACATCCACTCCATCCAAGCCTTTCACTATTCTATATGTTTCAATGAGGTCCCCGCTCATTCTTATAAACTGCAGCGAGTACAGGCCCAGTGCCGACAAATGCTCATCATAGATTAACCTACTCACTCCTGGGATCATTCTTGTAAACTTCCTCTGGTCACTCTCCAGGGCCAGCATATCCTTCCTCAGATATGGTGCCCAAGATTGCTCACAATATTCCAATATTGGCCGCACCAACACCTTATAGAGCCTCAACATTACATCGCTGTTTTTGTATGTATACAAGCTCTCTTGAAAGGCTGTCACCTGCATTTACACCATCTAAAACGAAAGATAAACACCGTAGAAACAACAAACTGCAGATGCTAGTTTACAAAATAAAGTCACAAAGTGCTGGAGTAACTCAGCAGGTCAGGCAGTATCTCTGGAGAACGTGGGTAGGTAATGTTTCGGGTCGGGAACCTTCTTCATAAACACAGAGATAAACAGGTGGATTAGCTTTCACTGTCAGGGCAGAGCAGAGAGTGACAGAAAAGAGGGAAAGTTGACAGATGAACGAGACAAGTGAGACATAAAAAATAATGAAGGAACAATTCTTTATGATAATAACAGGAAAAAGAAAGACAAACAGGGAGGAAATAAACAAGCTGAGCCATTATCACAGATACGTGACTGGACAGATCAGACCTCATTCTTTTTGTGTTCAAATAACTCACAAAATAACTGATGGTCTGGGGCCATCGTTTTTGCTGGTTGTCAAAGATGTGTCTTTCTCACGTTCTCTGGCATCTGGATTAAACTATGAAAAAAATAAACAGCTTTAAAAATGATAAAATCTCCATCCAAAAGATGGTTGAACATGTTGCATTAGGTCTATCTGTGAGCAGACGCTCCATTGTATATGCAAGCTCACCTTTTCCAATCTATGTACAATTGTATTCATTTTGGTTGTTCACAAAATGCCGGCATGCTGGAAAAACACAGCAGGTCAGGCAGCATTTCTGGAGGACATGAAAAGGTGGCATTTCAGGTCAGGACCTTTCTTCACACTCTGCTGGAGGGTCTCTACAGTAGGAACAAGGGTCATGCCTGAAACATCACCTACCCATGCTCTCCACAGATGCTGCCTGCCTCACTGAGTTACTCCAGCCCTTTGTGTTTTGCTCAGGATTCCAGCACCTGCAGCTCCTTGTTCCTCACTCTTCACTTATAGACTCAATGAAACTTCACGTGGTACAGCGCCACTAAGAAATCACGAGACGGGCTCCACGGGCATGTGTGGAAATTTGGAAATAGACACAAAATGCTGGAGTAACTCAGTGGGACAGGCAGCATCTCTGGATAGAAGGAATGGGTGACGTTTCAGGGCAAGGCCCTTCAGAGTGGAACTTTGCTGGTCATGCACGTATCATGAGTGTGTTGCCTCTTACACTGACCACTTCAGCCAGTTCCCTGAAGAGCACTATTCAACATGGAACTCATTGCCACAGACGGCTGTGGAGGCCAAGTCAATGGATATTTTTACCGTGGAGATTGACAGATTCTTGATTGAGTGAGAGCGTCAGGGGTTATGGGGCAAAGGCAGGAGAATGGGGTAGAGAGGGAACGATAGATCATTTATGATTGAATGGCGGAGTAGACTTGATAGGCTGGATGGCCTAATCCTGCTCGTAGAAATTATGAACTTATGGCCTCCCCATCAAATGTTTCTTTCTCTCTCGGCAGTTGCTTGCTGTCTTATTAGTGATAAATTTCATTATTTCCTGTATTTATTTCAGACTTGTGAAATGATGTTTGTTTATCTAATGTTGTTTATCATCATGTAATTCCTTTATGTATCATGATTTGGGGCAGCACAGTGGTGCAGCGGTAGAGTTGCTGCCTTACAATGCCAGAGACCCGGTTTCGATCCTAACTATGGGTGCTGTCTGTACGGAGTTTGTACGTTCTCCCCGTAACCATGTGTGTTTTCTCGGGGTGCTCCGGTTTCCTCCCACACTCCAAAGACGTGCTGGTTTGTAGGTTCATTGGCTTCTGTAAAATTGTAAATTTTATGTGACCAAATTCTTGTTTTGCTTGGATTGCAGCCTGTTGCAAATCTGATTGTCTGCTGTGTACAATCTTTGCTCGTCATTTCATGTAACGTTAACCAAATCTATAAGCAGATAACGGAAGTACATTGTGGCCAATTCCCTATTTTGTGTTTGGTAACAATGTGAATAAGGAAGCATGTAGGCATTTTGGGAACAAGCAAAATGAATACAATTGTTCATTGATGGGAAAAGGTGACTTTCCTTGTTCTTACTGAGCCAGCTGCAGAAAGTAAAGATGGCAGCACTAGAAAGGTGCTTGTTTTTATGGCTCTTTTTATCGGTAATATTTAACAGTGAGGGTAAGTAACCCTTTATAATATAATGCAGTTGATAAGTATTCCAGTGATATTTTGTCTGTCTCCATGCGGTTATCAAACAACCATTATTCTCCGTCTGTCATTGCACTTTATATTATTCTCCAGAATAATCTTGATTCTGCCATTAGTATTTCAAATTATAATATCCACGATTGTTTGAGTGAACAAATATTAGGGCACATTTGTGTAGATAAATCAGTAATTAGGTTCACCATAATATCAAAGGCAGTAATTATTTATTTCTTCATGCACCAACAAGAATTGATTGAAAGTAAAGATAAAGTAATTGGATTTTGCATCCAAAAATGTGTTATATTAAAAATCATGGGAATGTCTAATAATGCAACTGTATATTTTGTGCAATATGTTTGGAAGTATCTTGGTGATGCTATTTGGACTCATTATTTCAACCAGTTTTAAGTTAGTTGGTAATATATTGCAAAGGAACAGTAATCATGACCAGTTGAAAGAACAGGGGGTGCACAATGTACTACAAGAAGATGCAATGGTACACTGATGGTCTAAATATCCTCATCAAATAATTGCTCAAAATGCGTCCAAACTGAAATATTAGGATGGAATTTAAATGCCAACAATGAATAGAAAGAATGCCGATAATAGTGCGTAAGAACCATTCAGAGCCTCTAACAGCCAGCAATTCATAAAATGTTATTTGACGATATCCCTATTCATTTCAGAATCCAGGGCGCCACAAGATGTAAAATTCATATCCCAGAACTTCCATAATGTTCTTCACTGGAAACCAGGAAATGGCATGGAAAACACCACTCTGTTCTTTGTGCAACACCGACGGTAGGTGTGTGAATAAAACTGATAAATGAAGAATTACAACCCAAGAACCAGACTGAAGAAGGGTCTCGACCTGAAACGTCACCCATTCCTGCTCTCCAGAGATGCTGAGTTACTCCAGCTCTTTTCGTCTACCCAATGTTAATGGTTTTTGATTTAATAATGTTTAGTGTAATTTCAGATGGTTTCATGGGAATAATGAAAGATGATTTTTTTAATTTCCAGGTATGGATATGAGTGGGAAAACAAAACGGAATGTTGGGGCATCAGAGTGACTTGCTGCGACCTCACAGGCGAGACTATTCTATTTCCTGAATTATTTTTTGCGAGAGTGAGAGCATTTTCATTCAACAAATTTTCAAACTGGACAACGATTGAACCATTTTGTCCAATGACAGACAGTAAGTGTATTTCTCCAAAATGTAAAGATGTACATAATCGAGCATTTTGTACCATCCTATTTGTTGTTGTAACCAGCTATAACATGTGAAAGAGGATCATAGTGCTGGGAATGTTACTATTCAATGTAATGTGACCCATTCTGCAAAAAATTGTTTAATTGTCTGCTTGGATTCACATCAATGCATATTTGTGGAAGGTCAAAAATTGTGTGGATAATTTATCAAGAGGCAGGAGAATATATCAAGAGGCATCTTTCATTTCATAATCATACTATCAATCATTAGTTTATTAATTTGAACCAATAATGAGATTTAAAATAGAAAATTAAAAACCTTGAGTAAAAACATGACAAAAGCTCTGGTAAGTGTTGAAGAGACAAAAGTGTTATATTGTCGAATGTTCTAACATGGAATAATGAAATTCTTACTTGCATCATCACAACAGATATGTAAACATTTTGCATTACCTGGTTAACTTTGTGTCAGATGGAGAGATGTGGGCTAAACGCAGGCAGGTGGGACTAGTGTAGCTGGGACAAGTTGGCCGGTGTGGACGAGTTGCGCCAAAAGACCTGTTTCCACACTGTGTCACTATGACTATGTTGAGCATCTAGTGAGACTACCATGTGTTGGGGCTTTAGATTTTAAAGATACAGCTGTGGAAACAGGCCCTTCGACCAACCGAGTCCGCACCGATACACTATCCTACACACTAGGGACAATTTATGATTTTTACCAAAGCCATTTAACCTACAAGCCTGTACATTTTTGCAATGTGGGAGGAAACTGGAGCACCTGGAGAAAACCAATGCATCACAGGGAGAACGTACAAACTCTGTATAGACAGCACCCGTAGTCAGGGCCGAACCTGGGTCTCTGGTGCTGTAAGGAGGGAATTCTGCTGCTATGCCACTGTGCCAATGTGCCGCCCACAGTGCTGCCTCTAATGGTCTTTAACCTGTCAATGTATTGTGCTGAATTAAAATCATAGTTCATAGAATCATAGAGTCACACAGTGGAAACAGACCCTTCGGCCAAATTTGCCCACACTGGCCAACATGACCCAGTTACACTAGTCCCACCTAGTGCATTCAGCACTTATCCCTCCAAACAATACCCAATAGATAATAGTGCAGGAGTAGGCCATTCTGCCCTTCGAGCCACGACCACCATTCAATGTGATCGTGGCTGATCATCCATAATCAGTACCCCCTTCCTGCCTTCTCCCCATATCCCTTGACTCCGCTATCTTTAAGGGCCCTATCTAGCTCTCTCTTGAAAGTATCCAGAGAACCGGCCTCCACCGCCCTCTGAGGCGGAGAATTCCACAGACTCACAGCTCTGTGCGAAAAAGTCTTTCCTCATCTCCGTTCTAAATGACTTACCCCTTATTCTTAAACTGTGGCCCCTGGTTCTGGACTCCCCCAACATCGGGAACATGTTTCCTGCCTCTAGCGTGCCCAAAACCTTAATAATCTTATCTGTTTTAATAAGATCCCCTCTCATCCTTCTAAATTCCAGAGTATACAAGCCCAGCCACTCCATTCTCTCAACATATGACAGTCCCGCCATCCCAGGAATTAACCTTGTGAACCTATGCTGCACTCCCTCAATAGCAAGAATGTCCTTCTTCAAATTTGGAGACCAAAACTGCACACAACACTTCAGGTGTTGTCTCACTTGGGCCCTGTACAACTGCAGAATTATTTCTTTGCTCCTATACTCAACTCCTCTTGTTATGAAGGCCAACATGCCATTCGCTTTCTTCACTGCCTGCTGTACCTGCATGCTTACTTTCATTGACTGATGAACAAGGACCCCGAGATCCTGTTGTACGTCCCCTTTCCCAACTTGACATCAATTAGATAATAATCTGGCTTCCTGTTTTTGCTACCAAACCTGTCCTATCCATGTACTTGTCTAACTGTTTCTTAAATGTTGCCATAGTCCCTGCCTCAAGTACCTCCTCTGGCAACTTGTTCCATACATCCACCACCCTTTGTGTGAAAAGGTTACCCCTCAGATTCCTACTAAATCTTTTCCCCTTCAGCTTGAGCCTATATCCCCTGGTCCTCGCTTCCCCTACTCTTGGCAAGAGACGCTGTGAATTTACCTGATCTATTCCTTTCATGATTATATTCACTTCTATAAGTTCATCCCTTATTCTCCTGTGCTTCAAGGAATAGAGTTCCAACCTACTCAACCTCTCCTCTTGGCTCAGACCCTCGAGTCCTGGCAACATCCTCGTAAATCTTCTCTGAACCCTTTCAAACTTGGCAATATCTTTCGTAGAACATGGTGCCCAGAACAAAACACAATACTCCAAATGTGGCCGCACCAACGTCTTACACAGCTGGAACATCTTCTTCTTTTCATGTCCATCTCATTACAAATGTTGACCTTGCTGTCATCATCCGTCGACAATTACTTGATATAGCTGAATATTAATGTGCAATTACTAAAATCTCATGATTTTTGTTTAACATTGCATCATTCATATTGACTAACGAATTTTACAACAACAGAATTAATGTTCACTTTTGGTACAGCTGTCATCGGGCCTCCACAGACTGAAGTGATTCCCTTAGAAAAGTCAATTTTGATTAAATTGACTGCTCCCCGCACAGCCTTCGAAAAGAAAAATACAAGCCAATCAGTGAAAGACGCATATCATGAAGTCAAATATCATATAATCTTATCAGTCAAAGCAAAAGATCAGGTGAGAATCTTTGCCCTGGTTTACCTTCTACTCTCAAAGCATACATAATTGCATAACTTAAATGAACATTGTATTCTCCATTTTTAGGTCTTATCTACAAACACCTCTACCCTCCCTCCCTTTTCTTCTTCTCTCTTCCCTTTGCCCTACCTGGATGTGCACCCACTTCTCCCATTCCCCTCCCCCCCCCCCCCCCCCCCCCGCCGCCACCCACCCCCTTCCTTTCTCTAGCTTCCCCAACTCCATATCTCACATTTTTGCCTTTGTTCAACCGTCTACCAATCAAACTCCCTGCTCACCTGAAGTTTAGTTTAGTTGAGAGATACAGGTAGGAAAAAGGCCCTTCGGCTCACTGAGTCTGTGCCCGACCAGCGATCCCCGCACACTAACACTATCCTACACACAATTGGGACAATTTACATTTATCCAAAACCAATTAGCCTACAAACCTGTATGTCTTTGGAGTGTGGGAAGAAACCGGAGCAGCCGGGGAGAACATACAAACTCTGGACTCACGTGTAACTACCTATCATTTGTCCCACACCCACCTCTCCTGCGTTCTCCCACTACCACAATCAGTCTGAAGAAAGGACCCAACCCAAAACATCACTTATCCATATTCTCCAGAGATGCTGCCTGACCCGCTGCAGTTTGTGCCTTTTTATTTGGTAAACTAGCATCTGCAGTTCCTAGTGCCTACATAATTAGTTTCAGTTTCATTACTTGTTTGCCCAACTACCAGATTGATTTGGAGCCTCAGAGGACTTACATTACAAAAAATGAAACCTTTGAGATCCAGCACCTAAGCACCGGAACGATCTACTGCATTTCTGTTAGAACAGAGGTTTCGCTCAATGATAACGTTGGTGACTTGAGCAAGGAGCAGTGTGTAACACTGGCAGGTGAGCAACAAATATACTGTTCAGATAAACACTTTGGTGATTTACAAACTGTGTTCACACACTGTCCTTTTATCTGTGTTTTAATCCGCAGAGCCAAGTGCTTGGATAGTGATTATCTGCTCAGCAGGTGGGGCTTTCGTCCTGATTACACTTTCCATTTATTTATGCTTTAAATACAAGTATGTCTTTGACCCTAAGCTGCACTACCCTGTAGTGTTGACAACCTGGAATAAAAAAGAGCAGGAGACTGTTGTGTTTTCACCTCCAATCGTCGAAGAAACATATATTGACAAATGGGAACTCACAGAACTCTCAAAACATCGCAGCACCTTGCACTTTCAATACAAGTGTGCAGCAAAGGCACCTTGCAAAAAATATATCAACGTTGAATCCCCAGGTAGTATTAAATGCAAAATATTTGATCCTAGCTCCATTCCATTGGATATCATGATACTCTGTAATTATCTTGAAACGCCCACATTTACTGGCTCTGATTATGTAGAGATGGTGGCAGAATTAGACACCCTGTTATCTCTGGACCAAAGACATGACAACATCGGACGACATAGACTATCCAGGGAGCTCTGCCAATGTCAACTCTGCGCCCAATATGAAGTAAAATGTCAAGATCAGGAAGTAGTACAATCAAAGCTCTTACCTCCATCTCCAGAATATATCAATCAGGAGATTTGTGAGAACCCAGATTTTACATAACTGCAGATAGAAATGAAGACGTCTTGTGTTCTGTACTGATGTATAAGTATGATATTGAACAAATGACATCTGTCTCTTGAGCAACTCGTTTAAATTCACATGGAAATTGGCCCTTCGAGTCTGCACTGCAATGTAAATAAATTTGTTTTGGTGTAAAATAAACAGTATATATTGCAGAGGATTTAAATGAATAATGTGATAATAAGAAAGATTAAAGGTTTGAAAACGTTCAATCACAATCCTCTCTCTCCGATTTTTCAGATCCATTATAGCAAGCAATTCCATTCTGGGGCTGGAGGGAGGGTGGAAAGGAAAGAGGGGGGAAGGGAGAGGGTGGGAGAGGGAGGGAGGGAGAGAAGGATGACAGAGAGTGGGGTGAGAGAGCGAGAAGTGCAGGGAGAGACGCGCGGGGAGAGAGAGGTGTGGGGGAGAGAGACAGGTGGGGAGAGAGACAGGTGGGGAGAGAGACAGGTGGGGAGAGAGGCGGGAGAGAGAGGCAGGGAGAGAGGTGGGGAGAGAGAGGCGGGGAGAGAGAGGCAGGGAGAGGTGGAGAGAGAAAGGTTGAGAGAGAGGGGCAGGAAGAGAGAGAGGCGGGGGGAATAAAGGTGGGAGAGGTGGGGAGAGAGGCGGGAGAGAAGAGGGGAGAGAGAGGCGGGGAGAGAGGCAGGAGAGGCGGGGGGATAGAGGCAGGAAGAGAGAGGTAGGGAGAGAGGTGGGGAGATAGAGGCGTGAAGAGACAGGCAAGGGGGATATAGGCGGGAGATAGAGGCGGGGCGATAGAGAGTTGGGGTGGTAGAGGGGGAGAGGCGGGAGAGAGGTGAGGATATAGAGACGGGGAGAGAGAGAGGCAGGGAGAGAGAGAGAGATGGGGAGAGTTGCGTGGAGAGAGGCGGGAGAGAGAGGCGGGGAGAGAATGGCAAGGATAGAGATGCGAGGGAAGCAGTGAGGGAGACAGAAAGGGAGAGAGATGCATATGGGGATGGCGAGGGTGAGAAAGATAAAGAAGATGGCAGTGGGAGAGAGGGAGAGAGGGAGAGAGAGAGAGAGAGAGAGAGAGAGAGAGAGAGAGAGAGGTCGTGTGTTCTTCTCAGCTCCGCAAAGAGAAGGATTGAAGCAGCCTTTCAAGGATTTTGTCGTTGAAGAGGCCACAGACACAGGGGGGCTTCATAGTTTAACTTATCGTTGGGCTGTTGAAGCTTTCCTCTGGTCTGGGAAGCCTCCAACAGTGTGAGAATTCCTGAGTTTCTCCACATTGTCGAGGGTGCGGTTGTCGTTGGCGGACTGCCAAGAGTGCCTGTGATCGTGGGTATGGAGTATTTGCGGTGTCTTTGTTGTTTTTAGCGCCGTTTCTCTGCCCTAAAGTCATTTTGCTCAGTGCGGCTGCCTGGCTTAATGTGAAGAAGGTACTTTTGCTTCCGGCGAGACTGGGATAGAGCTTCCCAAAAGCTGCTCTTGGCTGTGGACGAACCTGGGGACTTTCCTGCTTCAGCTGGAGGTTTCTGTTTTCTGCTGCCTGCCTGTCTTTGACTGTGACTGTCTCTGGGACTTAACTTGGAGCTGTGCTGCTGGGGTGTCTGGAGCTGGACTGTGCCTCTGCTAGGATGGCGATGGAGGGGGCGCGGCCGAAGGTCCGGACCTACGCAGCGATGGCATCAGTGGCGGGTACGAGGCCATTTGAGCGTGAGCCTCATGTTGACTTGGATGGGGACAGTTTTGGTATCTCTGTTCAAACTGGGCCTATGATGTCTAGGGGGGCAATTACGAAGGCCATGAATGAACTTCTTGGGAGGGGGGCTATTGTCTCTTCCAAGCTCGAAAGAGGAAAGGTTGAGATGATACTTAAGACCCGGGAGTGTGTGGCCCAAGTGTTGGAGATGGGGATCTCAGTGGGGGGTGTCCACGTACAGGTGGATCCGTGGGTATCTAGGGTGAGACCGGTTCTCCTGCGGAGCTGCCCACATATATTTCGGATGCATTACTTATTCCACATCTGTCCAAGTTTGGGGAGGTGCGGTCTAAATGCTTTAGGCTCTTGCATCCCGGGGGGGACCCGGAGGAGAAAGGGGTCTTCAGTTTCAAGAGGAGGGTGTTCATGAAGGTGGGTGAGGGGGATGGTGCTGAGGGGAGTTTTGAGGTGGTGTATAAGGGTATCCCCAGAACCGTGCGTTGGAGTTGGGGAAAGGCACGGTGTCATGCGTGCGGAGAATTTGGACATCTCCGTAGGGAGTGTCTTATTCGCGGGGTCACTGCTAGAAGTTCTAGCGCAGTGGCCCAGGATTGCACTGCTGGCCCATCTGGGGTGGCTTGTCAAACCTCAGTGGCGCGGGGTGGTACTGCTGACGCGGCTAGGGCTGCCAGCTCTGCCTTGGGGATCCGGGGCGGCAGTGATAATCCTTCTGGGTCCGCAGGTTCCGCTTTGGGGACCCTGGGCAGCGAAAGCCCACGCCCCCCACGTCCTGCGCCTGTGGCGGCGGATGAGGGTGGGGCTCAGGAGGAGGGAAGTGAAGAGGGGGGGGATTTGGGAGAAGCAGGGGAAGCACATCAGGAAGAGGGAGAGGCAAAAGGCCACCCGAGCGAAGAAAGTGCAATCGGGTGTGCACCTGCCGAGTTCTGTGACCACCCGTGGGGCGCCTGGAAGCTCCAGTGAGGTGCAGACTGCACCTGCTGGGGCCCAGGGAGGAGTTGAGGTGGTTCGGAAGGGGGCAAGGAAGCCTAAACGTGTGGGTGGCAAAGTGGATGGGGGTAATGTGGAGGCGGATGACCCTTCCCTTATGGAGGTTACCGTACCTCCGCATGCGAGTGGGACAAAAAGGAGGCATCTGCCTGGCGAAGATGAGGAAGGGCGTGGGTCCAGAGCTAAGGGGATGTCTTTCTCCGGGCTTTCCACCACTGATGTGGCTGAAAGTGGTCTTGACCTGGTGTCTTCTGGGTCGGTGGTTGGGCCTTCTCTTCATGGATCTACAGCGGGTGTCACAGGACCAGGTGCTGAGGTTGATTCCAGTGGAGTTGTGTCCTCTGGGCGGGAGTTTGTCCCTTCATCTCAGGGGCCCTCCGAGGGAGTTATCTCATCGGGTGTTGAGGTTAGCTCCCTTGGGTGCGTACCCTCTGGGTCGGACGAGGTCCCCTCGTTTCAGAGGCCTACTGAGGATGCTAGCACGCTAGGTGACGTGGTTGGCTCCCCTGGTAGTGTGCCCTCTGTGACGGGGGATGTGCAGAGTCAGCCCGAGGGGGATGGTTCGGGGGTGTTGTCGTTCAAGTCTGTGCTCCATATCAGTGCCAGTGGAGGTGCTGGGGGGCGGGATGCCTCACCGGATGAGTTGTCTGGGGTGAGTTTAATAGCAGGTGGTGATTCTCTGGGTGATGCCTGTGGAGAGGGCACTCTGGATGATGTGGAGGTCAGGGCTGTTTTGGGTCGTGATCCTCTTTCAGACTCCGAGGGTGCCAGTGCTCCACAGGCCCTGGGGATGCCTCTTGTTGTTGCTTCCCCAGGCCCAGACGTGGAGGGTGATGGTAGCGTGCAGGAGCCCAGCCTTTCAGTGGGCTGCGAGTGTCAGGCAGGGGTGTCGGGACCCACCCCCAGCATTGATCCTGGGGGTGGTGTCATGGCTGAGGAGGGGGAAAGCGATGCGGCCAGTGGGTGTAGCACAGAGAGTGATTTGTCAGAGAGTTCTGGTCTTTCTGAGCTTGTTGATTCAGGTGCGAGCGGGTTGGCTGCGAGCCCAGACTCCAAGGCCGTGTCTGAGGCAAATGTTATTGTTGAGGTGCGAGAGTTTCTAAAAACAAGCCGCTCCCCCAAAACAAGATGGGATGCTGCTAAAAGGCGGTGGGGGGACTGTCTAGATTTGATTGCGAGTCTCGAGGCTATCCTTGGCAACAAGGATAGTGGTCTTCCTGACTCTGATTTGGGGCAGTTTCGGGGTTTTTTGAAGGCCCTCAGAAAAGGAGTTCTTGAGTCTACGGGGAGTGTGAGGTTCTCAATCTAGTGTGCCTTCACATTCACAGTAGCTACATTAAATTTAAATGGGAGTAGAGCGAGTTTTCGTAGATTTCAGCTCTTATCAGCCCTAAGAGAGGGGAAATTTGCGGTTTGTTTTCTGCAAGAGACACATACCGTTGCTAGTGACGAACCTACCTGGCGACTGGAGTGGGAAGGGGGGGTCTATATGAGCCATCTCAGCTCGACTTCGAGTGGGGTGGCTTTTCTGTTGGCCCCAAATTTTCTGCCAAGCATTTTAAAAGTGGAGGAAGTGGTGCCAGGCCGTTTGCTCCATCTGGCCGTGAGCCTGGATGGCATGCCATTGCATTTCATTAACGTGTATGCCCCTAGCTCCGGCACGATGCAGGCTGGCCTACTTCAGGAGATGAATGCTCTGTTGGGCACTATTGATAGGGGAGAGTGTGTCTTCCTTGGTGGGGACTTTAATTGCACACTTGAGGTGCGGGACCGTTCTGGTACTCAGTGTGCGCCTGCTGTAGCAAAGAAGCTGAGAGGCTTGATTGACTCCTTTGAGTTGGTTGATGCTTGGAGGGACCTTCACCCGGATTCCACTGCTTTTTCGCGGAGGTCTGAGGGTGGTGGTTCCCGCATTGATCGGTTTTATATTTCCCGAGCGTTTGTTTCCCGTGTCTCAGCGGCCTCAATGCGGCTGGTGCCGTGCTCGGACCACTGTCTGGTGCGTGTGGATTTTAATCCAGCGTGCGCTCGGGCTGGGTCCGCGTACTGGCACTTCAACAATAGGCTGCTGGAGGATCGGTGTTTCCGGGAGTCATTCACTCGGTTTTGGGTGAAGTAGAGAGAGAGGCTGAGGTGCTTCTCTTCCTTTAGGCAGTGGTGGGATGTGGGTAAAGCTCACATCCGTCTCTTTTGTAAGGAGTATACATGGGGGTCGACCGGAAGGCAGGATTCAGCGGTCGAGAAGCTTGAGAGGGAGATACTGGACGCTGAGTCTCGCCTGGGTCAGTTTGGTGAAGACTCCAGTGAATGGGGAGAGTTTCAGAGGAAGAAGGAGGTTTTGAGGAGTCTGCTGCTTGAGCGGTCCCGAGGCGCATACGTGAGGTCTCGGGTCCAGATGCTGCATGATCTGGACCGAACGTCGCCTTTCTTTTTCTCTCTGGAGAAGGGGCGGGGAGCTCGTAAACAGCTCGTGGAGTTGCTTGCAGATGACGGCTCCTCTGTCACTGATCCAGAGAGGATCAATGCCTTGGTTAGGTCCTTTTATGGGTCCCTGTTCTCTGCGGATGGTTTCAGCGAGGAGGCTCAGCAAGTTTTATGGGAGGGTCTACCGACTGTAGATAGGGAGGAGGCTGATCTTCTTGATGACCCCTTATCTTTGGAGGAGGTGACTCGCGCGTTGCATCAGCTCAGGAGGGGTAAGTCCCCCGGGCTGGATGGGTTGACGGTGGAGTTTGTTAGAGCTTTCTGGGATATCCTAGGGGTTGATTACATGTTGGTTCTGGGGGAGAGCCTGGCGACTGGAGTGATGCCTCTCTCGTGGCGTAGGACGGTTGTTGTCTTGCTGCCTAAGAAGATCGAACTCCGTTTGTTGAAGAACTGGCGTCCAGTCTCTCTCCTATGTACGGAATATAAAATTTTTGCTCGGGCAATGGCAAATCGCCTAGGCTCCGTGCTGCATCAATTGATTCATCCTGATCAATCTTATACAGTTCCTGGCCGGTCCATCCAGGATAACATCCACCTGGTTAGGGACCTGATTCATTTAGTCCAGGGTACTGGTGAGTCAGCTGCTTTTCTGTCTCTTGATCAGGAGAAGGCTTTTGATAGGGTTGAGCATGAATACCTATTTGGGACGTTGCAAGCGTTTGGGTTTGGACCGCAGTTCGTGGCCCGGGTCCGGCTTTTGTACGCTGCTGCGGAGTGCCTTGTGAAGGTTAATGGCGCGGTGCTATCTCCTTTTCATTTTGGGAGGGGGGTCCGCCAGGGGTGCCCTATGTCGGGCCAGTTGTACTCGGTCTGTGTGGAGCCGTTCCTGTGTCTTCGGAGGAGGAGGTTGACAGGCCTGGCCCTACCTGGCCCGCGGGTTGAGGTGATTCTATCGGCGTATGCCGATGACGTACTTCTTATGTTCACTGATCCTAGTGACCTGCGGAGGATGCGTGACTGCCAGGAGATTTTCTCGGCTGCATCTTCTGCTAGGATTAACTGGAGTAAGTGCTCTGGACTTTTAGTGGGTCAGTGGCAGGTAGACTCCCTGCCAGAGGAGATGGCATTGTATGCGTGGAGCACCACGCACCTCCTCTATCTGGGGGTGTACCTGAGCCCCACTAAGGATGCTTGGCCGGCAAACTGGCAGGAGTTGGAGACGAAAGTGGTTGCCCGGCTGGGGCGCTGGTCAGGCCTGCTTGGTGTTCTCTCCTTTCGGGGGAGGGTGCTGGTTATAAACCAGCTGGTGGCCTCCATGTTATGGTATCGGCTGGCTACTCTTGTCCCACCCTCTATATTTGTAACTGCTTTACAGAAGAAGCTGGTAGATTTCTTTTGGGGAAATAGGAAGCATTGGATTTCCGCTGCGGTCCTGAGTCTCCCGTTAGAGGAGGGCGGCCAGTCCTTGGTATGCGTGCGTACCCAGGTGGCGGCTCTCCGTCTCAGGACTCTGCGGAGATACATGTATGTAGAGAACCCTCCCAGATGGCACGCTCTGGCGACGTATTTTTTCTGTCAGGGTCGTTGCCTAAGGGGGGTCTCGCGGCTCCCGGAGGCGGGCATCAGTCGACCCGCTCTGAGGGGCTTGCCTGTCTTCTACAGGGATGTGCTCAGAGTGAGGAATTTGGCTGTTTTCAGCCAGAGTGTTGTTCCACGAGGAGAGGGGGATGTTGTGGCTGCGGGTGTGGCTGGTCCTCATCCTGTCATGGTGGGTGTCGAGGAGAGGCGCGAGCCTAGAGTGGTTCAGGTAGAGCTTACCCCCGTTCCGTCTGATCTGCTCATCGGGCCTAGGCTCCGGGATATTTCTCGGCCTCTGGCTCCACATAATCTGAGCTGCCTTTTTGAGATGACCAGTGTGCCATTTCATGAGGCGAAGAGACGCGCACTGTACAGGATGCTCCTGCACATTCTGAACCACCGTGCCTTCGTCTCCCGTCCTGACTCACCATGGAGGACGGTGTTACCAGCCGAAGGCTGGGGTCCCCAGTGGGGGTCCTTCTATAAGGGAGTTGTACCCCTTTATATTGGGGACCTGGGGTGGAGAGTGTTGCATGGAGCGGTGGTTTGTAATAAACTTTTGAGTCGGTTCACGGGCTCGTCTGCCGCTTGTATTTTCTGCGGAGAGGAGGAGACCGTGTTCCATGTGTATATGGAGTGTGAGAGGTTACTGCCCCTATATCATTATCTGAAGGGGTTGTTCCTCAAGTTTTGGCTGCATTTTAGCCCCACAATCCTGGTGTTCGGACACAAGGCAGGGAGTGGGGAGAGCCGAGTGTGGGGGGGGGGGGGGGACTTACCTGTCGGTTTGCTCCTCGGTCTGGCTAAGATGGCAATTCGCGGGTCCAGGCAGCGGGCGGTCGACGGTCAGGCGAGAGTAGGCTGCCTGCCCCTCTTTCGGGCCTACGTCCGTGCACGTGTGTCCCTGGAGAGGGAATACGCGGTGTCCATGGGGACGCTGGAGGCCTTCCATCAACGCTGGTCACCACGTGGGGTTGAGGCTATTATAAACAATTAATGTACTGTTGTACTACAATGATCTGCTTGTTATAGTGTGATTTTGATTATGTTTTGATGTGTTGTATTTTATGATTGTGTTGAATAAAGTTTTTGAAATGGAAAAAAAAAAAAAAAAAAGAGAGGATGGATGGAGAGAAGATGGCAGAGAATAAGAGAAAGGAGCGTGGAAATCTAACATTATGATGAAGAACCTGTGGCCCAACAACATGGTGCCAGTAGGGGCAATCCTTTGTGGATTCTTGTGTTTGGAGGTTTATTCACTGTATGTGCAATAACACATGTAACCAGCAGAGGGAGTCAAACTTTAGGAATGTTCATTTGTTAAGCCACTTGCTCCTAGTCAAAGATCAACAAGTTGCAACATGGCTACTTTGAAAACATGAAGTTTTGAAGAGCTCATAAAATGGGTGAAATGCTGACCTAAAAGTAGTTGGTAGCGTTTAAGAAATTGGTTATTGTTTTGTCAAAATGGTCTGAACTATTTATGACACAATTCAATTTCCGTTACTGAAACTCATTTCTACATCATTGCTTACCTCAGGTGGTGTTACCTGCAGCATTGCTCCGCTATTCTGAGTGCTTCATCAGTCTGCAAATGCACAAGTATTGACTTTATGTTTCCTTCTATCCTTCACCACGCCCACTGTCCTGACACTGAGGTTTTACCCTCCCTCTCTTCCCATCCCACCCCTCCAACCAGCCACTCATCCCAAGTCATGGTTTCATTTTTGGATCATCCTTGTTCATAGTAAATAACCTTGAAACTGTCAGAGTTAAGGGCCTGTCCCACTGTACGAGGTAATTCAAGAGCTCTCCCGAGTTTTTAAAAAATCAAACTCGTGGTAAGCGCGTAGAATGTACGTAGCGGGTACGTCAGAGCTCGGGGTGCCTCTTAGCGGCTCGTAAAGCTAACAGCGTTAGCGGGAAAAGCGGTAAGCTCGTGAAGACTCGTGGAGATTTTTCAACGTTGAAAAATGTCCACGAGAGCCCTGAGTACCAACGAGCAGCTATTACCGTAATTCTCGGAGTTCGAATCAGGGGAAACTCGGGAGAACTCTTGAATTACCTCGTACAGTGGGACAGGCCCTATGCAGTCACTGTCTCCAAAATGCTCTCACGATGGCAGTTCAACCACTTGCCTGGCTACATTCCAGAGCTACACCTTCTCCAGTGGGAGTTCTCAAAATGTTGGCTCATAAAAATCCCACCCCATCTATGCTTTTCATACTAAAATTATCCCAGTTGACATTGGAAAGTTGAAATCCATGCTATTATAACTACACGGGAACTATATTTAGTTCTCACACTTATCTGCAATTTTTCTATATCTTCTCCTTTCCCTGTTGTAGTTAAGGGCCTGTCCTACAAGCATGCAACTCTTTGCGATGAACGCGATCAAACTAGAAGCGGGGGCCGCGCGGAGGTCGGGTGATCCCCTGTACAGGGCCGTTCCCACCAGCATGCGCCTGCATGCAGCAAGCAGGGGCCGCAGCAGGGGCCGCGCGGAGGTCGGGTGAGTGGCGCAACGCGGCGCAACGTGAGGCGAACTTGGAGCGAAGTCTAAGGTAAGTTCGCCAGGACAGAGAGGGGCACACAGAGAAGGGCACAGAGGCACACACACACACAGGGCCATGGAGCCACACACATAGAGGGTCATGGAGGCACCTTCAGATAGGTTTACGGACGCACGATGTCGGGGCGGTGTGTAATGCGTCGTGGCGACTGCGAGCCGACAAGCTGTTGCCGCGCGGAATTTTTGAACAGTCAGTTTTTCGGAGCCCCGCGCGATGTTGGGACGAACTCCGCACAATTCCGCACGGCTCCGGCGATCGAAGTGGGACCTGCCCCGCGACGCCGGACGGCTCAAGCGACCACGTTAGGTCGCGCTAATCGCATAGAGTTGCATGCTTGTAGGACAGGCCCTTTACTCTTTGAATTTGCTATTTATTTTTTGCAGTACTGTAAACTCAGTCCACGGAATGCGAGATGGCACATCTGATAAAATTAGACAAACCAGCTTTACCATGCACCGGTGATTTTAACACAGCTTAAATCTGCAATTTAACCCTTTATCTTACCCAAGTTAAGCAAGCATGCAGAAACAAGGAACTTAACTGCTGATTCTGGTTTCCACAAAAAGACACATAGTGCTGGAGTAAATCAGTGGTTCAGGCAGCATCTCTGGAGAACTTGGATAGGTGACGTTTCAGGTTGGGATCTTTCTTTTGAACATAAGCAAACATGTATGCACAATAAATATCTTGTAAATATGCACATACCCTGATTACATTGTCAAATATGTACAGCATATCAGCAATACAAAGTGTAGGAAATATCATTACCCATGCTCCATCATTACTCACCGCTTGGTTTCTCACAGTAGATTTACCAACATTGATTATTGTTATTATTATTATTCTTATTATTATTATTAAATTGTTGAAAACATTAGTGACGCAGTGGTGCTGGTTTCCGACGGGCACGGTGATGGACGCACCACACATCTCTGTCCTCCATGCAGCTGGCAAGCTCCTCTAGTCCTGAAGTCAGACTGATCCCTCCACGGGGTGTGCCCAGGCTTTAAAGACCCGTCGTCATGGTGCCCAGATGGGCCAGAACCTCGACCAGCTACTAAGTTCCTGCGGACTTCCACCACTGGAAGTATAGGATTTTGGTGTGTGTGCTTTATCATCATTCCTTACAATGCTATGTACGACAGTGATCGCAACTTCTACGGAAGTGTGGATGGCCGTTGGTTCGCTAGGAGCTCATCCGGACTTTGACAGGTATCGTTTTTGGTACTGCTGGTGCCTCTCCACTCATCTGGCAAACCAGGTGGGGGAGATGATTTAGTTGCCGACTATCCGACCATGGAGCAGGTAGCACGGGATTAGATGTAGCAATGTTACAAAATTTTGAGATTTTAAAAATCAAGTCTGCAATTTATCCCATCAGATAAAGCATAAAAAGAAGTTTAATTTGACACCTAATTCACTTTCATATCTTCAGTATTAAGAAAGTTATGACCATTTTCATACTCGGAAATTAGCATCTTGTTCCCCATTGCCTTTCAATTGACTTAACTCAAAAGCTGTGATCTAGAACAGTTAAAAGCCCATATCTTTCTTAAAAATTAAGAGAACTCAATGAAATTTTCAGTTATTATAGATTGAAGCATTCTGGGAGCTATTGCAGGCCTGGGGAAGTTGAGGGCTGAGCAGAAAAGAGAAGGGTGCAGTGTTAACAGTGTTTTATGTAACTTGATAGCAGCCAGAGTTCTGAACTATTAATGTGTAGAAAGGATCTGCAGATGTTGGTTTACACCAAAGATAGACACAAAATGCAGAGTAACTCAATGGGCCAGGCATCACCTCTGGTGAAATGGAATGGGTTTCAGTTTGGAACCCTTCTTCAGACTGACAGTCCTCTCAGACTGAAGAAGGGTTTCGACACAAAATGCCACCCATTCCTTTTCTCCAGAGATGCTGCCTGTTCCGCTGAGTTACTCCAGCATTTTGTGTCTGTCTTCCGAGCCACTAATCTGGAGAATTAAAATAATGAAAGCCACGTGCTGTAAATCAGAAGTAAAACAGAAAATTCAGAAGATCAGGCAGCATCTGTGAAAGTGAAACATCGTTAATGTTTCAGATCGGAGACTTTCATCAGAACTGTGACCTTTATCGTCTATTTCTCTCCTCAACATTCCCTTTAAATTTTGAAATAGTTATGATATCATTGCCTTTAATTATCTCTACTTGCATTTTGAACTCATTTATTGCTTTGGCTATGTGTTTTCTGGTCTGATCTCGTTCTTAATCAGCTGCCTACACCTTGCTCATAAACATTCATACCTCGCGTTCTCTTGCTGTTCATCATTACTTTATAGGTTAATGACTGTCCTTTTCACTTTTATAGGCATTCCTTCTCCTTCTCTCCGGAGATGCTGCCTGACCCGCTGAGTTACCCCAGATTTTTGTGTTGTTCTTCGGTGTAAACCAGCATCTGCAATTCCTTCCTACATATTTTATCTTCCTGTCGCTCTTTATTATTCTAAGTATATCAATGTTCCACCTCTAATCTTTGGTCTCACTTGTCATCTTTACCTGTTGTGGATATTCTTCTTTTGTTGGCTCAAGGTGGAGGATAGTTTGCTTTCATTCCATCTGTGGTAAAGTCTGCAGGATCCCCTTTGACTAATGAGGTCATCAGGAAACCTGTAGACAGTCACAAGAAGGGCAGGAGATGGCAGATGGGTAGTTTGCAAGAGCGCGCAGCTTGCTGTTACTTTATGCTGAGTTTGTATGTAGCCCTGATAGATGAAATTCAGCGCCATCTTGATTCTCCTTCTCCTTCTCATTAGTGGAGGATGTTGACTGGGCTGTGGATTGCTAGAGGGATGGCAATGAAAGAAATGGAGGGAGACCAAGGGAGGATTGGAGTCTGGGAGTTATTGCAGGCCTGGGGAAGTTGAGGGCTGAGCAGAAAAGAGAAGGGTGCAGTGTTAACAGTGTTTTATGTAACTTAATATGTGCTGTCTGTGTGCAGTTTGCAAGTTCTCCCTGTGAATGACTAGGTTGCATCCCACATCCCAAAGACATCTGGGTTTGCAGTTTAACTGGCTTCTGTAAATTGCCCCTAATATGTGTCGGGAGTTGATGCGAAAGTGGGATACCCAGGACTAGTGTAAATGGGTGATTGATGGTCAGCAAGGACTTGGTGGGCTGAAGAGTCTTGTTTCCATGCTGCATCTTTAAACTAAACTAAATGCATACTGGGGGCAGTGGATGTTATGATTGTCTGCTAGACCATAAGATTTATGCAGGGTCTGAGATCTTTATTTTCTATTACTGGATAACCAAAACTTACTATGATGTACTGGAGGTGATTAGATTTACCATAAATGAAATCTCAGCTATTAACTTCTTTTTTTCAAATTAACAAACCATATGATAATGGTTCAAGGGATTATGTAGTAATGTTACAACATTTTGAGATTTAAAAAATCAAGTCTGCTATCCCATCAGATAAAGCATAAAAAGAAGTTTAATTTGACACCTAATTCACTTTCATATCTTCAGTATTAAGAATGTTATGACCATTTTCATACTCGGAAATTAGCATCTTGTTCCCCATTGCCTTTCAATTGACTTAACTCAAAAGCTGTGATCTAGAACAGTTAAAAGCCCATATCTTTCTTAAAAATTAAGAGAACTCAATGAAATTTTCAGTTATTATAGATTGAAGCATTCTGAAACAAATATGAAACAATCTTACTTGGATGACCTGAAATTACAGCATATAATTAGTTAGTTATCTAATTGTAGCTAATTACAAAATTCAATTACTAGATCTAAACATCTATCCATTTCTTAAGAAAAGATAAACTTTTTTTTAATTGCCTAAGTGTCCAAATAACATTCACACAATAAACCACAATATAACATAATTTTTAAATCTCATTTTCATGAATTTATAGGCCAAATGGAAGGAATTTAGTGTTCAATGCCTGTAAATTAATGGCCATTTAAATCAACTAGCGAGTGGGTTTTAGTGGAATGCGTTGGATTGGAACGTTGTGGTTTGCTGTGAAGTCGGGAGGAAAAATACTGTTGGTTCATACATTTTTTTGGACCCCTTTTTGCAACATGAAAATATGATTAAAGTCTCCATAAAAACCAACTTTTAATATAAAAATAAACTGTGTACCTTTTTTTCTCCCCTACGCAAAATCCTTCCCGTTGTCGGCTCTCACGGCTTTTGAAGGTGATTTTTAAATTACTCTAGTTAATAAATAATCTAGCGTAATTTAAAAATACCTTCATGAATGAAATGTCGGAGCGATTTTTCTTCCGCATCGAAATCGCCCGACATGGATCGATTTGCCCAGTCTGAAGAAAAACGGCACTTTAAGCCCGCCCTCCTCTGAAAGGCGCCAAAGTCACGCACATGGGGAGCGGCAGAACTGCAGCGCTGCTCAAGGTAAGTTTTGTAACATACCTATTAGATGGTACCTGTGGCAGGGGGATCTCCCCCCCGACCTGACAGTGAGCATTGAGAGTACACCAGAACAGATTCAAATAGTTTATATTCAGTGCCTCAGTAGGGATTATGAACATTCAGAGTTCCATTTTGAAAAATGATTTGTTAATGTCTGGCTTGCCTCTTTAGAAATTTTCTCCATTACGTTCGAAAACTGGAATGCCTGTCCAGAATTTAGAAAAATGAAAGGAAATTCGCAGCACGCCAAAGGTTGGATATACATGGATTTTTTTTCTCTGGAATGTCAGAGGTTGAGGGGAGACGATGGAACCATATACAATTATGAGATGCATTGACAGGGCAGACAGTCAAAACCTTTTCCAACATTACCTTGCAACATTCTGTATGTCTGATAGATATTGTGAAATGGAACTCAGAAATGATGGGAGGATTACATAAAACTACAATTCAAAGGTAATGAATATACTGAGTATTCTTATTTTCATCATGAACATACAATAGTGATATAGGACACCAGGTCCTACTACGATAAACTCACGAGCTACTACGGTAAACACGAGCTACTACTGTATAACTAGGAGTTAAAAAGTATCAGATTTTTCCATCCCGAGTATATTTTACTCGTGGACATTTATCAAAATGTTGAAAAATCTTCACGAGTTACCACATTTCCCGAGTACCTGCGTTAGCACTAAGAGACGTTCCGAGCTCCGACATACCCGCTACGTTCATTCCACGTGCGTACCATGAATTTGATTTTTTTTAAACTCTGGAGAGCTCTTGGGTGAACTCACACAGTGGGACAGGGCTTTCACTAATCCTTCCTCATTACACAATACCCAGTCTAGGATGGGGTGCCCTCTCGTCGGTTCCTCTACATATTGGTTTAAAAACCCATCCCGTATAGATTCCAGGAAATCCTCCACCTCAGTGCTGTTACCAAGTTGGTTGACCCAATCTATATGTAGATTAAAGTCACCCATGATAACTCATGTACCTTTACTACACGCATCCCTAATTTCCTGCTTGATGTTATCCCCAACCTCCCTACTGCTGTTTGGTGGTCTGTATACAACTCCAACAAGCGTTTTCTGTCCTTGGCTATATCGCAGTTCTACCCATACCGATTCTACAGCATTCAAGCTCCTTGCTATAGCATTCATCTCCTCTTTTATCAGCAATGCCATCCCACCTCCTCTTCCTTTCTGTCCATCCTTCCTGAAAATCGAATACCCCAGCATGTTTAGCTTCCAGCCTTGGTCACCCTGGAGCCATGTCTCTGTAATTCCAACTATATTATATCCCTTAGCTACTAACTGCACATTCAATTCATCCACCTTATTACCAATGCTCCTCGCATTAAGGCACAAAGCTTTCAGGTTAGGGTTTCTTATCTCCCTTCTATCTTCTGCTTCTGTCCTCCTTGTATGGCCCTCTGTCTCCTTGGCTCCCATCCCTCTGCTCTGTTAGTTTAAAAGTGATCTTTCCTACATTCTCCCGTTAACTGCACGCATACGCTTCCACGTTGTTGACTCCACCCCCCCCCACTGTTTAGTTTAAACCCACCCGTGTAGCACTAGCAAACCTGCCCGCCAGAATGTCGGTCCCCCTCCAGTTAAGGTGTAACCTGACCCTTTTGTACAGGTCACCCCTGCCCCAGAAGAGATTCCAGTGATCTATAAATCTAAATCCCTGACCCTTGCACCAACTCCTCAGCCACACATTCAGGTCCCCTATCTCCCTGTTCCTACTCTAACTGGCATGAGGTACTGGAAGCAACCCAGAGATAACCACCCTAGAAGTCCTGTTTTTCAGCCTCCTACCTAGTTCTCTATACTCACGTTGCAGAACCTCCTTCCTCTTCTTACCCACGTCATTTGTGCCTACATGCACAACTATATCCGGCTGCTCACCTTCCCTCACGAGGATGTGGTTAAGTTGGTCTGAGGAATTTAATGCAGTGTTGAGAAACATTCAGTCACCTCTTACACGTGTTCAGAGAGAATGAAACACGTCTCACCAATGGCCCTTGGGCACTGCCCTGAAAACCGCAGCCACAATACTATTTGACTAAGAATATCTTTCAATCAGCTCAAACCAAATATCCATAGATATTTCATATCTCCGCCTTAAAATATTTTTATGGCGGTGATTGACAGTTTCTTAATTAGTAAGGGTGTCATAGGTTATGGGGAGAAGGCAGGAGAACGGGGTTGAGAGGGAAAGATAGATCAGCCATGATTAAATGGTGGAGTAGACCCGATGGGTCGCATGGCCTAATTCTGCTCCTGGAACTTATGAATTTATGTGGTTCACCTCATCCTCATTCACTTATCATTATTGCAAACCACACACCTGCACAAGCATCTCACCAGTTGTGATCACTGCCACTATTTAACCTTGATGCTTGGTGCTTGCCTGCATTCTTTCTGTCATGCAGGACAAGCTGGCAAGCGCCAGGATACCACCAGCCAACACGTACGCGAACTACACAAGTCTGTGGTTTTTGGCCATTGGTGGGATGTGGCTCATTGCCTCTGACCACGTGTGTGGCATTTGGCCACAATGAATGCTCATTGCTGACTCATGGCCAGTGGTGAATCATGATTCAATTCAATAATTTAATTGTACTTCATTGTCACATGTACCTAGACCCAGTGAAATGCTGTGTTTTCATACAACTCAGTAAAATCTTGTAGCAGACTTCACCTACACAGTACACAAGTATCATCACCTTTCCTGCCGGCGAAGTTACAAAAGTTCACCAAAAAGTTCTATCGTCTGCTTGCAGCGGCGAACCAAGCCTGCAGCTGCACGTGGTCGCAAGCGGCCCCCCGCTGGGTCCCCTTTTTTCTCTATGGCCCCCTACTGGGTCCTCCCATCATTCATGATGACAGACGGTGACAGCGGTGGCACAGCGGTAGAGTGGCTGCCTTACAGCGCTTGCAGCGCCACAGACCCAGCTTCGATCCTGACTACGGATGCTGTCCGTACGGAGTTTGTATGTTCTCCCTGTGAACTGCATGGGTTTTCTCTGAGAGTTTCGGTTTCCTCCCACACTCCAAAGACGTACAGGTTTGTTAGTTAATTGGCTTGGTATGAAAGTAAAATTGTCCCTAGTGTGTGGTGGATAGTGTTAGCATGTGGGGATCGCTGTTCGGTGCGGACTCGGTGGGCCTGTTAGTGCGCTCTATCTCTAAACTAAACGAAACAAAACTAAGTTAAACTACTTCTAGATTAATTACAGATTGATTTATTCTGTCTGTTGGCTCAATCTTGCAATTTTACTTTTGTTCCCTGCTTCAAATTTCAAAAAAACATACGTAATTAGCAAGAAGTGAAGATTTTTTGTTGGTTTAATCCTCCCACTGTGTCTCTCTCTCCCCCCCCCCCCCCCCAATCATCTGCTACTTCATCTGTCTCACTGTCTATAAAAATCTGTTACTGTGGGACGAGAGGGACTTGCCAGCACTCAATTAGATTGCAGGGAGAATGAGCAGAGGGCACATAGAGCAGAACAGACTGTTGGAAGAGGTTGGAGAAACAGGGAGAGAAGAGTGAGAAGTGATGAGACCAAACACATTGTTCAGTTTAGTTTAGTTTAGACATACAGCGCGGAGGCAGGCCCTTCTGTCCCCTAGGTCCACATTGACCAGCGATCCCTGCATATTAACACTATCCCACGCACACTAGGGATAATCTTTACATTTACCAAGCCAATTAGTCTACAAACCTGTACGTCTTTGGAGTATGGGAGGAAACCGAAGATCTCGGAGAAAACCCACGCAGGTCACAGGGAAAATGTACAAACTCCATTCAGACAGTACCCGTAGTCGGGATCGAACCCGGGTCTCCGCCGCTGCATTTGCTGTAAGGCAGCAACCCTACTGCTGCGCCACCGTGCTGCCCGTTGTTCAAGAAAAATCTTTCCCCATGAACTTCAGCAAGGATCTATAACTTTTACTTGATCGTCAAGATCAAGAGAACCTCACTCATTACCAATCATTCAATCAACGTATCTCCTTCTTAAAAAAACATTCAGTGATTAGGCATCTGTGGACCTTTGTGGTATCAAATTCTCCACCTTTCTAGTTTCTATTTCCTGTCATCGTGGTCATTCTCGCTGGAATTTTCCCCGCTACTGATGTTGGGCTGACAAAGCCGCAAAACAGTTTTCCTCTTTTATCAAATAGCAAAGTTACATTTGACAGCTTCCCACCTGCAGGAACTATTTCATAATGTGTGGAATACTGGTCAATGATAACCACTGTATCCACCATTTGCACATGTAGGCAGACACAAAGTGATGGACCCTTCTTCTGTCACGACCCGAAACATCACCCATTCCTGGGTAACGTTTTGGGTCGAGACACTTCTTCAGACACCACCCAAAACGTCACCCATTCCTTCTCTCCAGAGGTGCTGCCTGTCCCACTGAGTTACTCCAGCATTTTGTGTCTATCTATGGTTTTAACCAGCACATGCAGTTCTTTTGGTGCCAATATTCAGACCCTGGATTTTAGGCACATTCAACGCTATTAGTTTCTCTGGTACTATTTTTTTCACTGAAACTAATTTCCTTTAGTTCAACTTCACAGCTAATGGCAAGACTCTCTACAGCTTTGATGTGCAGAGGGATCTTGGAGTCTAAATTCATAGTTCGCTAAAGGTGGCAGTACAACTAGATAGGGCGGTAAAGAAGACATATGGTATGCTTGCCTCAATTGTTAGAGGCATTGAATATAAGAGTCAAGAATAGTAAGATTGAACGAGAACTTACCAGTTCGAAGGTTGATCATTATTTCATGAGGAGTCGAAGTGAGGGATTTTGTGAAGAGCCCGCCGGCGCGCATGCTCGACATACTTCAAAGTAGCGGCGTGGAATCACAGAAACCAACAAAAGAAATGACTTTGGATAGTAAGATTGAAGTGACTAAGATTACCAGATGAAGGTGATTGAGGGTGGGCGAGGAGGGCACGAAATCCCTCACTTCGACTCCTCATGAAATAATGATCAACCTTCGAACTGGTAAGTTCTCGTTCAATCTTACTATTTCATTTCGGAGTCACGTGAGTGACTTCGTGAAGACTTCAAAGCTTCTGTGATTACACGCTCTGGACCAAGTCCATGCAGACACACCACTACCAGGGATGGATGGGAGGAACAAACTTGCTCAAATAGATCATACTGCAAAACAAGAGCATATTTGTTAATAACAAATCAAATCCCCTCATTCGGGGACATCTCCGCGTTCTTGACCTGCATTCAGCACGGCTTCTGCGAACTGTAGAGGAGCAGCAACAGGCTTGTTATAAAATCGCTGACACACAGCTTCATTAGCCCATCCTGCTATGGCGAGGATCTGGCCCATAGGCACCTTCATAATCCTTGCCATTGATGTCAATGCAGCCCTGGTGGAGTAAAACTTGAACACATTAGTGTCGATACCTGACTTACCCAAGACGACTCGAAGCCACCTGGATATCGTCTGGACTGTCACTTGATGATGAGACAAGCCGGTATCTCTCCATTCCTCTGATGCGTGCCGTCACCTTGACATAGTGACGAATACGTGAGGCTGAACACAGCCTAGCATCTGCGGGGTATGCCGGGAACTTCAGCTGCAGCCCTGTGCACCCAGGTCTATGCTGCTTTAGTAGCTCATCAACGACGAAGACTACTTCCATAGGGGTAGATATCATCCTGTCAACACATCGTTTGTGTAGTGTTTGTACCCTCTGCTGAAGTCAGCGCTAGTAACATCACCAGTTTCATGATGAGTTTGTCCAGTTGGATCCCTTCCATGGGAGACCACGTCCTGAGCAGGTTTAATACGTCCCTGACATCCCAGGTGATATCATAGCGTGGTGTAGGCGGATTCATATTGAATATACCCCGCATGAGTCTGGACACTAGCCTGTTGGATCCTACCTCAATCTTGAGATAGAATGATAGCGCGCTCCTGGCGCTGTTGATGGCACTGTAACTTAAGTGTTGATCATGGTACAACCCCGCGAGGAATTCCAGGACGTCAGTTATTGTCACGTCATCGTACGTGATGCGAGAGCGGCTGCAGTAGGCTCCCACTTCTTAATCTGCGAGCGGTATCTTCGCCTTGTTGACTCTCGACATGACGCCCTGATGGTATCCAATGGTCCGAGTTGAGAGGCCGTATTGGACTAACGGCCTGTTCAGAACCTGCAAGCCAACAAATTAAATAGCCATGGCAGGGATGCGGCTCCCCTGAGACAGGGTGAGTAACCAATTGTGGGCAACCCTTCAAAAGGACCCAAGGTTCGATTGAGCATGTCAAAGACCACCGGACACCAAGGCCGTGTAGGCCAGTCAGGTATAATAAGGATGCCCTTGGCAGCATCTGCCTGAATCTTTCGCAGTACCCGACTGATGAGTCAAAACGAGGGGAATGCATAGAAAAACCAATTCCCCCAGTCCAGCGAGAATGCATCTAGCACTATTGCCCCAGGATCTGGTTCCCATGAAACGTATGTTGATACCTGATGGTTCAACCGTGACGCAAAAGGTCAATGTCCGGTTTACCAAATTTGGCTGTGACTTTAGCAAAAATTTCAGGATGCAACATCCATTCAATATTGTCATTGAATTTGCGTGACCTGGTGTCCGCCACAGTATTAAGCTCACCTGGCAAATAGGTAGCTGAAATCCAAAATCTCTTTGAATACACCAGAGCCAAATTGAGTTAGCCAATTTGTCACATGAAACTGACCTGGTACCACCCATATGGTTTAAATATGCCACAGCTGTGATGTTGTCCATTTGGAAACGGACGTGTGCTCCAACAAGCTTGGAACAATACACACGAAGTCCGTGGAATGCTGCCAGCAACTCCAAATAGTTAAACCCTTGAGTCAAGAACATCGTTGACTCAAGGGTGTCCCATCTGCCCCCACAACGAGAGCAATTATCTGTAGCTCCCCAGCCATTGGAGCTTGCGTCAGTCTGCAAATATACCACCGGATTAGCCTTCCTGATGGGCTTGAATGAGCTGCTAATGTGACACACCCACCATTGCAACTCATTTATTGCTTCGGACGGCAGCTGCATTGATCGATCATAATGACCAGCGTTCCATTTTAACGCAGTAATTTTAGCTCTTTGCAAATTCTGATAATGCAAAGGTCCATATCGTGCTGCCGGAAACAAAGCCACTAGCTTGCCAATTACTGTGGCTGTATGCCGAATCGATGGTATATTGGTGCCAATTAAATCTCTGCACACCTGAGTGACCTCCTCAATTTTGTTAATTGGTATGGTTTCCCTCATGCTCATTGAGTTCACCGTGAACCCTAGGTAATTAATTACCTGGGTAGGGCAGAACTTCGATTTCTCTGGATGGACAATGAATCCCAATTGTTGAAATATATTGACAGCAGCTGCAACACCCTGTTCAGCCAATTCCAGGGTGTGGCCCACAATAAAGATATCATCTAAATAGGCCATTACTATATGATGTCGTTGTCTCAAATAAGCCATGATTGGCTTCACCAATTTAGTGAACAATCTAGGGGCTGTAGTGAGCCCATTAGGCAAAGCCTTATACTGCCAAAGTTGCCCCATCCAGATAAATTTCAAAAACCTTCTATCATATTTCTGGATGGATACTGAATAATATGCATCCCTCAAATCGATGCATGCCATAAAGCAACCATGAGAAACCAATGATTTGGCTGTTTCAAACGTATCCATTTTAAAATGAGTATATGTTACAAACGTATTCAAACGGGTTAGATCAATAATAACACGACAGCCTCCATCCTCCTTAGGTCTAGTGAATATCTTCGAAACAAATTCAACTGGCTCATGCACCATTTTCTCAATCCTTAAAATTTCCTTGTAACCTGCTACCTGTTCTGCAGCATATAATTTAAACATTCGACCGGGCATGTGCTGGGATGGAGGAATGTCGCCATTAATAAACTCAATTTTATGCCCCTGAATATTCTGCAACACACACTCGTCACCAGTAAATTTACCCATGCACCCAAAAACAACCGAAGGCGACCACCAACATGTGAAGTTAAACAAAGAGAAAAGAGAAAACCAGACCCCCTCACCTCCGTGGTTGCCGGCGGTCCTTGACATGTGTGCGTGGCCGTGGAGGTGCTGGGTTGGCTTGAGGGCGCGGCGTCTTCGTTTCCCACCAAGGTCTCTGCCGACCCTGTCCTAAAAAAGACCCTTGGTGCGGGTCTGATGTTGTTGTCGTTGTGGAACTAGAGGGTGGGTCCTCCTCGAGGTACTGGCAAACCCTCATGAGCGAATGTATGGAGCTTTTGAGCCTGACGGTGTGGGGCACTCTGAGAGCGCATGATCCCCACCGTCTTGGCTTGTTCGTCAAGCTCTTTGACTCTCTTCGAGAGGTCTCACCAAAGAGCTGACGGGGCGGCGGCGGTGGTTTGCACAATCCTGCAAACTTCGGGTTGAGCGCTGGGCGGATGCTGTTCTTGCGGAACCCGTTGATTTCGTGCTGGGTCGTGCGCAGAAGGGCCAGAGCATCTTCCTGGTCCAAATTCAGTTCATCCCCGTCCACCGACCGCGCAAAGGCGGTAATACCGGCCGTGAGGAGTTTCAGGATCCGCAGCAATTTTAGCTCCTGTTGACGGATAGCCGCACTGATGTTGCCCCATATTGGCGTATTGACCACAGGCACGTTGAGGGAGTTGCAGTGTGATGGAACCTTGTGACGGCTCATAGCGTGGATGAGGACTTCTTCCTGCAGCACCTGATTATTAAGAAAGTCCACTATGGCTGCCAGTTTTGTATTTAGAGGAAGTCTAGATGAATGTGGAGCCGCGAATTTGGTCGCCACATCCAAGGGTTGCTCCGCTGGCACCTCCAACTGAGGTGGTACGGGATCCACCAGAATCTCCTCGTCCTGCTGCTCCAGGCTGATAGTGGATGTTGGTGAAGACGCCCTGTGCCTGTTGCTGCCCTGCTGTTGTTGACGTTGAAGCAGGAGCTCCAGCAGCCGCTCCATACGGTCAATACGCCCTTCACCCTGAACACTCAGGTGGTCGGAGTCCTCCGGCTCTGAAAAGAAAACCGGGCTCCTGTCATCGGCCCGCACCTCGTCGAGGCCCTGCCGGTGCCGGTAGTTGTCACTGACAGCCGCCGAGGCGAACTGCGCGATTCCTGCGCGGGCGTGTTCAACCGCCTCCGTTTAGCGGGAGCTGAAGCCGCTGCCACTAAGGACACTTGCGGCGTGGTGTCGGCACCAGCCGAAGCATGGCTGCCTGGGGCCCGCGCAGTCTTGCTGGCTGCCCACATCGTGGACCTTGCCAGCGCATGGTCTCGCCCACCCATCCATGGGGGGCTCGGCGACCGTGACGAGACCCGACTCAACCGACCCGTACCGGCGTCGAGAGTCGGGGTGTGCCGGCTGGACCTCACAGCCGCCCCGGGTCTCGCCCTGGAACCTGACCGCTCCTCCGTGTCAGGCAATGCCTTAGCCCTAACAGGGTTAGGCTTCTGGGCTCCTGCCCTCCCCCTTCTCGGAGGGCTGAGTGGAACGGGCCGTGCAGCCGCACGCACCCTGCTCCAGGTCGCCAGCGAGCCCGCTGACGACCTGACTGCCATGGCAGGGTCCCCCTGCTCTGGTGGCACACCACACTCCTCCTCTGGAACTCCTCCGAGCTGTGGTGTGCTGGCGGATCCGGACCTGTAAAACAGGGCTTACCCCAGTCTCCGCCTGAGTCCCGGCCTGCGCTGCAGTCGGAACTGTTGACCGGGGACTTCTCCAAACATCCTCCGGTCCATCGATCTCCCATCCATGTTCTTGCTGCAAGAAAACATCGCATAGCAAGAACCACCAACTTAAGGTAAGATACTTACCTCCGTGGCCCCTTGTGAAGGGCTGGCGAGGAGCGCGCTCCACCGCCAGCCGTCGCAGCAACGCGGTACGACGATATGTCGAGCATGCGCGCCGGCGGGCTCTTCACGAAGTCACTCACGTGACTCCGAAATGAAATTCATGATGCATCACTATAGGACTTTGGTTAGGCCACATCTGAAGTATTGTGTGCAGAGACAGGAATGATGCAGAAGATTTGGAGCGGGTGCAGAGGAGGTTTACCAGAATGCTGCCTGGATTAGAGGGTTTCATCTACAGGGATAGACTTGGATTGTTTATAGGTTAATTGGCTTCTGTAAATTGTAAATTGTCCTAGTGTGTAGGATGGTGCTAGTGTGCGGGGTGATCGCTGGTCATCGCGGACTCGGTGAGCCGAAGGGCCTGTTTTCACGCTGTTTCTCTAAAGTAAAGTAAAGCAGATATGACATGCAATACTCACAAGATGACATGCAGGCCACAAATGGCACTCTGCTCAGTGGGTAAGCCCCCAGTCCTTTCAAAATGGACTGTTTATGGTTGGTGCAGATTCAATGGGCCGACAGGTCTGTTTCCCTGCTACATTTCTCCATGATTCAATAAATGTGGGACATATGTTTGCCCTTACTCTATACTTGATTAATACGGGTGTCAGGGGTTACGGGGAGAAGGCAGGAGAATGGGGTTAAGGGGGGAAGATAGATCAGCCATGATTTGGATGGCAGAGCAGACTTGATGGGCTGAATAATTCTGCTCTTTTCACTTATGAACTTATGAATCCATTCTCGACTTAGGTCGACCCTGCTTTCTATCAGCCTCTCTTCCCTCTTCCGTTTCATCCTTCCCCTCCTATGCAGCGCTACTCCACATTGACTACTTAGAGCAATGGGAAATGACCACAAGTAATAGGTGACAAACATTACCAACCCTCACAGACAGGAGCCCAACCTGTCAAGTTCATGGCCATAGAGCAATGAAGGCAACCGCCAACATAAAGCAATCATCAAGCAGACAGAGAATAGTTCATGATTCTTTTAAATTGCACTGACAGGCGATTGTCCTGATGCTAATGCACGTGCAGCAGACTACAATTAAGTGATGGATGTGGCTGCAGCATTGAGTTCTAGAAGAGCAGCACCAGCAACAAGTCAGCCATGCAGGCAGATTCCCATCAGGAGTTGCGCAGTCTGAATACCTCTGGTGGCCATTGGCTGCTTCGACATTAACACTTTCAGGCCTAGAGAAGAGATGCTCTTTTGAAACTGCATAAGCTTTCATAGAAGGGTCCCGACCCGATACGTCACCCATCCTGTTGCTCCAGAGATGCTGGCTGACCCACTGAGTTACTCCAGCACTTTGTGTCCATCTTCACTCTTACAAACTCTATTTAATGCCACAGATATAATAGCGCATTCATTAACATCTATTCTCTAACGTGATAATGAAGCTAAATGGAGGACTTGAATATTTGCCTCCTCTTGAAAAGAAGAAAATACCCACATAATAGATCAAATCCTTACAATGCTACAAGCAATAAAACTAATAATTAAAGATAGACACAAAAAGCTGGAGTAACTCAGCGGGACCCTTCTTCAGATTGAAGAAGGGTCTCGTTCCGAAATGTCACCCATTCCTTCGTTCCAGAGATGCTGCCTGTCCAGCTGAGTTACTCCAGCTTTTTGTGTCTATCTTCGATTTAAACCAGCATCTGCAGTTCCTTCTTACACACTAATAATTAGGTTCAATAAAACAAGGAAGCATCGGGACATAGCAAGATACTGAGAGCAGAATAAAAGCAATAAATCTTGCATTTGTCCGCATCATTTCTCAAACGTCTGCCACTGAATTTGTACCCATAACACATATATATCTGCTCTTTAGCAATGTAAAACTCACAAAACCGAATGCAGCAGTAACGTTTTCCACCCCCGTATTTGATGGCACATGGGCAATTTAGAGGGATATGGGTCAAATGTGAGCAATGGGACTAGCTTGGATGGGGCATCTTAGTCAGCTGGGGTAACTTGCATTAAATGGTGGACCCATAATCCTTTATCTGTACACAGTGGATGGTTTAATTGTAGTCATGTGTAGTTTTTTTGACTGGACAGCATGCAGAAAAAAAGCTTTTCATTGTACCTCGGTACATGTGACAATAATAAACTAAACTAAACCAGCATTCATGAGTTGGGCTGATGGGCCTGTTTCCATGCTGTATGAATCAACAACTGTATGACTATGATTCATTTATAGCTGTTATCACATGCATCTCGAGAGGTGCCACATGTTTGCGGCAATTATGCGTGAATGAAAGGAATGTTCTACATTAAATTTAAGAGCTGCCTTGGAGGAAATTTAAAAATAAAGCGTTTTAACGTGCTCTCAAAACGTGGATCAAGCCAGTTAGATCACATTTATTGCCTATGCTGAAATATTTTGTGATAATGGTGGTATTTATTCCTGAGTCCTATTAAGGAAATTAACTTCTTTGTCAGTCAGGTAATGCTTAGGTTCAGATTTATTATTGTCACATGTACTGAATTACAGTGAAAACCTTTGTTTTGTGTGCTATCCATTCAGATCAGATACAACTATGTATAAATTCAATCAAATCTAACTCAAGCACAATATGAGCTGCAGATTAATTTTTAGGTTCAGGTTTATTCTTTTCACGTGTATCGAGGTACAGTGAAAAGCCTTTGTTTTGCAATCATATCAGATAATACTATGTGTAAACACAATCAAATCAATATAAGCTGCAGTTTACCTCCGGAGAGAATTAATTGTTTTTTTCCACAAAATTGTTTTTTTTTCCCTTTGGTGCAAATGCAGCCTTATTAAATTCATCATCGCTTTATCTTGCTGTGATTTGAACCCTAAATGTGTGGAGTTTGCAATAGAACCAACAGGCATTCCACTCTTCTCACTTGAATTCATAAATTCAAAATTTCTAGGAGCAGAATTAGGCCATTCGGCCCATCTAGTCGACTCCGCCATTCAATCATGGCTGATCTATCATTTTACTTCGGAGTCACGTGAGTGACTACGTGAAGAACCCCGTACAGCCGTTCGTGCGTCATTGCGTCAGACGTTTTTCGTGCAGACGACTGTGGAGCAGCTCCTCCATGGTAAGTCTAAAAAAGTTGCAGGTAAGTGTTATTTTTCTTACCTGTTCTAGGTCTCTGCAGGAACCTCCGGGGTTTTTGCAGTGGATGTTCGCGATAGCCGACGAGGGAACCAGCCTAGGGCTTTGGGGGAAAACCCTGGTCCGACCGCGGAAGCGGAGAGCTGGGAAAGTCGGGTTCGCGATCGGAGTCACTGATAACGCGCTCAGTGACTCCACACGTTGGGTTCCCGGGTAGGGGAAACCCGAGAATAGTGCGGTTTTAGACCGCAGTAGTCCCCAGGGGATGGGGCTTAACGGACCTGAACGGTCAGCCTGGGTTCCCGGGGAGGATAAACTCAAGCATATGCGGTTCCAGACCGCAGTAGTCCCGAGGACATTGGGTAAAACTAATTTAAATGGTTAAACTGGGTTCCCGGTGCAGGGGAAACCCAGGTATATGTGTGGTTCCCAGACCACAGTAGTCCCCAGCGCATGGGGTTAAAACAAACCTAAATGGTTAGGCTGGGTTCCCGGTGCAGGGGAAACCCAGGTATATGTATGGTTCCCAGACCACAGTAGTCCCCAGGTAATGGGGTTAATTCACATAAATCATTAGCCTGCGTGCCAGGAGGGTACCGTGGGTATATATTTATATATATATATATATTATATTTATATGGATTCCTGGTGAGGGGAAATTCACCTATGGGGTTCCCAAACTACAATAATCCACAGGATATGGGGACAACTGACAAAATAGTCAGTACAATTGGGAAAGTTGGGAGATTTCACCTCTGGGAATTAATTTAGAGAGCAGCACTTTTGGGTAGGGCTGCTTCATGGGAATGTCAAGTTATGGCAGTGCCAGCCTATGGGAAAGGCTGTGTCAGCAGTACCTTTGTTTAGGACTGCTAATGGGGATGCCAAGCTATGGTAGGCTAGCCTGATGGAGAGGCTGTGCCAGCAGTACCTTTGCTCAGGACTGCTCATGGGGATGCCAAGCTATGGCAGGCTAGCCTATTGGAGAGGCTGTGCCAGCAGCACCTTTGCTCAGGGCTGCTCATGGGGATACCAAACTATGGCAGGCTAGCCTATTGCAGAGGCGGTGCCAGCAGTACCTTTGCTCAGGACTGCTCTAAGGGAATGCCAAGTTATGGTAGGATAGCCTATTGGAGAGGTTATGCCAGCAGCACCTTTGCTCAGGGCTGCTTGATGAGAATGCCAAATCTATGGCAAATACTGGGCTATGGGAAAGTCCGGGCCAGCAGCTACTTTGTTCAGGGCTGCTTCATGGGCACCAGGGGTACCTTGTTAGGGCTGCTTTATGGGAATAGCAGTTTAGTAGGGTATTCCCATTCACAGTGATCATGGGGGATGAGGAGGCATTGTTAGGATAAGGCAATATAACAGAATGATGACAAAAGTATTCAAAGTAAACTATACACAGTTTTTAAAAGCGCTTGTGCTAAAATCCGCTGTCTAGTCTCAAACTATTTGAGAAATTGGGCTCCTCTATCCAGTTAGATTAAGTCCTATCAAATAGATTTGTAGGATGTTGGGATTTACTTTTAGGTATTCAATTGGCCATGATGCCGGCCTGGGCAACAGATTGCAGTCAATAAGACTTTGGTAACAGTTGTTGGTATAAAACAGTTCTAGTCGTTGGACTAATTGTTAATTGTATAGATGCAATTCAGGTGTATAAGTAGTGCAACAGTTATTTTGTTAATTGGTTAATTAGTAAGTGCCATCTAGGTCATTGTTAACACCAGCTGAAATTAATAATGTCACGATGATGGACAAACAGTGTTCATTACTGCTCTAGTAGTTGTTAGGTAAACCTTTTATTCTATTGCAAATTGGTGCTAATGGCCTAAATGGGAAATGGTGTCAGCAGGGCTTTGTAGCAGGCCTGCTTTATGGCTCCCTCATGTAAGAGGTGAGCATGTGGGATTGGTATAGTTTAATGCCGAGTCTGAGGGTATAGCCATAGAGCATGCCCAAGAGATCGGGGCATGTGCCAGAGGTCTAGGCCTGGCAAGAAAGTTACCATCCCAAACACAATATGCAGTGAACACCGCTTTCAGGGGGACATTACAGTTGGCTGCCGAATCTTCTATTCAGGTAAGACTTTTCCATAGGTGTAACCTGGAGGGCGAAGCACAAGCTATTGGAACAAGCAAGGTTTCATAGTTTTGGCAACAATGCATCCCATGTCTTTTTTGGCAGTAGCGGTTCACTGAAGTTGCTGGCAGCATGAAAGCTGGCCAGAGGTTCCATGCACTGGACTTGTGCTACTCTACAATTAAGGGACCACTTGCAGTTTGGTAAGGTGTATACTTATTTATACAGTACAAATGATGGAGACATTATCAGCTACTTTGAACGGTAAATGTAAAATGTACAATATTGGTTTTCAAGCAGATTAGAATTGGACAGGTTCAGTATAAGGACCAAGATTGTTTTGCTAGACTGGCTCGGAAATCGGGCCACAGTTGCTATTTAAGGTAGTTACCAAGTAGCTGAAAGATCATCTCGAGTTTGGAGATGGAACAGATTTGCATGACTTGCCCAAAAAGTTCTGTTATTAGTATCAACTATTTATAGACTCTACGGGCATTGTATGGGCTATAGAGTGATTGGACAAATAAGCATATTGTCATGCTCATGTTCAGGTTGATGCATTGTGATGATGGCATATGTTAGTCACGAGGGTGCAATCGGTTAAAGAATCACTGGAATGGTTACATAATTTTGTAGCCACAGGAGAATCATCAAGTGTGGGTAATGGCAACACAGAGTTGGTGTTGAATTGCACTGTATTATGAAATTCTGGTTCAATGGAACACCTAATATGAATATGTGTATACATATGTATGTTGGTTTCATGTTTATTTCACTGGTTGCAAAATAGTTGGCATAGCAGTGGCGAAAGATACATTCTCGCCAAAAGGAGCAGGTGGGTCTTTTATGGCTACCTCCATTTTGTCTCATCAATCGAGGTTTCACATAAAGTCATTAAGAGGCTTTAAGTTCCTATTGTGTGATTATGCAAATTGATTCCCGATTTGTTGCGAATAATTATATAACCTTATTGGTTATTTTAAACTTGAATTTGCTTGTTCAGCCTGAGGCTTCGGAAATCAGATGTTGCATGATAAACTCAAAGTTATGTTCTGCAGGTCTAACAAACTGCCCTAAGGTTTGGGTTGTTACATCTATCCTTCTATGTGTTCAAAGTGTTTGCATAGCACCAAACGGCTGAATTTCTTTTCCAGGAGATGAAAGAGTTTGTTATGCTTATGTTCCATGGAAAATGGTATTGATTGCTAATGTTTCAAGTTCATGCTAAATGATTGTCTGTTACTTATGGAGTTATACGGCCATTAATTGGCTCGATGAGCTTCCTCATTGAATTGGCTGTATCAAACAAGACTCACTCTGTCGGGTCCACACCGGTTATCAAGGGGTAGGATATCTTCAACATGGGTCCCAGGACCAGTATAATGCCATATGCGATGTTGATATTTGTGAACACTATTTCACCAGGAGGCAGCAACTATATCCTTAAATTTGGCTGGAGTTTATTAGGTAGTTATCCTTCTGGCACTGGTTTAGTGCAGCAGGTTCGGTCGCTAAATAATTGTGATGGTACAGGATAATGTCTGTAAATTATAATATATAATATGTTATAAATACTTGAGCAGACCAGAAGGGGGTCAGGTCTCAAAATAGTCACAGGCATACCAGGGGACCTTTGATAAGGTATGCACACATGTATACAACAATATGTCAAGGTCATCAAGAGCCTTGGAGTTCTGGACTAGCAATGTTGTTAGTCACAAAGAATTTGGGAGAACGTATTGTTCATGGCATTCCAGATGAGGAAAACTGAGTTATGTTATGTACTAATGGATTCTGTTTCCAGATCTCATTCCACCAGGGCTGCTACAAGATCAGCAGCCAGGGTATTTATGTTCCGCTGGGTCGCATTGTTGCGGCTGGAGTATGGTCCATCGAATGAATCTCCAAACATCTGTAATGACCCATTGGTGCACCAGGAGTATTGTTAACTCTATTTATGTTCTGGTTATATTTTCCATCTGGGTGAGAGATGGAAATATTATTGTTTCATTTAAACAGCATCAGCATGTTTTACATCTATGTTATGACTGTATGCATTATGAATGTTTTCCCTTCATTTGTCAATGAAGCAGCTGTGGTTGTGTATACTCGTTTCACACGGCATGAAATCACAGAGCTTTGAAGTCTTCACGTAGTCACTCACGTGACTCCGAAGTAAAATAGTAAGATTAAACGAGAACTTACCAGTTTGAAGTTTGATCTTTATTTTATGAGGAGTCGAGTTGAGGGACTACATGCCCTCCGCTCCCAGCCCTCATAGATTTCATCTGGTAGTTCTAGTCTTTATCTTACATTATACTTCAGTTATTATTTGCTGTGATTTCACACCGTTGCTTTGAAGATTGACGCACGAACGGCTGTACGGGGTTCTTCACGTAGTCCCTCAACCCGACTCCTCATAAAATAAAGATCAAACTTCAAACTGGTAAGTTCTCATTTAATCTTACTATTCCCTCTCAATCCCACTCTCCTGCCTTCTCCCCATAACCCCTGGCACCCATACTACTCAAGAATCTGGCAGTCTTCACCTTAAAAATGTTCATTCACTTGGCCTCCACGGCCAAGGCAATCAATTCCACAGATTCAAGTCAAGTCTCCAAGTCAAGTGGCCTGGTAATGCCTGAAACAATCCCAAAACCTTCAGAGATAAGATTAAATTATCGTAATCCGATAAATCAGAGGTGAAGCATGAAGCCTCGGTGCAGCAGTGTGACCCTGCTATTACGCCAAGAAACAAGAAATATAATGAACAGGAGCAAGGCAATGCTAATTGATCCCTCAAGTCAGTCCTACCATTCACTATGATCGTGGCAGATCTGTCCATGGCCTCAACGCCCCCTTTGTGCGGCACGGTGGCGCAGCAGTAGAGTTGCCGCCTTACAGTGCCGAGACCCGGGTTCCATCCTGACTACGGGTGCCATCTGTACAGAATTTGTACATTCTCCCTGTGAACATACTTGGCCCAAAGGTTTGGCTTTTCCTGGTGAAGATAGAAACATAAAATTATCAAGGGTTATTCAGAAGTTAAATAGGCAAAACTGTGGTCAATTTATTTCAATACAAATAAATATGAGTCATTTAGTTTGACCCTCTAAACGATAGTTGGTGCAGTGGTAGAGACCCGGGTTTGATCCTGACTACAGGTACTGTCTGTACGGAGTGTGTCCATTCTCCCCGTGACCACGTAGGTTTTCTCCGAAATCTTCGGTTTCCTCCCACATTCCAAAGACATACAGGTTTGTAGATTAATTGGCTTGGAGTATGTGTAAAATTGTCCCTAGTGTGTGTAGGATAGTGTTAATGTTCGGGGATCACTGGTTGGCATACTCAGTGGGCCGAAGGGCCTGTTTCCACGTTGTATCTCTAAATTAACTAAGCTAAGCTAAACTAAATCTAAAAAACCTGCTAAATGGTTATCGGTCAATAAAAACAGTGGGGTAAATGATTTAAGATTCAGTTTTTAATTAAAAGTTAGAGCATGGAAACAGACCTTTTGGCCCATCGAACCCACACTGACCATCGATCACTGGTAATATTTGTTTTATGTAATAACAAGGAACTGCAGCTGCTGGTTTATACCACAGAAAGACAAAAGGTGCTGGAGTAATTCAGTAGGTCAGGCACCTTTCCTGGTTCTCTAGAGATGCTTGCTATCCTACTGAGTTACTTCAGCATTTTGAGTCTTTCTTTATACTAGTTTAATATTATCCCATTTTTTCATCTACTCCTTATACATTAGGAGTGAGTTACGAAGGCCAATGAATCTACAAACCCGCACGCCTTTGGCATGTGGGAGGAAACCGGAGCACCATCTGTTCACAGGGAGAACGTGCAAACTCCCCACAGTCAGCGCCAGAGGTAAGGGTCGCACCCTGATCTCTGGCATCGTGGGACAGCAGTTCCACCAGTTGCGCCTCAGAGTCTGTACATAAAGATCATTCAAATCACTTGATTTTCTGAAAATTATCAAAAAGACATGAAATATCAGACGTCCCTAGAGGACAGAAATATAAGATGCTGCTAAATCTAAACAAGGCCCTTGATTAACCATGCCTGAGACAGTATGGGAAGTGATGGACACCAATGTTTTGGGTGGATATTGTGACCACAGTTGGTACACAATGTAGATTTAGTTTAGTTTTGTTTAGTTTCGAGATACAGCGCAGAAACAGGTCCTGCGGCTCACCGAGTCCACGCTCACCAGCAATCCCCGCACATTAATACTATCCTACACACACTGGGAACAATTTACACTTATACCAAGCTAATTTACCTACAAACTTGTATGTCTTTGGAGTGTGGGAGGAAACTGAAGATCTCGGAGAAAACCCATGCAGCTCATGGGGAGAACGTACAAACTCCGTACAGACAGCGCAGGAGTCGGGATCGAACCCGGGTCTCCTGCACTGCTAGTGCTGTAAGGCAGCAACTCTACCGCTGCACCACCCACGTTGCCTGGATTCCAAGGGATACGTGAACAAATCACAGATACTAAGCTCGTTTCCCACAGCTATGAGATTAATGAGATGAACAGATTAAAAAAAACCTTCCAGCTTCTGTAATTTCGGGAGTGGGGGGGGAAATACTCTCTGAATGTAAAGTATACATCTGAAAGTAAAGATAAACTGCTTCACAAAGAGAGCGGATAAATTTGGAATTATCCTTGCCCAAGCAACTACTAACCTTTGGTCAATCATTAATTTTAAATGTGTGGTTGAATGATTTCCATCAGCCAAGAGTATAAATGGACTGGCGGCAAAGACAGGCAAATTGAATTAATACAGTGCAGCCCACGATCTTGCTGAATGCTCAAAAATACTCGAGTGTATAAATGACCAAACCTGCTGCTCTGATTAGATTCACAAAACTCACCTTAAATTAAACGCAAGCCAATGTTCAGATTCTGCTAAAATGTTCCCATGTAGTCAATTCAGGTGACATGTTGTGTACATTCTATTACAGAGTACGGGAGGTATGATGAATATTTAGAGTCATTGAAAGCCATAGAGTGATACAGTATGGAAACAGGCCCTTCGGCCCAACTCGCCCACACCGGCCAACACGTCCTAGCTAACCTAGCTACACTAGTTTCAGTATTAATTTTCAGTATAAAATTGAATAATTCTTAAAAGATCACATATATAATCAGAATCACACTTTATTCGCCAGGTATGTTTTACAACAAACTAGAATCATAGAAAAACAACAAATTCAACCCTGGTTCCTTTTTGCACTCAACAGAGATTTTTGGTTTTCTGCAAAGATTTCCATTCTGCAGATAGGGAACAGGAAGTAGAAGACCAAAGCGTTTTAATACCAGGTTGTTTTGCAGTTAACATGAAACAAAAAAAAATCATGTTCTTTCCAACACCTTTAAAAATAAAATTTCACATTCTACTGAGATATGTGAAGAATAAATTAGGTAATTATTTTCAGATTCTCAGTACCAAATTTCGTAGCCTGTAAAACTTCAAACATTTTTGTTGTTATGTTTTCTAACTAAATCATTTTGTCTGTTCTGTACTTTGTCAAACTGGGGCTTCCTGGCTCTTTGCATACACACATATAACATTCATACACGATATGATTCGATATGATACGGTAGAACTTTACTTATCCCAGGAAGGAAATTGGTCTGCCAACACAACAAGATACATGAAACATGAAATTAAAGTGACGAGTGGAAAATCCAGGATTGGGGATGTGCAAAGATTGGGAAGTGGCGGTTGGGAGGTGGGGGGGAGTCAGTCTACCCCATGACAGAAGAGAGAGGATTGTCCAGTTTTACATTTTTTTTTTAAAGGTGGTTAGACAAGAATTATATTCAGGAAATCCTTCAACAATTTTGTTCAGAATTTTCTTAAAGGGCCCCTACAATGTTTACGACTCAAGATAGGACAACTGAAAAACTCTGAAACCATCTTTAAATAACTCATGTGTTAAATTCTCATTGTTCTCAAGTTTAAGAATAATTTAAAACTTTAGCTGGTACAATTCCTGCAAGCAAGAATGGGATTCTTGTGTGAAAGATACATCTTCTAGATGTGCTGAGACGCATCCTCATTGATGTGACCTGGGGTCATCGGGTGATTCGGGTCTCACAACATCAGACCCCCTCGCCCAGGCGACCCAGCCGGGGTTGATCAAGCCCCGACTTGCATCCCAGCAGCAACCGCCCACGGATCAGCCCTCTTAATCAAAGCCACCGAGTGATTTTCTCTGCGGCTTCACTTGCGGATTCAATGACCCTCTTCTTTGCCAGCCCCGTATTGCCCAACTGGTTGAGGACTTTGCAGAGTGAGCGTCCTGCAAAGCCTCTACCGCCCACCTCTATGGGCTCATAGTACATCTTCCAGCCTCTGTCCTGGCACATCTCCACCAGTTCCTGGTACTTTGCGCACTTCCTCTCATTAGCCTCTTCTACGCTCTTCCCAAGGGACTGTCAGTTCCAGAATGATCAGCTGTTTTGTCACTTCGGAGGTGATGATCATGTCTGGCTGAAGTGATGTTGCTGTGATGTGCTGTGGAAATTTCAGCTGTTTGCCCAGATCGACGTGCAGCTGCCAGTCAGTGGCTGTGTAGAGGAGGCCCGTCCTTGTTTTTGGTTGTGGTCGGGGCTTCTCTCCAGCTTTGACAAAAGTGATCGATTTCTTTGGGGAGTTGTGGTGTTTGCTGTTACCGATGGCAGTGGCTATGCTCTCAGCAACCACCTTGAGCACCTGGTCATAGCGTCACCGATAGCGACCTTCCCCAAGAGACCTTTGGCAGCTGCTGAGGAGATGTTCTAATGATCCTCTTCCAGAGCAAAGTGGGCAGGAAGGTGTCTCGCCCTTGCCCCAGACGTGAAGCTTTGCTGGACTTGGTAGGGCATCGTAGACAGCTTGGACAAGGAACCGGACGCGCTGGAAGTCTGCCTGCATGAAGTTTGACCAGGTAATCCTGAGCTGCGGTATGCTCTCCCACCTTGTCCACGCTCCCTGCTGCCTGAGCCCCACCGTCCTGCTCACACGCTCTTCCTCCACACCTGCTCGGACCTCTTCCTGGATTAGATGGTGTCTCTCCTTGCCCTGGGCCTTGCCAACCGGTGTCTTAGGGAAGTATCCCAAACCCGCTCTGCCAGTTGCCATGACTCCCACAAATGCCTTTTGCCTTAGGCGTGACTCTGCCACCTCCACTGCTTTTGCCCCCCTCCATTTCCTCCCTGTTCTCACCTTGATGCCAGCCAATGACACCTCCTGGTCCCTGGAGTCCCTGTACTGCAGTGCCTCTTGTTTGCGCCACCATAAACTCTTCCGTGAGGCCACTGAATGGGAGCTGCAAGATGTTACTGGTCCCATACAGTGCAGCACTGTTGAGGCTGCGGGGAAGGCCAAGCCACCTGCGGAGAAAGCCGCTGATCTTCCTTTCGAGGATGCAATACAGCATGATGATTTATAATTAAATTGGTTTCCATAGGACATTGGAACAGTACAGCACTGGAACAGGCCCTTCAGCCTACAATGTCCATGATGTACATGATGCCATGTTAAACAAATGTTCTCAACCTACATGTGATCCATATCTCTCCATTTCCTGCATGTCCACGTGCCCATCTAAAGCCCCTGAAATGCCACTATCATATCTGACTTCCGCACCACCCTCGGCAGTGTGTTCCAGGCACCATCTGTGTAAAAAACCAACCCCGTGCATTCCCACTCGCGTTAAATCTATACCCTGGGAAAAACATTCTGACTGTCTACGCTATCTCTGCCTCTCATAAATTTATCAGGTTTTCCCTCAATTTCTGGTTCTTCAGAGAAAACAACCCATCTGTCCAAAGAAGTCAACACTATGTTTTCCAGTCTATTCACGGTGCATAGTTCCCAGAGCATTGTAATCGGGGCTGAACTGATAGTTGCTCCCCAAGCCAGGGTGGGGTGAAAGCTTCTATATTTTTGAAGTTAAATTATCAGGCACAAAGGCAGGTAACCTGGAGACACGAGGAACTGCACGTGCCGGTTAACAAAAATAAAGGCACATAATGCTTGGTCACCCCTGTCAGAATTGTGAAAAAATTAGTTGTCAAGTAAAGGGGGAAATCCTGTAGGGGTTGACTATGAACACATAGCTTTCAACTCGGTATCAAGAGTGTTGGTGTTGAGTCAAGGTTGCCCTTGAATGCAAGCATTCCCTTTTAAATCGTCACCTTTTCAGATTTGCAGTTTGGATGATTAAAAGCAATGGGGGGGGGAGGGGGGGGGGGGAACTACACGGTTCATGGCACAACCCTTAACAGTATGATTAGTCAAGAAGGGTTCCAACCCAAAGCGTCACCTATCCGTGTTCTCCATGGATACTGCCCGACCCGTTGAGTTACTCCAGTGTTTTGTGTCTCTCTATAATAAGATTTGACCATAGAGACATAGAGTGATACAATGTGGAAACAGCCCCTTCGGCCTAACTTGCTCACACCGGCCAACATGTCCCAACTACGCTAGTCCCACCTTCCCGTGCTTGGTCCATCTCCCTCCAAACCTATCCATGTACCTGTCTAACTGTTTCTTAAATGTTGGGATAGTCCCAGCTTCAACTATCTCCTCTGGCAGCTCGTTCCATACACCAACCACCCTTTGTGTGAAAAAGTTACCCATCAAATTCCAATTAAATCTTTTCCCCTTCACCTTAAACCTGTGTCTTCTGGTCCAATATTCACCGACTCAAGGCAAGAAAGCACCAGAATGCACAAAAATAATGTTTCATTATCTTGGTGCAGGTGACAGTAATAAACCATTACCATTAACAATACCAGCAGTGAGAAATCTGCCAAATCAGCAAAAGGTGAACAGTTCCGCTAATGTGGCCGCTGACTGACCTGAAAATGACCCCTGTCCGGCATTTCAGCCAGGCCTGTTGACAGCTTTCACACACCGATTTTATCATAACCAGTGTTATCATAATTGTCAGTGAATTTTACCCCAGTGAAAAACAACACCCGGGAGATGGACCAAGCACGGGAAGGTGGGACTAGCGTAGTTGGGACATGTAGTCCACAATCTGGAAAACATTACTTTATTGCACCCATCTATTCATGATGCATTGGTACACAGAGGTCATTTTTTCATGTGATAGTATAATTATTATTCTGCAACTGTTTCATAACAAATCCAGTTTATTGTCATATGCAGAAGTACAGGGAGGCACAGGTACAATGAAAACTTGCTTGCAGCAGCATCACAGGCACGTAGACACAGACAACACACACAAACATAAATTAAACATAAATATTATAAGACAGTGAAAAGGAAAAGGTTGCAAAAGGCAAGATCTTAGTGCAAAACACAATTAGAAAACAAGTCCATTGTAGTGCGAGCAATGGTCAGTGGCGTTGCATTGTCGGGGTAGGAATAGGGTTTTGCAAGTTACTTCAAGAATATGATAGTTGTAGGAAAATAACTGTCCCTGAAACTGGTGGTGTGGAACTGCAGGCTTCTGAGACTCTTGCCATGAGAGAATGTCCCAGATGGTGTGGATCCTTGAAGATAGAAGCTGCCTGTGTGAGGCAGCACCCCATGTACTGTAGGTGCTTTCGCTGGTGGGGAGTGCTGTTCCTTTGATGGACTGTGACAAGTCATAGAGTCATACAGCACGGCAACACGCGCAACTTGCCCATACCAACCAACTACACTCGTCTCACCTGCCTGCGTTTGACTGATATCCTTCTAAAACTATCCTATTCTCAAACCTCTCCAAATGCTCTTTAAACGTTGCAATAGTCCCTGCCTCAAATACAGCCTCTGGCAGTTTGTTCCATACACCTACCACCCTTTGTATAAAAAACCCACTCCTCAGGTTCCTATTAAATCTGCTCCCCTCACCTATGCTCCTGGTTCTTGATTCCCCTACTCTTGGTAAAAAGACTACATTTACCCTACCTATTCTTCTCATAATCTTATACACCTCTATAAGATCACCCCTCATCCTCCTGTGCTCCAAGGAATCAAATCCCAGCCTACTCAACCTCTCTCTATAGCTCAGACCCTCGAGTCCAGGCAACATCCCCATAAATGTTCTCTACACCCTTTCTAGCTTGACACCATCTTTCCCATAACAGGGTGACCAAATCTGAACACAATACTCTAAACGTGACCTCACTGATGTCTTGTACAACTGTAATATAACCTCCTAATTTCTATTCTCAATAATCTGACTGATCACAGTGCCTTGATCACTGTACAAACAATGAAGAATGGGGTTGTCTTGGTTAGACGCAGTAAACAGGCGGCAAATTACAATCAGCTGAGGCGCGTTAAATGCCTGTCGTGATCCTCACAAGTTGATAGATTTATTCACTAAACTATTACTATTGGCCTTTTGTAGTTATAATCCAACTGCTGATTCGTCCTGGCCTGAGGGTCTGAAGGCATATTCCCAATAATAGTAAGATTAAACGAGAACTTACCAGTTCGAAGGTTGATCTTTATTTTATGAGGAGTTGCGATGAGGGATTTCGTGAAGACCCCGCCAACACGCATGCGCGGCATCCTTCAAAGCAGCGGTGTGGAATCACAGACTCGACGAAAAGTAAGGATATTAAGATTAAACTGCGAACTAGCCAGCTGAACATAATGATCGAGGGTTGGGAGCGGAGGGCACGAAATCCCTCATCGCAACTCCTCATAAAATAAAGATCAACCTTCGAACTGGTAAGTTCTCGTTTAATCTTACTATTTTACTTCGGAGTCACGTGAGTGACTTCGTGAAGACTTCAAAGCTCTGTGATTACACGCCCTGGACAACGCCCATGCTACCACACTGCCGCAATCCTGATGGAGGAAGTTTGTTAAAGCAATCCAGACTGGACAATCTGAAAATAATTAACATTTATTAAACACAAATCATAAACAAAACCCCCTGACTGGGGACAAATGATATTAGGGAGCAGCCCTGAGTACTGCATCCGCATATGTTGCAGGTCCGGCCAATGGCTTATGGTAGAACCGTTGAAAGGTTGACTCACTGGCCCATCCTGCCGTAGCGAGGACGTGATCCATGGGCCCTCGCTGTTGATGTGGATGCAGCCCTGGTGGAATGAGATTTAAACAAGTTAGTTTCAATACCCGCTGCATCCAACACTTCCCTGAGCCACCTGGAGATCGTCTGCACTGTCACCCGGCGATGTGGTTTTTTGTGGCTGATAAGCAGTCCTTGTTCCGAATTCCTGATCGACCGGGTCAACTCAATGTAGCAACGGAGGTGGGCGACTGTGCAGAGTGTGGCATCAGAGGGGTACGCCTGGAATTCCAACTGCAGCCCCAAAGATCCGGGTCGATGCTGCTTCAGCAGTTCTGCAACGTAAAACGTTATTTTCCCAGGGGTAGAGAGCATATTGTCAATGCGCAACTTTTGAAGCGCCTGTACCCGCTGAGCAGACGTGAGCGCCATCAACATGACCACCTTCAGGGTGAGCCGGTGAAGAGGTAACCCCGCCATGGGGGACCATGATCTTAACAGGGACAGGACCACTCCTGCATCCCAGACAACGTTATATCTGGGCCGTGGAGGGTTTGTGTTAAATACACCCCTCATAAACTTCGACACCAGATTGTTGGTCCCCACTCCTACCGGAAGGTACGAGGACAGCGCACTCCTGGCGCTATTGATGGTACTATAGCTGAGCCCTTCATCATAGTGGAGGCCCGCCAGGAATTCCAGGACGTCGGGTATTGTGGCAGAATCATAGGCAACACTCTTCCTTAAACAGAACAGTTCCCATTTCCTGATCTGGGTCAGGTACTGCCGCCTTGTAGATGCTCTGCACGATGCAGCGATTAAATCCATGGCCCTCGGTGAGATCCCCGTGTTCAGCAAAGGCCTTTTCAGAACCTGCAGACCAACGGGTTTAAATAGGCGTGGCACGGATGCGGCTCGCCAGTGACGGGATTAGTAACCAATTGTGGGTTGTTCCCAATTCACACCCACGGGTGCTTCAGCATCTGGGAGACCACCGGGTACCATGGTTGTGTCGGCCAGTCGGGTATTACCAGAATGCCTGATGCAGAGTCTAATTTAATCTTCTGTAATACCCGGCTGATGAGGCAGAATGGGGGAAATGCGTAGCAATACCATTTCCCCCAGTGGAGCGAAAAAGCATCCAAAGCCACTGCCCCAGGATCTGGTTCCCACGATACATATGTTGGTATCTGGTGGTTCAGTCTAGACGCAAATAGGTCAATATCTGGCATACTGAATTTTGTCACAATTTCAGCAAACACAAGGGGATTCAGCATCCACTCAATGTTATCATTAAAAACTCGTGACCTGGTGTCCGCCACTGTATTGAGTATCCCCGGAAGGTACATTGCTGATATCCAAATACCCCTTTTGATGCACCAGAGCCAAATTGTATTTGCCAAATCATTACAAGATACTGACCTGATACCACCCATATGATTTATATAGGCTACCACCGTGGTGTTATCGATTTGAAGGCGGACATGTGCATGACGCAAATTACTGCAATATGCCCGCAGTCCATGAAAGACCCCCAGCATTTCCAAATAATTAATGCCTTGCACTTGGAGAAGCGTGAACTCATGAGCGTCCCATCTGCCACCACAGCTGGTTACAGTGTCAGTTGCCCCCCAGCCTTGTGCACTCGCATCAGTTTGCAACAGAACCGTGGGATTCGGGAGAATGATGGGTTTGGAACTTACTCCAATATTATGAACCCACCATTCCAGCTCGGTTTGCTCCCCTATGCCTAAGCACATAGGTCTGTCAAAATGTCCGGTATTCAATTTTAACGCCAGAATTTTACTTTTTTGTAAGTTTTGGTAATGCAACGGACCATAATTTACGGCCGGGAACGTGGCAACCAGCTTGCCAATTACCTTAGCAACCTGCCGAATGGTTGGCCTGTTGTTGTCAAGTAAACTGATGCATGCTTGTTGAACGTCCACCACTTTGTCAACTGGGACGGTGATTTTCATCTGGTTAGTGTCTATAGTGAACCCCAAATAGTCCATGACCTGCGAAGGGTTGAACTTGGATTTGTCTGGATGGATTACAAACCCCATTCTTTGAAACAAAGATATAGCGGCCGAGACTGCCAACTGGGCGTGCTCTAGGGTTTTCCCTGCTATGAAAATGTCATCTAAATATGCCATTATAATATGGTTTTGTTTCCTGAGATGTGCCAATAAAGGTTTGACAATTTTAGTAAATAGTCTCGGCGCTGTTGTAATCCCATTAGGCAAAGCCATATATTGCCATAATTGACCTTCCCAGACAAATTTCAAGAACCTTCGATGTTGTTTAGCAATAGGGACTGTATAGTACGCATCCTTCAGGTCAATGCAAGCCATAAAGTACCCATGACTAACCAACTGTTTGGCCGTCTCAAACGTCTCCATCTTAAAATGGGTATATTGTACGAAAGCATTCAACTGGGTTAAGTCGATGATAATCCGACAGCCTCCATCCTTCTTGACCCTAGTAAAGATGTTGGAAACAAACTCCAATGGCTCGTGCGTCGTTTTTTGTATCACCCCTTTCTTTTCTAATTGTAGTATTTCAACATGAGCCCGCTCCTTCTCTGACTGAGAGAGTGCAAATCTGCGACTAGGCTCATGTTGCGAAGGGGGATCTCTGCCATTAATAAACTCTATCTCATAACCCTGAATGCTTTGTAAAATAAAAGGATCCGTAGTTAGGGTATCCCAAGCAGACCGGAAACCCCGAAGCCGTCCCCCCCACCGGTGAGGTTACTAATGCTACGTTGTGGACGGAACCAAGCCCCCTTACCTCCAAGGTTAGCGCCGGGGTCTGGACTGTGGTGTCTTTGCTCCCCGTGTGGCGCGGCCCTGTTGCCGCATCTTCCAAGCTGGCTTGGGCTGGCCTTGGAATAAAAAAGGCCTCTGCTGTTGGGCCCCCGCCGAGGAATATGTTTGTGAAAATGTTCTGGGGCCTTAGTCCACCGATGTGTGGGGCCTGAACGAGGACCGTGGCTGCTGCCTAGTGTAAACGGGAGTTTTGGATGAATAAGACTGTCTCGTCATCCCCACAGTCTTGGCTTCCTCGTCCAGTTCCTTCACGCGTTTAGGCAGGTCTTCCCCAAACAGCTGCCTTGGTGGTGGTGGTGCGGTGGAGGTGCTGCATAATCCCGCAAATTTGGGATTCAAATTTGGCCGGATGGAGCTCTTCCTAAAACAGTTTATCTCAAACTGTGTGGTGCACAGAAGCGCTAGCGCATCCTGCTGCTCCTCGGACACATTCGTGGCATCCAGCGACCGAGCAAAAGCCGTGATACCTGCTGTCAGCAGCTTTAAGATTTTCTGGAGCTTGCCCTCCTTGACCCTTGTGTTGGCCGACATGTTCCCCCATATTGCTGCATTCACTTTCGGTACGTTGAGGGAGTTGCAGTTTGCTGGTGCCTTATACTTCCCCACTGTTTCCGAGAGCACGGTATCCTGGAGCTGGTGCGTAGTCAGGAAATCGATTGATGCCGCTATTTTGGGATGTAGTGGTCCTCCTGCCGCCGCAGGTGACCCAAATTTTGACACCGCCTCCAACATTTCCTGTGGGTTCTGGACCTCTTCTCCCTCCTCAGGCTCACCCATACTTCCTTGCTGGCTCTCGAGCGACGGGGAGATGGAAGGTGGCGGCTGCATGTAGCTCCCAGACCTCTGGGATTCCCGTTCCTGACGCTCCAGGTCCTGTTGATAGAGCACCTCCACCATATGCTCCAACCGGCCGATACGACCGTCACCGCTGTACGCGGGCCACTGGTCGTCTTCCCCAGCCTCTCCAGAGGAACCGGGGCTTCCAGCAGTTGTCAACACCCCCACGGAATGTACTGCCGGGAAGTCGCCAGCTCCCACTCCAGCGGGGCTGTGCGACTCCCACACGGACACACCGCAGGTCCGCCGTCGTTTGGACAGCAGCGGCCCCTCTGTCTGATGGGAGGGAAGAGGGCTAGAGTCAGTACTTGCACCAGAAACTGGACTCTCTGATGTCCGTGCGGGCACCACAGCGTTCCACATATAGAAACATAGAAACATAGAAAATAGGTGCAGGAGTAGGCCATTCGGCCCTTCGAGCCTGCACCGCCATTCAATGTGATCATGGCTGATCATCCAACTCAGTATCCCGTACCTGCCTTCTCTCCATACCCCCTGATCCCTTTAGCCACAAGTGCCACATCTAACGCCCTCTTAAATATAGCCAATGAACTGGCCTCAACTACCTTCTGTGGCAGAGAATTCCAGAGACTCACCACTCTCTGTGTAAAGAATGTTTTCCTCATTTCGGTCCTAAAGGAATTCCCCCTTATCCTTAGACTGTGACCCCTTGTTCTGGACTCCCCCAACATCGGGAACAATCTTCCAGCATCTAGCTTGTCCAACCCCTTAAGAATTTTGTAGGTTTCTATAAGATCCCCCCTCAATCTTCTAAATTCCATCGAGTACAAACCGAGTCTATCCAATCTTTCCTCATATGAAAGTCCTGACATCCCAGGAATCAGTCTGGTGAATCTTCTCTGTACCCCCTCTATGGCAAGGATGTCTTTCCTCAGATTTGGAGACCAAAACTGTACGCAGTACTCCAGGTGTGGCCTCACCAAAACCCTGTACAACTGCAGTAGAACCTCCCTGCTCCTATACTCAAAGGCTCCTATACTATATAAACGGGACTGTGGCGGCGCATGGTCTGCTCTACCCGCCTCAGCAGGGGCGCCGGACCGTACTTTGCTGCCACCGGCCCGCACTACGGCAGCCTGTTCCGGTGGTGTGCCGGTACATCCTGCCCCCACAGGGATCCTCGGCACGCCAGCATTGCCACTGGTCTGCTTCCTTGCAGGTTTCCCCAGTGGCTTGTCCCTGCCTGCCGTACCGACAAGGCTGGACTTTAGCGAGGCTTCCCCCCTGTTCTGCCCGCGAGGGACCTTTAAAGGGGGGGATGCACTCGCGGACACGCTTGCTTCAAGAGCCCCACGTGCCTTACCTCCAGCCCTGGTCTTGGGCACTGGGGTTCTGGAGTCAGGGTCTCCCAGCCCCTGCTCCTGCGCGGACACCCTCTTCTTTGCCAGAGGGGTTGTGCCGGGTCTGGTCAGCTGCTCAGAGCTCCCCGACTGCCGCGACTTCTTCCTCGGTGGTGTCTCAGCTGCTCCCGATGTAGCGGGCAGCTCCGAGGACTTTACTCGCTGAACGCGACTCCCACTCCTTCCTCCTTCCATGGCTCTGTAAACACAACACAGACCACACAAAAACGACAAACCAGCTTAAGGTTAACTTACCTGCAGCTGCTTACCTTTTTGAAGGAGCCGGTTGAGGGAGCGCACTCCCCCCCCCCCCCTCCAGCTGCCGTGAGCAAATGCGCGCGACGATATGCCGCGCATGCGTGTTGGCGGGGTCTTCACGAAGTCACTCGCGTGACTCTGAAGTAAAATTTTGTTTCGGAATGTTGTTCCTTTTGTCAAATGACTCAGTACAAAATACCAAAGTGATCTTGTCAGGAGGAAAAATCCATGGTAGCGAAACCACCTTTTGGTGTCATGTAGTGTGTGATGCTTCCAAAAGCTGCTTGCGTTTCACTCCCATCTCCGATCGCCACTGTGTCCCTGGGGCACCTTGAAGGCGCTGGAGAGGTAATACCCCGGTCGCTCTCCTACAGGTCCACTACTGACGTCCGTCACAGCCAGCAGCTCCCTCGTCAACTGTCCCGTCTTCGGGGCTCCCGAAATTCCGCTGCAAGTGGCCATTGGGTCTACGATTTTGGCAACCACACATTTTTGTTATATTCTATCCACCATCTTGTTGCCCATTCACGTTGCCTGTCTAAATCCCTCCTACCACGTCTCTGCATTATTCTTACAATCTACACTGCCACCCAGTTTTATACCATCAGCAAGCATGGATATATTTACAGGCATAGGTGACATTTCAGGTTGAGACCCTTCTTCAGACTGTCCAAAGAAGGGTCTCGGCCCAAAACATCACCTATTCCTTTTTTCCAGAGTTACTGCCTGACCCGCTGAGTTACTCCAGCTTTTTGTGTCTATCTTCGGTTTACACCACCATCTGCAGTTCCTTCCTACATACTGATATATTACATTTGGTCCCCCCCCATCCAAATGAGTGTCATAAGTCATTGAAGAAGAAAGGGAAAAACATTCTGTGAAAAATTCTGAAAATTCTGAAAAAAAAACACAGAACATACAGGGCAAGATTAGCAAGTTTGCCGATGATACAAAAGTAATTGGTTTTGCAGATAGTGAAGATGGTTGTGAATGATTGCAGCAGGATCTGGATCGATTAGTTAGGTGGTTGATGGAATTTATTACAGAGAAGTGTGAGGTGTTGCAATTTGGGATGTTAAACATGGGCAAGACCTATACAGTAATTGATAGGCCTCTGGGTAGTGTTGTAGTGCAGAGGGATCTGGGAGTACAAGTGCATGGTTTCATGAAGGTCAAGTCACAAGTAGATAAGGTGGTCAAAAATGCTTTTGACACTTTGGCCTTCATCAGTCAGTATTAAGTATAGAAGTTGGGAGGTCGTTACAGTTGTATGATACGTTGGTGGGATGGCATTTAGAATATTGTGATCTGTTCTGGGCACCATATTATAGGAAATATATTGTCAAGCTTGAAAGGGTTCAGAAAAGATTTATGAGGATGTTGCCAGGACTGGAGGGTGTGAGCTATAGAGAGAGGTTGAGTAGGCTGGGTCTCTATTCTTTGGAGCGTAGGGGGATGAGGGGAGATCTTATAGAGGTTTACAACTTCATGAGAGGAATAGATCGGGTAGATGCACAGTCTTTTGCCCAGAGTAAGGGACCAGAGGACATAGGTTCAAGATGAAGGAGAAAAGAGGTAACCTTTTCACACAGAGGGTGGTGGATGTATGGAACAAGCTGCCATAGGAGCTCTCTTAAGGCTGGGACTATCCCATCGTTAAGAAACTATTGGACAGGTACATGGATAGGACAGGTTTGGAGGGTTATGGACTAAGCGCAGGCAAGTGGGACTAGGATAGCTGGTACATTGTTGGCCAGTGTGGGCGAGTTGGGCCGAAGGGCCTGTTTCCACACTGTATTAATCTATGCCTCTATGTGCAAAACAAGGTAATTATGTGTTTTAGGACAAATGGCTTATTGACAATATTGCACAAACTGGTAATTGCCCACATAAAACCAATTTGACTCTCCTATCACAAACACCCTTTGATCTACGCACCCCTCCCCCACATTCCTTCTGCTGATAACCCATGCCAATCTCTCTCTATTTCCCAGTCCCGCAGAGTCGTGCACCAGAAATTTTAGTATTTTCTCTTTTTACGAATACGGTCTGGTGTACAGAGTATTTCACGCATTTTCTGTTTTTGTTGCAGATGGGGCACCGGGGAATATAACTTCACCGACCACAAATGAACACAGAATATAACAGCAGAATATCATCCAGTGTGGAAACAGGCACTTCAGCCAACTTGCCCACCCCAACCATCGTGTTCCATCTACACTAGTCCCCACCTGCCTGCTTTGGCCCGTATCCCTCCAAACCTGTCCTATCCATGTACCTGTCCAGAAGTTTCTTAACATTTGCGATAGTCCCTGCCTCCACAGCTCAGGCAGCTCGTTCCAGTCTCACATCACCCTTTGTGTAAAAAAGTTAACTCTCGGATTCCTATAAAATCTTCCCCCATTCACCTTAAACCCATACCCTCTGGTTCGTGATTTATCCTAATCTGGGCAAGAGACTTTTGTGCGTCTACCCGATCTATTCCTCTCATGATTTTATACACCTGTAATAATATCACCTCTCCTCCTCCTCCACGTGCATTGTCCTCGTTAATATGATTTTCTCACTGATTTGGAAAGTTACACGTCAACACACCAAAGTCCAAATGCCTGGACGCTGCTCTCAGTAGGCACGTGTTTTCAAATAAGGAAGACACATGCTCCTTGAAGTGCAGGCAGCGGGGAGGTAGAGGTGAATGTACATGCACTGCGGTCACGCCTAGGTCTTCAGGGCAGAGCGAAGAGCTTTGCTAGGTTTCATTTCCTCTACCTGCTGAGCAACACACACACTCTCTCTCTCTCTCTCTCTCTGAGGGCGGGGGCGAGGGCGAGCCGATCGCTGCCACTGAGTGTTGTACCATTCAGCAGGTGCACTCATGTTAACATGGACCAAGCCTGGCTTTTCCCCGTTCCCCTGCTCATTCTCCTGTCTGCAAGAGGTAAGACTGAAATATCACTTCATCTCCCCCTTCCCTTGTTATTACCGCGCGTTTGTTTTACTCCTCATTCTAAATCGGATCCACTGCTTGCGTTCTCGTTTGATTTTTGATTTAGAAAAGGGTTTCTGTTGTCACTTGGTTCTTGGTTTCTTGGTCACTGTTGCTGCCCAACGGTAACTACAATGGAACAATACCACTTGCTTCTAATTGACGTGCGTTGCAAATAAGTTCTGCAGTACAGTGTTTGGACATAATAATCGCGGGGAAAGTGCAAAGTGATGTGTCCCCAATGCTTTGGGAAGAAACAAACTGCAAAAACTGCAAATGGGAATTTGAAAAATGTGAAACTGGGAATACGCCGCAAATCCCGGTGTTTTCCACAATCTGTCCTTTTTATTCTAGAGTTCCAGCGTTGGTGTTTGTTGAGTTTGGGTGCCTTGTGCCAAAGTTAGACAATAGGTGCAGGGGAGGCCATTCGGCCCTTCGAGCCAGCACCGCCATTCAATGTGATCATGGCTGATTATCCCCAATCAGTACCCCGTTCCTGCCTTCTTCCCGTATCCCCTGACTCCCGCTATCTTTAAGAGCCGTATCTAGCTCTCCCTTGAAAGTATCCAGAGAACCGGCCTTCACCACCCTCCGAGGCAGAGAATGCCACACTCATAACTCCCCTGAGAAAAAGTGTTTCCTCGTCCCTATTCTAAATGGCTTACCCCTTATTCTTAAACTGTGGCCCCTGGTTCTGGACTCCCCCAACATTGGGAACATGTTTCCTGCCTCTAGCGTGTCCAAACCCTTGATAATCTTATATGTTTCAATAAGATCCCCTTCATCGTTCTAAACTCCAGAGTAGGTCACATTGTTTCAGTTCCGTGTGGACATGGGTCGGATTCTCTTTCCCATAACCAGTGAGTTTAGTTGACAGTTATTAACTATGTAAAACCTTTAAATATTTTATTCTAGTTTTCATTAGTTATCGATATTTTATTGGTTTTGGTGAAGTACTAAGGGAAAGAGTTGAAAGACTTTAAAACACTTTAAAAGTTATTCAGCTCTCTTAGAGTACGTTAAATTGAATTTGTTTGGGGGTGTCACCATCGCATTGCTTTATCCCATTGCAATATTTATATTAGCATGATGAACCATATACAACAGAAAAGATCATGCAAGTACAAACCCTTAAATATTTTCATCTATCCATTCCTTTCACAGATGCTGCCTGACTCTCAGAGTTACTCCAGCACTCCGTGTTTCACTCAAGATTCCTGCATCTGCTGTTCATTGTGTTTCTTTTTCAATGAAAAAGATGGCAATGAAAGAAATGGAGGGAGACCAAGGGAGGATTGGAGTCTGGGAGCTATTGCAGGCCTGGGGAAGTTGAGGGCTGAGCAGAAAAGAGAAGGGTGCAGTGTTAACAGTGTTTTATGTAACTTGATTAGCAGCCAGAGTTCTGAACTATTACTGTGTAGAAAGGATCTGCAGATGTTGGTTTACACCAAAGATAGACACAAAATGCTGAGTAACTCAATGGGCCAGGCATCACCTCTGGTGAAATGGAATGGGTTTCAGTTTGGAACCCTTCTTCAGACTGATAGTCCTCTCAGACTGAAGAAGGGTTTCGACACAAAATGCCACCCATTCCTTTTCTCCAGAGATGCTGCCTGTTCCGCTGAGTTACTCCAGCATTTTGTGTCTGTCTTCCGAGCCACTAATCTGGAGAATTAAAATAATGAAAGCCACATGCTGTAAATCAGAAGTAAAACAGAAAATTCAGAAGATCAGGCAGCATCTGTGAAAGTGAAACATCGTTAATGTTTCAGATCGGAGACCTTCATCAGAACTGTGACCTTTATCGTCTATTTCTCTCCTCAACATTCCCTTTAAATTTTGAAATAGTTATGATATCATTGCCTTTAATTATCTCTACTTGCATTTTGAACTCATTTATTGCTTTGGCTATGTGTTTTCTGGTCTGATCTTGTTCTTAATCAGCTGCCTACACCTTGCTCATAAACATTCATACCTCGCGTTCTCTTGCTGTTCATCATTACTTTATAGGTTAATGACTGTCCTTTTCACTTTTATAGGCATTCCTTCTCCTTCTCTCCGGAGATGCTGCCTGACCCGCTGAGTTACCCCAGATTTTTGTGTTGTTCTTCGGTGTAAACCAGCATCTGCAATTCCTTCCTACATATTTTATCTTCCTGTCGCTCTTTATTATTCTAAGTATATCAATGTTCCACCTCTAATCTTTGGTCTCACTTGTCATCTTTACCTGTTGTGGATATTCTTCTTTTGTTGGCTCAAGGTGGAGGATAGTTTGCTTTCATTCCATCTGTGGCAAAGTCTGCAGGATCCCCTTTGACTAATGAGGTCATCAGGAAACCTGTAGACAGTCACAAGAAGGGCAGGAGATGGCAGATGGGTAGTTTGCAAGAGCGTGCAGCTTGCTGTTACTTTATGCTGAGTTTGTATGTAGCCCTGATAGATGAAATTCAGCGCCATCTTGATTCTCCTTCTCCTTCTCATTAGTGGAGGATGTTGACTGGGCTGTGGATTGCTAGAGGGATGGCAATGAAAGAAATGGAGGGAGACCAAGGGAGGATTGGAGTCTGGGAGTTATTGCAGGCCTGGGGAAGTTGAGGGCTGAGCAGAAAAGAGAAGGGTGCAGTGTTAACAGTGTTTTATGTAACTTAATATGTGCTGTCTGTGTGCAGTTTGCAAGTTCTCCCTGTGAATGACTAGGTTGCATCCCACATCCCAAAGACATCTGGGTTTGCAGTTTAACTGGCTTCTGTAAATTGCCCCTAATATGTGTCGGGAGTTGATGCGAAAGTGGGATACCCAGGACTAGTGTAAATGGGTGATTGATGGTCAGCAAGGACTTGGTGGGCTGAAGAGTCTTGTTTCCATGCTGCATCTTTAAACTAAACTAAATGCATACTGGGGGCAGTGGATGTTATGATTGTCTGCTAGACCATAAGATGTATGCAGGGTCTGAGATCTTTATTTTCTATTACTGGATAACCAAAACTTACTATGATGTACTGGAGGTGATTAGATTTACCATAAATGAAATCTCAGCTATTAACTTTTTTTAAAATTAACAAACCATATGATAATGGTTCACGGGATTATGTAGCAATGTTACAAAATTTTGAGATTTAAAAAATCAAGTCTCATCAGATAAAGCATACAAAGAAGTTTAATTTGACACCTAATTCACTTTCATATCTTCAGTATTAAAAAAGCTAATTTTCATACTCGTAAATTAGCATCTTGTTCCCCATTGCCTTTCCATTGACTTAACTCAAAAGCTGTGATCTAGAACAGTCAAAAGCCCATAACTTTCTTAAAAATTAAGAGAACTCAATGACATTTTCAGTTATTATAGATTGAAGCATTCTGAAACAAATATGAAACAATCTTTTTTAAGCTTGGCGATTTTTAAGCTACTCTAGTTAATAAATAATCTAGCGAAGTTTAACAATAGCTTCATGAAACAATCTTACTTGGATGACCTGAAATTAAAGCATATAATTAGTTAGTTATCTAATTGTAGCTAATTACAAAATTCAATTACTAGATCTAAACATCTATCCATTTCTTAAGGAAATATACACTTTTTTTAATTGCCTAAGTATCCAAATAACATTCACACAATAATCCACAATATAACATGATTTTAAAATCTCATTTTCATGAATTTATAGGCCAAATGGAAGGAATTTAGTGTTTAATGCCTGTAAATTAATGACCATTTAAATCAACTAGCGAGTGGGTTTTAGTGGAATGCGGTGGATTGGAACGTTGTGGTTTGCGGTGAAGTCGGTATGAAAAATACAGCCAGTTCATACATTTTTTTTGTCCCCTTTTCGCAACATGAAAATTTGAATAAATGCTTCCTAAGAACCACGTTTTTATGTAAAAATAAACTGTGTACCTTCTTTTATCGCCTACGTTAGGCCCGTTCTGCTATCGGTGTTCAGAGCTTTAGAAGACGATTTTTAAGCTACTCTAGTTAATAAATAATCTAGCGTAGTTTAACAATAGCTTCATGAATGAAATGTCGGAGCGATTTCTCTTTAGCGACGAAATTGCCCGACATGGATCGATTTGGACTGTCGAGGGAAAATCGGCATTTTAAACCCGCCCCCCTCTAAAAGGCGCCAAAGTCACGCACATGGGGAGTGGAAGAACTGCAGCGCTGCTAAGGGTAGGTATTGTAATATACCTAGATTATGGAATTTCAACTCTCAGGGTTGTGAATATCGATATCATTCACCCATGAAATCTATGGATCCTGAGTGATCGAGCCTGGAACCTCACTTCTTGGATGAAGGGAAGGGATGTAATTAATCCAGGTTTACAAATAAATGCGGGATAATAAATTCTGGGAATGACAAGTGTGGCTGCAAGGAGATGCTGACAGGCTAAATAACTGGACAAAGAACGGTAATTGAAGTATAATGAGGAAAAATGTGAGGTTATCTAGGTTAGAAACATAGAAACATAAAAAATAGGTGCAGGAGCAGGACATGCATCCCTTTGTGCCAGCACCGCCATTCAATATGATCATGGTTGATCATCCAAAATCACTACCCCGTTCCTGCTTTCTCCCCATATCCATTGATTCCATTAGCTCTCAGAGCTAAATTTAATTATCTCGATTACGCCATAAGAGGAGGTTGTAGCTTGTTGGAGAATAAATGAGCAATTAGAACATAGAACAACAGTACATCACAGGAACGGGCATCACAGGACAGTACATCACAGGAAAAAGTCATAAAACAGAGCATAATTTAAGTGGGAGATCTGCTGCCTCGCACCAGCAGAGACCCAGGTTCGATCCTAACCCCGGCTGCTGTATGTGTGGAGTTTGCTCATTTTCCCTGTAACTATGTGGGTTTTCTCTGGGTGCACCCGGTTACTTCCGACATCCCCAAAACGTGTCAGTTTGTAAGTTAATTCTGTAAATTGTCCCGAATGTATAGGATAGAATTAGTACGAGGGTGATCACTGGTCAGTGGGGATTTGATGGGTCGAAGGGCCTGTAAACTCAACTAAATGCTAGAGATCAATTAGTGTTGGTGTTCATTGATAATTTGGATTACCGGCTCAACAAGTAATTTACAGAGGCTAGTAAAATAATGGCCATTATTGCAATAGCAGTGGAATACAAGCAGGCAAAGGACTTTGTTTATCTTAGTTAACTTGCTCATGCTTCACATGATCAATTAGGTGTTTAGTCTTTGCATTTATGAAGGGAAAGCTAATAAAGTTCTTATTAATGCAGTTGATGCACCATCAAAGAATGGGGTTAAACTAGCTAACTAAAATACAGATAGCAGTGGAGCAATGAATGGGATGCAAATGAATACAAATAACTGCAGTCTGAAGAAGGGTTCTGATCCGAAGTCTGAAGAAGGGTCCTGACCTAAAAAGTCACTCGTCCCTTTTCTCCATAGACGCTGAGTTACTCCAGCACGTTGTGTCTATCTTTGGTATAAACCAGTATCTGCAGTTCCTTCCTATTTTATTGTGCTAGAGTAACATAGAATACTAACAACTTGCTGCACAGATGAAGCCCATGAGATCCATTGCATCCACATTGTACAAAAATGGACTTGCGCCAAACCCACTTTCTAGATGTCTTCTGTTGAAAATTCTTTGACAGGAACATCTTTGTTTCTCCTTTTGAAGGCTGCTATGAGGTCTGGAGTGGAGTGCATCCAATAAAACCCAAACTAAGCAGTTGTGAGCAGGCTAGACACAAAATGCTGCAGTAACTCAGCGGGACAGGCAGCATCTCTGGAGAGAAGGAATGGGTGACATTTTGGGTCGAGACCCTTCTTCAAAGAGTCAGAAGAAGGGTCTCGACCCGCAACATCACCCATTCCTTCTCTCCAGAGATACCTGTCCCACTGAGTTACTCCAGCATTTTGTGTCTATCTCCAGTTTAAACCAGCATCTGTAGTTCCTTCCTACACAGTAGTGAGCAGGCTAATTGGATATTGAGTGTTTAATAGCACTGTGAATGAGCCATCACTCTACTGATGATTGGGAGTGGGCTGATGGAATAATGAGTGGGTGAAGTGATTTGTCCTGCTATTTGGGAGCACGAAGTATCAAGTCAATTTTCCACTGTGTTGGGTAGATACTTACTTTGGAGGTGGGACAGTTTAGTTAGTGTCTCAGTATCACATGCGTCACTCTCCAACAAAGACACGCAAAATAGACCGTACTTCAAACTACCAACAATCCTGTTGTGAAAGACATGGTGTTTGGCAACATTCTTTCTCACAGACTGACTAAGGAATTTTCTGTGGTACATAGTTGCAGCCCAGAGAGCAGATAGTCACATGGCACCACTAAGTGACTGCTTTAAACCAGTAATTATTTCTAAATACATGACAAATTCTCCCTGGAGCAGATTTCTTTTTTTAAAGACATCAAAGAAATTGTCAACTTTTGTACATCACAAGTTCCTCAAGATACAATCTATCAATCCTAACTGGTTCCATGCATCTGTTGTAAAGCTGTGGCCTTCTTGTTCCGCAGGTTTATCGGTGCACCCTCCTTTCTCCATAGCTGTAGCAGTCAAGCAATTTCTTCTGTTGATCTAGACCAGGGGTTCCCAACCTTTTTCGTCCCGTTTACCCCTGGCAACTTTAATAGCACATAACAAAGTTATTTCACTTAATTATGAATAACTAATGATGAACAGATACTGGTATACCAGAACCAAACACAGTCAGTCAATGAGAAACAAGATGTACAAATCCAGAATCAACAAATTTACCCCCTGGGTAGGTGTAATTTACCCCCTTGGTCTGTACACAAAAAGTTGGAGTAACTCAGCGGGTCAGATAGCAACTCTGGAAAGGTGATGTTTCAGGTTGGGACCCTTCTTCAGACCCGTTTCGGCATCTGCAGTTCCTTCCTACACATTTCTTCTGGTGGTCTTCCTAATATGATGTCCTTCAATAAGTGATATGCACCTTTGTGAGCTTGGAATTGAGTTACCACTGGTGAATCTGGCATCTGTCCAATGTAGTCTGTAGAAAGGAACAAGATACTGGAGAAACTCAGCAGGTCAGGCAGCATCTCTGAAGAAAAGGAATCGGTGCTCTTTTTGGTTGAAATCCTTCTTCACTGAGAGTCGGGGGAGAGGTATGAAAAGGTTCAAAATAATCACAGCCAGCACCGATGGCCTAGGAAAGGTGGAGCCCACAATGGTCTATAGCTGGCTGTGGAAGAGGTGATAATGAAGGGATATATTGATGTCAACAGTAGAATTACCAGGACGATTAGGGTGGGGGAGGGCTGATGAGAGAGGGAATGCAAGGGTTACTTGAAATGGAGAATTATTGCATCCACAACTCATCAATGGAAGTTATTGGCATCTTCATTGTGGTGCCTTCCGTACTTTGGCCATCTCCAGTCGTCCATTGTTTTGTGCTTCTTGTTCTAATGGCCTTTCTATTGTTAGGTACAGAGTTCTGCTTCATCCATTCACAAGTCTCTGCAGAGAGCAGTTTATCAACCCTCGGGATGAAATATTGTGGATGGATAGAGAGCTCTGACTGCCACTTTAGCGGGTTTTGGTAGGCACTATGTTCTCTGTCTTTCCCATACCCCGCAGAAAGAGATTTGATTTATGTCTGTGGAACGAGCTGTCAGGATTTTGAGAAGCTCACTCGGTTATCCACTGTGAACAGGGGCCCATTATCTGTGATCAGCACCTCAGAGTTGCCACACCAGACAACAGTCCTTTGAACCTGCAAATAACTGTCAATGTGTCTTCTAAGAAATCTCTCTCCCCGAAATTTGGAAAATGGTCAGATATTACCAGATCCATTACCCATCTCATCTGACCTGACCCTTCTGTCTGGGTTGTTGAGAATAAAGCATTTCCTACAGTTGGTTATTTTCTAGACATCAGCAGATATAAAGCTTCTGCAAATGTTCCTGATCTTCCCATTCATTCCTGGCCCATAAATACTTTCTCTTTAGAGATACAGCGTGGAAAGGGGCCCTCATCCGCACCGACTAGCGATCACCCCGTACACCAGCACTATCCTACACACTAGGGACAATTTACAGAAGCCAATTAACCAACGCAGTTACAGGGATAATGTACAAAATCTATAGGCACAGCAACCGTGGACAGGATTGAACCCGGGTCTCTGCCACTGCAAGGCAGCACTACCACTGCGCCACTGTGCCGCCACTTATTCCACAGATGCAACCATTTACCCCAGATGGGAAGACTGAGCATGTTGCTCATCATGTTTACAGTGCTCTTCATGCGTATCAATACCATGTCATTCTGTCTGAGCTCCTACGTCTAGATTTTACAATGTCCAGTTCTTCCAGATATTTTTTGATATCCCATGGAGCATATCTAATTGGCTTCATCCGTCCTGCTGCCAGCCTGACCTCTGTTGGTGAGAACTTCAGAAGGCCGATCCCTTCAGCACTCCCTCTAAGGACGGTTCCAAATTCATCCTCTTCCTTGGGATTGTTGTGGAGCACTCTGCCTTCACGGAGGTTAGAAATGCTCTTCAAGCCTCCACCTCCCACTAGCTTTCATTTGTTCATGATGCAGCAGGACTGCAGACATTTGATCTGATCTTTTGCCTGCAGCCTCGTTCAGTCCGCCGAGGCCTACCTGATCACCTGGTTGCTAAACACTTTAACTCCCCCTCCCATTCCCACGCTGACCTTTCTGTCCTGGGCTGCCTCCATTGTAAGAGTGAGTTCGATGACAAATTGGAGGAACAGCACCTCATATTTCACTTGGGCAGCTTACAGCCCAGCGGTATGAACATTGACCTCCATAACTTCAAGTAGCCCTTGGTTTCCATCTCTCCCCATCCCTCCCCCATCCTAGTTCTCCGATTAATTTCACTGTCATTCTAATAAACTTTTACTGATTGTATGCCTCATTGTCAGCTTTCCCTCAGCTAACAATGAACAATTCAACATTTTCCTTGTTCATCGTCCCCTTTGATCTGTGTTTTCGTTCCATACACATCCATATCTGTCTCCCTCTCCCCTAACTCTTAGTCTGAAGAAGGGCCTCGACCCGAAATGTCACCCCTTCCTTCTCTCCAGAGATGCTGCCTGTCCCCCTGAGTTACCCCAGCTTTTTGTGTCTACCTTTGGTTTAAACCAGCATCTGCAGTTCCTTCTTATGCACTTTGAACTGTTGCCATTGTTCCAGGTTTGATACATCCAATTGGCATTAAATAGGCAATGGTATCAGCCAGTGCTTAAGATTATAGATAGCTGTAAAAAAATTTAAAAATTGCAATGTTTACTTGTTCGTATTTGAACACCAAATTCAAGATGTTTATGAAGAGGATTTTGGAATATTGATGTGCTAATCTAGAGCCTACCTATCTGTCCTGTGTTCCATCAGTTACATTCATCTTTATTTTGATTGAATATTGTGGGTTGATACAACTGGGTGGATACCTGCCATTTCTGTTCATAGTTAAGATTCAACACCACTGCTCTGGTTATTGAGTCCATCGTCAACCTGAAAAGCATTATTGGAGGATTAGAGAAATGTTGAAGACACGGAAATGGGCCACTTCAGACCTATCCATGCTGACTGTGATCCCTATCTATGCTCATCTTATTTTACAGCAGTATGCCTGCATCATTGTACAGTAGGCATTGTAGTAGATTTTCTTGTTGTGAAGCATGGGTGTGCTGATAACATGGTTATGTTAGAAAATGGGATGAGCACTATACATGGTGAGACACTTTCTCTAAATTTTAGACCATCTAAATTGGTTGTTAATCAGATTGTCATGACCCCCCCACCCTGCTCCCTTTTCATTCATGCAGTGTTTCAAGGTAAGCCTCTGCGCCCGCCCTCTGCGCCCGCCCTCTGCGCCCGCCCTCTGCGCCCGGAAGCATAGTCACAGTAACTTGTCCACATTCTCCTCATTTAATTTGCAGGATATTTCCATGCTTTTTAATTCAGTTTAGAGGTACAGCGTGGAAACGGGCTGTTTGGCCCACTGCGTCCAAGCTAATTAACCTACAAATCTGTACGTCTTTGGAGTGTGGGAGGAAATGGAAGATCTCAGGAAAAAACCCACGCAGGTCACTGGGAGAACCTACAAACTCTGTATGGACAGCACCTGTAGTCAGGATCAAACCCGGGTCTCTGGCGCTGTGCCACCATGCCTCTCTGATTCTATTTCTCTATGTTTGCACTTACAGAACAAATTAATTTTAATGTTGTATGCTGCATTGTGCTGCATTCCTTGATTTAATCTCCAGTCATTTGAGAGAATGATTGGAATCTGAAATGACTGAGTGGATGCTGGTGGCTGAGATTCTCACAACCGTTCAGAAATAGCTAGGCAAGCTCTTGAATAGAAGGCTATGGTCCAAGAGCTGGAAAATGGTATTACTAGAGGGTATCCGTAGTCAGCATGGGCATTGTGGGTCGAAGGGACTACTTCTCCGCCATAAGGTCAATGACTTGATAATGTGGACAGCGAGTCTATTCATTTTGCAGTAGCTATTAGCTATCAGATTGAAGCATGAAGTTTGACATAAATCACCAACAGGTACAATAGGAATGCTGATGAACTTGTACCTATTGATTGTATCCATTGACTATGATATTTTTGCTAATTTATTTCAGGGGCTGATTAGTAATATGTTCCAAAAGATAGACACAAAAAAACAGGAGTAACTCAGCGGGTCAGGCAGCATCTCTGGAGAAAAGGAATAGGTGACATTCAGGGTTGAGACCCTTCTTCAGAGTGTGATTTAGGTGAAAGGGAAACGAGAGATTATAGATGGTGATAGAGCGATATATATAGAACAAGTGAATGAAAGCTATGCAAAAAAGTTACGATGATAAAGGGAACAGGTCATCGTTCACTGAGGCCTAGATGAAAACGAGCGACAGACAACGAGAGTCAGCAAGACAGCTGTGAAGCTAGTTCAAAGACTTGGGCGGGGGAGGGATGGAGAGAGAGGGAAAGCAAGGGTTACTTGAAGATAGATAAATCAATAATCATACCACTGGGTTGTAAGCTGCCCAAGTGAAATATGAGTTACTGTTCCTCCAATTGGTGTTTGGCCTCACTCTGACAATGGAGGGGGCCCAGGACCGAAAGGTCAGTGTGGAAATGGGAGGAGAATTCAAGTGTTTGGCAACCGGGAGATCAGATAGGCCTAGGCGGACTGAGTGAAGGTGTTCAGCGAAACGATCGCCCAGTCTACGTTTAGTCTAAGAGTCTACAATGTGACCAATGGGTACAGTAGATGAGGTAGGAGGGGGTGCAAATGAACCTCTGCCTAACCTGAAAGGACTGTTGTGGTCCCTAGACAGAGCCAAGGGAGGGGGTATAGGGACAGGTGTTGCATCTCCTGCGCTTGCAGGGCAAGATACCTGGGGAGGGGTGCAATAAATAAATTGTATCAGTTTCCCAAGACACTTTTGCTTTATAACATGATTTTTATGCTGTTCCATGTCGCTTGGGAATAGAGCAGACAATGACAATGGCTCGTGTTCATCTGGTAGATGAAAGCAGAAAGCTGAAGTCTAAGAGGTGGCTACCAACAGAAAGTGACATGCATTAACTGTCTCGAATTGCCACAGAAACCACAAACAGTACGCTTTGCTGATGAGAGACAAAACCACAATGGAACAAACATTATGTAGGATGGAAAATACCTAACCAATATAGCCAGAGACAATGTGTAGGCTTTCTAAATATGATTTATGTTATATAATTTACAGGCTTACAGGCTTCTGAAATCTTGATCTGTTAATTATGCTATTTTAGCTTTTGCAGAAGAAGCGACATTCCATTGCGTTTTGGGGCTATTTGTGCAAAAGTTAGATTATGTCATACTACACAATGCAAATTGCAGAGAGAAATAAAACAATGGAAAATTGGGGATTTTTGTACAAAGGCCACATATTTCTCCATTCACCTGAAATATCAAAGCACTAAGGTAGCAAATAATGACCTGCAATGGACTGGTATTTTGATATTTCTCAACCACACGCGAATGCTTGTAAATCTTGCTTCAGCATTACCTAAAGGTGATCAAGTTGACCTTAAATAGCACTGCTGGTGGCGGAACTCCTTATACCAATCCACTAATCATTTGAAGAGCCAAGCACCAAATGGAAACGGCTCTAGGAGGAGAACTGGGGCAGATTTCTGCCTCCAGAAGTGGGAGTATGTAATGAAAGGGGCAGGACAGATTGTGGACAGAGATGCAGACATTTTGGGACTTCATTGTTTGCAATGTGCAGCAGCAAAATCATGCTGGACCTTTATAATCGTGAAGATATTCTGGAATGCCAATGTGACCATGTTATTTTTCAGTGTTGGTAATCCTTGTGCATTTTTATTTTGTACCATTCTGACCACTGCATACATTTCTAACATTGCTGCTTTTTGGGGTTTTTTTAGGACATTCCAAGGAAAACGCGTTACCTGTACCGAAAAACCTGCATTTCTCGTCACTAAACTTGCAGAATGTTCTACACTGGGAACTGCCTACAAGGAGAGCACCTGGGAAGCAACAGTTCAGCGTGCAATATAAAGTGTAATTTCTATTCTCATTCCCCATTCATTCATTGTTATTTAGAGCTTAATGCGACTGCTTGTTCCAAATTTCCAGCAGTAGTTCCTTTTGCTTTTCAATCCTTTGCCAATTTTGATGGTACTCAGCTTTTTTTTTCCAAGACGCTGCCTGAATGCTTTTCTGGCGTTCTCTTTGATTTCAGATGTTCCAGCAGGTGCAGTGTTCTGTATCTCACAGTTCCAGTATGTTTTGTTGTTGTTTGGGCTCTTTTCCTCTCTTCTCTGTTTTCCTTCTATTATGCCTCCTACAGACAGATTAGTTCGTCGTAGCATCCCCGAGAGTTATAGCCTAAATTCTTCACTCTCTCAATCAACACCAATCGGTGCCATCAACTTTCTTCATCGACTTATCTCAACGACTTATGGTCATCCAGACTAGAAATGAAAAACTTAAAAAAAATTTTTTTTCATATATCTGTGTGCTACCATTGTTTTTTTGGATATTCCCTAACATCAATAAATTAATGTGATTATTTTCTTTTTTTCAAATTATGTATTTTAGTAGCTTCCTGTTCTGTCTGTACCAAACTGTACATTTATTCACCATATTGTGACTGAATGGAATTCCCCAGGTCCATTTTGCAAAGGTAGATTAGTCACTGCCTTCAGATAGCAGGAGAAATCATCTCATGACCCAAGACTGATTCCAACGTACATTTTGAAGTTGTGTGCACTGAACCTCATTGGACCATGTGTTCCTTCAAATTATTACATTTTTAATGGGTTTTTTAAAATGAATCAGTGAGAAATGTAATTTACAAAATCTCAAAACTGTTTTTAATAAGTGCCATGATTGAAAAACAAACTGAATATCAGTGGAAAAGCGAGAGTTATTTTAACTCAATTATTCATAAAATTGAATCCAGCAACTTTATTGAGGATTTTACATGTTTGGTTAACCACAATATTTCATCCATGTGCATACAGACTTCATTCTTATTAAATACATTCAATAGCTGCTGTGAAATGTGATTTTATTAAGCTGCCTTGATCTACCATATTAGAGTATTGTTTTGTCTTTGAATCCTGTACTTCTAACTTCCGAACGAAGAGAAGTGCCTTAATTGTCAGTGTTCACTTTAAATGTGTTGCTTCTTGTATTATGTGTTTGGAAAGAATTAGAATTGGAAAGATACCACTGGAGTGAAGTTATTTTTTTGCAGTGACACAGTGGGATGTTGTGAAAATATATAAAAGATTAAATAGCACGTTTGCAGTTGCAAGTTCTCGTAGGATTTTTCACCTGGGTGACCCGCGTGTTAAACGCTGAAGTAGCACAGATATTTTACATCAATGCGTTATCTATCTGTGCATCAATTTGCACACAAAGCAGCATTATTCTATCTGGTGCAACCTACCCAAATGTATCACATGGGTTTCATTATCACCAAACCAACTCATCCTGTGCCAGTTTGAAGAAGGGTCTTGACCCAAAATGTCATCCATTCCTTCGCTCCATAGATACTGCCTCACCCGCTGAGTTTCTCCTGCATTTTTGTCTACCATCCTGTGCATGGTCACTTTTAGACATGTATACACATGGAGGCAACTATTGGAATAAAGAACGGGGTTTTGGAATGAACTCATTGCCCATGTCACTTCTAGGATTTAAATTTTATTGCAAAGCATTTGCACGTTCAACTTTGAACTGTGCCACCAAGCATGTTTTCTTTCACACTCCCAAAACATTAACTCCACCATCTTCATATTCCATTATTGGTTTCTTAAACATACTATATTTTAGCTCCACATAGCAACACATTACAACTATTCATCTCATGCTTCTGCCATTTTCGAACGCTGAAGGAAAATGCCCTAAATTTGTGTTGTTCAGCTGTGAATTTATACCCTCTTCCCCTGCTGCTCTCATTTGACTGAAAATATCGTGTCTGGTTTTCGCTGTTGTTTTAAGTGCCTTGGATGTCTCGATCACTATGATGAGCCGAATGACCTAATTCTCCCCCTATGACTTATGAACATGAGTTTTGTTCAATTTAAAGGTACAGCATGGAAACATAGGCCCACCGAGTCTGCGGTGTTCACAATTACCCTATCTATACTAGACACTAGGGACAATTTGCAAAAGTCAATTAACCCACAAACCTGCACATCTTTGGAACGTGGGAGGAAACTGAAACACCCAGAGAAAGCCCATGTAATCATGGGGAGAACATAAAACTCCGTGCCGATAGCACCAGGGGTCAGGATTGAACGTGGGCCTCTGGTGTTGTGAGGCAGTAACTTTACCGCTGCGCCACCGTGCCGCCCACTCAGTATTAAGCCAGCATCTTCTTTATGGGCCTGACCCACTTAAGCGACTGCCAGGGATTAGTTTTAATGGAATTCACCTACGACATCTGGCGATCACCTACGCAAACCTACGACAACCTACTGCAGCTAAAATTGTCGCCGCAAATTTTTCAACATGTTGAACATTTTGCGGTAGTTGCCTGTAGTCGCACAAAAAAATAATCTGTGGGACAGGCCCATTAGAGTTCGTTTGCCCCATATCCAACACATCCAATATCTATTCTGGTAGCTTTATCATACCATGGGAGATAAAGAACCTTATTGGGAGATTCAAAATTGTTAGAATTCAGCCTTGGAATTGAAATAAATCAACAAGCTGCTGTTGCTGGAAATGTGAAATAAACCAGAAAATACTGACAACGCTCAGCCGATGTAACTGCATCTGTGGGATATTTCTAGTATATTCGTATTTTATGCTGGATATGAAGTATATAACTGAGGACTTAAATTGTTGGTGATTTAAAATTTTTATATTTGTGCTAATTATAAATGTCGTTTGTGGGCTTAGATTAATTACCATGTTCAGTGCATGTAATCGCAGCAATTTCCTCTTATTTCCTGAGCAAGTTCATTTTATTTCTTGATTATGGTATAAACCACTCAAAGGAAAAAACCCATGTGCTGATAATAGTTCCCTTTTATTCCATCTGGGTATTTGAAACCGAGATTGTAAAGGTTAAATACCTTGGAGCTTAATTCAACATTCCTCTCAAATTAATACCCAATTACCTACACTGAGATTTGGAGGCAGTTTGATCCCATTTGCTAATTTTGACATGACATTTTCAGTTTAATCAACATCTACCTGACTACCTAAAAGTGAATATGTCAATTGTAATGTTGTTGTTGTTTTTTTCCACGGTAGTTTTAAGATTTGTCACCTTGCTATGTTAGAAATTTGTTGTAAGTGAAGTGTGATAAGCACATTTCCATAATTTTAATATTTACTCGCCCTTCTGATTGATCTACTATCTACCAGTATTAGTCCTGTATGATGGAAATAGATGCTTCAGCCCAACTTGTCCATGTCGATCAAGATGCCCCATCTAAACTGGTCCCACTTCCTCACATTTGGCCCATATCCATACATCTGTCCAAATATCATTTAAATGTTGTTGTTTTATCCTTCTCAACTACTTCTTATAATAGCTCATCCATATATCCACCGCCATCTGTGTAAAAAAGTTGCCCCTCGGGTTCTTATTAATTTTTTCCCTTCTTATCTTATACCTATACCCTCAAGTTCTTGATTTCCTTACACAGGGGAAAAGACTCTGTGCATTCACCCTATCTATTCCCCTCATGATTGTATGCACTTCAGCCTCAGCCATGTGTCACTGATCCTGTGGGTTATATGTATCTAACTGGCAGGTGGCCCAGTATACTCTTCATACTTCCTTATACTGGGGGTGACATTACAAATGCAGTATTTGCCAAGGTTATTAATTGTGTGATTTTCTAAATCAGGTATGGAGAAAAAGATTGGAAGATCAAAGCTGAGTGCCAGAATATCACAAAAACATATTGTGACCTTTCAAATGAAACAGATTATTACAAAGAACATTACTATGCCAGGGTAAGGTCTGTTTCGGAAGCAGGCTTTTCAAATTGGATTAAAAGTGGAAGATTCAATCCAGAAATGGAAAGTAAGTACAATACATTGTATCTCCCCAGCTGAATGCAACTCATGGAAAATTGACATGAATTACACAAAAACAGCTTTATATATAATGGTATCGACTTTTAAATTATCCCCGCCTTATGATTCAACATCATATCTTGTTCTTTATCTTTAATGTTCCAATGCAATTCAAACAAAGTTATTCATCTTGATTTTAAGAGTTATTTCCTTGTGTAATAATTGTCAGCATAGAAAGTGTTACTTAATTACTGATGCAGGTTTTGCTGGTTTGGTTGCAACTGAATAGCCCACAATAAATGCGCGACCAATATCAATGATACTCCTCTGTAGAAATATCAGACATGTCTAAAGCATGGTTGCATATTTGTCACAAGCCACCTTCCATGCTATTATGACCAAAGTAAAATTAGTGATTCAGTCTAAATCTTGATAAATCCATTATATTTAATTCTGAAAAGCATTGAAACGTTTCATTTTAAGCTCGATTTAATGAGCAATACTTTACACTTTATAAACTCGCATAGATGCCAGTGATGGAGCAAATGCTACTTTGGTTTCAAAATATCAAACAAAATGCAGTGACTTCTCCTGTCCTGGCACTGTCTTTCCTCCGAGAACATAGAGAAGTACATAGAGAAGCATGAGACCAGTCTCCTTCAGTCCACAATGTCTGCCAAGATAAACTAATCTCATCTGCCTACATGTGGCCCATGTCACTCTAAAAGCCTCTTACACTCTGGTCAACATCATCACACAAGTTGCATGTTTATTCATCTAATAGTTTCTACATGTCCACTATTAATCGTCATGTGTTAGAAGTAATAATTTATTAAAGGCAGACGGATAACATGAGATCGTGTTAAATTCCTTCAAAACTTCAAAGGGTATTATTTTACCCTCTGACAATTACACTGAACCTGCACATGGGGTAAGAGGTTCACTGTTTACTATTTGTGAGAAATTCATTTTGATTAATGTCAGTAGGTTCCCATTTTTGATGTTGAGCATCCCATGCTATTCTTTATTGCCCATTTAGTGCAAACAAACAAAGAATAGATTTCTCCATCGTTCTCATTTTATAGTTTTAGTAGGTAATGTTTAGTTTATTGTCACATGCACCGAGGTACATTGTAAAGCTTTTGTTGTACGCAACCAGTCAGTGGAAATACATGATTATCATCGTGCCATCCACAGTGTACAGACACATGATAAAGGGAATAACATGAATAATGTTTAGTGCAAGAGAAAGTCCAATCAAAGATAGTCCGTGTGTCTCCAATAAAGTACATACAGTAATAGCTTAGGGGGTACACAAAAGGCTGGAGAAACTCAGCGGGTGCAGCAGCATCTAAGGAGCGAAGGAGATAGGCTACGTTTTCCAGCATCTGCAGTTCCTTCTTTAACAGTAATAGCTTAGGTCTGCTCTCTGCTTGGTAGAATGGTTCAGTTGCCTGATAACAGCTGGGAAGAAGCTGCCCCTGAGTCTGGAGATACAGTTCTTAATGTTAAGAACATCAAAGCAACAACAACTATTTCACACAAAGGGTGGTGGGTATATGGAACAAGCTGCCAGAGGTATTTGAAGCAGGGACTATCCTAACATTTAAGAAACTGACAGGTATATGGATAGGACAGGTTTGGAGGGATATGGACCAAATGCGGGCAGGTGGGACTAGTGTAACTGGGACATGTTGGCCGCTGTGGGCAAGTTGGGCCGAAGGACCTGTTTCCATGCTGTATCACTGAGGAAAACTCAGAGTGATACAGCGTGGAAACAAAGGAAAACTCAGCATTATTGCTTGTACACTAAATGTGAGTCTTTGGCAAGGAAGTACATTCTCTTTTTTAAGAGGACTTTGCTGGCTCAGCAAGCTTTTCCATTACTTTTGATCTTTATTTCTTTTGAAATAATGTATTTATGGAGTCATTGAGTCATGAGCAGGGAAACGAGCCCTTGGAAACCGTTATCCTCTCCAATCCTACATTAATCCCAATTATGAATTTGGCATGATGACTTGGAGTTTAACTATCATCATATCTTTTTGCTTGCTTTAAATGTAGTTTTACTTGCTTTAAATACAGTAAAGCAGTGAACAGAAAATAGGGAGAATAAAACTAGATCTATACACAATGGTTAATTCCCCTGACAATTTCTTGAAAAATTCATTGTTTAGTTTGGTTTGGAGATACAGCGCGGAAGCAGGCCCTTTGGCCCAATGAGTCCATGCTGACTGGTGATCCCTGCGCACACTTAACACTATCCCACACACTAGTGACAATGTACCTTTTCTTTACCAAAGCCAATTAACCTACAAACCTGTACAGCTTTGGAGTCCGGGAGGAAACCGGAGCACCCGGAGAAAACCCACGCAGATCACGGGGAGAATGTTCAAACTCCATATAGACAGCATCCGTAGTCAGGATCAAATGCAGGTCCCTGGTGCTGTAAGGCAACGACTCTATCGCTGCGCCACCATGCTGCCCTTTAACAAGTCCTGTTCTGAGAGTAAAAACACAGACTTAACCCTAAAAATCTGTTTCACAAGAAAATAAATAACGGAACTATTAATGGCATACATTTCTTCGGTTCTTATTTTGTGTACCTGTTACTGAGTTATGATTAAAATGGCAAATGTTGTGCACTTTGATTTTAATACTTGCTTATCTTTCAGCGATCTTCACTTCCCCAAAAGTAAAACTGGAAGCTGGGGTCTGTTCTATCACAATCATTTTGACACCTCCCCAAAAATGGCAGTACAATCTACATCAATCTATTCCACTGACTAAACTTTTTCATGAATTAAAATTTGAAATCCTTGTCACTGACAGAAAGATCAATAAATCGGTAAGAGAAAGTTTTATTTGGTATATTATCGTAATGGCATTTTTCAATGGATCTGAATATTGATAAAGACGATGATAAACTCAGTTGACATTAGCAATGTGCTAACTATGTAAAGCAGTCATTTTGTTCCACTCATTCACTAGTAGATGTTGACAATAATGTACAATCATAATAGTCCAGCATAGGTCATTACACAGAGTTCATGCAATGAGGTCTTCACAAGTACTCTTTCTTGCATTTATAAGAAAAGGGTTACAGCAGGGTTCAGCTTCAGAATAAAAGGAGATGAGGAGGAATTTCTTTAGCCAGAGGGTGGTGAACCTGTGGAATTCATTGCCATACACGGCTATGGAGGTCAAGCCATTGGGTATTTTTAAAGCGGAGATTGACTAGGAAGGGCGTCAAAGGTTAGGCAGGAGAATGGGGTTGGGAAGGAAAAATAGATCAGTCATGATTGAATGTCAGAGTGGACTGGATGGACCGAATGGCCTGATTCTGCTCCTGTCTTATGGTTCCAATCCTGAGCACTGTGATATAACACGAACAGTTTGCAAGGGAGAAACGCAGCTGTGGACCGAGTTCCCACATGGGGGAATTTGCCTGCAGCAGCCGGCAAATCCATCTCTCTCCCAATCGTTTGTTCATATGTACAGGTGTTTGTCAACTGGAGAGGATCGGTACAGAAGGTTTAAATCTGAGTTAATCTGTACTACGTTGTTTCAATGCCAAATCTGAAGAATTAAATTCCTGGAAGAAATATTTACATTAAGAAAATAATTATATATTTGATGCTTTTAGTGCACTTACCTGGAAAATGGTGATTTTAAAAAGGTGGGCACATTGGAACATGACACCACTTACTGTGTGACTGTTCGGTCAGTGGAACATTCCTCTTTGAGAAGAAGTGACCCTTCTGAAATTCAATGCACAAAAACACCAAAAGGTGAGAATTCCATTTTAATGAGAAACTATAAAAAATTGGTAATATTACATATTAAATATATGCAACGTTCACAGCGCAGACCATTATGCCCAGGCATCACATTAGCTCTTCTAATTATCTATCTTTGCCGCTTTCACTGTTTCCTTTTTAGATATTTATTTGAAGGGAATTATTTGGCCTTTACATTAAATCATTCTGTATTCAGCAGAGAGTTCATAAGTTCTAGGAACAGAATTAGGCCATTCGGCCCATCAAGTCTACTCCGCCATGTAATCATGGCTGATCTATCTTTCCCTCTCAACCCCATTTTTCTGCCTTTGCCCCATATCCCCTCACACCCTTACTAATCAAGGATCTGTCAATCTCCGTCTTAAAAATACCCATTGACTTGGCTTCCACAGCCGTCTGTGGCAATGAATTCCACAGATTCACTACCCTCTGACTAAAGAAATCCCTCCTCATCTCCGTTCTAAAGGTACATCTTTTTATTCTGAGGCTATGCCCTCTGGTCCTAGACACCCCCACTAGTGGAAACATCCTCCACACATTCACCCTATCCAGACCTTTCACTATTTGGTCAGTTTCAATGAAGTGTCCCCTCATCCTTCTAAACTCCAGCGAGCACAGGCCCAGTGTTGTCAAACGTTCATCATATATTGACAGAGTTGTGGATGTAGCCTAGTCCGTCAAACGGAATTGGCTCCCCACCATTATCTCCATCTGCACTTCACTCTGTCTCAGAAAAGCAGCCGAGAGCTCGCCCCATCCCAGTCATTCCTTCCCCTTTCCGCTCCTCTCTGGCAAAAGAAGCAGAAGCTCGAAACCACGCACCACCGGGCTCAGGAACAGTTTCTATTGTCTGGCTTCTGAATAGTCCTTCTACAAGGTAGGGTACTGTCCGAATCTGCTCTACCTCATTACGGACATAGGACTTCGTCTCAGAACTGTTACACTACAATGGTGAGAACTATATTCAGCACTGTATCTTTCCCTTCACTCTACTGGTTGTTCTGGAGTTTGGCTTGATTGTATTCATGTGCAATATTATCTGATTTGATTGGATAGCATGCAAAACAATGCTTTTTACTGTACCTTGGTCCATTTGAGAATAATAAACCTAAATCTAATATTTCCATGCATATAATTTTTTTCTAACTTTGTATTTTTTCTTCTTGCAATAATGCTGAGTCTGCTTTTTTGTTAATGCTTTATCAAATTTCCTTAGTTGGAATAAGGTAAGCTTCACAGACCAATGGAAAAGATATTGTGCTGATTCACGAGAATGATACCAAGAATAGGGGTGGGCACAGAAATGGATAAAATGAAGACATAATTTAAGGATTTTTCATTATACTTCAAGATGATAATGAAAAATCCTTAAATCATAAATACATTGTTTATTGTTGTTAAATTAATAAAAGTTCTGTACTTTTTTAATAAACTTATCTATCTCAGCTCTGAATTTCTCCCCTCATGGATTATCATAACTGTTAAAATTATACCATTTGGTGTAAGCATTGTTCATCAATCTTTTATCCTTAATAAGGTCATTATTACAGAATGTTTCACTTCAGATAAAATCATATGTCATCATCACAATCACAATAAGACTTTATTATCCAAGTATGTTTTGCAACATACGAGGAATTTCATTTGCCAAGTCAGTCATACAAATAAAAGGCAACGGAACGCACAAAATACATTTTAACATAAACATCCACCACAGTGACTCCGCCACATTCCTCACTGTGACGGAAGGCGAAAAATAGTTAAAATCTCTTCCCTTCTATGCTCTCCAGCGGTCAGGGGCCTCGAGCCCTCCGTTGACGGGACAATTTTGCCGGTGTTGTTTGGGCCCTTCGTATCGAGGCGATCAACTCCTGCATTGGGGGGCATGTCAACTCCCCCGCGCTGGCGATCGAACCCCAGGTCGGGACTGGTCAAGTCTCTGCATCATTGGAGCTCCCGACTAGCCTCTTGCGATACTGCGAGCACTTGATGGTAAGTCCGCAGGCCATGGTTGGAGCGATCCCAGGCAAGGGATCAGCTCCGATGTTAAGTCCACGCCCCACGGTGGGGCTTCAAGTTAAACTGAAAAAAAGTTTCCCCGACCCCCTCGCACTCACCCTCTCCCCACATATAACAAACCTGAGAACATTTACACAAACTTTTAACACACTAAAAATTAAAAAAAGACGAAAACAGAATTTCTAAGTCTATGTTCAATGCTCATGGTGTGATCTTTACTGCACTAGAATCACAAGAAATAGATCAAACTACTACTTATTGACACAAAGTGCTGCAGTCACGCAGCATTTCTGGAGAAAGTGGATGGGTGGCATGTCTGGTCGGGACTCTCATTCAGTGGTAGTAGTTCAGTCCATCACATAGACCAGGCTCCCCACCATTGACTCTGTCTGCTTCTGAAGAAGGGTCCAACCTGAAACGCCACCCAACATTTTCTCCAGGGATGTTGCCTGACCCACCGAATACTCCAGAACTTGCGTCTGTCTTTAGCAAATACCAGCATCCACAGTTCCTTTCTACTCTAATGGATGCTTTATGGAACTCCTCAATCAGTTCACACACACAGCTCGATGTTTCCAGTCATCTGTTATTTAAATTCTCACCTGAAACGTCAATTTTATTTTGGAGTCACGTGAGTCCCGCTACAAATAGAAAGTCTGGCCGACAGGTAAGTTTTTACCATGGCCGTGTGTATTTTCTCTGTGGTCTGCTTTACTTTTCCAGAAAGAATGAGCAAGACCAGAGGGAGGAAATCTGCAGCTCGCCCCCGTTTGTCTCCCGTTGAGCGTGTTTTGGAGAGGGGGCAGGAGGCGGCAGGACTAACTACCGAGCCGAGCCTAGCACCGCTAGTGCAGCCTGAGCAGCGGGCTGGAGGTACCTGCAGCCAGAACCGGGCGGTAGTATCCGACGATTCGGATAAAGATGCCTCACCGCTCGAGAGCGGCAAAGGCAGCCGCCTAAGCCGAATGGAACGGCTTATGGAGCAATTGCTCCAGCGAGATCTGCTGAGAGAGCAGCAGCAGACTCGCCAAAGGAGCTCAGGCACTCCCGCAGTGCCTTTTATGGCACACGCCATTGCTTCACCTTCTATTGAAGGCAGCATTGGCGACCAGGTCTGGGCTGGTCAAGAAGAGGGGTCATTGGCTGAAGATGTCCGGAGTATGCAGGGTGTACAGGATCAGGAAGAGCTGCTGGGTGTGGTCAACCGTTACATGGCCATTCCACGAGCGGTTCGGCCTTTAGAGCCAAAACTTGCAGCCAGCATTGACCACCTGTCCTCAAAACCCCTACAAGGATGGGTGGTCAATGAGGCTCTTGAATTATATACAGCCCCAGAAAATTGTACATCACTGAATGTACCAGCTGTAAACAGCCAAATTTGGGGACATTTGGGACAGAACATCAGGAATCTGGAGTTGAAGCTCCAGAAAACCTTAAAACTCCTGACAGCAGGAATTACATCATATGCTCGGTCCATAGATGGTGTGGACATCACCACAAATCAGCAAGATACCTTAGCTCTGCTGTGCACCACTCAATATGAGATCAACAATTTGCAGAAGGAAATCATCAAGCCTGCCCTCAACCCTAAGTTTGCAGGCCTTTGCAAAACACCAGGTTCAGAACCTCCAATTCTGCTCTTTGGAAGGGACCTTCCAAAAAAAGATGAAAGACCTGGAGGAAGAGTCCAAGACCTTTGGTCTCGTGAGGGCAGGTTTGGGACTGAGCAGACCTAATAAACCCAGGAGGCAGTACCCCACGGCATCCACCAGTCGTCAACCACCATATGGGACTGGTGAAAGCTCAGGGTCCGCATACATTCCCCGTAAGCCTTTTTTAGGCCAGGGCCCAGACCGGACCCCATGGAAAATGTGCCACCCCCAATATCAACATCAATGACAACATCAACAGCAGCCCCTCTACAGCCCAGCAGACACCTCATCATCCAGTAAAGAGGCAGAAGAAGCACCAGTAACCATGGAGGTGGGTGGGTCTGGTTCCTCCAGCATATGAGTAGTAGGGGCTCTATACTAACAGGGAGGAGATTGCACTTGTTTTTGGATACATGGGAATCCATCACTAATGACAAATATATACTCAGCAGCATTCATGGCTATAAAATTGAATTAGTTCATGAAGACATGCCGCCAGTTCAGCATATACCCCAAAGGGTATTTACCCTCTCAGTAAAAGAGAAACAAGAGGGTCAAGCTGAACTGATGAGGCTACTAGCAAAAGGTGCCATTGAAAGAACAAAACATGAACCTTTGGAATTTGTGTCTAATATTTTCACCAAAATCAAAAAAGATGGTGGATGTCGCATCATCATTGACTTAACTACTTTAAACGAGTCTGTTAAGTATATACATTTCAAGATGGAAACTTTTGAAACAGCCAGACTATAGATTTCTAGAGGGTACTTTCTAGCAAGCATTGATTTAAAAGATGCCTATTACTCAGTACCCAATCACAAGGAGCATCATAAATACCTTAAGTTTATCTGGATGAAACAGCTATGGCAATTTAAAGCCTTACCAAATGGACTAACCTCAGCTCCAAGGTTGTTCACTAAAATCTTAAAACCTGCTTTGGCATTGTTGAGGAAACATAAGCATATAGTCATTGCGTACTTGGACGACATTTTAATAGTAGGGAAAACCTTGGAGACAGCTATTTTGGCAGTAGCAGCCACCAAACGTTTGTTTGAAACTTTGGGGTTTATTATACATCCAGATAAATCCAATTTGACACCGTCCACTCCCATGGACTATCTTGGATTTACGATTGACACTGTTCGCATGATTGTAACTCTGCCGAAGGGGAAAGCATCAGAGTTGGCACTATCATGCAACAAACCAATGGTTAATCATCAGCCAACCATATGGCAGGTAGCTAGTGTGATTGGGAAAATTGTGGCAGCCTTTCCATCTGTACAATTTGGGCCTTTGCACTATCAGAATTTACAAAGAGCAAAAGTGCACACACTAAAGGAAAACTCAGGTCACTTTGACTGAGCTATGAATTTAACTGCTGAATCCATTCCAGAGTTACAATGGAGGACAAGGAACATTAGGCTCAGTTCCAGTCCTACAATAATCACCAACCCAGTATTAACCATTCAAACAGATGCCAGTGCTTTGGGCTGGGGAGCAACTAACATGCAATCCAGCACAGGGGGCAGATGGACTAATTCTGAATCATCTTGCCTATAGACACGGGGTATCAATTACTTAGAAATGTTGGGTGCGTTTTATGGTTTAAAAGCACATGCATCTAACACACATCACGCACATGTCCAGTTGCAATTAGATAATACCACGGTGGTGGCTTATATCAACCACATGGGTGGTGTAATGTCGATATCATGTGACTATTTGGTCAACCTAATCTGGCAATGGTGTGTCGAAAGACATATTTGGTTATCAGCAACTTACCAACCAGGTAAGCAAAATACAGTGGCAGACACCAGGTCACGCACATTTAATGATAACATCGATTGGATGTTAAATCCCAAAGTGTTTGCTGAAATTACAAAGTAATATGGCACACCAGATATCGATCTATTTGCATCTAGACTGAATCGCCAGGTACCAACGTATGTCGCTTGGGAACCAGACCCTGAGGCAGCAGCAGTTGATGCATTCACGCTGCATTGGGGGAAAATGTTCTTCTATGCTTTTCCTTCCTTCTGCCTCATCAGCCGGGTATTATGCAAGATTCAATTGGATTCTGCTACAGGAATCTTGATAATACCCGACTGGCCTACACAGCCATGGTTCCCAGTGGCCCTCAACATGGCTGTCGAAACATCGTTGGAATTCCCCAGCCGTCTGGATTTATTAATCCACCCAGTGTCAGGCATTAGTCACCCATGCCATGACAGAGTCAATCTCCTGGCTTACAGTTTCTAAAAAGACCTCTACTGGGCCTGGGACTGTCTGAGGACACCATCAACATGATGACCGCATCCCACCGGGAGTCCACCAGGAAACAATACCTGACCAACATAAAGAAATGGGAACGGTTTTGCTCCAAAACAGGAACTACCTACACAGCAGCAACAGCCACCAGTGTTGTGGAATTCCTGTTTGGATTACAACGGGATGGACTCAGCTACAGCGCCATCAAATCAGCTAGGAGTGCGTTGTCAGCTTATTTGGTTCCAGCAGCAGGACAACAGGCTTTGAGGTCCCGTCCACTAGTGATCAAAATCAAAATCTAACACTAATTAGAGCAGGATGGTCCTCGGAAAGAACTTTACAAAGGTTTTATAATAAACCACTGGCGGAACCTGCTACATTGGCAGACAGAATTTTAGAGTCTGCAGATAATATTTAATTTAAGCCCGGGGGAGCTCTCTGTTTTTTGTTGTTATTAATAAACCCTTTTTGTTCACAAACAGGTTATTGTTGATTGTGATAACATACTTCCTCCCTCAAAGGTCTTCAGACAGTGAGTGAAGCATGAGCGGGTACACGGTTCGGAATCACAGAGCTTTGAAGTCTTCACGTAGTCACTCACGTGACTCCAAAATAAAATAGTAAGATAAAATGAGAACTTACCAGTTCGAAGTTTGATCTGTATTTTATGAGGTGTTACCTTGAGGGATTACATGCCCTTCGCTCCCACCCTCTGTTATACAGATCAACTGGTAATTAAGTTCTTATTTCTTCTTTACTATATTTATTTCAATCGTTGTGTTTTTCTGTGAATCCACATCGCTGCTTTGAAGAATGTCGCACATGCGTGCTGGACGGGGTCTTCACGTAATCCCTCATCGTAACTCCTCATAAAATATAGATCAAACTTTGAACTGGTAAGTTCTCATTTAATCTTACTATTCTTTGTATCACTACTGCTGAGGCTACTCTGCCTGTTATCTTTTTACTTTGTTCTAGTGAAAGTCAATGCATGTGGAGGAACTGCAACTCGTCTTCTGATGAGACACCTCAGGCTTGCAGACTTAACATTGAGCTCAAACATTTGGATAATATACATGGTCTTCTCATTTAAATTTTCATTTGATCAATTGTTTATTTCTTCATCTATTTTATCTTCCATCATCATCATCAAGGAGTGGGTAGATGACATTTGTCTACTTATCTGTCCTCTTCCTCCACAGATGCTGCCTGACTCGCTGATTTCCTTCAGCATGTTACATATTGCAAATCTTCCCAATTGTTCAGCCGCTGATAGTCTCCCTTCTGGGGTTTCATGTTGTTTTATTTCGTATTCTTCCACTTCTGATACAATGTCATTATTTCTAAATCATAAATCTATTCCTTTCACTAGATTTATACTGAACTTTTATAACAAATGTAGTTATACATTTTTCATTACCTATTCCTCTTTATTTGACAGATCCAGCAAAACAAATGGTTAAAATTATTATGTTTGGATGTGTCCTGCCAGTCTTCGTTTTTATTTTTATCTTTGCTTTGGCATGCTGTTTTATGTACAAATACGTGAATGCCAGAGATCAGAAGCAACCTATAAATCTGGTAAGGAATTTCTGACAGGTTATTTTTATTACTATGGACTCCTGCGATGGAAATGTTGTGAATCTTACAAAAGGAAGCATATTTTAAACCAGTGCAGCAGGGAATAAATAAATAACTTGCTCATAGTAGATTCAACAGCATGGACAATAGTGCAAATATTTGCTCTTCGAACAGAGGAAGGTAATATGTTATTCACTTAAGAATAACACTTTTGGATAAAGTAATGTGGAACAACTATATATAATGTAATGGGGAAACTAGAATTGGACACATCCCCAGATTTTTGTCCATGACAGGTGGAAAATGTTTGAGTAGTGTGCTGATATAAGTGAGGGGTAAAAAGGACAAGAAAGCAGATTTAGAGAATAATGTAGGTTAGATTCTTCTTTCGTGTCCATCTTCCATGTTTCAAATGTTGGCATCGCTGTCATCGTCCGTCCTGAAAAGGACGCAAGCTTCCGGCGACAATCAGTGGGAGCCATCACTTGTTGCGATAGATGAGGGTGGTAGCAGAATTAGCTCAGGATACTTCCAGTTTCCAGCATGAAGGATAGTTTGTTCTGGGGAAGGAGGCTGGTTGTTGGAATTTTAAGGAAAGTAGTAGAATCCACAGCACGAATTATAGAAACATAGCCATAGAATCATAAAAAATAGGTGCAGGGGTAGGCCATTCGGCTTCGATCCAGCACCGCCATTCAATATGATCACGGCTGATAGACCAGAATCTGTACCCCATTCCTGCTTTCCCCCCAAATCCCTTGATTCCATTAACCCCAAGAGCTAAATGGGTGATATAGCTATATAACTATGGGTGAGGAGAAGCAGTGCCAGTGTGAACTGTTGGTAAAAAAATGAAGGAGGATGATCCTGACATTTGAACAACTGTCAAAAAAAACATTTGTAAGCATTCAAAAGCCATGTGACTTATTCCAAAATAATGAGAAAGAATTGCAACTTAAAATACTTTAAAGCTCTACTGCAATTAAAACAAAATCTAAAGGGTCTGTCCCACTTTCATGACCTCTGCCGAGTTTGCCCTTGACTCATACTCGCAGCATGGTTGTCAGGAGGTCGTAGGTAGGTCGTAGCAGGCCGTGATGCTAGTCGTAGGTACTCCTGGCATCAAGTAGGTCGGGGCGTTTTACTAGCATGATGAAAAATGTCCACGAGTTAAAAAGG